>CM038682.1:604085259-604676612 GCA_021605205.1 Aegilops longissima
TCTTCAAGAAGAAGACTGACGCGATGGTAATGTTCTTGTCTATAAAGCTCGACTTGTTGCAAAAGGTTTTCGACAAGTTCAAGGGATTGACTACGATGAGACCTTCTCACCCGTGGCGATGCTTAAGTCCGTCCGAATCATGTTAGCAATTGCCGCATTTTATGATTATGAAATTTGGCAAATGGATGTTAAAACTGCATTCTGAATGGATTTCGGAAGAAGAGTTGTATATGATGCAACCAGAAGGTTTTGTCGATCCAAAGGAGCTAACAAAGTGTGCAAGCTCCAATGATCCATTTATGGACTGGTGCAAGCCTCTCGGAGTTGGAATAAACGTTTTGATAGTGTGATCAAAGCATTTGGTTTTATCTGAGACTTTTGGAGAAGCTTTGTATTTACAAGAAAGTGAGTGGGAGCTCAGAGCATTTCGATATTATATGTGGATGACATATTATTGATCGGAAATGATATAGAATTCTGGATAGCATAAAGGGATATTTGAATAAAAGTTTTTCGATGAAAGACCTCGGTGAAGCTGCTTACATATTGGGCATTAAGATCTATAGAGATAGATCAAGGCGCTTAATAGGACTTTCACAAAGCACATACCTTGATAAAGTTTTGAAAAAGTTCAAAATGGATCGAGCAAAGAAAGGGTTCTTGCGGTATTACAAGGTGTGAAGTTGAGTAAGACTCAATGCCCGACCACCGCAGAAGATAGAGAGAAAATGAAAGATGTTCCCTATGCTTCAGCCATAGGCTCTATCATGTATGCAATGCTGTGTACTGACCTGATGTGTGCCTTGCTGTAAGTTTAGCAGCAGTACCAAAGTAATCCAGAGTGGATCATCGACAGCGGTCAAGAACATCCTTAAGTACTTGAGAAGAACTAAGGATATGTTTCTCATTTATGGCGGTGACAAAGAGCTCGTCAGAACGGTTACGTCGATGCAAGCTTTGACACTGATCCGGATGATTCTAAATCGCTAACCGGATCGTATTTACATTAAGCGGTGGAGCTGTCGGTTGGTGCAGTTCCAAACAAAGCGTCGTTCTTGGGATCTACATGTGAAGCTGAGTACATAGCTGCTTGGAAGCAGCTAATGAAGGAGTCTGGATGAAGGAGTTCATAACCGATCTAGGTGTTGTACCTAGTGTATCGGGTCCAATGAAAATCTTTTGTGACAATCTCGGTGCAATTGCCTTGGCAAAGGAATCCAGATTTCACAAAAGAACCAAGCACATCAAAAGACGCTTCAACTCCATCCGGATTTGGTCCGTGGGAGACATAGAGATATGCAAGATACATACGGATCTGAATGTTGCGCACCGTTGACTAAGCCTCTTCCACGAGCAAAACATGATCAGCACCAAGACTCCATGGGTGTGAGAATCATTCTTGTGTAATCTAGATTATTGACTCTAGTGCAAGTGGGAGATGAAGGAAATATGCCCTAGAGGCAATAATAAAAGTTATTATTTATTTCCTTATATCATGATAAATGTTTATTATTCATGCTAGAATTGTATTAACCGGAAACATAATACATGTGTGAATACATAAACCTACAGAGTGTCACTAGTATGCCTCTACTTGACTAGCTCGTTAATCAAAGATGGTTATGTTTCCTAACCATAAACAAGGAGTTGTTATTTGATTAACGGGATCACATCATTGGTTGAATGATCTGATTGACATGACCCATTCCATTAGCATAGCACCTGATCGTATAGTTTGTTGCTAGTGCTTTTCTTCATGACTTATACATGTTCCTATGACTATGAGATTATGCAACTCCGTTTGCCCGAGGAACACTTTGGGTGCTACCAAACGTCACAACGAATCGGGTGATTATAAAGGTACATTACAGGTGTCTCGAAGGTACATGTTGGGTTGGCATATTTGAGATTAGGATTTGTCACTCCGATTGTCGGAGAGGTATCTCTGGGCCCTCTCGGTAATGCTCATCACCTAAGCCTTGCAAGCATTGTAACTAATGAGTTAGTTATGAGATGATGTATTACGGAACGAGAAAAGAGACTTGCCAAGATGCGAGATTGAACTAGGTATTGGATACCGACGATCGAATCTCGGGCAAGTAACGCATCGATGACAAAGGAACAACGATGTTGTTATGCGGTCGACCGATAAAGATCTTCGTAGAATATGTAGGAACCAATATGGGCATCCAGGTCCCGCTATTGGTTATTGACCAGAGAGGTGTCTCGGTCATGTCTACATAGTTCTCGAACCCGTAGGGTCCGCACGCTTAACGTTTCGATGACAGTTACTATGAGTTTTATGATGTTGATGTACCGAAGGTTGTTCGGAGTCCCGGATGAGATCACGGACATGACGAGGAGTCTCGAAATGGTCGAGACATAAAGATTGATATATTGGAAGCCTATGTTTGGACTCCGGAATCACTCCGGGTGAAATTGGGAATTTTACCGATACCGGGGGGTTACCGGAACCCCCCGGGGGGTCAATGGGCCTTGATGGGCCTTAGTGGGAAAGAGAAAAGGGGGCCCTATAGCTGGCCGCAGCCTTCCCCCCTTCCCTAGTCCTATTAGGATTAGGAGAAGGGGGTGGCGCCCCCTCTCTCCCTCTCCCCTTGGTCAAACCCTAGTTGGACTAGGATTTGGGGGGGGAATCCTACTCCTAGTAGGAGTAGGACACCCCGTGCGCCTCCCTCCTGGCCGGCCAGCCCTCCCTTCCCTCCTTTATATACAGGCAGGGGCACCCCATGACACACAAGTTGATCGATTAGATCGTTCCTTAGCCGTGTCGGTGCCCCTTCCACCAGATTACACCTCGATCATACCGTAGCGGAGCTTAGCGAAGCCCTGCGTCGGTGGAACATCATCATCGCCACCACGCCGTCGTCTTGTGAAACTCTCCTCAACACTCGGCTGGATCGGAGTTCGAGGGACGTCATCGAGCTGAGCGTGTGCAGAACTCGGAGGTGCCGTGACGTTCGGTACTTGGATCGGTTGGATCGGGAAGAAATGCGACTACATCAACGCGTTGTTATAACGCTTCGCTATCGGTCTACGAGGGTACGTGGACGGATACTCTATCCTCTCGTTGCTATGCCATCACCGTGGTCTTGCGTGATCGTAGGAAAATTTTTGAAATTACTACGTTCCCCAACAAGGCATGCCAACAACAGGTCTATGTTTATCCTTTTTATCAGCTTTGGCAATTCTAGCAGCTTCTTCACAGAAGTAAATAACATGCCCGTCCATATCTTCTTCCAAGATATCTTTAATCATAGCAATACTAGGTCTACTTTGATTTGTTCATCAGGTTTAGGTGTTTTAATATAGCTTTTGTTAACCACAGTTGAAACCTTAGCATGTTCCTTTATCCTAACAGGAAAAGGTGGTTTCTCAATATAAGTAGTAGGAACAACTGGATCAACATTATAAAGTATAGTTTCTTCTTAAGTGGTACCGGTTTTTTAATTTCTTCTTTAATAGGTGGCGATATTTAAACCACTTCTCTTTAGGGAGATCAACATGAGTAGCAAATGATTCACAAAATCTCAGAGTCAAGTCCACATTTAGTGCTAAACTTTTGAAAAGCATCGGTATCCATAAAAGATTTAACACAATCATATTTAATTTTGATACCTGACTCTTTACCTTTGTCGAGTTCCCAATCTTCAGAGTTGCGTTTAATTCTTTCCAAAAGATCCCACCGGAACTCAATAGTCTTCTTCATAAAAGAACCAGCACAAGAAGTATCAAGCATGGTTTGGTCATTACGAGAAAGCCGAGCATAAAATGTTTAGATAATAATTTCACTTGAGAGCTCATAATTGGGGCATGAATATAACATTGAATTAAGCCTCCCCCAAGATAGAGCGATACTTTATCCTTCACGAAGCCAAAAATTATATATATAATTCCGATCACAATGAACTAGATGCATAGGATATATTTTTTTGGTGGAACTCCAATTTCAAACGATTCCAATTCCAAGATCCAATATCATCGCATAACATATACCATGCCAATGCTTTTCCCTACAAAGATAAAGGGAAAATATTCCTCATAACTTCGTCTCCGGGTAAACCTGCAAGCTTGAACAATCCACAAATTTGTTCTACATATATCAAGTGCATATCAGGATGTTCGGTTCCATCTCCTGCATAAGGATTAGCTAGCAGTTGTTCTATCATACCCGAAGGAATTTCATATGCAATATTTTCAGTAGGTGAAGTAGGTTGAGGGGTAGCTAATTGTGGTTTTGATCGAGGTGAAGATACCCCGAACAAACCCCTCAAAGGATTGTTTTCCATAGTAACAAGTGACAATAAATTTCAGCACACTATATAAATGTTTCCTTACCAGAGGCGCTTCACTCCCCGGCAACGGTGCCAGAAAATAGCCTTCATGACCCACAAGTATAGGGGATCAATTGTAGCTCTTTTCGACAAGTAAGAGTGTCTAACCCAACGAGGAGCAGAAGGAAATGACAAGTAGTTTTCAGTAAGGTAGTGTCTGCAAGTGCTGAAATTGTAAGTAGCAGAGTAGTTTGATAGCAAGGAATTTGTAACGAGCAAGTAACAATAGTAGTAACAAAAGTGAAGCAAGGTAGGCCAATCCTTTTGAGGAAAAGGACAGGCCAAAATGGTCTCTTGTGATAAGCAAACTATTCTTGAGGGTACACGGGAATTTCATCTAATCACTTTCACCATGTTGGTTTAATTTATGTTCACTACTTTGATAATTTGATATGTGGGTGGACCGGTGCTTAGGTGTTGTTCTTACTTGAACAAACATCCTAATTATGATTAACCCTCCTGCAAGCATCCGCAACTACGAGAAAAGTATTAAGAATAAATTCTAACTATAGCATTAAACTTTTGGATCCAATCGGTCCCTTACGGAATAGCGCATAAACTGGGGTTTAAGCTTATGTCACTCTCGCAATCCATCATCTAATTGCTACTCCACAATGCATTTCCTTAGGCCCAAATATGGTGAAGTGTCATGTAGTAGACGTTCACATGACACCACTGAGGGAATCACAACATACATACTATCAAAATATCGAACACATATCAAGTTCACATGATTACTTGCAACATGATTTCTCCCGTGACCTCAAGAACAAAAGTAACTACTCACAAATGATAATTATGCTCAAGATCAGAGGGGTATTAAATAGCATAATGGATCTGAACATATAATCTTCCACCAAATAAACCATATAGTAATCAACTACAAGATGTAATCAACACTACTAGTCACCCACAAGCACCAATCTATAGTTCCAGTAACAAGATTGAACACAAGAGATGAACGAGGGTTTGAGATGAGAAGGTGCTATTGAAGATTTTTATGGAGATTGCCCTCCCCAAGATTGGAGAGTTGTTGGTGATGATGATGACGATGATTTGCCCCTCCTGGAGGGAAGTTCCCCCGGCGGAATCGCTCCGCCGGAGGGCGAAAGTGCTCCTGCCCAAGTTCCGCCTCGAAACGGCGGCGCTCCATCCCGAAAGTCCTATAATTATTATTTTCTAGGTCAAAATGACCTATATACCAAAAGATGGTCACCGGAGGTGGGCCTGGGTGAGCACAACCCACCAGGGCACGCTTGGGCTCCCTGGCGTGCCCAGGTGGGTTGTGCCCACCTGGTGGGCCCCTCTGGTAGTTATTTGCTCTAATAATTCTTAAATATTTTATAAAAAATCTTCGTGAAGTTTCAGCTTGTTTTGAGTTGTGCAGAATAGGTAGCCTGACGTAGCTTTTCCAGGTCCAGATTTCCAGCTGCCGGAATTCTCCCTCTTTGTGTATACCTTGCATATTATGAGAGAAAAGGCATTATAATTACTCCAAAAAGCATTATTATGGATAAAAAGAATATAAATAACAGTAAGAAAACATGATGCAAAATGGACGTATCAGTGATCACCAAGGAGACAGGTGGGCCTGGTCCCTGGTCGGCGTTCGTGGATATTTCAATAACATGCTTAACGAGATTGGTTATTTGATCTGAGTTAGTCGTTGGCCTATATGCACTAACCGCCACGTGGGACAAGATATGGGCAACCAGCGTGTTAGTATCAGCCGAAGCTTTCCAGACGTCAGCGACTGAGCGGCGCGCGCTGGGTTGGACCGCGTAAAGCACCCTCCTTTGTAATGGAGGCTACCAGGTGTGCTCACCGGCCGCGTTCGCAACGTGCAGGAGTGCAAAGGGCGATGGGCCCAAGACCCCTACGCACTTAGGATTTAGACCAGCGTGCTGACCTCTCTGTTGGGCCTAGGTAGGGCTGCGACGTGTTGATCTTCCGAGGCCGGATATGACCCAAGAAAGTGTGCCCAGCCAGAGGGATCGAGCGTGTCGGGTAATGTGGTGCACCCCTGGAGAGAAGATTTATCTATTCGAATAGCCGTGTCCACGGTAACATGACGACTTGGAGTTGTATTCCGACCTCATGACAACTAGAACCAGATACTTAATAAAACACACCCAGATAAGTTTTAGAGACAACCCGGTGATCGCTATCTCATAGGGTGATGAGGAGAGGATCGCGGGGTAAGATTATGTTGTATGATGTTATTTGATGTTATACTTGCTAGTTGGTACTCTCTTCTATATGCTTCAAGATGGAGGCTGCCAGAAGCGTAGTCTTCGGTAGTACTAGCTATCCCCCTCTTATTCTGGCATTCTGCAGTCCAGTCCACAGATACTACCCATTTCATTGATACCGATGCATATGTAGTGTAGATCCTTGCTTGCGAGTACTTTGGATGAGTACTCACGGTTGCTTTGCTACTTCCTTTTCCCCTTTTCCCGGTTATTGTGATCATATGATGGAGTCCAGGAGCCAGAGGATCCCGAGGATGTTTCTATGTGAAGTTCGGCTTCGAGGAGTAGTTAGGAGGTCCCAGGCAGGAGTCCTTGCCTTTTCGATCTTTACTACTTTTGTGCTAGTCTTCTTAAGGCAAACTTGTTTAACTTATGTCTGTACTCAGATATTGTTGCTTCCGCTGACTCTTGTGTATTCGAGCCCTCGAGGCCCCTGGCTTGTAATATAAAGCTTGTATTATTTTAATTTGTGTCTAGAGTTGTGTTGTGATATCTTCCCGTGAGTCCCTGATCTTAATCGTACACATTTGCGTGTATGATTAGTGTACAATTGAATCGTGGGTATCACACATCCATAGTAGTAGCTAGATGGATTTCTCTTTCTCTCTCTTTTGATCTTCAATACATGATCTTCTCTAAGACCAATCCAATGTAATCTTTTGCGGTGTGTTTGTTGGGATCCGAAGAATTGTGCATTTATGATTAGATTATTCATTGATGTATTTTGAATCTCTTAAAATTACTCTCTTGTGTAATTTTATTGCTATATTTTTTTGGAAATGGAGGCATACCCCCGGCCTCTGCAGCATAATGATGCATACAACCATCTTATTAAAAGTTCGCAAAGTACACAAAGTCGTCAAAGTATTACAGCTCGCAAGTGGAGCGAAAATAAAATAGAAACAAAGTTCATACCGACAATCACAACCGGAATGGCAAAAAGAAGGATAAGCTCCCTAGACTCCTATCCTGTTATGCGACCGCCATCCGAACCGGTTGAATAAAGCCCGTGCTACCATCTCCCAGTGGTTGCACCAAGTAACCAAAGGCTCCCTGGATTCCATAGGAGTGAGTAAGGACCACGTATAGATCCAAGCAGTAGCTCTGAAGATGACCTGCAAGAAAGATAAATTGTTTTGTCTGTTAAATATCAAATCATTCCTGCAATTCCATATAGCCCACAAAAGCGCACGCATTCCGATCCAAATACGAGCCTCCGTAGTATGTTCAACCCCAGCTAACCACGTTCCAAACAACGATGTAATGTCAACTGGAGGAGTAATGTTAAAGGCTATATAAATCGATCTCCATAATAATTTGGCCAGTGGGCATTCAAGAAATAAATGTTGCATTGTTTCATCATGATCACAAAAACAACACCGTGGACTACCTACCTATCTCCTCTTGATTAAGTTGTCCTTTGTAGGAATTACTTGTTTGTGGACAAACCACATAAAGATTTTAATGCGCAAAGGAACCTTAATCTTTCAAATATGCAGCGATCTCGAGATTGGGCCAGAATTAACCAGATCCATATAAAAAGATTTTACCGTAAAAACTCCATTCTTAGCTAGTTTCCATTGCGTCGAATCCGGTTGGTCGGAGAGTTGAACATCTACCAATCTCCGAACCAAGTGCATCCATGCAGTCCAACCCTCGTCTGATATATGTATGCTTCGGATCTATGGGTCTTCTTTGGTCAATTCGATGAGTAGATCTTCAGAGGGAGTGGTGCATAGTGGTGGGTTCAACTGTGTGGTTATCCTGCCATATGATAGGAGGAGCGAAGGCACGTATTGTGTTGTTTCCACTAAGGATAGAACGACGGGGTTTGGTCATATTGATTGTTTTTTTTCTGTCTACATTATGTCATCATGCTTATTGTGTTACTCTGATTATCATGAACTTAATACTTTCAGATGGATTGTGTAGAATGGGCTTTGGGTGGAGTAATAGTAGTAGATGGAGTTGGTTTAACGGACTACTTGTCACGGACATAATGCCTATGTGAGATTATGCTATGAATTATCATAGTTATATCTATGCTCAATTTTATCAAAATATAATGCACGATTAACTTTGCATGGTCTTTGATGCACGACTTTAACCATTGATATATATTAAAATACGTGAATTGAACGTGTATAAGTGACATCATCGTATTTGTCTTGCAAAACAATTTTATTTTATATGTATGCGTTTTAAATTTGTATAAATACAATACGTGACAATCATAGTCAAAGTTGTGTAACAAAGACCAGAAAAGTTAACCGGTGCCTTATATTTTGGGAAGGAGGGAGTACCATAAAAAATTCATACACCAAAACAACTTCCTTCAAATATCCAAAGTGGTGGAGAGAGGCGAAGAACACATTTCAACAAGGAGAGTGAGGAGATGAGAAGGGCGGCCCACCACCCAAGTTAAACATTCTCAGTTTTTGGTATGAACTCAAGTTTATGTACATAAAGTCAGGACCAACATCTGGAGCCTGTGGGATAAGATGGTCTATAAATCTCGCCCTTCCTTGTGTAAGTAGAGTTTCTGAGCAACACAGCCGGGCGTAACACGGGATAAACCCCTCACCGACGCACCCAGCCGACGATGATTTCTCATGCACAAACAAGCATCGTCGACGGCCAATTATTTCACAGCATGCAAAAACTCCCATCCTCATGACTTGGTCTTGAACGGGACGTAGTTCTTGAGCGACTCCGTGACCCCCTCGATGGACGCGACCGCCGCCGCGAGCGACACCAGGAAGCAGAGGAAGCTGAGCGTCTGCAGCGCCACCCACCTCGTCGTGTACCTCGGTATCCCGCGCTGCCGGATGTACATCTCCACGGGGAAGTAGACGGTGAGCGGCCAGAACCCGATGGCGCCGAGGAAGCCGAGGATGTCGTTGAAGAAGGGCATGAGGATGGCCAGCAGCGTGCTCACGATCACGAACGCCGTCCTCCACGTCAGCCTGAAGAGGTTGAGGTTGAACCCGAGCCGCTTGCCGGCGGCGACGCGGTGCTCGCGGGTGATGAACCCGGCGTTGGGCCAGGTCGCGGCCGCGAAGCCCTCGACGGCGGCGAAGATGGGCTGGCAGAACACCTGGTAGGCGCCCACCAGGTGCACCACGATGCAGACGTTGGCGAAGTCGATGAGCCAGTAGGGCTCGTAGAAGCCGAAGCCGGTGAGGATGTTTCCCTTGGCGCCGTTGCCGAACGCCGCGTAGCCGAGGCAGCCGCACAGCATGTAGAAGGCCGTCGTGGTGGAGACTCCCACCAGGGTCGCCTTCTTCATCGTCTTGTTCTCCGCCGGCGGTGACCTCACCGTGTCCTACAACATGTTCATTCTGTCAGACTCTCACTACTGAAGACACAACAGTGACATTCTTTCATGTTCATCCTCAGGCTCGGTGATTTCTCAGGCAGTGCAGCGGTTGCTCACCTGGATTTCTATGAGGATCATGGAGTAGGAGTAGGCGAAGGCGATGTCGCCGAGCGCCTGGAACGCGAGCCAGATCTTCTGGGCCGAATCAACGTCCACTCCAACCTCGGTGCCGGTCAGGGTGGCCTTGCCGGTAGGGCCTGATATGGTCTGCGCCAGGGAGAGGCCGACGGCGATGGAGGCGTAGGTGAACGACATGACCGCGGCGAGGATGGAGAGCCACCAGAGGTCGTGGAAGTTGGGGACCTGGGAGAAGAAGATCTGGACGACCCCGAACACCACCATGTACATGGAGTCGTACACGCCGCAATCGGCCGCCCGGCCGTTCTTGTGGAAGCAGTTGGCCTTGTTTATCGCACTGTTCGTGGACGGGTCATCCGGTCACTCACCACGCCAAAAATCTTGGGCGAAAAACTTGAAAATCTTGTCAGGTGATGAGTCGACTTACGCCGCGCTGATGGAGGCTGTGATCGTGTACCCGATTGCAGTCCCGACCAAGTTGACGTACTGAAAAACACCACAGGCCCACACTTGCGGCCGACCTGCATTCACAAAGTAATACACCAACATGGTTAGTCCTGCGCCCGTCTCCAAATTTGAATTCAGATAGAAGTTCCTCAGTGCTCAGTTGGGTTAAATGAGACACGAGACTTACTCAGGTAGGATGCCACGGCGTCCATGTAGGTGTAGTTTCTCTTCCCGGTGAGCGGATCGCCGGTGCGGTAGCAGTCGGCGAGGAGGCCGGAGGTGTAGTAGGTGATCGCTGCGAAGAGCATCAGGGTGACCGGCCCCACGACCCAGCCCAGCTGCGCCGTCGCCCAGGCGAGGGACAGCACGCCGGAGCCGATGACGGCCGTGATGATGTGCGCGCTCGCTGTCCATACCGTGCCTGCTCAACGATTCGCACAAGATTGTCGGTCAGTTATTGGAAACCAGCTTGAAAAGTTTTAGTACTGTTCCTTCGTTGTAATTGACGTTGAAATTTTTACGGTTTATAACTTACTGAAATACTCTGCATTTTCATAACATCTAGCACTAACAAAATCTTCTAGTTTTCGCAGAGAAAAATATAACGATGATTTGCACTATAGACTAAGGGACTCTGGTAGTGTGGAAATGTCAGTTACAAGTCATGAAAAATTCATAATGTATGCATTGTTCCAAGATGTGTATGAACCTAACAATTCTGACACAAATTATGCCATTTTTTGCATGCTATCCAAAGAAATAGTATGGTCGCCTCAAATATATTGCCAGCATACATAACTGGTTTTCTAGACAGCACGAATGGACATAATTTTAGCCAAAATTTGCATGTTTATACTTCATCTAGTAATTTGCAATTTGCGTGCTCAACATTTTCTGGCGATCTCTCAAACCAAACATTATCTTGCGATGAATAATTCTCAAGACATAGAGGTGGACCAGCTCTTGCAGGATATCACAAACATCCGAAAATGTTGGTGTGTTCGAGTGTTTGTAAACCCAGACCTAAGCTAGGATCAAATTTCTCCACAGATCTCTTAATAGCATCACAAAAATTAAATGCTATTGAAATTGTGCAGCCCTCGGCGTAGCCTGTCCATGGGCCATTGCTCTGCTCCGACACAAAAATCATTCAATTTTTTTTTGCAATAAAGAAAAATCATTCACTTGTGTGTCAATCAAACAGAGAACATAAATAAAAGTCCACTGAGTAACATGGATCAATAATCGCTAATACTTGCATATTATCCGCATGCCTTTTGGATGAATATCTATCTACCCAAATCGCTACTAAATGAGATGACAAAAGGAAGGACAGTATTTTGCACATGGTAAATATGATTACTATTTTGTGTATTGGTGTATTAAGTTTGAAGGGAAAAAATGATTCTAGCAAGATCCTTGATCTGGTTTTGAGTAATAAACTAATAAAACCTTAACTAAAAGTATTCAACTAGCCTAAAGAAAAGAGAACCCTTCAACCGAAGAGTTTACAAAAAAATGCGAAAAAATGCAATTTTAAAGTTGAACTTGGTTGAGCAAGTCAAGCAATTGTATTTTCTCACAATCACAAGATCTTCGAGGTAACATGTGTATTTGTTTAACCCATGTGTGTCTGCATTTCAAAAGGTCTAGCTTTTGTCAATATTATATCTTGTTAATGTCAAAAGAAAATTCTAACCTTGACTAAATAAAAAAAGTGAAGCTCCTTTGGTTCGCAAGATTCCATTATGCACTAAATATGTAGAATTGTAGTTTCATGTCATCTCTTATCTTGCATGGTTGAAAGGATGTTTAATTGTTCAACGGAAAAATAGGATGATCTTTCTAAGCTGTTCGAGTCAATATATAAAAGACTATGAAATATCATGCAAAAATGATTTTAAAATATGAATTTACAATATTGCAAATAAAACAACTTAGGGATTACACTTCGATATTACTTTGAATCAAAGATGCATGTAGGTGAACCCTCACATTATACTGATACCTCGAGTAAAATTGTTGTCTAGCTTTATGGTATAATTTCACGCTTTCCTATTTTTAATTATATATGTGATTCAAGGATGAATAGCGTCCTACATAAAACAGATATCTCATACTCCATCTGTTTCTTTTTACCCCGCATATAAAATTTGTCTAAAGTAAAATTTCATAAAGTTTGACCAAATTTATATTAAAAAATGCAAACATGTAAAATGCTAAAGTTATACTATGAATTTTAATTTTATGATGCATTCAGTGATATTGATTTTGCATTGTGAATGTTGATAATTTGTCCTGTAAAGTTGGTCAAATTTTACGAAGTTTGATTTCAAACAAATCTTATATGCGAAGTAAGAAAAAAAGTAACAGAGGGAGTGCCACATCATAGTTTGAAATAAACCAGTAAACCATGCATGGAGACACGCCCCACTCTTACAACCAAGGGGCGGCCGTGGGCCTAGTTCGTGATAGCACGGTCCTTTCGTTGATTGTAGCTATTTGTCCATGGTTCAGCTACAAGCAAGGACGTGGCCTGGAGCGTGACTCGATCATGGGCTGCTGGCTCACAACAAGCAAGTGTCAAGACAAGGAAGGCCTCATGAATGTCCCCTTGACGACCTAACGGGCCCCAAAAGATGCGCGTTTGCTTTCGGCCGGCCAACTCCAGGAGAATGATATTGATTCTTTTTTTTTTTCTCATGGTATTAGTAGCTAGGAAGAGGATAGTCATGGTTTGGTAGCGGGGGCGCGCGCCCAAAGGTCAGAGACGGCTGCCCTACGGCGCATCGCATCGGTGAGCTCATCCGCGCAGACTCCGGGGGCCTCTCGGCCATACCGTATCTCTGACGATCTTCTCGAGTCAAACGACAAAAGCAAGGCCATCTTTTTCCCGCTCCTAGTCCTAGTGCTACTCCACGGTCCATGCTTGCCCACAGCCATAGGAGTAGTATCTGCTGCGTTGAAGGAATCGAAAGAATACATATCCGCACCTCCATGCTCAAGCCCTACTAGCTAGACGGGCTTCCAAACGCCATGGGCCAGATTTTGCGTGGAAGTTCCTATATATCGCGTCGATCGCCTCCGTCTCTGTCTGTGTGTTGCTCGCACGGTGTGCATACAAGTAAACTTGTCGCAAAATTGTCAAGGGAATCGACTGAAAGGGAAACTTGACCCGTGTGGTGCTGATGCGACTTCTCTCTGTTAAGCAGTATTTCGCGTGAGGGAAACAGATTCTGCTGGGTAAGAAGCCGCCAGGAAGATGGGTTTTCAGACCGGGGTTTTTGAGTTGGTGAGATTGACGGGTTAGCGCACAGAACGAGCAATCAGGAGTCAGTCATGACCTCATTCAGTGTCTGACCGTCCACGGCGATGGCTTCTGGGGCAGCGCTAGCAAATCCTGGCCTACCAGCATCTCTTGTCAAAAAGGCTAACAAGGGTGGATACTGATTTTCTTCCAACACGTGCAGGTCAAGGAATCTGTAAAGTGGCGGTAACGCACGCGGAGGACAGTCAGAGATGCGCCGCTGTGATAGTTCCATATGGAGCATCCACGCTACCCCTGGGCAGACACTGACAACGGCAAAGAGCCGACGTTTCGTTTCTCCCCAGTAAAGCTAGCGCTATTACGGTCAGACACGCTGCTGTTACGGCGACGGAACAGGTGCACAGCTGTTCACCGTGCATAGGATATGAGCAGCAGTAGTAGAATAGTCATGCACAGTGAACAGGTGTGCCTGCCGTTACCCTCCGATCGAGTTTGACCGTGCGACCCCGTTGGACCGGACCCACATGCGACCCATGCTTGCGGCCATGTGGGCAATCGTCTCTGCTTGATGACCTAATAATTGGTCTCAAAATATTGGTATCGAGACAAATCTAGCTGGGACGCGCACGTCAGATGATATGCTTGTTCTTCTTTTTTTCAACTCTGACATGCTTGTTATTGTTCTTGCTCTCTCTCTCTCTATCCCTTCGCCTTCGGTGTAGGTGCATAGCATCACAAGCGTCCGGTTTTGAACGAGACCAAAGAAGAGACCGAGGAGACGCATGCCCCTGCCGGGCGTCGGCACACCCAACAGCCGTCCACTCCAACCCTTGGGAGTCGCAGGGCAGAGAGATTTACGTTGACCGATCAAGTCCAGGGCCTCCATGCGACTATGGGAGCATGATAATTTCCTCCGCCCACCGCGAAAACAAACAAGAAAACAGCTAAACTTTCCGCTAGTATCTCTCCGCCTTCCGCCTTTGCTGAACACAAAGGGAGACTCCCGTGGCGCGGTCCCCAAGGCAGTGTGCCCGCAAGGGGAGGCTAAATTTCGTGTTTTGACCCTTTTCTGAAACCTATTCAAAATCTGACCTTAGTTTGAATTTTTTTCAAGATCTGACCCTTTTCTTACCGCCAGAGTCCATGGCAGTAGGGTATTACAGCCTACCGTCAAGGTCCCTGGCGGTAGGGTTGCATGCCCTATCGCAAAATTCCGCTAAGTACTGAACACAGTGCGTGCTCGTGCCTACCGCCGGACACCTTGGCGGTAGGGTTGTACAGGCTACTGCCAGCCTGTTTGGCGGTAGGCATTTTTCCTACCGCCAAGCAGTGGCGGAGCTTGCAGCCCAAACATGGGCGGGCCAACAAGAAGAACATAGCTTATGGCCTGCTGTTTTAAGGCCCAAGAGTAGGTGTATACTGTATAAAACTTCATGGGCTGGGCGGGCCACGGCCCATTCAGCCTTGCTGAAGCTCCGCCAGTGCCGCCAAGGTCCCTGACGGTAGGCTGTTACACCCTACCGCCATTTATTCTGGCAGTAGCAAAAATGTCAGATCTTGAATTTTTTTCAAACTAGGATCAGATTTAGAATAGGTTTCAGAAAAGGGTCAAAACACAAAATTTTGCCGGAGGGGGAGGCGAATCCGCACCCGAACTACTTCCGTCGTGCGTGCCAACACAGACAGTACACCACGCGCAGCCGCAGCTGCGACGGACGGCGGCGGCACAACGCGACCGTGGGGACAACAGCAAGCACGGAGAAGCGTCCATGCCGCCGGCAGGGTTTTGGCGCCATGAAAAGCTAGCTGGGCTGGGCGGGACTCACTCGAGGAAAGAACGATGAGCGCGTGTGCCCTTGTGCGATTTCATCGCAGCGACGACGCAAATTGAAAGAAGAAGCTTAAGTAAATAGCTGAGCATGATGCGTGCCTGTTCGCCGCTGCTTGCCGTCGTCGTCCACGTCGACGTCGCCGCCCTGCCCCTGCGGAGGGGGGTAGTAGGCCTCCCCGGCGACGGCGCCTTTGCTGCCGTTCCGGGCCGCCATCTCCACGTCCTTGGTCATCCCTCCGTCAGTGCTCTGATCGTCCCTCTCCCCCCTTCCTCACCTCCCTCTAGCTGTGTCTCTGGCTGGGAGATGGGTAGGTGTGGCTGTGCAGAACGAGTGAATCACAATCAGAGAGAAGAGCCTCCCCTCCCGGGCTGTCTATATATACAGGGGCACAGCCGTACACGCGCGTATGCTATCCTAACATTTATTCCCTTTTTTGTTTATTTGTTCACATCGTGGAAGACTGGAAATGCCATCTAAAAGAAAACATTGAAAATGTCCGTACGCCTTTCCACGGTCGTTTTTGGTTCCAACAAAGCTGCCAACTTATGTGGGAGAGGTCAAATATGGTGTTTTAGATTGGCTTGCTATATAGTAGTGGTATATTTCCACCAGCCAATAAAATAGATCTCCTTAATTCACTTATTCAATCGAAGTAATCGTGAAGTAAACTTTTAAAACCAAAATTTGGGCTCATTGGCCTTTGCTAAAGATATTTGGAAGAATAATACTACATCTACGAACAGCCTAACGAAAGCTTACGTAAACTTCCTAACTAAACCTCTGTCCCCCCTGATTTTCACGGGATGAGCCCCTCCCTCCCCTAATCCCTCCAACCACAACGCTCCATGTTTCCTTTTACATAGAAGTTTTACGTAACCTTACGTGAGTTTAGCAAAGCCCTATTTTGAAGGGCACAAGACCAAACTACTACCACATCGTTTTACTTGAGTAATGCTAGACCTACGAAGGCTTACGTAGTGTTTTTACAGGCTTGCTGGTGTGGGGTATTAGGTTGGAAGTATGTGTGTGGGAGGGGGGAAGGGGCCCACCCCAGTGAAATTTCACCGGGGGGGAGGGGAGAAGATTTAGCTTGGTTACATAGGTCTAGCATTTTCGGTTTTACTTACCCGCATAGATGCTCCACCTTCTTCTCATGCCGCCCACATCGCAGACAATGATTCTTGTTACTTCAAGGGGTGAGGGAGATGAGGGTGAGAAGATGCCTAGGAGTCCTACTCCAAGGGGGTGGCCCGGTGAGTGGAAGAGGGCGAAAAAGATGCTCAAGAGATATGGGGAGGCGACATCATCGAGGGAGAATATTGATGAGTTCAGCATGACTAAGAATGCAACCCAAGTTGGACTTTGTGGAGAAGAATCAACAAGAGAAGTTCGCAAGATGGTGAGAGCTGGACGAGCACATGAAGCACAAGGTTGATATGGAGGGGGCGCATGCTCCAACTCAAGGAGAGCCGGTTGAGTGAGAGAGACTGCCAAGGAAAATCGTTCATGATGATGGATCCCAATGGGACGGGTAAAATAACGAAACCTTTTGGGGCATGAGGTGATCAAAGATCTTTGGTAGCAAGGATCGCATGGAATGGCCAGCACTTGGGAGGAGGGAGCCATGCACACGTGGGAGGACCGGGTTATGCACACTTGGGATGGAGGGATGCCGATGACATATGATATTGTGTCGCGACCATACGCATGATTTGGTTTTGGTTGAAATGTTTAATTTTAAAATCTGAAATATGGTTTAAAATGTCGTTAAAGTGTGTGATGTTGAACGGTGGGAATGTGATTTACATATATGTGAAATCGAAGATCAATAAGTTGTATGCACACACCTAGGAAATAGGAGAGGAAAAATGATAAAGGTACAGTTTTAGGAAATCCGATTTTGCACACTAACTCTAGAGCCTTTAAAAAAGGTTAATAGGTGTTCTAAACATGTTTTAAATACTATCCTTTTAGATAATCTACTAAAAGGTTGCTCTTAAGAACTTACACATCAGTGGGCTACAATTGAGTGCATAAGCTTTATAGTGATGGCATGTTCTCTCAAAAACCATCACAAACAGTTTTCCGCGAAAAGGAATTTGTGATGAACAAATGTATGATGGTATCTAAAAAGAGTCTACGATGTTACATTAAAAAGAGCCCAATAAAATTACTGACCTTTTTATTGGTAGAAATTTTAGAAATTCAAATGCTATTTGACCAAACTTGTCAAATTTGAATGAGTGTTAACTATGGGTGTAAGGGCATCTCCAATGTCGTCCCCTAAAACAGGCACACTATTTGTATGTGGACTAGTCCGGACCAGTCTGGTTACATAGATGCAGGAGTCGGCCATCCAACTGCAACTCTTAAACATCTGCACAGGTTCGACCGGTTTCATTTCAAATGCATTGCAATATAAGCAGATTGAAAGTGCGGTGTTCATAGCACCAGATCACAACCAAAAAGGAGACAGATGTCTATAATTTTCGCAAGACCAATCACAAAAGAACCAGCCTGACAGTCCTTGCAAAAACGATATTTTTGCCAACCTAGACCGGTTATCCAAGCTCGCTCGCTCACTCTACCGCCACCTCACTCTCCTTCTGTATAAGTTAGATGATACTCCATACATGGCTACGTTAATATATTTCAATAAACTTCAGTGGTATGAAATATGAATATTTGATCTCATATTTGAATCGATGACATAAGAACTAAAACTATAAATACAAGTGATTTAGTTGTAAAATATATTTTTATGAAGTGGACATACTTCAACGCATGATTACATGTTCAAATAACATATTTTGATACCATGTTATTAATAAGAGGAATAGATAAGTGAGGACCACCTATCTCGCCATATAAATTGTGATCACTTTAACAGCATGTACTATAGTGTACAGCCGTAAGAGCAACTCTAGCAGACCCTGCATTTTGCCGGCCTGTAAAATGTGTTTGCAGGTCGCACGGGGGCGGTTATGCAGGCCAAATTTTGCGGTGGCAGACTAGAAATCGCAAACAAACCCCTAAATTTAAAAGAAAGTTGTTTCGCGTGAGAAATTTAAGCAGCAGCTCGCCGGAATTCGCTCGCATAGATTGTTCTTCTTCGCATAATAAGTTCGTACACGCCACATACATACATAAAGGTTAGATATGCAAGACATGGCCTACGCTACCGCACCACTACAACAAAATTGAGCTCACCGGAGCTCCTGCGGTAGCTGCCCACCGGCGGCGATCAGTCAGAGTCGGAGGAGTCAGAGTCGAGGTCGATGTAGAGCTTCGCCTGCTCCGCCTTCATCACGCGCAAGTCAGCCTCCTTCGATGCGTGCGCCTGTGATGCCGTGAGGCCCGTCTCGAGGAAGAGCCGCTCGTACTCGAGCTCGCGCCGGATGCGCTCTTCCATCTCCGCCTGATCCCTCGCCGGCCGCTCGAGGACGACGCGCTCGAGGAGCTCCTCCTGCCCCGGTGGGAGGTAGTCCTCGGGTCCGATGGCGTCTCGGCGCGGAGGCGCATCGGGCACGGCCTCCTCCGGCTCCCTCTTCACCGGAACGAGCCGCAAGCTCGATGTGCCCGCGGATGAGCACCCCGCGGAACCGTGGCCGGATGAGCTCCCCGCGGACCAGTTGCCGGAGGAGGCGCGGCGGCGACGGGCGCGTTCGAGTTCGAACTCGTCGAGCTCGCGCCGGTTGAATGCCGGCGGCGGCCAGGCACCGTGTTTGAGCCATCGACGCGCCCCCCGCTTGCGCGCGCGTCAGATCAGGCGCGGCGGCGGCACTCCGCCTCATCCCCCGAGTCAGCCATGGTGGTTCAAGGCTCGCCGGCGGCAAAAAATTGAGCGGCGCGGTGGGGAATTGGAGGGGAACGCGGCTGCGGGGGGATAGGGTTTCGACCCGCATCTTGTGACGCCCCCGATTCAATCGTACACTAATCATGCATGCAAACGTGTACGATCAAGATCAGGAACTCACGGGAAGATATCACAACAAACCTCTAGAACATAAATAAGTCATACAAGCATCATAATACAAGCCAGGGGCCTCGAGGGCTCGAATACAAGTGCTCGATCATAGACGAGTCAGCGGAAGCAACAATATCTGAGTACAGACATAAGTTAAACAAGTATGCCTTAAGAAGGCTAGCACAAACTGGGATATAGACCGAAGAGGCGCAGCCTCCTGCTCGGATCCTCCTAACTACTCACAGTGGTCGTCGTCGCCGGGCTGCACGTAGTAGTAGGCACCTCCGGGGTAGTAGTCGCCATCGACGGTGGCGTCGCCTCTGGGCTCCATCGTGCAGTCGCAGCAACCGGGTAAAGAAAGGGAAAAAGGGGAACAAGGCAACCGTGAGTACTCATCCAAAGTACTACAAGCAAGGAGCTACACTACATATGCATGGATATATGTGTAAAGGGCCATATCGATGGACTGAATCTGCGGAATGCCGAATAAGAGGGGATAGCTAATCACGTCAAGACTACTCTTCCGCAGCCTCCGTCTTGCAACATGTAGAAGAGAGTAGACTGAAGTCCTCCAAGTAGCATCGCATAGCATAATCCTACCCGGCGATCCCCTCCTCAATGCCTTGTTAGAGAGCAACCACCGGGTTGTATCTCGCACTTGGAAGGGTGTGTTTTATTAAGTATCCGGTTCTAGTTGTCATAAGGTCAAGGTACAACTCCAAGTCGTCCTGTTACCTAAGATCACGGCTATTTGAATAGATTAACTTCCCTGCAGGGGTGCACCACATTACCCGACACGCTCGATCCCATTTGGCCGGACACACTTTTCTGGGTCATGCCCGGCCGCGGAAGATCAACACGTCGCAGCCCCACCTAGGCATAACAGAGAGGTCAAGACGCCGGTCTAAACCTATGCGCCGCAGGGTGCAGGCCCATCGCCTTAGCACACCAAGCGTTCCGAGGGCGGCCGAAGCAGACCTAGCCTAGTGGCGTTCGAGTCCAATCCGGCGCGCGCGCTCGATCGCCGACGTCACGAAATGCTTGGTGATACCACGGCGCGGTTGCCCATATCTTGTCCCGTGGCGGTTAGTGCGTATAAGGTCAACGACCCAACTCAGATCAAATACCAAGATCTCGTTAAGCGTGTTAAGTATCCGCGAATGCGAACATGGCCAGGCCCACCTCTCTCCTAGGCGGTCTCAACCTGCCTGTCGCTCCGCCACAAAGATCCACTCATGGGTGCTCCACAAGCCGACCCGACTTTAGTCACCACATGTATCATGTATAAAGTATATAGTATATACCGTGATCACCTCCCGAGTGATCACGACCCGATAATATAGCACAGCAGACGGACAAGAATGTAGGGCCACAGATGGAATACTAGCATCCTATACTAAGCATGTAGGATTGCGGTAAAGGTAACAACTTGATAGTAGCAAGGACAGGCTATGCATCGGGATAGGTATAACGGAAAGCAGTAACATGCTACACTACCGTAATGCAAGCGTATAGAGTAGAATAGGCGATATATGGTGATCAAGTGGGGGGGCTTGCCTGGTTGCTCTGGCAAGAGAGAGGGGTCGTCAACTCCGTAGTCGTACTGGGTAGCAGCGGCGTCGGTCTCGGTTTCTAGCGAGAGAAGAGGGGGAAGAAACAATAAATATTTTAAGCAAACAGATGCATAACGATGCATGACATGACAAGTATCGGTGCTAGGGGTGCCCCAACGCGGTATGAGGTGATACCGGTGAAGGGGGGAAACAACCGGGAAAGTATCCCCGGTGTTTCGCGTTTTTGGACAGATGAACCGGAGGGGGAAACTTGCGTGTTTGCTATGCTATGGATGTGTGGCGAACGAACGGGCTGCCTATCCGGATTCGTCTCGTCGTTCTGAGCAACTTTCATGTACAAAGTTTTTTGATCCGAGCTATGGTTTATTTTATATTAATTTCCAAAGTTTTATTCATTTTCTAAATTTAAATTAATTCGAATTTAAACAGTGTAATATTCTTTTATACCTAGCAGCAGCTAGCTACTGAGTATGATAGGTGGGGTCCAGAGGCTGAGTCAGCATGCACAGTCAGCAAGTCAAAGGTCAACGTTGACCAGTCAAACAGGGGGTGGGACCCAGGTGTCACAGGATGTTTTATTAACAGCAGTTTTTATTAGTTAGTTTATCAAAAGGGGCCCACTAGTCAGTGGGATGTTAGGTAGGGGGTTAGGTTAGTGCCTAATTAACAGGGTTGGGCCCACCTGCTGGTTTTAACTAGTGCGCCGGCGGTGGCGTACAGAGGCGACGGGGCCTCGCCGGACTCGTGGCTCCGGCGACCATTTCGTCAGCCGAGAGCGGTTACTGGGAGAGGGCGCCGACGAGAGTCGAGGAGAGCGGTCGATGGGTGCGGGGGTGGGGTGGCGGGCGATAGCTCTGACGGTGACGGCGGCGGTGGTGACGCGAGCTGCGTCGGGGACCCGGTACAAGCGACCCCAGGACGCGTGAATGGCACTTGGAACGTCCGCATCGCGGCGCGTCCAGCGGTAACGGTGGCGTGGCCGGAGATGTCCGGCAGCGACGACGGCGAGGTCCGTGGCGTAGGAGGCTGCGATAAAGGCGGGCGGCCGACGAAGGTGTCGCGAGGGTGCAGCCGAGCGCGGCGGGCTGCGATGGCGCGGGCATCGCCGGGGGCGAGCAGCGAAGAGGGGAAGAGGAGGCCGAGGCCTCACCGCGAGCCGTGGGGAATGGCGATGTGCTCGGGGAGGTGTCGGGTCGGCGCGACGAGGCGGAGCAACTCCGTTCGTGGAGGAGGAAGACGGGGGCGGTCCGCCGATGGGGTCGGGAGGCGACGGAAGCCGAGGCGTCGGCTGCCCGACCGGATCCTGTGAGCGGAGGTTGAGGCGGACATCGGCGACGGCGGGAGGGCGGCGACGAAGCGACACCGACGACGGCGCAGCGTCGGGCGGTTGTGCTCGATCCCGATCCAGGAGGGATCTGGGGAAGTGGGTGGTGTCTGATGGCGGCTAGGGTTCGAAGTGGGTGGGCGCGCGGTTGGGCCAGTGGGCGGTCAGGCGGCTGGTAGCCTGTTGGGCGAGGCCCAGTGTGAGGGGGCTTTACTTTGTTTTTTTTGTCTTAATCATGTTTAGTTTTTCCTTTTATCTATTCTTCCCTTTTTTTGTAGTTTCTTTTATTTTTTTGTTTTATAAAAAAATACCACTAGTGCCTAAATTTGTATTTATCAACAAACTAATGTGAGATTAATTCTTAACCAATAATAAAATAGTTTTAGCATTTTATAAATTCAATAGGCATTTGTTTAATTGTTTTCACTACTGTTTTAATTGTTTTAGAGCCTTTAAACATTTTATCAAAGTTTGGTTTCTCCACCATCATTACTTACGATTTATTTGACACAACCCGAATAGTTAAGTTTTGATATTTGAAAACTTTAATTGTTTGACTTGATTTTGAATTTGAATTTTGAATCGGTTTTTGAACTAACCCAAGATTAACTACTGTGACAGAGATGACGGGGCATCATTAACGGGTTTACTGTAGCCTAATTATCCGGGCGTCACAAATCTCCTCCACTACAAGAAATCTCGTCCCGAGATTTAAGAGGGGGACTAGGGGGGAAAGGTCTGGTTACGAAATCCTAACGAATCTTCTCGGTCTTGGTTGCTCTTCTTGAAGTGGTCGATCCATTACGTTGATGTCTTCATTTCTCTTCTTCATGTCATCGTGATGAAGTCGGCATCCTTTCTTCGGGGACTCCATCGTACTTACGAAGGAATAAAAAGGGGGTATATTCCGGGAGAACGGACCTCTGCAAGGTTGACTATCTGGTAGCTAGTATCGGGGAAGTGGCGGAAAGTAACTCTCGAATTGAAACTTAGGAAAATATCGAGAGCAATATAAAGAGGTATCATCGGAAGTTTCAGGCGGGCAGGAAATCGTTCGATGCCTGAAACAAAGTGTGAAAGGGGTTCAGAGCAACGGGAATAAGTATTGTGTTTCATACCAAAAGTGATGATCTCTGGAAGGTGGCTCGTGAATTACATATGAAGCCAAGCGTGAGGAATAACTTTGGAAACAGGGGGTGTATAGGAGAGTCAGGTCTCGATCCTGTGAAACTGTGGGTTATGGGCCCACCATGTGGATTAACAGTAGGAAAGGCGGTGACGTCTTGCACGACCATGTAAGCATGGCAAGTCAGAGGATAGTCTGTCGGTTATGTCGGCAACAACATCGGTACCAAGGGCGAGGGACGAAGAGAACCATTTTCCTGCTCGTTGAACGAGGCTGACCAATAGGCAAAGTTCTCGTCCATCGGTGGTTACCGGAATGTCATCAACAAGTAACAGGGTCTTTCTGACAGAATTGTACACCGAGGTGTTTACAAAAGTAGGAGAATATCACTGCTTAGATCATATAGATCACAAGAAACGTTAACCCAACAAATGGAAAGAAAAATATGATTATCAGATTAAATAGAACAATGAAAAGGATAATGTGTTTAAACACATATTTCAAAGGTATATCCTTCGGAAGGATGAGCAAAGCATGATATCCATGACAGGATATAATGTAGTAAACTCCTTAGGTAGAGGAGAGAATTTTCATGACATTACCCATACAACGGTGTTTGGATAATCGAGCAGGAAACATTTAGCATTGGGCTTCAAATGTTTTTTTTGAAAATCGGAGTACCATGGACATGCTTCGAGATAGCATTGACATGGTCTTCAAGCAAAGGTCAAACTTCGGATGCATGAAGGATCCATCAGGAACAACTTGTAGAATAAGTTTTGCAATTACCTCATGGAAGAATGGATAACCTTGCTGAAAAGGAATCTATAACAATAGGGCCTCCGGCCAGGTATGCTAGGCACGACAGCACCTTACCAGGTCACATAAAGACCATTGTTATAACTCTTGGAAATATGTTCCAACCATCATATCTGACGGAGATTCAGATATGATTGGTGTCAAGATACCTCAGGCTCAGGATGCCTGAGAAGAAAGGTGCAACACAATTGACGGGATGACACTGTAAGATTCTCGGGAAATGAACTATAAAGTGATTTCTGTTAACAAGAGTTCATCATTAACCCAAGGAGAGGACAAGGAGGTGGCTGATGAACTCAACGACAATTCATCGAGATTTCCAAAAGATGGATTTCTACAATTAAGTGAACAAGGAGATAACATTTGTCAGATCAAATGATATAAGGAAGTATGCTCGAGGAAAACATACACAATTAAACATTGTTTGAAAGGTGCGCCTGAAATATGGGTTGGGTTGTACGACCAATGTCAGAATGGTGATTCAATAATCAATAGTCTAAGAATGAACGGCCGACCATTAACTTCAAAGCAATAGGGTTGCTAGAAGTGCAGAATCCAAACAGCACCGTTCACTTGTTGGTACCCCGGTTGGAATCAACACAAGGACCAAGAAAGAATGGTGATGGTGAGAAGTATCACTATACCAAGAATTCTTAAGAGGTGGTGAAATTCCCACTGCATTCTTGACATAAAAGGTGGTAATACTCCAAGGTAAAGAAGAACAATGCTGGGTAGCAAGGAACTCAAGGTATAACACGAAACACGAACAAGTTTGTGTTGGAGGGAAGGCAATAAGTGGCCGATGATAACACAACTCATCGAGGGCAAGGATGGTATTTCTCTTCATGAATCCGGTTGATATCCTGCAAGAGCTCATAAGGTTGATATCCTGGAAGAGCTCATAAGGTTGATGATGATCACGACACATTTGTCGAGAGATTTCATGAAGATGTAATCAATCGCCATTTACATCAAGTCAAAGGAATGATGAAGCAAGAGGTTATTGGAATCACGATTCGACACAAACTCGAACTCAAGCTTGTTGTTTAAGGTGAAAGGGTATGACGAGGAAAATCGGCGTAAAGCAGCTATCGCCGCAAATTGGTGCTCCGAGAATAAGGACCAGGTAGCATAGTTAGAATCATCACGACAATGATATAGTCAAACAGGCTAGGAATGGCGTGATCGGGTACAAACTCGTACTTATAGAAGCTTACTGAAGAATTGTTGAACCGTAGTGCGGACTCGGTTCAGTTATTGGTGTCTTTGAGTGTTTAATAACTCAGATCCCATGAAAAATTGGAATCAGTGGGAATGTAGCACTTGATGAAGAACTCATAAGAAATTATGCAGTTCCATGATAATCTCGAGATACCAGGGGGGTAATACTCGACGACAGATCAAAGTAGAGGTTGGACTAGGGTAATGCTCTGCAGAAGACAAGTACTCTAACTTGACCGAGAAATGGAATCAAGAAGAAAATATGGTCGGAACCATGGTTGCAAAAGACCAATTCCCATATATAAGATGAACTTATACCGAATAGGGTTTAAGCGATGCATCCATGATAAGATCAGCATCGTGTCCATGGGCATGAACGCAAGGCTCAAAGTGGACTCCCACTTCTTTAATGCATAACCTTTCATTCACTTCTCGCCTTCAACGAAGTTGTGGTGTTGAAATTTTATCTGACATAACACCAATAGAGTATGACCCGTAGTAGTTTCCGGGTTCACACAGATTAGAAAAAGGCATATGTCCAACCCATTGGGGCCTCTTAGGAACATATACCACAAACTTCAGGAGTAATTATCACCAGCTCGAAAGTAGAGCATGTTGACAAAGCAGAGGATACAATTTACCAAAAGCAATATATACCCGTGGAAAGGCTCGCAAGGTTATTGAATATGAAGGACGATGTCGGATGAAATCCAACAATGGATCGGGCGATCCACAACGGAGCTGATGTGAGTATTGGTACTCAATCAGAGGAAGAAAGAATGCACGGGCATCATATTATAGAACATCTGAATAATTCGATGCGTAGATAACAAAGGAATTATGATTTCCAAAACAAGGGATTAGAAGCAGACGCTCTGATCAAGGATGGATAAGTTGGATAGACCAGGCACAATTGACGACAAATAGTTTGGTCGAGAACCAGCTCATGTTCAAAATGACGTCTGAGCCGGAAAGATAATTTAGAATGGTTGATAGATTATTGTGTGCATTCGCACACATGTTGAATCAATAGGATCAAAATGACGGTGTCAAAAGATACTAGTGAATATTGCTAGTGATATGGGAGCATCCATAATGTAAGCATACAAGTATTTGCAGAGCAATAGTTTGAAGAGGATGCTCAGAAGGTCGGATAGTATTTCAGAGTATCTTATGAAGCATACGAACAACTGGGGATGAACAGATACTCAATAAGTGCGAGGAATTTTCAATAGGGGTATTCATGTGGTAAAGAACTATAAGGTAGTAAGCTTAAAGGATTTTCGGAAAAACAGAGAGCAACTTTAGGGCATCTTGTAATAACAAGAACAACTGAGGATGAAGGTATGAACGACAAAAGTATGTAGTTATCCATAAAGATTTATCGGTGGTAGGGATCGCAATGGCGACGGGCACAAGGGTCTCGGGAAAACATCAGAGAGTGTCTTCAGAATCTTCTGGTGCAGCAGGCGGTCATCTGGCCTGAAGGGGCTCTCCGGGAGGAAGTATTTTCTAGAACCTAAGGTTAGATTTAGCAAAATTCATTTAACCCGAATAGAAGAGAGATCAGAGTCCCAGAGTATAGACAAGGAGTAAAAGATCCTAATACCACCCAATGGCGGCGTGTGCTTGGTAAGACACACAGCCATGTCGATAAAAGTTTTGCAACGTCTAGACTCGACTTGACCAAGGAGTTGGGAAGGGGATTCTACAGCGATCGGCTCGATACCAACTTGGACGCCCCGATTCAATCGTACACTAATCATGCACGCAAACGTGTACGATCAAGATCGAGGACTCACGGAAGATATCACAACACAACTCTAAAACATAAATAAGTCATACAAGCATCATAATACAAGCCGGGGCCTCGAGGGCTCGAATACAAGTGCTCGATCATAGACGAGTCAGCGGAAGCAACAATATCTGAGTACGGACATAAGTTAAACAAGTATGCCTTAAGAAGGCTAGCACAAACCGGGATCTGACCGAAGAGGCGCAGGCCTCCTGCACAGGATCCTCCTAACTACTCTGGTTGTCGTCGCAGGATGCACGTAGTAGTAGGCACCTCCGGGTAGTAGTCGCCATCGACGGTGGCGTCGCTCTGGGCTCCATCGTCAGTCGCACAACCGGGTAAAGAAAGGGGAAAAGGGGAACAAGGCAACCGTGAGTACTCATCCAAAGTACTGCAAGCAAGGAGCTACACTACATATGCATGGATATATGTGTAAAGGGCCATATCGATGGACCGAATGCGTAATGCCGAATAAGAGGGGATAGCTAATCACGTCAAGACTACTCTTACGCAGCCTCCGTCTTGCAACATGTAGAAGAGAGTGGATCAAGTCCTCCAAGTAGCATCGCATAGCATAATCCTACCCGCGATCCCTCCTCAATGCCTTGTTAGAGAGCGACCACCGGGTTGTATCTCGCACTTGGAAGGGTGTGTTTTATTAAGTATCCGGTTCTAGTTGTCATAAGGTCGGGTACAACTCCAAGTCGTCCTGCATCAAGATCACGACTATTCAATAGATTAACTTCCTGCAGGGTGCACCACATTACCCGACACGCTCGATCCCATTTGGCGGACACACTTTTACGGGTCATGCCCGCCGCGGAAGATCAACACGTCGCAGCCCCACCTAGGCATAACAGAGGTCAACGCGCCGGTCTAAACCTATGCGCCACGGTGCAGGCCCATCGCCCTTAGCACACCTGCACGTTGCGAGGGCGGCCGAAAGCAGACCTAGCCTAGTGGCGTTCCAGTCCAATCCGGCGCGCGCCGCTCAGTCGCTGACGTCACGAAATGCTTCGGCTGATACCACGACGCCGGTTGCCCATATCTTGTCCCACGTGGCGGTTAGTGCGTATAAGGTCAACGACCCAACTCAGATCAAATACCAAGATCTCGTTAAGCGTGTTAAGTATCCGCGAACGCCGAACAGGGCCAGGCCCACCTCTCTCCTAGGCGGTCTCAACCTGCCCTGTCGCTCCGCCACAAAGATCCACTCGCGGGTGCTCCACAAGCCGACCCGACTTTAGTCACCACATGTATCATGTATAAAGTATATAGTATATACACGTGATCACCTCCCGAGTGATCACGACCCGATAGTATAGCACAGCAGACGGACAAGAATGTAGGGCCACAGATGGAATACTAGCATCCTATACTAAGCATGTAGGATTGCAGGTAAAGGTAACAACAGTAGTAGCAAGGACAGGCTATGCATCAGGATAGGTATAACGAGCGGTAACATGCTATACTACTCTAATGCAAGCAGATAGAGTAGAATAGGCGATATATGGTGATCAAGGGGGGCTTGCCTGGTTGCTCTGCAAGAGAGAGGGTCGTCAACTCCGTAGTCGTCTTGGGTAGCAGCGGCGTCGGTCTCGGTTTCTAGCGAGAGAAGAGGGGGACGAAACAATAAATATTTTAAGCAAACAGATGCATAGCGATGCATGACATGACAAGTATCGGTGCTAGGGGTGCCCCAACGCGGTATGAGGTGATACCGGTGAAGGGGGGAAACAACCGGGAAAGTATCCCCGGTGTTTCGCGTTTTTGGACAGATGAACCGGAGGGGGAAAGTTGCGTGTTTGCTATGCTAGGGATGTGTGGCGGACGAACGGGCTGCCTATCCGGATTCGTCTCGTCGTTCTGAGCAACTTTCATGTACAAAGTTTTTTGATCCGAGCTATGGTTTATTTTATATTAATTTCCAAAGTTTTATTCATTTTCTAAATTTAAATTAATTCGAATTTAAACAGTGTAATATTCTTTTATACCTAGCAGCAACTAGCTACTTGAGTATGGCGGGTGGGGTCCAGAGGTGAGTCGGCATGAGCAACAAGAAGTCAAAGGTCAACGTTGACCCCAAAAGCGAAAGGGACCCGGTGTCACGGGATGTTTTATTAACAGCAGTTTTTATTAGTTAGTTTATCAAAAGGGGCCCACTAGTCAGTGGGATGTTAGGTAGGGGGTTAGGTTAGTGCCTAATTAACAGGGTTGGGCCCACCTGCTGGTTTTAACCAATGCGCCGGCGGTGGCGTACAGAGGCGACGGGGCCTCGCCGGACTCGTGGCTCCGGCGACCATTTGGTCAGCCGAGAGAGGTTACTGGGAGAGGGCGCCGACGCGAGTCGAGGAGAGCGGTCAGTAGGTGCGGGGTGGGGGGGTGGCCGGAGCGATGGCTACGACGACTAACGAGCGGCGGTGGCGACGGAGCTGCGTCGGGGACCCGGTACAAGCGACCCCAGGACGCGTGGATGGCACTTTGGAACGTCCGCATCGCGGCGCGTCCAGCGGTAGCGATGGCGTGGCCGGAGATGTCCGGCAGTGACGACGGCGAGGTCCGTGGCGTAGGAGGCTGCAGTAGGGCGGGCCAGGCCGACGAAGGTGTGCGAGTGTAGCCGAACGCGGCGGCCGAACTGCGCGGCGCGGCATCGCGAAGCGCGAGCCAATGGAGAGGGAAGAGGGCCGAGGGCCTCATCGCGAGCCGTGGGGAATGGCGGTGTGCTCGGGGAGGTGTCGGGTCGGCGCGACGAGGCGGAGCAGCTCCGTTCGTGGAGGAGGAAGACGGGACGGCGGTCACGGATCGGGAGGCGACGGAAGCGCGAGAGCGCGTCGGCTGCCTGGCCGGATCACGCGGGGCGGAGGGTTGAGGAGGCGGACATCGGCGATGGCGGGGCGGCGGCGACGAGCGACGCCGACGACGGCGCAGCGTCGGGGTGGTTGTGCTCGATCCCGATCCAGGAGGGGATGGGGGGGAAGTGGGTGGTGTACGGTAGTGGCTAGGGTTCGTGGGGAGAGGATAAGGGAGTGGGTGGGGCGCGGCCGGTTGGGCCAGTGGGCGGTCAGGCGGCTTCAGTAGCTGTTGGGCGAGGCCCAAGCGTGGGGGGGCTTTACTTTGTTTCGTTTTTGTCTTAATCATGTTTAGTTTTTCTTTTATCTATTCTTCCCTTTTTTTTAGTTTCTTTTATTTTTTTTGTTTTATAAAAAAAATACCACTAGTACCTAAATTTGTATTTATCAACAAACTAATGTGAGATTAATGCTTAACCAATAATTAAATAGTTTTAGCATTTTATAAATTCAATAGGCATTTGTTTAATTGTTTTCACTCTGTTTTAATTGTTTTAGAGTCTTTAAACATTTTATCAAAGTTTGGTTTCTCCACCATCATTACTTACGATTTATTTGACACAACCCGAACAGTTAAGTTTTGATATTTGAAAACTTTAATTGTTTGACTTGATTTTAATTTGAATTTTGAATCGGTTTTGAACTAACCCAAGATTAACTCTTCGTGATGAGAGTGACGGGCATCATTAACGGGTTTACTGTAGCCTAATTATCCGGGCGTCACACATCTGCCCCGCAAACCCGTAGTTATAGTGGCTCGAGGGTTGCGTTTGCGGGCTGCGGCAAAAATATTTACGGGCCAAACATCGATGCAGACTCGGATTTGGCCAGAAAAATGAACCGAGCCCGTATAATCGCCGGAATTATGCGGGTTTGCGCCGGATGCGTCTGCTAGAGTTGCCCTAACACAAATCTCGATCGTACCAGCTGGCCGGACGCACATGGTGTTGTCGCCGCCGATCGATCTCCCAGGGGAGGGACCAGCCTGAAAGCAAGTTTGGCCCCAAAATAGCTCGCTCTGTACTATCGGTCACCGGCACCGATTCGGAATGACGTGCCGCCCCGTCTCTGCATCTCCGCGACCGTACGACACTTCCTTCTGTTTCTTGCATCCGGTCTCGACGGCCGTACCCGCCATGCATGGTCACTCCGGTGCAAGAAACCCGCGCAAAACGGTGGGCGGACGAACGCGCCCAACGGATTCGGGAGGGGGCGATCGTATTCGTACGTACGTGCAGCCTATCTCGTGGATGGCGGGACGGGTCAGACGAACGTGGTTGCTTCTCCCCGACTCCAAGGTGCTGTACTACGGAGGTACTCTCACTGTGGCCGTGGCGGTGGGAACCTCCCGCTACTTCTCCTTTTTCTCCGTGGAGAACCCCGTACGCCTGTGACACTTGAGCTAAAGAGTATATATAACAATCAGAGCGCGTGAGCCTGGTTGGTTCCCTGCACCCAAAATTAGAGTTCAGGATAGTGATCGATCGATCTCAGCATCATCACCGCTGAGCCCCGGGCTGGCCTGCTACGATGCTAGGATCCAATTGATTATGCAAGTTCTTCCAGCATGCCACGCAAATAATTGAAGTAGCAGCTGTGCAACGTGAAGCATCGGCTCGGGGGCAACTGATTGATCGCCGGCCACGAGGGAATCTGCGGTACAGGACGCCGGACGCAACAAGACAGGAGTCATCGAATCGTCCATGTTTTACGTGGTCAAGTTCACACCGCCGCTGGCGCGACCAGTTGATCCGGTCCTTCTGGCACCATGATGTCACTCATGTCGTGTCCTTCGGCATCACAAGACCAGGTGTGTTTGTTTTGCTAGATTGATCGACTTTCTTTTGACAATCTTTTTTTCTGAAGCACTGAACCGTAGAACCATTTATTCTACGGTAATTTTCATTAATGTAAAAGTATGACACAACATGTCGGCTCTATCGTTTTTTTTGTGTGTGTGTGCATTCTTAATATCTTGACTAGATCATGTCCTTGCAAAAGCAGGGTGTAATTGGTATCATCTTGATACTACTCCCTCCGTTCCTAAATACTTGTCTTTCTAGAGATTTCAAATGGTCACCACATACGGATGTATATAGACATATTTTAGAGTGTAGATTCACTCATTTTGTTCGTATGTAGTCACCATTTGAACCTCTGAAAGACAAGATTTGTGAACGGAAAGAATATATTACCCTTTGTCAGAAAAAAAAAACCAGCTCTATCGTTTACTCAAAAGAAAAATCAGCTCAATCATGTCATAAACAAATGCGACGAAGAGAAGAACAGAATAGTTAAGTGTATTATGTTCATGCCTAATTTTCCATGGAAGATTTTAATCTAACTAGTACTTTATTTGACGGGCATAGAAGGTGCCAAAACAAGACAACCAGCAAACGAGATGTACTTTGGTTTGATCGATCACGTCTGTCCTTTTTTTAAGATTCGATCATCTCTATCTTGATTCTCATGCAGCTGGGAAGAATTGATCATGTTTGCGTTCAGATCATTGACAAGTAAGCATACTGTTTCATCCCAAAAAAAATTTGCAATAATATATATGCAGAGATCGCTTATTCATATTCCTTCAATATAAGATTTTTTTTGTGAACAAGGCCACCATCCCAAGTATTTTGAAATTCCGCCGTGTGCTTTTGAAGACTCCAGACGATAGATACCAACCCAATTTTCTTCAGTAGTGGCCTCTTTGGTTTGCACGCCCTCCTTTAGTCCACCCTTTTCGGGGGGAAATTCTTTTTTACTCCTTGTAGTCTTTTAAAAGATATACTTATGGATAGTGCATAGGTCAACAGAATGAAACGATTTTGACATTCAATACCTTGGTCAATGGTCAATATAGGCATATTAGTTGCAACAAAGTGTGGCCAACTTTTTAACCAAGGACACCAAATGCAACGAGTATCATGTTTGCTATTTTGGCGGGGTCGCGAAAGCTGCCTGGGCTTCAAATGAAAACTAACATCGAGCTGGTCCTGTACGACCTGTCGACTTCAACAGGATTTGTTAACAAACAGAAAAATGAACCATCAGTGAGCAGAATCCGGCGGTAGTTCAAATCAATTATTAAGGCGTGAGAAGCGATGTAGCAATTCAATAAGCTGCACAGGTACAGTAGATTGTATACTGAACATTTGCATATCGTGTGCGCCGACTCGCTGGAATGAGAGGTTTTTTCGGAGATTCAGATGGATATCGACGAATATTGGATGAAAGTGCAACTTAATACTACAGGGACAGGGATAATCACATCGAAACACGCCAATTTTGTGAAACAGACTGCCTACCATCAAGCTCAAGGAGTGAGACAAGCTGACAATTTCATTGACAGCGAGTGAAGACTCAGGCGCTGTCTGTTTCCTGCTGGAAGTTAGATGCAGCAAGAATGCATGAGATGTTAACACCTCAGATGCATTGCACATTGCTGACATAAGGGTGACAGGTAATTTACAATCAATCGTTGACGCGTGTTCTTCTGTATCAAGTTGTGAATCAAATTCAGACAGGTTTTTGAATATGTCAAAACGTATTCAAAATGGATCTCATTTGAAATCCCTCATCACCAGAAACATAATATGAAAACAAAACTTTGGGCTTTTGGTTCAAAAGATTTGAAGATCAAAAAATCAAAAGCCAAAAAAAAGAGAGGGTTGCATGCCCCGCGCCTGCGTGCTACAAAATCCCCTCTCCCCTGTTTCAACAAGGGAAATGGAAATTATAGTGTTACACTATAATAGTCCTCAGAGTTGAGTTTTGTTATTTATTGCAAAATGAGTTGTTAGAGATCAATGCCCCTATCGCGTTAATGTTCTTTCAGTCTGGCACTAACATTTTTGCGAGCCATCGACCTTCGCCTGAGCAAACTCCAAGTTTTTTTCAACACCAAGGCGTGTGACGCCAACAAAGGCAAATTCAGTACCGAAGAGAATGACATTTGTTAAACTTTTTGAAGGAGTTTGCGCTGACCTTTAAACTTTAAGAGCAAATCAGATCTTAGTATTTTGTCTCTGAGGGACAGTAAACGACTCCAATTTCCGTTGGGTCAGTACGGAGTTTATACCTGCAGAGATCATGGCCCAATGAATTGGAAGTACTGAGACTGTTGAAGCATGTCAATTTCCCTTCTTCTCCAGTTTGATGTGCCCTTATTGTTTTACTATACCTAAAGTATCGTGATTTCTAGTCTCCACTCACTTTTCTGTTCCAGAGATTTCTACTTGATTTGCAAGTGATTCCAAAGAAAGTTAATCAGATTAATCAAGTAAAGCAAGTGCAACTGAAGAATTATATTTGGCTGCCCCCTCTAGAGGACAAGGCAAAGGTAAATGTAGACGCTGCATTTTCAAGGAACAGGGTGCATAGGGTCATGGCAGTAGTTTGCCAAAATTATCATGCTGGATATTTAGGCTCCTCGGAGGTTGTTTTTCAAGAAACCAATGATGCTCGGATCCTTGAAGCTCGATGTTGCCAGTGAGGGAGGCGCATATTGCCTCTGATTGTCTCTTAGTTGTCTGGATCGGGCGACCAAAAACATGTTGCTTCATGATACACGTGTGGCACTTATCATTTGGATTAATTTGACTTTATCTTTCAATACACTCACGTCACTGTTTGTGTTCCTTCTCATTTTGTTTCCTGTGCAACTTTTTTTTCTGACATTTGGGCGTTCCTCTTAGCAGTCGTGACTTGGAAATTTTCAACACTGCTGCTGCTGTAACTTTGGGTAATGGTGAGTGCACACTATTCTGGTACGATAAATGGTTAGATGATTACTCCCGTGCTGACATTGCCCCAGACATTGTTGCGGCTGTCCCTGAGCATACCAAGTCCAAGCGGATGGTAGCTGATGCGCTAACAAATGGTCGTTGGCTGAGAGACTTCAAGCAGCAGCTTATCATTAACAATTTCATACAACTATTGGACCTTTGGGAAGCTTTACAGGATGTTCAGCTAATTCAACAAGAGGACGTTTGGAACTGGTCGTTAAGTTCTTCTGGTAGTTTCTCTTCTAAATCAGCGTATAAGGCTTGGTTTGAGGACCGTCCGTCTTGTATTTGAAGAAAATATGCCCTAAAGGCAATAATAAAGTTATTATTTTATATTTCCTTATTCATGATAAATGTTTGTTATTCATGCTAGGATTGTATTAACCGGAAACTTGATACATGTGTGGATACATAGACAAAACACCGTGTCTCTAGTAAGCCTCTACTAGACTAGTTCGTTAATCAAAGATGGTTAAGTTTCCTAACCATAGACATGTGTTGTCATTTGATGAACGAGATCACATTGTGATGGACAAGACCCATCCGTTAGCTTAGCATAATGATCATTCAGTTTTATTACTATAGCTTTCTTTAATGTCATATACATATTCCTTTGACTATGATATTATGCAACTCCCGGATACCGGAGGAATACCTTGTGTGCTATCAAATGTCACAACGTAACTGGGTTATTATAAAGATGCTCTACAAGTATCTCCGAAGGTGTTTGTTGGGTTGGCATAGATCAAGATTAGGATTTGTCACTCCGAGTATCGGAGAGGTATCTCTGGGCCCTCTCGGTAATACACATCATAAGAAGCCTTGCAAGTAATGTGACTAATGAGTTAGTGTAAGTGCATCTAGTGCCCCTTAGTGATTTTGGTGTATTGAAGACTTATAGGTTAAGGAACTAATGCGTTTGTGAGTGTACACAGGTCTATAAGTCTATGAGGAGTTTGATATTTACAGAGAAAGTCGAATTCTAAAAATGAAGTTCTTCGACTGAAGACTTTGATATTCTGAAGACTTTCTGAAGACTTTGAAAGTGAAGAAATTGGTGTGACCTTGAAGACTTGGTATTCATTTGAGGAACATGAAGCGTGAAGACTTTTGTTTTCGTAGTTTCATTTTCTCTTTCTTGAGTCATAGGAAACACCGTCTTGGTTAAAGGGGTCGAGGAAATACTAAGGAAAAATTTCCATGTGATGCTCAACTCAAAATCCTACACCTACCAATCCCTTCGAGTGAAGCCTTTGGAAATCTCATACAGTTCAGTCAATTTCTTTAGTGACAGAGACGAAGTTCTTCTGGTCGCTGAGGAATTTGTTCTGACTGAGGAGTTAGGAATTCGCCAGTGCGGATTGCCTACACAGTGAGGAACATGATAGCCCTGAGGAATTTGATATTCAAATTTCCGACCGTTCTTGTCTTCTTGGCCACCTGTCCGAAAATATCTTATTCACCTAACGGTCATATCATTGAAGGGCATTTATGTCTTATCATGTCGGGCTGCTCCCTAGGCTATAAATAGCCGCCCCCTACAACCACTAGCTGGTTGGCTGCTCCGAGAGAAACTTGACACTTGTCATTTGAGAGCAACCCATCCTCCGAGGACTTTGAGCGAAAATCATCAAGTGAGGAAAACCCAAAAACCAAACCCTCAGAAACCCAAAGTGATTGAGCATCATCAAGAGATTGATCCTGCGTGGATCCGACGATTGTTACCTTTGAAGAATGTGCTTCTTCCAGATGGTTAGGCGTCATGGTCTAGAGCATCCAAGAGGAATTGTGGATCGCCGAGTGACCAAGTCTGTGAAGGTTTGGAAGTCGCCTGAAGACTTACCACGAGTGATTGGACGAGGTCTGTGTGACCTTAGTTCAAGGAGAATACGGTGAGGACTTGGTGTCCTGAGCTGCGTGCTCAGCGATCGGGTGTCCGGACTGTGTGTCCTCGAGTTTAAATACTCACCGCTCAACCAGACGTACAAACCGAGACAGCAGTTGGAACTGGTCTACCAAATCATTGTCTTCACCAACCTAACTGGTTCTATTTCCTCAACCCTTTCATTTCCTCATTATTGTGTTGAGTGTTTGTTCATATCTGTGTTTGAAGACTTTGATCAAGACTTTCTCAATTTCCTCGCCCAATTTCTTCATCTGTTTGTCTTCATCTTGTGCTATCCTGTGTTTACGCTTTACAGTACTCTTTGTCATCTTTCATTTCATCATGATGACCATGCCCGCATTTTCTTATGCTTACTTCGAGTACTTATTCCGCTGCAAGTAGTTCTTCGCTAAGGAATTTCCTCACCGGCAAATTCCTCAGTGAAGAATTCATAAAAATCGCCTATTCACCCCCCCTCTAGTCGATATAACACACTTTCAGTTAGTTGTGGGATGATGTATTTCGGAACGAGTAAAGAGACATGTCGGTAACGAGATTGAACTAGGTATGAAGATACCGACGATCGAATCTCGGGAAAGTAACATACCGATGACAAAGGGAATAACGTATGTTGTCGTTACGGTACGACCGATAAAGATCTTCGTAGAATATTTAGGAGCCAATATGAGCATCCAGGTTCCGATATTGGTTATTGACCGGAGAGGTGTCTCCGTCATGTCTACATAGTTATCGAACCCGTAGGGTCCGCACGCTTAACGTTCGATGACGATTTTGTATTATATGAGTTATGTGATTTGGTGACCGAATGTTGTTTGGAGTCCGGGAAAAGATCACGGACATGACGAGGAGTCTCTAAATGGTCGAGGGGTAAAGATTGATATATAGGATAATAGTATTCGGACACCGGAGGTGTTCCGGAGTGTATCGGGTACATATCGAACTACGGGGGTTACTGAACCCCGAGGAAAAGATATGGGCCATATGGGCCATGAGAGGGGAGCACACCAGCCCACAAGGGGTGGCGCGCCCCCCTATGGAAACTGGCCGAATAGGAAAAGGGAGGTTCGCCCCCCTTCCTTTCTCTCTTCTCCTTCCCCTTTTCCCCCCTCCGGTAAAAGGAAAGGGGGCAGAATTGGACTAGGGGCCCAAGTAGGATTCCTCCTACTTGGGGTGCCCCAAGGCTGTTTCCCTCCCCCTGTCACCTATATATGTGGGGAGGGGGCGCTGTAGGGGAACACGACAGAAAATAAAAATTTCGGTATAGTGAGCACGCCCAGGACCACTATGGAGACTTCATACAAGGTTTGATCTGTTCTGTACCAACTCGAAGCGTAGCGGAAGAAGAGTCGGTGGAGATCGTCGGTGCAGATCCCCGCAACTAGGATTTACAACCTACCAACCGCGAGGATGCACTCCCTCTCCGGACAACCCTTTGGGAGGCGGTCGGACAGTCTCCCAGATGATGTCGCGGACAGCCCTTCGGGAGGACCCTCGAAACTTGGACGGTAACTCGGACAGCCCTTCGGGAGGACACTCGAACAGCCCCTCGGGCAAAAAGATCAAACTACAATCTCTATGGAGTTGCACACATACGGTGTCACTATCCGCAGGCTTCGCCATCAGTAACTAGTTCCCCGCTGAACCTGCACAGCCTTTCGGCTCTACGAAACTATTTCGTTGGGAGGGAGAGAGAAGCCAGACAAGTCATGGCATGTGTATGAGAGCAAGGGATGAAGAGATGGCAGCCCTCACCCCCTCTATTTATAGGAAAACCAAGGGGTAGTATGCCTCCACAGATTACCAAAAAACCCCATGCATTAGGTCACACATGAGGGTGTTAAGGACAAAATGGGATGCCATGTGGAGCTCCAAGGAGCTCCACCACCCATGGCCGGCCACCCCTAGGGGGCCCCCCAAATGGGGTTCCTTCCCTTGTAAGCCACTTCCTTCTAGTACTTTGACCAAGTCCAAAAAGGCGGCTCTCCAAAAATATCCCAAAAAGCAATTTCACTATTCACGACAACATTTTTCAGCGTTCATTCGAACTGAAAATATTTATATGGGCTTAGAACATTTCCAGTACCCACTAAAATAATTTTCAAAGCATTCCGGAACAATTCCGTTTTAGTGATTTTCATCTGCGAAAAGCATCTGAAGTGGCTCCAGCAGCTCTGGAACATTTCCTGTTTTTATCCCGCAAAATTCTAAAAAGTTTCCAGAATGATTCTGGCACCCTCCAAGAATTATCAGTTATGTGACTAAACCAATTTTACTTAATAGTATATCCCGAAACAACTTTTTGGTTTCACCGAAACTCATCCGATGACCTCTCTCTACGGAACTTTTCCGCTGTCCGAAACCTTTCCGGTGTACGAAACTTTTCCAATGATTTTCTCTCAGACTCCCTGTCTAGTATTCAGCAGATAGATGACCCTTAAGCGTGTGACCCTATAGGTTCGGTGAAGTATAGACATGACCCGGAACCCCTTCCGATCAATGATCAACATCGGAGCCGTGGACACCCATATCGACCCCTATACCCACACGAATAAATATTTGAGTGAACCTCCAGTTGCAGTGAGGTATTCCTGTTGCTTCGTGATATGTCACAAACACCCGAGGTGAGATTTGTTGCATCCCTGTGGACGAACAATTTGTCCATCATGCAAGTTACCTCGTTACCGGTTTTGTTCTCTTTTCTCGTTTACGTGTTCCGGCATCCCAGTGATCAAATCACAAGGTGTCTGGCCATACGATGATGGATACCATAACATCGAGAGGGCTCGGGTATATCTCTCCATCTTCGGAGGAGCAAATCCCAATCTTGAGCTATCTCGTTACTTGCCATACTTTTCCGTGAACCCGTAAGCCGTCGTAATAGGCACCCAGTTATGGATGACGTTTAACAAACCCCAAAGTTCACTAAGCAAGTACGAAGGAACTTGATACTCTCATGGTCTAAGGAATTATGCAAACATTAACTTCCCTGTGTTATTAACCATTTAACTTGTGATGAAAGAAACTCATAGCGTAACATCAATTTGGGTCGATTCAACACAAGTGTTCTACCAACATCGTGCCCTCAAAATTGCCAGCATAGACATGCCCATGATCAGGAAAACATGATCATCATGCAATACATGAGCCAGTCTTAGAGGCAAGATGTCGTGGAATTGTCACGGCAGATGTCCTAGTGTGAGGACTTAGTCGTGAGGCCAGCGCATCTATGTGGTAGCTTGAGAGGGGTTGATCGGGACGAGAGACGCGAGGCGTATCATCACACAAGACAAGGATTTAGACAACTTCGGGCCCCGGGAAACATCATCCGGAATAGCCCTACATGCTGTTTGTGGCTAGGTCTCATTATGCTCAGGAGGGAGTCGCCGCATAAGCCGGCTCTCCTCTAGTTGTGTCTAGCCTTTCTGATTATTGCTTCTTGCTTGTCCCTCTTTGGGGAGCCCTGCCCCTCCTTATATATGTTGAAGGGGCGGGTTACATATGGAGTCCTATTAGGATTAAGACTAGTCTATCTCTAATACAAACCGGATACAAGTCCTGGTCTTAACTCCTTGTAAGGTAAATATTCGTCATGCCTTTCCTCTTAAACCGGCCCACCATAGTATGAACCGGCCTTCATGAACCGCCCATTGGGCCACCGGGTCTGGTCGCTCCTTCTGACCTGCCTGCCGGATTACTAATGAATCGTAAACCGCCAGGTCCAAACGGGTCGCCATTGAACCGCCAAGTCCGGCCGGGTTATACTTCCGGCCGGTTTACGCCGCGGGTTATATCCCCGACACAAGACTAGGAATACATTTTACCGTTTAGTATACCACACATGCACATGAGTTTCCCTCCGAGCCACGTGGATATTGTAGACTCGAGAATCATTGCAGTTATAGCATGGAACATAAACATTCATTACAAACCAAGAGATACAAAATAACTGTTATTACTGCCTCTAGGGCATATCTCCTACAGACTCCCACTTGCATTAGAGCCATAATCCAGTTACATGGCTTCCCTAACACCAATGGCTATCCGATGTTGCTCATGCTTTGCTCGTGGTAGAGGCTTTGTCATCGGGTCTGACGCGTTCAGATCCATGTGAACTTTGTGTACTTTCACTAAACCCGCTTCGACATGATATCGAATGAGTTTATATTTGCGGCTTACATCGCCGTATCCGATAAGGGCAATAATCCAGTGATTGATAAGCGCATGATTCGAAAGGCGCAATCCAAAATAGACCGGCGACTTAAAGTCCAAAGCCAGGCCGGTTTAATAAACACCAGATAATTTATCATCATACTGGCGATTTATAGTCAAAAGCCAGGCCGGTTTAATAAACACCGGATAATTTATCATCATGCGTTATTCAACCTGTTTCTGCATACAGCAAGTTTAAATGTCCTGGCGGTTTACCGCCGGACGGGTCATAATGCCCAACATATAACCTGGGTTGTTAACCAAGGCTGCACTTAAGAATAATCAAATATGAAATATATCATACCTGTGACATTGAATCACATCATTGGTTGGCCAACTTTATTGTAGTAAAGGTGATAACCCCAATCTTGAGTACTGATAACTCCTTCCACATTGTGCTGGTTTATGATAAAACCGTACCGGGTTGTGATAAACACCGGATTAACCATATATAATACTGGCGACTTATAGTCGAAACCAGACCGGGTTCATAATCTCCGGATTATGACTGATCATATACTGACAACTTGTAGTTGAAAGCCGAACTGGGTTAATGAACGCCGATTTAACAGAGAACATCATAAGTTAAACCATTTCACAAAGAGAGAAAAAACTTGGCAAAAAGCAAATGAAAACTTGTAGTCGAGGCTTTTCACGGGCTGCCAGGCCCCAAATTCGAGGCTTTTCATGGGCTGTCAGGCCACTGAGTTAAACCATTTCACAAAGCCTTTTAAGATGGTCCTCAATCCTTAACCAATCATCGTTTTAACTTGACAAGTTCAGGGTCCTTTTTTGGAGTAACTTGTCAAAGTTCGAAGGGTCATACCAGGTTTACCTGGGTGGAGTGACTTACTTAAATAAGCAGGCTAACCCGGGGTTTTAGGTGTATACACCAGGCTTCCAAGCCATGGCTTGATAGCCTATTACAAGTGTAGATTCTTTGTTCATTTTGATAGCAAAGAATTCCCAAGTAACATTTTGAGCTGTGCTCAGCGGGTGCCTATGTTTGAGTTGTTGTTTTGCAACACTCTCTTTGGCCTCGGATTGATTTGGCTTTGAGCCGATCAAGAGGTGTGACTATGGTTCGGATACGACCAAGCCCCCAAGTGATGTTGTGGCATTGCGCCGATCAAGAGGTGTAGCTATGGTTCGAATACGACCAAGCCCCCAAGTGATTCTTCATATATGACTTTATAAGCCGGATCAATGAGCAAACAGGACGCCGCTTTATAACAGAAGCCCCCACGTGATCAATAATCTGATAAGCCAGTAAGGCTGGATACCCATGTTTGAACCGCGCATCATGGCAGCAGGTCCTCTTCGGCAACCTTTAACTTTTTGCAAGAGATAATTTCTTCTTGAACCGGGATTTGGAATCGGATATTGAGAGCTTCAAAGCTTTGTGGGAGACATCTTTCTCTTGAACCGGATTTTAAACCGGAATCTTCATTTTCAGCCATAAATTTTCTGACGGCCCTTAAACTCGAACTTGCGATAAGTTAATTCCTTTTTGAACCGGACATTTTTAAACCGGATTGAGAGCTTCAGTGCTTTGTGGGAGAACAGATTTCCTTTAAACCGGACTATAAACCGGAAGCATCATCGTGAGCCGGAATATTTCTAACGGCCTTTTAAATTTTCATTAATATAACAGTAGCCTCTGAGATCGGGTTACCTCTCCCTTCAACATCCCGGGGCACTTGAATTTTGCTGAAACTAGCAAGACTTGCTGAGTCATATCATCGTAACCCCCGAGTCTTAAGATAACTCAAGGAGTTGTCTTGAGAGTCTCCGTACTTGAACATAGCAGAAGGTATATATCATTGGCGTTGATAACATGATGTGAGTCCACAGAAGGTTGAGGTGACTACGGCGGGTTATAAATGATCCTGTATAAGCCGTGTCAGCAACTCGGCCAATGGTTCTTTCCAACTGGCTGTTTGAAGTTAACCAAACTATAGTGACAGCGATTTGTGCGCATGTCCATTGAGCCATGCAGCGCAGACGGCGGCTGAATGATAATTTGCCTCCAATTTGTTGGAAGCAAAACCGGGATACCCAAGCTGTGACTTGCTCATACTCAATAAACAGCTCATGCAGACAGGTGCGGCCCGGTATGTTGATGTAGACCAGGTCGCGAGAGACGGACGACAAGGACGAACGCAACATCAGAGGCGGCACAAATAAATGAATTGGCCGCGGCATTGTAAGCCGGTGCGGACGCGTAAATCGGCCGTATGTTGATGTCGACCGGACTGCGGGGAACGGCGGCCTGTGCACGCTTTATTGGGTAATTCGCACGGTCCTGACGAGTTGATGCGAACTGGATCGCGATATAAACTGGCGTGGGTTATCCAATAGCTCAGCGATATAATAATCCCTTTTTGCAATAGACAATTTGTCCTGCATTGGAAGACTTGCAAGCCAGAGTAATTGCACTTTTTAAACAAAGCAATATATAATATGAAAATATAATGGATGGATTTCACCTGATATGTTAGCCAGAAAATATCCACCGCGGAGTTGATGACCACCACCGTGAAACTGAAATCAATCACGGGCGAGTCGGCCATGCGAGCAGATGGATGAATCGGCCGCGGCGCTGTAAACCGGTGCGGACGAGCAATTTGTCCTCCGCATTGTAAACCGATGCGGAAGAGCAAGTTGTCCTCCGTGTTGTAAACCAGCGCGGACGCATGAACCGGCGAGGGCGAACGGGCGAGTTGTCCGTGGCGTTGTAAGGTGGCGCGGATGGGCGAGTCGGCCGGTGCGTTGATGTAAACCGGACCGCGATACGTGTGTCCGGGAAGTTGCGCGGCACAACCGAACGTGCCTCCGAGGTATAATACCACCACTTTTTCTTTTAGTAGCCGTCCTGCATAAAAATATTACAGGCCAGAGTAATTGTTCTTTGACAAAACAATATGCTCTAATAAAATAAACTTAAATGGACATCACCTGATTAATTTGGACCACAGATGGTCCATACACAGATCCAAAATCATGCACAAAGGCACTAGCAATACGGATGTGTTGTTTACTTGATTCTCCATGAAGTATTATCAGCTCCAATTGATTGACTCCTCCACTGCGTGATCTCCCTTTTATTCATATGTAAATTAATAGTAGCTTCTGGGTACACGTAATGTGTATTATAATGCCAAAGCATGCCAGAACTTTTGTCCTTTTTTGCCTGACTCTGGTCATTACGTGGGCAGTAACCACTTTTTCCACCGTGGCCTCAGAACCGGAAGAAAATATGCAGGCGTTTGAAACTATTCTTTCTTGCCTAGCTGACCTTTCCCCCCTGTGGCCTTGTCTAATAGCGGTTCGGTGTATTGCAGCAGAGATACACAGAAGTGTCCGGCGGCTCAGAAAACAACCGTGGCAGATGAGGAGTGAGGCGACCTTGGTGGCAGCTGACTTAAAGAATCCGCTGAGGCAACTTGTGGCGAGCGGCGAACTAAAGCGGCTACTCAGCGCAGAAACTCAGGGCCACAGGCGCGAGCTCGCGTGATGGCGGCTCAATGGTGACCATGGGCCGCAGCAACGAGGCGGCCGTAGGCCACGCCTGTGTGAATCCATCAGCGCCCTGCAGCTGGTGGAGTAAGTTTGAGCAGGGACGGCTTGTCACCGTGCCGGAAGTGGCCCGGTCATCCAGGGCGGCCGAGGTACATTGAAAAATGACACGGAGAAGTGCGAGGCCACAGAAGAAGTGGCGGAGGCGACCGTCGGTAGCAGTACAAGGCCGAGTTGAGGTCGTCCGCGGTGTAGGCAGCAGCTCGGCCACGGCGACTCGGGGCATGACAGCCAAGGGGGATCGAGGCGGCTCGAGGTGTAGTCAGGTGGTGAGGGCATTTTCATCGGCAACCGGGACGAGCGAGCGAAACCGTAGAGGCAACGGCGTAAGGCCGGCGACTCAGGAAAAAAAAGCCGCAAAGGCGAAGGCGGAATCAGAGTCCAATCCAATCACGGGTTCTCCTCTGATTTGTTATTGGTTTGACTTTCCTTCTTGTGCTGATGGACCAATGGATGGATCACTTTATACGAACAGCCGCCGCGGAGTATTACTGCAAAGGTGCTTGTTGATTGATCGGATTTGACAGACACTTTGCGTCGGCGGCGCACAGCAGAACTTCAAACCCTAATTTGCCTTGAACTCAAAACTCGTACTGTCCACTCCAAAGCTGACCATCAAATCTAACTAACCCGGCCGCGGATCTGCCCAATACCGTTGCTCCATGCTAGCTTTTCTTCATCCAAAAATCGCGAGCTTCTCGATCCCTGAGATAGATCCCTTCAAGAACTCAACACCATCGTGCGCAGCCCCACGGTGGGCGCCAACTATCGTGGAATTGTCACGGCAGATGTCCTAGTGTGAGGACTTAGTCGTGAGGCCAGCGCATATATGTGGTAGCTTGAGAGGGGTTGATCGGGACGAGAGACGCGAGGCGTATCATCACACAAGACAAGGATTTAGACAGCTTCGGGCCCCGGGAAAAATCATCCGAAATAGCCCTACATGTTGTTTGTGGCTAGGTCTCATTATGCTCATGAGGGAGTCGCCGCATAAGCCGGCTCTCCTCTAGTTGTGTCTAGCCTTTCTGATTATTGCTTCTTGCTTGTCCCTCTTTGGGGAGCCCTTCCCCTCCATATATATGTTGAAGGGGCGGGCTACATGTGGAGTCCTATTAGGATTAAGACTAGTCTATCTCTAATACAAACCGGATACAAGTCCTGGTCTTAACTCCTTATAAGGTAAATATTCGTCATGCCTTTCCTCTTAAACCGGCCCACCATAGTATTAACCGGCCTTCATGAACCGCCCGTTGGGCCATCGGGTCTGGTCGCTCCTTCTGACCTGCCTGCCGGATTACCAATGAATCGTAAAGCCAGGTCCAAACGGGTCGCCAGTGAACCGCTAAGTCCGGTCGGGTTATACTTCCGGCCGGTTTACGCCGCAGGTATATCCCCGACACAAGACTAGGAATACATTTTACCGTTTAGTATACCACACGTGCACATGAGTTTCCCTCCGAGCCTCGTGGATATTGTAGACTCGAGAATCATTGCAGTTATAGCATGGAACATAACCATTCATTACAAACCAGGAGATACAAAATAACTGTTATTACTGCCTCTAGGGCATATCTCCTACAGACTCCCACTTGCATTAGAGTCATAATCCAGTTACATGGCTTCCCTAACACCAATGGCTATCCGGTGCTGCTCATGCTTTGCTCGTGGTAGAGGCTTTGTCATCGGGTCTGACACGTTCAGATCCATGTGAACTTTGCGTACTTTCACTAAACCCGCTTCAACATGATGTCGAATGAGTTTATACTTGCGTTCAATATGTCTTGTCTTATGGTGCAAACTTGGCTCCCTTGCCTGAGGCACGGCGCCACTATTATCACAATAGATCTCCACCGGGTCCTGGGCACTAGGAACCACACCAAGGTCTTCAAGAAATTTCTTGATCCATACCGCCTCCTTGGAGGCTTCTGAAGAAGCAACATATTCCGCCTCTGTCATAGAACACGCCACAGTCTTTTGTTTGGAACTTTTCCAATCCACTGCGCCACCGTTCAAAATGAAAACATAGCCTGATTGAGATTTGAAGTCATCTGGGTCAGTCATGAAGCCTGCATCAGTGTAACCACTTACAATGAGCTCTTCATCACCTCTGTACACAAGGAGTAAATCCTTGGTCCTTCCGAGGTACTTAAGAATACCCTTGACTGCGGCCCAGTGTTCCAATCCTGGATCACTTTGGTACCGGCTGCTAACACTTAGCGCATAGGAAACATCCGGTCTTGTACATAGCATGGCATACATAATAGAACCAATTGACGAGGCATATGGAACATCATTCATTTGTACTCGCTCATCGAGAGTCCGAGGACACTGATTCTTGCAAAGCACTGTGCCAGGTGACATGGGGAGAAGGCCCTTTTTGGAGTTCTCCATGTTGAACCTTTTCAACACCTTGTCAATGTACGTGCTTTGGCTAAGCGCTATCAGGCGTTTTGATCTATCTCTATAGATTTTGATGCCCAATACATATGCCGCTTCGCCAAAGTCTTTCATTCAAAAACTTTTCTTCAATGAGTCTTTTATTTCGCTAAGGAAATTCACGTCATTTCCAATCAATAATATGTCATCCACATACAAGATTAGAAATGCTTTTGCGCTCCCACTAAACTTCTTGGAAACACAAGATTCTTCGTCATTCCTGATGAAGCCAAACTCTTTGACCACTTCATCAAACTGAATGTTCCAGCTCCTTAACGCTTGCTTCAGTCCATAAATGGATTTCTGAAGTTTGCATACCTTTCGAGCATCCTTATGAATGACAAAACCTTCTGGTTGTATCATGTATACATCCTCTTTGAGGTTTCCATTTAGGAAAGCCGTTTTGACATCCATCTACCATATTTCATAATCGAAATAAGCAGCAATTGCTAGTAATATCCGAACAGACCTAAGCATAGCTACGGGCGATAAAGTCTCATCGTAGTCCACTCGTGGAAATTGTGTGAACCCTTTCGCGACAAGTCTAGCTTTGTGGATAGTAATGTTACCATCTGCGTCCGTCTTCCTTTTGAAAATCCATTTACAGCCAATCGGCTTTACGCCTTCTTGAAGTTCTTCCAAGTTCCAAACTTGGTTTTCGTACATGGATTCCATTTCAGATTTCATGGCCTTATGCCATTCCTTTGAGCTGGGCCCCGCCATTGCTTCCTTGTAGTGCGCAGGTTCATCGTCTTCAAGAATGAAGATTTCGTTATGAAACCACTCATGTGGCTGGATAGCCCTACCTGAACTGCGCGGTTCAGTTACAACTTTGTCCGAAGTCTCCGCATGACATGCGACAACTTCCTAGCTCGGTTGTAGCGATAATTAGCGGAATTTCTTCCAGTTCCTTAGCCATATCAACGGTTGCCGAAGATTCATTAATCTCATTAAGTTGTACTATCCTCCCACTTAATTCTTTTGCGAGAAACTCTTTGTCGAGAAAGACTCCATTTTTAGCGACAAACACTTTGCACTCGGAGGATTGGTAGAAGAAATACCCAACGATTTCCTTGGGATAACCGACAAAGTTACATTTGTCTGATCTAGGATCGAGTTTGCTCGGTTGTAAATGTTTTACATAAGCTTCACACCCCAAACTTTCAGATGCGACAAATTGGGTTTCTTCCCATGCCATAACTCGTATGGTGCCGTCTCAACAGATTTAGACGGTGCTCTGTTTAATGTGTGAGCGGCAATGAGTAGTGCGTGACCCCAAAAAGATATCGTAAGATCCGTAAGAGACATCATCGACCTTACCATGTCCAACAAGGTTCGGTTACGTCGTTCCGATACTCCGTTTCTCTGTGGAGTTCCGGGAGGCGTAAGCTGTGAAACGATTCCACGGTCACTCAGATGTTGGCCAAACTCATGACTAAGATATTCGCCTCCGCGATCAGACCACAGAAACTTAATATTTTTGTCATGATGATTTTCTACCTCATTCTACAATTCTTTGAACTTTTCAAGGGTTTCCGAGTTATGCTTCATCAAGTAGATATAGCCATACCGACTTAAATCATCAGTAAAAGTCAGGAAGTAAAAATACCCACCCCGTGCGGCCGTGTTCATTGGACCACATACATCACTATGTATTATTTCCAATAATTCACCCGCCTATTCAGGATGAGCCATGAATGGCGTCTTGGTCATTTTCCCCATCAGACAAGCTTCACATATGTCGAATGATTCAAAATCAAAGGACGGCAAAACTCCATTTGACTGGAGTTTTTGCATGTGTTTCTTACAATAAAGTGAACAACCATTGTTCTCAGACTTGTACGAATACCCATCATGCACTAAACATGATTCGAAGATAATGTTTCTACACAATGCCGGAACAAGATAACAGTTACTAAGTTCCAAAATAAATCCCGAAGGAAGACGTAGAGAGATAATGCTGACGTCTTTAGCGGTGATCCCAGCGCCGTTCCCGACCTGCATCACGACCTCATTCTTTGCCAGCCTGCGCACCTTCTGAAGTCCCTGTATCGAGTTGCAAATGTGAGCAACCGATCCGATATCAAATACCCAAGACTTAGAATTTTCCTAGCAAGCAAAACGTCAATGACATTAACTTGTATAACAATTATACCTTTTCCGGTTTTCCCGGACTTATTATCTTCCAGATACTTCTTGCAGTTTCTCTTCCAGTGTCCTCTGCCCTTGCAGTAGAAGCACTCAGTTTCATTCTTGGCTTCGTCCTTAGAGTTGATTTGGGAGCCGGTCTTACCGGCACCCTTGCCCTTCTTTGGCTTGCCTTTCTTCTTTTTCAAACTGGCGGTTTTATTCACAAGCAACATTTGCTTGCGATTTTTACGCAGTCCTCCTTCTGTAGTGTCCAGCATGGCAAGCACCTCTTCTGGTGTTTTCTCCATCCCAGTCATGTTGTAGTTCAAGACAAAACCGCCGTAAGACGGGGGAGTGAAGAAAGCAACATGTCCATCATATGGCCAGGTGGAAGTGGAAATTCCAAGGCTTTAAGCCTTTCAGCATAGCCAATCATTTTGACCACGTGTTCGCCAACTGAACTACCCTTAGCCATCTTGCATTCCATCAAAGCCTTCATGATATCAAATCGTTTAGGCTTTGTGGTTTCCTTGTACAGAGCATCCAATTCCCGGATCATATCAAGGGCTTTATGAAATTCAAAACTTTTTTGAAGCTCTGGACTCATGCAAGCTAGCATGAGACACTGTACTAAGTTGTGATCATCATCCTTAGTGGCCCAGACATTTTGTACATTGATGTCTACTACACAACCTTCTTCTTGTAGACATTGTTGGTTTTGGAAATATGCCCTAGAGGCAAAAATAAAAGGATTATTATTATATTTCCTTGTTTATGATAATTGTCTTTTATTCATGCTATAATTGTATTATCCAGAAATCATAATACACGTGTGAATACATAGACTACAACATGTCCCTAGCGAGCCTCTAGTTGACTAGCTCGTTGATCAATAGATAGTCATGGTTTCCTGACTATGGACATTGGATGTCATTGATAACGGGATCACATCATTAGGAGAATGATGTGATGGACAAGACCCAATCCTAAGCATAGCACAAGATCGTAGTTCGTTTGCTAGAGCTTTTCCAATGTCAAGTATCCTTTCCTTAGACCATGAGATCGTGTAACTCCCGGATACCGTAGGAGTGCTTTGGGTGTACCAAACATCACAATGTAACTGGGTGACTATAAAGGTGCACTACAGGTATCTCCAAAAGTGTCTGTTGGGTTGTCACGGATCGAGACTGGGATTTGTCACTCCGTATTACGGAGAGGTATCACTGGGACCACTCGGTAATGCATCATCATAATGAGCTCAAAGTGACCAAGTGTTTGGTCACGGGATCATGCATTACGGTACGAGTAAAGTGACTTGCCGGTAATGAGATTGAACGAGGTATTGGGATACCAACGATCGAATCTCGGGCAAGTAACATACCGATTGACAAAGGGAATTGTATACGGGGTTGCTTGAATCCTCGACATCGTGGTTCATCCGATGAGATCATCGAGGAGCATGTGGGAGCCAACATGGGTATCCAGATCCCGCTGTTGGTTATTGACCAGAGAGCAGTCTCGGTCATGTCTTCATGTCTCCCGAACCCGTAGGGTCTACACACTTAAGGTTCGGTGACGCTAGGGTTGTATGAATATGAGTATGGAGCAAACCGAAAGTTGTTCGGAGTCCCGGATGAGATCCCGGACGTCACGAGGAGTTCCGAAATGGTCCGGAGGTAAAGAATTATATATGGGAAGTCGAGTTTGCCATCGGAAAGTTTCGGGTCCACTGTTATTGTACCGACCACCGGAAGGGTCCTGGGTCCACCGGTGGGGCCACCTATCCGGAGGGCCCCATGGGCTGAAGTGGGAGGAACCAGCCTGGTGGGCTGGTGCGCCTCCTGGCCCCCTCTGCGCCTAGGGTTGGGAACCCTAGGGAGGGGGGCCTCCACTTGCCTTGGGGCAAGTCTCCCCCTTGGTCGCCGCCCCTAGGAGATCCCATCTCCTAGGGCCGCGCGCCTGGGTCCCTATATAAAGAGGGGGGGGGAGGCAGCCGCACCCAACACCGGCGACTCCTCCCTCCTGCTACACCTCTCCTCTCGTAGTTGCTTGGCGGCCTGCTGGAGTTCCTCGCTGCATCCACCACCACGCCGTCGTGCTGCTGGATCTTCATCAACCTCTCCTCCTCCTTGCTGGATCAAGGTGCAGGATACGCCATCCGCCTCCGTCGTGTGTTGAACGCTGAGGTGCTGTCCGCTCGCACTTGGTCATCGGTGATTTGGATCACGACGAGTACGACTCCTCAACCCTGTTCTCTTGAACGCTTCCGCGATCTACAAAGGTATGTAGATGCACTCCTATCACTCGTTGCTAGATGAACTCATAGATGGATCTTGGTGATACCGTAGGAATTTTTTTATTTTCTGCAACGTTCCCTAACAGTGGCATCATGAGCTAGGTCTATGCATAGTTCTCTATTGCACAAGTAGAACACAAATCTGTTGTGGGCGTAGATGTTGTCAACTTTCTTGCCGCTACTAGTCTTATTTTGCTTCAGCGATATTGTGGGATGAAGCGGCCCGGACCGACCTTACACGTACGCTTACGTGAGACAGGTTCCACCGACTGACATGCACTAGTTGCATAAGGTGGCTAGCGGGTGTCTGTCTCTCCCACTTTAGTTGGAGCGGATTCGACGAAAGGGTCCTTATGAAGGGTAAATAGAAGTTGACAAATCACGTTGTGGCTTTTTCGTAGGTAAGAAAACTTTCTTGCTAGAACTCTATTGCAGCCACATAAAAGATGCAACAACAATTAGAGGACGTCTAACTTGTTTTTGCAGCAATTGCCTTGTGATGTGATATGGCCAAAAGTTGTGATGAATGATGAATGATATATTGTGATGTATGAGATCATGTTCTTGTAGTAGGAATCACGACTTGCATGTCGATGAGTATGACAACCGGCAGGAGCCATAGGAGTTGTCTTAATTATTGTATGACCTGCGTGTCATTGATTCAACGCCATGTAATTACTTTGCTTTATTGCTAAACCGTTAGCTATAGTAGTAGAAGTAATAGTTGGCGAGCAACTTCATGGAGACACGATGATGGAGATCATGATGATGGAGATCATGGTGTCATGCCGGTGACAAGATGATCATGGAGCCCCAAGATGGAGATCAAAGGAGCTATATGATATTGGCCATATCATGTCACTACTATTTAATTGCATCTGATGTTTATTATGTTTATGCATCTTGTTTACTTAGAACGACGGTAGTAAATAAGATGATCCCTCATAATAATTTCAAGAAGGTGTTCCCCCTAACTGTGCGCCGTTGCTAAAGTTCGTCGTTTCGAAGCACCACGTGATGATCGGGTGTGATAGATTCCTACGTTCACATACAACGGGTGTAAGACAGTTTTACACATGCAAAACACTTAGGTTAGCTTGACGAGCCTAGCATGTACAGACATGGCCTCGGAACACAAGAGACCGAAATGTCAAACATGAGTCGTATGGAAGATACGATCAACATGGAGATGTTCACCGATGATGACTAGTCCGTCTCACGTGATGATCGGACACGGCCTAGTCGACTCGGATCATGTAACACTTAGATGACTAGAGGGATGTCAAATCTGAGTGGGAGTTCATTAAATCATTTGATTAGATGAACTTAATTATCATAAACATTAGTCTAAAATCTTTGCAAAAATGTCTTGTAGATCAAATGGCCAACGCTCATGTCAACATGAAATTCAACGCGTTCCTAGAGAAAACTAAGCTGAAAGATGATGGCATCAACTACTCGGACTGGGTCCGGAACCTGAGGATCATCCTCATAGCAGCCAAGAAACAATATGTCCTAGAAGCACCGCTAGGTGAAGCACCCATCCCAGAGAACCAAGACATTATGAATGCTTGGCAGTCTCGTCTTGATGATTACTCCCTCGTTCGGTCGGCATGCTTTACAACTTAGAACCGGGCTCCAAAAGCGTTTTGAGCAACACGGAGCATATGAGATGTTCGAGGAGCTAAAATGGTTTTCCAAGCTCATGCCCGGTCGAGAGATATGAAGTCTCCGACAAGTTCTATAGTTGTAAGATGGAGGAAAATAGTTCACAAGAAGCACATACTCAAAATGTCAGGTTGCACAACCGCCTGTCCCAGCTAGACATTAACCTCCCGGACGAGGCGGTCATTGACAGAATTCTTCAGTCGCTCCCACCGAGCTACAAGAGCTTTGTGATGAACTACAATATGCAGGGGATGGTGAAAACTATTCCTGAAGTAGTTTCAATGCTGAAGTCAGCAGAGGTAGAAATCAAGAAAGAACATCAAGTGTTGATGGTCAATAAAACCACTAAGTTCAAGAAGGGCAAGGGTAAGAAGAACTTCAAGAAGGACGGCAAGGATGTTGCCGCGCCCGGTAAGCCAGTTTGCCGGAAGAAGTCAAAGAATGGACCCAAGCCTGAGACTGAGTGCTTTTATTGCAAAGGGAAGGGTCACTGGAAGCGGAACTGCCCCAAATACTTAGCGCATAAGAAGGCCGGCAACACTAAAGGTATATTTGATATACATGTAATTGATGTGTACCTAACCAGTACTCGTAGTAACTCCTCGGTATTTGATACCGGTGTCGTTGCTCATATTTGTAACTCACAGCAGGAGCTGCGGAATAAACGGAGACTGGCGAAGGACGAGGTGACGATGCGCGTCGGGAATGGTTCCAAGGTCGATGTCATCACCGTCGGCACGCTACCTCTACATTTACCTATGGGATTAGTTTTAAACCTCAATAATTGTTATTTAGTGCCAAGTTTGAGCATGAACATTGTACCAGGATCTCGTTTAATACGATGGCTACTCATTTAAATCCGAGAATAATGGTTGTTCTATTTATATGAGAGATATGTTTTATGGTCATGCTCCGATGGTCAATGGTTTATTCTTAATGAATCTCGAACGTGATGTTACACATATTCATAGTGTGAATACCAAAAGATGTAAAGTTGATAACGATAGTCCCACATACTTGTGGCACTGGCCGCCTTGGTCACATTGGTGTCAAGCGCATGAAGAAGCTCCATGCTGATGGACTTTAGAGTCTCTCGATTATGAATCATTTGACACATGCGAACCATGCCTCATGGGCAAAATGACCAAGACTCCGTTCTCCGAACAATGGAGCGAGCAACCAACTTATTGGAAATCATACATACCGATGTAAAAGGTCCAATGAGCATTGAGGCTCATGGAGGATATCGTTATGTTCTCACTCTCACGATGACTTAAGTAGATATGGGTATGTCTACTTGATGAAACACAAGTCTGAGACCTTTGAAAAGTTCAAGGAATTTTAGAATGAGGTAGAGAATCAACGTGACCGAAAAATAAAGTTCTTACGATCAAATCGTGGAGGAGAATATTTAAGTCACGAATTTGGTACACACTTAAGGAAATGTGGAATCGTTTCACAACTCACGCCGCCTGGAACACCTCAGCATAACGGTGTGTCCGAACGTCGTAATCGCACTCTATTGGATATGGTGCAATCTATGATGTCTCTTACTGATTTACCGCTATCATTTTGGGGATACGCTCTAGAGACAGCTACATTCACTTTAAATAGGGCTCCGTATAAATCCGTTGAGATGACACCGTATGAATTATGGTTTGGGAAGAAACCTAAGTTGTCGTTTCTAAAAGTTTGGGGATGCGATGCTTATGTCAAGAAACTTCAACCTGAAAAGCTCGAACCCAAGTCGGAAAAATGTGTCTTCATAGGATACCCTAAGGAAACCATTGGGTATACCTTCTACCTTAGATCTGAAGGCAAGATCTTTGTTGCCAAGAACGGATCCTTTCTTGAAAAAGAGTTTCTCTCGAAAGGAGTAAGTGGGAGGAAAGTAGAACTCGATGAAGTACTACCTCTTGAACCGGAAAGTAGTGCAGCTCAGGAAAATGTTCCTGTGGTGCCTACACCGACTGGAGAGGAAATTAATGATGATGATCAAGGTACTTCGGATCAAGTTGTTACTGAACTCCGTAGGTCCACAAGGACACGTTCCACACCAAAGTGGTATGGCAACCCTGTCCTGGAAATCATGTTGTTAGACAACGGTGAATCTTAGAACTATGAAGAAGCGATGGCGGGCCCAGATTCCAACAAATGGCTTGAAGCCATGCAATCCGAGATAGGATCCATGTATGAAAACAAAGTATGGACTTTGACAGACTTGCCCGATGATCGGCGAGCGATAGAAAATAAATGGATCTTTAAGAAGAAGACGGACGCGGATGGTAATGTTACCATCTATAAAGCTCGACTTGTCGCTAAAGGTTATCGGCAAGTTCAAGGGGTTGACTACGATGAGACTTTCTCTCCCGTAGCGAAGCTGAAGTCCGTCCGAATCATGTTAGCAATTGCCGCATACTATGATTATGAGATATGGCAAATGGACGTCAAAATGGCATTCCTTAACGGCTGTCTTAAGGAAGAACTGTATATGATGCAGCTGGAAGGTTTTGTCGACCCTAAGAATGCTAACAAGGTATGCAAGCTCCAGCAATCCATTTATGGGCTGGTGCAAGCATCTCGGAGTTGGAACATTCGCTTTGATGAGATGATCAAAGCGTTTGGGTTTATGCAGACTTATGGAGAAGCCTGCGTTTACAAGAAAGTGAGTGGGAGCTCTGTAGCATTTCTCATATTATATGTAGATGACATACTTTTGATGGGAGATGATATAGAACTTTTGGACAGCATTAAGGCCTACTTGAATAAGAGTTTTTCAATGAAGGACCTTGGAGAAGCTGCTTATATATTAGGCATCAATATCTATAGAGATAGATCGAGACGCCTCATAGGTCTTTCACAAAGCACATACCTTGATAAGATATTGAAGAAGTTCAAAATGGATCAGTCCAAGAAAGGGTTCTTGCCTGTATTACAAGGTGTGAAATTGAGCTCGGCTCAATGTCCCACCACGACAGTAAGATATAGAAGAGATGAGTGTCATCCCTATGCATCAGCCATAGGGTCTATTATGTATGCCATGCTGTGTACCGCACCTGATGTAAACCTTGCCGTAAGTTTGGTAGGAAGGTACCAAAGTAATCCCGCAAGGAACACCGGACATCGGTCAAGAATATCCTGAAGTACCGAAAAGGACTAAGGACATGTTTCTCGTTTATGGAGGTGACGAAGAGCTCGTCAGAAGGGTTACGCCGACGCTAGCTTCGACACAGATCTGGATGACTCTAAGTCACAAACCGGATACGTGTATATGTTGAATGGTGGAGCGAGAAGCTGGTGCAGCTGCAAGAAGAGCGTCGTGGCGGGATCTACATGTGAAGCGGAGTACATGGCAGCCTCGGAGGCAGCGCATGAAGCAATTTGGGTGAAGGAGTTCATCACCGACCTAGGAGTCATACCCAATGCGTCGGGGCCGATCAAACTCTTCTGTGACAACACTGGAGCTATTGCACTTGCCAAGGAGCCCAGCTTTCACAAGAAGACCAGGCACATCAAGCGTCGCTTCAACTACATTCGTGAAAATGTTCAAGATGGAGACATAGAAATTTGCAAAGTGCATACAGATCTGAATGTCGCAGATCCGTTGACTAAACCTCTTCCGCGAGCAAAACATGATCAACACCAGAACTCTATAGGTGTTCGATTCATCACAATGTAACTAGATTATTGACTCTAGAGCAAGTGGGAGACTATTGGAAATATGACCTAGAGGCAATAATAAAAGGATTATTATTATATTTCCTTGTTTATGATAATTGTCTTTTATTCATGCTATAATTGTATTATCTGGAAATCATAATACAGTGTGAATACATAGACTACAACATGTCCCTAGTGAGCCTCTAGTTGACTAGCTCGTTGATCAATAGATAGTCATGGTTTCTGACTATGGACATTGGATGTCATTGATAACGGGATCACATCATTAGGAGAATGATGTGATGGACAAGACCCAATCCTAAGCATAGCACAAGATCGTAGTTCGTTTGCTAGAGCTTTTCCAATGTCAAGTATCCTTTCCTTAGACCATGAGATCGTAACTCCCGGATACCGTAGGAGTGCTTTGGGTGTACCAAACATCACAACGAATCGGGTGACTATAAAGGTGCACTACAGGTATCTCCGAAAGTGTCATTGGGTTGTCACGGATCGAGATCGGATTTGTCACTCCGTATTACGGAGAGGTATCATCGGCCCACTCGGTAATGCATCATCATAATGAGCTCAAAGTGACCAAGTGTTTGGTCACGGATCATGCATTACGATGCAGTAAAGTGACTTGCCGGTAAATAGATTGAACGAGGTATTGGGATACCGATGATCGAATCTCGGGCAAGTAACATACCGATTGACAAAGGGAATTGTATACGGGGTTGCTTGAATCCTCGACATCGTGGTTCATCGATGACATCATCGAGGAGCATGTGGGAGCCAACATGGGTATCCAGATCCCGCTGTTGGTTATTGACCGGAGAGCAGTCTCGGTCATGTCTGCCTGTCTCCCGAACCCGTAGGGTCTACACACTTAAGGTTCGGTGACGCTAGGGTTGTATGAATATGAGTATGCAGCAAACCGAAAGTTGTTCGGAGTCCCGGATGAGATCCCGGACGTCACGAGGAGTTCTGGAATGGTCCGGAGATAAAGAATTATATATGGGAAGTCGAGTTTGACCATCGGAAAGTTTCGGGGTCCACGGTATTGTACCGGACCACCGGAAGGGTCCCGGGTCCACCGGTGGGGCCACCTATCCCGGAGGGCCCCATGGGCTGAAGTGGGAGGAACCAGCCTGGTGGGCTGGTGCGCCCCAGGCCCCCTCTGCGCCTAGGGTTGGGAACCCTAGGGGGGGGCCTCCACTGCCTTGGGGGCAAGTCTCCCCCTTGGCCGCCCCCCTAGGAGATCCCATCTCCTAGGGCCGGCGCCCCTGGGTCCCTATATAAAGAGGGGGTGGGAGGCAGCCGCACCCAACACCCGGCGCCTCCCTCCCTCCCCGCTACACCTCTCCTCTCGTGGTTGCTTGGCGGCCTCTGCCGAGTTCTCACAGCATCCACCACCACGCCGTCGTCTTGCTGGATCTTCATCAACCTCTCCCTCCTCCTTGCTGGATCAAGGTGCGGGAGACGTCATCCGCTCCGTATGTGTGTTGAACGCGGAGGTGCTGTCCGTCCGGCACTTGGTCATCGGTGATTTGGATCACGACGAGTACGACTCCCTCAACCCCGTTCTCTTGAACGCTTCCGCTCGCGATCTACAAAGGTATGTAGATGCACTCCTATCACTCGTTGCTAGATGAACTCATAGATGGATCTTGGTGCTACTGTAGGAAAAAATTTATTTTCTGCAACGTTCCCAAACAGTTGGGCCTCCAAGTGCAGAGGTTTGTAGGACAGTAGCAAATTTCCCTCAAGTGGATGACCTAAGGTTTATCAATCCGTGGGAGGCATAGGATGAAGATGGTCTCTCTCAAACAACCCTGCAACCAAGTAACAAAGAGTCTCTTGTGTCCCCAACACACCCAATACAATGGTATATTGTATAGGTGCACTAGTTCGGTGAAGAGATGGTGATACAAGTGCAATATGGATGATAGATATGAGTATTTGTAATCTGAAAATATAAAAGACAACAAGGTAACAAATGATAAAAGTGAGCACAAACGGTATTGCAATGCTAGGAAACAAGGCCTAGGGTTCATACTTTCACTAGTGCAAGTTCTCTCAACAATAATAACATAATTGGATCATATAACTGTCCCTCAACATGCAACAAAGAGTCACTCCAAAGTCACTAATACCGGAGAACAAACGAAGAGATTATTGTAGGGTACGAAACCACCTCAAAGTTATTCTTTCTGATCGATCTATTCAAGAGTTCGTACTAGAATAACACCTTAAGACACATATCAACCAAAACCCTAATGTCACCTAGATACTCCAATGTCACCTCAAGTATCCGTGGGTATGATTATACGATATGCATCACACAATCTCAGATTCATCTATTCAACCAACACAAAGAACTTCAAAGAGTGCCCCAAAGTTTCTACCGGAGAGTCAAGACGAAAACGTGTGCCAACCCCTATGCATAAGTTCACAATGTTACGGAACCCGCAAGTTGATCACCAAAACATACATCAAGTAGATCACGTGAATATCCCATTGTCACCACAGATAAGCACATGCAAGACATACATAAAGTGTTCTCAAATCCTTAAAGACTCAATCCGATAAGATCACTTCAAAGGGAAAACTCAATCCATTACAAGAAAGTAGAGGGGGAGAAACATCATAAGATCCAACTATAATAGAAAAGCTCACGGTACATCAAGATCGTACCACCTCAAGAACACGAGAGAGAGATCAAACACATAGCTAATGGTAATACCCTCAGCCTCGAGGGTGAACTACTCCCTCCTCGTCATGGAGAGCGTCGGGATGATGAATATGGCCATTGGTGAGGGATCCCCCCCTCCGGCAGGGTACCGGAACAGGTCTAGATTGGTTTTCGGTGGCTACAGAGGCTTGCGGCAGCGGAACTCCCGATCTATTCTGTTCCCCGATGTTTTAGGGTATATGGACATCTATAGGCGAAAGAAGTCGGTTAGGGGAGCCATGAGGGGCCCATGAGTGTGGGGGGCGCGCCTCCCTGCCTCGTGGCTTCCTCGAAGCTTCCCTGACGTCTACTCCAAGTCTCCTGGATTGCTTCCGTTCCAAAAATAACTCTCCCGAAGGTTTCATTCCGTTTGGACTCCGTTTGATATTCCTTTTCTTCGAAACACTGAAATAGGCAAGAAAACAATAATTTGGGCTGGGCCTCCGGTTAATTGGTTAGTCCCAAAAATAATATAAAAGTGTTTAGTAAAGCCCATAAACATCCAAAACAGATAATATAATAGCATGAATACTTCATAAATTATGGATACGTTGGAGACGTATCAGCATCCCCAAGCTTGATTCCTGCTCGTCCTCGAGTAGGTAAATGATAAAATAAATAATTTATGAAGTGTGAATGCTAGCAGGTGCACAAGTTTGATCAATGATAATTTCAATCACCTTTTCTAGCATCATTATATGTCATAACAGTAGCTCATATCATAAAGCTTCTCATGATCAAGTAACAAGCTATTCACATGTTAAAGTATAGATTATAAACTTTCTTGAAAACTAACAAACAGTTCTCAGTTATCAAACAATTGCAATTCATCTTATTTTCAGGAAGGGTCTATGTAAGAGCTTTGATTTAGCAAATCCCACATACTCAACTATCATATAGTCTTCCATGATTGCTACCACTCAAAGCATATTTTTAGAACAAATAGCATCCGTCGAACACAGAGAAAGATAGGGGCTTAATGTTTTGCCTCCCAACTTATTTATCATATAGATAATTGTCACCAATAATCATTCATGATCAAATATATTTGAATGGCCATATATGCTTAGATCTTTCCCCATCACATGATGCTTGCTAACTAAAAAGTAGGTTGCAATGAGAAGGAATACTACTGACTCTTGCATAAAAGTAAAAGATAGACCCTTCGTAGAGGGAAGCAGGGATTTGCAGAGGTGCCAAAGCTTGAAGCTTTAAAACGGAGATGAAAATAATTTTGAGAGGTATGCTTTCATTGTCAACATAACGACCAAGAGTTCCCAATATCTTCCATACTAGATACATTATAGGCGGTTCCCAAACAGAAAGGTAAAGATTTTACTCCCCCTCCACCAACAATCACACTCCACGGCTTGTCCGAAACAACGGTTGCCGTCCAACTTTCAACAATCCTGGGGGAGTTTGTTTAAATTATTTGTAAATTTGTTTTTGATCTTTTGATCATAGGACTGGGGATCCCAGTTACCAGCCATTTTCTCGTGAATGATGAGTGGAGTCCACTCATCGTGAGAATAACCCACCTAGCATGGAAGATACTGACAGCCCCTAATCGCTACATGAGCGATCCAGGCATACAAAACAGATTAATATTTGAAGGTTTAGAGTTTGGCACATGCAAATTTACTTGGAACGGCAGGTAAATACCGCATATAGGTAGATATGGTGGACACTCATGGAAGAAACTTGGTTCAAGGAATTTGGATGCACAAGCAGTATTCCCGCTTAGTACAGATGTTTTGGCTAGCAAAAGATTCTAAATAGCAAGCACCACATGTTGGAGGATCTATAACAATATAATTTCTATACAAATATACCCAAGCATAACTCATTATGTTGTCTTCCTTGTCCAACTTCAACTAATTTGCTCAGGTTTGAAAATAATTAATGGGGTTCACAATCATAGAAGATGTCCAAGATAGTATATTTATAGGTGAAATCTCTCTTCCTTCAATATTCTTTCATGAATTGTTCAAGTGACCAATACAATGTTTGCTAACCTTCAATAAATTTACCACCTCTACTTCTTATATGTGAAGCCATTACTCCCCATGGGATAAGCATATGAAACATATATAAATTCAAATTTATGATATTCAAATCATTCAACTATTTACTCATAGGATATAAGTGAAGCATACGAGTAAATGACAAACTACTCCAAAAAGATATAAGTGAAGATCAATGGGTAGTTGAATAAATTTTTTGACAGAAAGACTGTAAGGGAACCCCTTACAGTATAATTGGTGCAACAAACCCAAATTGCAAGTACCATGCCTTGAACCTGGGTGGGTGGGAAGGCATCAGCCCCTTCCCACCACTAGGCTATGCCTTAGTCTGCGTAGTTGAATAATTATTTAGCTATGTGAAGACTCTCCCATTTAATAATTTCAGATCTTCATATTTTGTTCAAACAGAAAGAAAACAAAATAAAATTACAGTTCAAGGATAGCACTCATCATGTGAAGAAGCAAAAAGTTAGGATCAACCGAAACTAACCGATAGTTGTTGAAGAAGAAAGGTGGGATGCCAACCGGGGCATCCCCAAGCTTAGACGCTTGAGACTTCTTGAAATATTATCTTGGGATGCCTTGGGCATCCCCAGGCTTGAGCTTTTGTGTCTCCTTAATTCCTCTCACATCACGGTCTCCCTAAATCTCAAAAGCTTCATCCACACAAAACTCAACAAGGACTCGTGAGATACGTTAGTATAAACCAATGCAAAAACCTTATCATACTCTACTGTAGCAAATCACTAAAATTATTATTCAACATTGCATACTAAATGCCTCTGCATATTTAATAGTCCTATCCTCAAATAGAATCATTAAACAAGCAAGCATATGCAAACAATGCAAACATAACAGCAATCTGCCTAAACATGACAGTCTGTAAAGAATGCAGCAAGATCCATACTTCCCTAGCTCCAAAAATTATGAAAGAAAATTCCCACTGTAGTAAATTTATCAGAGCTTATTATGCAAAAGGTTTAAACATTTTATCACATTATGACTTTTCTAGGGAATTTTTGCAACAGAGGTAAACTTTCTGTTTTCAAACAGCAACATGTAGACTTGTAAAATAGGCATAGTAAAGGCTATCAATGCCACTTTTATTGAAAATAGAGATGCAAAACATTATTATAAATAACAGCAAGAAAATACTAAAAAAATAAAATGACGCTCCAAGCAAAACACATATCATGTGGTGAATAAAAATATAGCTCCAAGTAAAGTTACCAATGAACGAAGACGAAAGAGGGGATGCCTTCCGGGGCATCCCCAAGCTTAGGCTCTTGGTTGTCCTTGAATATTACCTTGGGGTGCCTTGGGAATCCTCAAGCTTAGGCTCTTGCCACTCCTTATTCCATAGTCCATCAAATCTTTACCCAAAACTTGAAAACTTCACAACACAAAACTTAACAGAAAACTCGTAAGCTCCGTTAGTATAAGAAAATAAATCACCACTTAGGTACTGTTGTGAACTCATTCTAAATTCATATTGGTGTAATATATAATGTATTCCAACTTATCTATGGTTCATACCCTCCGATACTACTCATAGATTCATCAAAATAAGCAAACAACACATAGAAAACAGAATCTGTCAAAAACAGAACAGTCTGTAGTAATCTGTATCAAACGCAAACTTCTGGAACTCAGAAAAATCTGCCAAAATAGTAAGACCTAGATAATTTGATTATTGATCTACTGTAATTTGAATCAGTATTTTATCACTTTCTGGTGATTTTAACAATTGTTTTCGTGAGCACAAAGTTTCTGTCTTTTTCAGCAAGATCAAATAATCATTACCCAAGAAGATCCTATTGGTTCTACTTGGCACAAACACTAATTAAAACATAAAACCACGTCTAACCAGAGGCTAGATGAATTATTTATTACTAAACAGTAACAAAAAGCAAGGAACAAAAATAAAATTGGGTTGCCTCCCAACAAGCGCTAACGTTTAACGCCCCTAGCTAGGCATGATGATTTCAATGATGCTCACATAAAAGATAAGAATTGAAACATAAAGAGAGCATCATGAAGAATATGACTAGCACATTTAAGTCTAACCCACTTCCTATGAATAGGTATTTTTTGAGCAAACAACTCATGGGAACTATAATCAACTAGCATGGGAAGGCAAAACAAGCATAACTTCAAGATTTTAAGCACATAGAGAGGAAACTTGATATTATTGCAATTCCTACAAGCGTATATTCCTCCCTCATAATAATTTTCGTTAGCATCATGAATGAATTCAACAATATAACCATCACATAAAGTATTCTTTTCATGATCTACTTGCATAGAAATTTTACTACTCTCCACATAAGAAAATTTATTCTCATCAATAGTAGTGGGAGCAAATTCAACAAAACAACTATCATGTGAAGCATAATACAATTTAAAATTAAAATCGTGATGACAAGTTTCAAGATTATATTTATTCTTTATAGCATACGTGTCATCACAATAATCATCATAAATAGGAGGCATGCTTTTATCATAATAAATTTGCTCATCAAAACTTGGGGGACTAAACATATCATCTTCATCAAACATAGCATCCCCAAGCTTATGGCTTTGCATATCATTAGCATCATGGGTATTCAAGGAATTCATACTAACAACATTGCAATCATGCTCATCATACAAAGATTTAGTGCCAAACATTTTAATGCATTCTTCCTCTAGCAATTGAGCACAATTATCGGAATCCTTATTTTCACGGAAGAAATTAAAAAGATGAAGCATATGAGGCACCCTCAATTCCATTTTTTTGTAGTTTTATTTAACAAACTAATCTAGTGATAAAACAAGAAAAAAAAGATTTGATTGCAAGATCTAAAGATATACCTTCAAGCACTCACCTCACCGGCAACGGCGCCAGAAAAGAGCTTGATGTCTACTACGCAACCTTATTCTTGTAGACGTTGTTGGGCCTCCAAGTGCAGAGGTTTGTAGGACAGTAGAAATTTCCCTCAAGTGGATGACCTAAGGTTTATCAATCCATGGGAGGCGTAGGATGAAGATGGTCTCTCTCAAACAACCCTGCAACCAAATAACAAAGAGTCTCTTGTGTCCCCAACACACCCAATACAATGGTATATTGTATAGGTGCACTAGTTCGGCGAAGAGATGGTGATACAAGTGCACTATGGATGATAGATATGAGTATTTGTAATCTGAAAATATAAAAACAGCAAGGTAACAAATGACAAAAGTGAGCACAAATGGTATTGCAATGCTAGGAAACATGGCCTAGGGTTCATACTTTGACTAGTGCAAGTTCTCTCAACAATAATAACATAATTGGATCATATAACTACCCCTCGACATGCAACAAAGAGTTACCCCAAAGTCACTAATAGCGGAGAACAAACGAAGAGATTATTGTAGGGTACGAAACCACCTCAAAGTTATTCTTTCAGATCGATCTATTCAAGAGTTCGTACTAGAATAACACTTAAGACACATATCAACCAAAACCCTAATGTCACCTAGATACTCCAATGTCACCTAGATACTCCAATGTCACCTCAAGTATCCGTGGGTATGATTATACGATATGCATCACACAATCTCAGATTCATCTATTCAACCAACACAAAGAACTTCAAAGAGTGCCCCAAAGTTTCTACCAGAGAGTCAAGACGAAAACGTGTGCCAACCCCTATGCATAAGTTCACAATGTTACGGAACCCGCAAGTTGATCACCAAAACATACATCAAGTAGATCATGTGAATATCCCATTGTCACCACAGATAAGCACATGCAAGACATACATAAAGTGTTCTCAAATCCTTAAAGACTCAATCCGATAAGATCACTTCAAAGGGAAAACTCAATCCATTACAAGAGAGTAGAGGGGGAGAAACATCATAAGATCCAACTATAATAGCAAAGCTCATGGTACATCAAGATCGTACCACCTCACGAGAGAGAGAGAGAGAGAGAGAGAGAGAGAGAGAGAGAGAGAGTGAGAGAGATCAAACACATAGCTACTAGTACATACCCTCAGCCCCGAGGGTGAACTACTCCCTCCTCGTCATGGAGAGTGCTGGGATGATGAAGATGGCCACCGGTGAGGGATCCCCCCTCCGGCAGGGTGCCAAAACGGGTCTAGATTGGTTTTCGGTGGCTACAGAGGCTTGCGGCGGTGGAGCTCCCGATCTATTCTGTTCCCCGATGTTTTTAGGGTATATGGACATATATAGGCGAAAGAAGTCAGTCAGGGGAGCCACGAGGGGCCCACGAGGGTGGGGGGCGCGCCCAGGGGGGTAGGGCGCGCCTCCCTGCCTTGTGGCTTCCTCGAAGCTTCCCTGACGTCTACTCAAAGTCTCCTGGATTGCTTCCGTTCCAAAAATAACTCTCCCGAAGGTTTATTCCGTTTGTACTCCGTTTGATATTCCTTTTCTTTGAAACATTGAAATAGGCAAGAAAACGGGAATTTGGGCTGGACCTCCGATTAATAGGTTAGTCCCAAAAATAATATATAAGTGTTTAGTAAAGCCCATAAACATCCAAAACAGATAATACAATAGCTTGAATACTTCATAAATTATAGATACATTGGAGATGTATCATACATCTTCCGGGGAATCTGCCGTGGGTTTAGCTGGAAGATCATACTATAGCACATAAAATTTCTTAGCGCTCGTGAGGACAATCCTCAGGTTGCGGACTCAGTCCGCATAGTTGTTTCCAGTTGCAGCTAACTTCTCTTTCTCTAACATCGGGCCTAAGTTGAACGCGGTGTTGCGAGCCATTTGATCTACAACGGAAAACACAAGTTTCACTTAGACTTTGTTTATAATGAAAATGCACTAGTGAATAAACAATTTTATTCTAAAGTGCGATCCCACTCAAATCAATATCTCTTAAAATTGATTATCAGTGATCCAAGACCCACATTTCGATTCAACGCGATTGATGTGGACAACACCGATGACGAGAATTTCAATTGGTAGGCAAACTTGTCGATCACATCTCCATGTGACTCTTGTTCATCTTTCGATGGGTGTGTTCCGAGCTTAGGACGATCCTGCGTGAACGTCAAAGACAACCAAGTGATCTTTCTGCGAGATCTGACCTCACCCGCCTCATTCCTCTCGATTCGTTCATTCCCATGTGGACATGGCGCACCCCAAAAAGATCTAATTACAGACGATGCTACACTTGGGTGAACACTAACTACTTTGATATTTTGAAGTGAGAGATCACCCTAACAAAAAGCGTCTACCGCGCAATCAAGAAGGGTTCAACAAGAGGGATAAACATCTCAGGAAATTCATAATAGCATGATATGGTATAGCCCCTTCTGACGGAGAAGTCTTTCATTTCTTCGTCTTCGGCATTCGCGTCGGTGTTCACCTTCGCGAAAATTGCCACCACCTTGTCGATGCACCAGATAATATTGCTATCTCCATAGTGTATAAAATTAATGCATTACTGAAGGTTGACACGCAGGTCATTAAAGTGCAATCATATGGCTCCAGCCATCATGCCGAATCATGACACACAGGTCATGTTAATTACATTATATAGTCATCTCATACATAATCAAATTCAATATGAGCTTCCTATACCACATCACATGCAAAACATCCTGCAAAACCAAGTTAGACGCCTCTAATCGGTTTATGCAAAAATTTATTTTACGTGGCTTCTAAGGTTTTGACTTAAACCGCAGCTACCAACGTTTATCATCAAGTATGATTATTCAAGTCGCTAACTTTGCGGGGTGTATGAAGCACGAGATAATAAAATCTCGAACCCCATACTAAACTTCGACATACGCATGACCCCCGTGCGGATCATATCTGCATTGCCCTTTTGTCTACACAATTTCATCTTTCTCTCAACTATGGTCGAACCCAAAGAACTGATAGCACTTCGTTGATCAATCAGGATCACGGATTGCCAGAACTTTGTGAAATTCCATCATGCCGTTTCAATATAAAAATACGCAAATTCTAGGGAAGCAACAAGAACATTGGGTAACAGATTTCATCTGCCACCCGCATAAATAATTTTCAGCAATAGATCTCATCTACTCCAAAATTATATTATGCAATACCCATACATCTCCATGTATTCTAGATCATAACCTGCATCTACATATAGCACGGCTCTTGATGCCACTGTAGGGGAACGCGATAGAAAAGAAAAATTTCGGTATAGCGAGCACGCCCAGGACCACTGTCGGTGTCAAAACCGGCGGATCTCGGGTAGGGGGTCCCGAACTGTGCGTCTAGGCGGATGGTAACAGGAGACAAGGGACACGATGTTTTACCCAGGTTCGGGCCCTCTTGATGGAGGTAAAACCCTACGTCCTGCTTGATTAATATTGATGATGTGTGTTACAAGAGTAGATCTACCACGAGATCAAAGAGGCTAAACCCTAGAAGCTAGCCTATGGTATGATTGTAATTCGTCCTACAGACTAAAACCCTCCGGCTTATATAGACATCAGATAGGGTTAGGGTTACACAGAGTCGGTTACAAAGGTAGGAGATCTACATATCCGTATCGCCAAGCTTGCCTTCCACGCCAAGGAAAGTCCCATCCGGACACGGGACGAAGTCTTCAATCTTGTATCTTCATAGTCTTGGAGTCCGGCCGATGATGATAGTTCGCTATCCGTACACCCCTAGTACGGAACTCCTCAAGAGCCCTGAACCAGGCTTCAATGACGACGAGTCCGCGCGCATATTGTCTTCGCATTGCAAGGCGGGTTCTTCCTCGAATAATTTATAGAAGATTGTGAACACCAGGATAGTGTCCGCTCGCAAAACAAGTTCCACATAACACCGTAGAGAGAATAATTTTTGCATAGATCTGCTGACGTACTCCGCGGCGTGACATCACACCACGGCCAGGCCTTCATATGAATCGTTTTTTATTGTTCCACCTCAGCGTGTTTAGCGAGGCAGTTTCCTTGGCACGTCTTATCAAAGCGTAGATCATGCCCCCTTATTCCGGGATTCTCGTCAATACGGACGTGGGTAACCCAACCGCGCCCATTGGCCTGCCTTCTCTATCAAAGGCGAGTCCTAGTCGACCATGGGGTGGGCTCTTAGTATTCAACCTCTTTATAACGAGACCAAGGCCCTCTCCTTTTTACACCCTTTATCGAGTTCGCCTCACGCTTCGAGTTCAAACACCCAAAGCTTCAGATTCAGGCGCTTCGGACTTTCGACGATGTCCGGCTCCGACCAGCATGGCCGATGGATGTCTTCCTCCATCACAGAAGAAGACGTGCTAAAGCTGCGAGACGCCAGGTATCTAACCGGCAAGATCTCGCATAGGCTGCCTGCTCCAGGGCAGGTCATTCCCACTCCTGAGCCCGGCGAGAACGTGGTGTTCGTGTCCCACTTCCTTCAGGGCTTAGGCTTCCCGATGGACCCCTTTGTGCGGGGGCTCATGTTTTATTATGGGCTTGATTTCCATGACTTGAATCCGGAGTCCATCCTCCATATCTCGTCATTCATTGTTGTATGCGAGGCCTTCCTCCATATCACCCCCCACTTTGGATTGTGGCTCAAAACCTTCAAGGTGGAGCCAAATACGATCAAGGGGCAGCAAGCAGAGTGCGGAGGGGCGGTCATAAGCAAATGTGCTGATGCTCCGTGGCCCGAGGGCTCTTTTCAAGAGGAGCTTGGTTTGTGGCAACGGGAGTGGTTTTATATCACCGCTCCTGGGGCACCAAATGGGCGCTCCCTGCCTTACCTTCAGTCCACCACAGCGGCTGGCATCATGGGTCAACAAGGGGCTCGACTGGGGGCCGTCCAAGGACGTTCCCCTACTGCAGGTATGTTGTCATGTATAGATAGTAGCCCCTGAGACTCGGTATGTTGTCAAAATTGACGACGTGCCGAGGATCAAATTCTCAGTTTTAACATATCGCCGCTCCTAAACAGGTGTTGGGGCGTCCGGAGGCCAGCCGGACTAATGAATATGCCGAACTAAAGCGGTAGCTTGATGAGGCGGATGCGACATCGCTGGGTCAATAAACGGTTTGACGAGTCACAAGGTATGTGACTTCTATGCGGACACCGGTAAGGGAGCTTGACGCCCATGTCTTACTAATCATATGCTTAACGCAGATGGTGCCGCCGCCGTGGAAGAGCTGCGGCAGAACTCGCCGAGCGAAAGAGCAAGCCAGAATTATAATGCGGCCGCTTTAAAGGCGGCCAAGAGCTAGAAGTTGAACGGGCTGCTTCTCGTCGAAGCAAGAGGAGATGGCCGAGATGGCCAAAAGTTAAGGAATACTACCGATCGCTGCGCTGTTCTTGAAAAGGAACGCTGCGCGGAACAAGAGGACCTAAAGAAGGCCGCCGCCGAATCCAAGAGTGCCCAATCGGCTTTGAGAGCTGCCAAGGAGGAGCTGAGTCAGGCCGGGGCAATTGCGGCTGGAAAACCGTTTCTGCTGCGGAGGAAATATATAGATCCAAAGTATGCTCAATTGGATAAATTGTGGAGTTCAGAGGATGCTTATCTGGACTTGGCGGCGAGCGCTATGGACGCGGTTGAGCACTTCCGGGGCCAGAAGGGGCACAGAAGGGAAGAGCTATATTGGTCGCAATTCCATAGTCCGGAGCGTCCTCTTCCGCTGACCGATCAGTTGGCCGAATGGGCCGAGCTGAATCGATTGTCCGGATTTGCCATGAAGCATGTCTTGACGCACTTGTGACCGGACGGACCCCAGCCGAAGAGCTATTTTGGTTTAGTGCAGCAGTTTCTTGGTGCGGTGCCGCGTATCGACGCGATGAAGCGATCGGCATGTATTGAGGGAGCGCGGATGGCTCTTGCCCATGTCAAGACATACTGGGCAGAGATGAAGGCCACTGACGTTGCATCCCAGGATTCGGACAGAGGCCGAGTACCTGCCGAGCACTACTTTGAAGAAGTCCTGCCGGGCGCTCGTGTAATAGAGACGCTGTGCTCAAAGGATATTATGTTTAAATGACATGTATGATTTGTGAAAACAATGTTTCAATGTAATATAAGTGCTTTTTATACTTGTGCGTTCAAGTAGTAAACTACTCCATGTGCGGCCGTTTATGTATATGTGTATATAACCTGAAAGATGGCAGTCCTTGGCTTCAGCCCCCATGCACATAGTGCGGGGGTGTTCGCAAAAAGGCGCTTTTTCACATTTAATCCAACGTCTTGGTCCTGTTAAGGAGGTGATAGCGTAGCAAACCAGGCAACCGGACTATAATGCTTTATCACTTTCACTTAGCCATAGGAGTTCGAGGGTGGGGCTACTATATAGCCCTGGGCGCCGCACTCTCCCGAATTCGGGTGCGTATGTGCTGACCGAAAACCGGTCCTTCGTTAATGCGGAGGAATTCTAAACATTCTGTGAGTCATCGAGTGGTTGACCAGTCTCGCTATATCATGACAATCAGTTTTCGTCTTTCTCTCTCGAGGTGCTCGCCCGGCGAACCGGGCACAATCGCAGTAGTTCTCCTGGTGCCGCGTTAGCCATGAAAACGGAACGTAAGGCAGCAAAACACAGGAGCCGGGCAACCCAACATTTGACCAAAGACATGATTCAGAGCTGATGCATATAAGGCCTAACTCGAGACGCCGAATACTCCCTAAGGTATTCGGTCTTTATGAAAATGGGCAAAATAATGCCCTAAGCTCCTTTTGTCCAGGTACGCGCAAAAATTCTGGTGCGGCCAATGCCAAAGCACCAGCCTCCTCCTCAGTTATATTAAGGAACTGGGGGAATGTAAATCAACAAGAGACAGTGAAAAAAGGTTTACGCAGGTCTTAATCTAAAAGAATCCTTGCAACGGGTCCTCGGTGCACGTCTGCTGTGTGTCTCCGCAGCAGCCGTATCTGGGCGGGTGTAGCACGTTGTTCATCTGTAAAGAGAGGAACTTAGTTTGAAAGAAAAAGGATCGTGCGAAAGATGTACTTAATATTAAATGAACAGAGTACGGTCGAAGAATAAAATTGAGCTCTATTGTCTCTTGTTGCACATGCATGTAGCCCCTCGTATGGGGTGTGTGCCGCTAGTAGGCGCCGGACTCGTCTAGCCGTGTCCGGGTTTGAATGACCAATTACAGTGTTCTTTGCCTAGTGGAGCCGGATAGCTGTGGAGCTGTCGATGCCATCTCCCCTTCTTCCGTGCTCGAGTAACACTTAATACTTCCTTTTAACGAGATGATGCCGCGTGGACCGGCATTTTAAGTGTTAGAGATGCATAATGCGGTATTGCGTTAAAGCGGCGAAAGCTTGGCGTCCCAATAGTGCTTGATGGCTACTTTTAAACGGGCGACATGGAAGAGTAGCCTTTTCGCGACGGAAGTTGTCGGATGAACCAAACACAACTTCTAACAAGATGGAGCCCGTGCGGAGGCGTATGGGCGGGCGAGTACTCCTTTAAAGGAGGTGTTGCTACGGCGAATTTTGGTTGGGTTTATCCCCATCCTGCGGATTGTGTCCTGATATATCAGGTTTATGTCACTGCCGCCGTCCATGAGGACATGTGTAAATTGGAATCCGTCGATTATAGGATCCAATATCAAGGCAGTCCATCCTGCGTTCCGGGTATTTTCGGAATAGTCCTGATGGTCGAAGGTGATTGGTTTTGACAACCAATGTGCGACGCGCCTTTTAGTGGGCGCCGCTCTGTTTTTCCCTTTGATCACGTGAAGTGAGTTTACTGTTTTAACCTTTTGTGGGAAATTCTTTTGTTTTCCGGGGCTCTGCTTGTGGTGCTCGTCATCATCTTTACTTGGTGTGTCGAGCCCCTTGTGTTCGGCGTTCAGTCTGCCGGACTGTTTGAAGACCCAACAATCTCTGTGGGTATGGTTTGCAGGCTTCCCGGAGGTACCATGTATTTGACACAGTCTATCCAGAATCTTGTTTAGGTTGGACAGCTCGTCACTGTCATCCTTTAGGGGCAGTGTTTTGTTGTTCGGCCGAGAGCTTTTAAATCCGGCGTTGACCGCCGTACTATTTGGGCCATTTTCTTTATTCCGGCGCTGATCTTTTCTGCGTCGTGATTTCCCATTTCCATCCCTGATTTCGGATGTACTCGGGTCGCTGGTGCTGCATCTAGCCAGCCAGCTGTCCTCTCCCGCGCAAAAGCGGGTCATGAGGCTTGTTAATGCGGCCATTGTTCTTGGCTTTTCTTGGCGAGGTGTCTCAGCGAGCCATTCAGATCGGACGTTGTGTTTGAAAGTTGCTAAGGCTTGGCGTCCCTGGACAATCGACTATTTGGTTCTTTTAGTGAGGAACCTGTTCCGAATTTCTGGGCTGACTCTCCGGGTTGTTGAGTTATGTGACTTAGATCGTGCAGATCCGGAGGGCGGACATAAGTCCCCAAAAATTTGCCCAAATGCATCCTCGAGCTCTCCCGGCTTCCAATGGTATTTTCGGGAGACTTTTAAGCCAATGCCGAGCTGGCCCTTTGAGTTTAAGGGTAAGTATTTTATGGCGTGGAGATCATCTCCTCTAGCCATGTGTATGTGGAGGATGTAATCCTCGATCCGCAGACTCGTGGTGCATTGTTCCGTCGTATGCCTCTATGTTTACGGGTTTGAATCCTGCTGGAAATTCATGGTCCAGCACCTCATCGGTGAAACATAGGGGGTGTGCGGTGCCCCTATATTTGGGTGTGCCGTGATCTTCAGAATTTTGGCGTATTGCATTGCTTTGACGAGCCTGCGTTCTTGGTCCATAGATGGACCTAACTGGGCCATCCTCTTGATGTGAATCCTTATGCGGATCGCATATTGGCTTGTGTGCGGCGCCATTCACCGCTCTCTTTTCGCCGTGGGGTCGTCCATCCGACCGGGTGGCCTTCTTACTTTTTAATTGTGGGGGATCTAAGGCCTCCTCGTCAAATTCGGGCAGTAGCTTTCTTTTCGGGTAGCTCTTTGTTCGGCGACTGTCGCCAGTTTGTTCATGGTGCTGAATATTTTTCCGCTGTTTTGAGCTTCCGCTTGCTTTTTCAGAGCTACAGCGATGGCGGCGAGCCTTTTCTCGAGTTCATTTTGCTCCAATGGTTTGTCCGGCGTGAGGTCGTCCGGACTGTTGTCTTCGCTGGGGACAGATTGTTTATCCAAGTTGTCTTGTTCGGATGATTGCTCGATAGCTTGTTCGTTGTACCGGTTCGCCCTGCTCTATGGCTGGGTCTTTGTTGAGGCGGGACTTTGTTCGGCGTTTACGTTGCCGTTTTGACTGCTTTTCGAGGGATTTATCCTACGTAGCATCCCATTGTTCCTCGTCTTCATTTCCTTTAGGTGTATCCACCATGTATACATCATGGGATGAGGTTGTCCAGCGTCCTATAGGTGCTGGTTCATTGTTGTCTCCTACATCGCCGCCCATACCGTCGATGTCTTGAGTCAAAATCGAGCACGCCGTGTAGGCTTTCGGCGAAGGGCTATGAAGTGGGTGGTGGGTGGGCTTTGAATTTCTTCGTCGTCCGCATCCCAACCGTCCTGACCGCAGTCCGGCCAGGGCTCTCTGGATAAAGAGAGAGACTTTAGTGAATTCAGGATGTCGCCAAAGGGCGAGTGTTGAAAGATGTCCGCGGCCGCGAACTCCATAACGGGCGCCCAATCGAATTCGATTGGCAAGGGCGCGGAGGGTTCGGAGTCCGGAGAGGAGTCCGGCACCCTGGAGTCGAAGTCTTCGCAGCGACAGGGATGGAGTTCGCTCGATCGCCGTGAGATTAAAGCCCCGAGGCGGTGTCCAACCACTCATCCTCGATCGGGAATCCGGCCCGGATTAAGGGTCGGAGCAGATTCTCGTGCGGCCTCCAGGGCACTGTTCGGCTGCAGAGCTAGATCATGCCCATCAAGACAGTGTGGCGCGCTCGGCTGTGGCTCGAATCCGTCGAAGATCAAGTCTTCGCGATATCAGCCGATAGTTTAAACTTCCAAATCTGACCGACGGCCAGGGCGTAGCTTCGATCTGCTCTAGATGGCCAAGCGAATTGGCCCGCAGCAAAAGCCGCTTCATCTGAAGATCTGTCCGGGAGAAAGGTCTCACCGGACTGCGCCGTTGTTGATGATCAAAGGAGCCATCGGGCCTATCGGTGACGACACGAGGAACTCTCAATGAAAGCACCAATGTCGGTGTCAAAACCGGTGGATCTCGGGTAGGGGGTCCCGAACTGTGCGTCTAGGTGGATGGTAACAGGAGACAAGGGACACGATGTTTTACCCAGGTTTGGGCCCTCTTGATGGAGGTAAAACCCTACGTCCTGCTTGATTAATATTGATGATGTGTGTTACAAGAGTAGATCTACCACGAGATCAAAGAGGCTAAACCCTAGAAGCTATCCTATGGTATGATTGTTGTTCGTCCTACGGACTAAAACCCTCTGGCTTATATAGACACCGGATAGGGTTAGGGTTACACAGAGTCGGTTACAAAGGTAGGAGATCTACATATCCGTATCACCAAGCTTGCCTTCCACGCCAAGGAAAGTCCCATCCGGACACGGGATGAAGTCTTCAATCTTGTATCTTCATAGTCTTGGAGTCCGGCCGATGATGATAGTTCGGCTATCCGGACACCCCCTAGTCTGGAACTCCCTCAACCACTATGGAGACTGCATACAAGGTTTGATCTGATCCGTACCGACTCGAAGCGCAGCGGAGGAAGAGTCGGTGGAGATCGTCGGTGCAGATCCCCGCAGCAAGGATTTACAACCTCCCAACCGTGAGGACGTACTCCCTCTCCGGACAGCCCTTCGGGAGGCGGTCGTACAGTCCCCCGGACGATGTCGCGGACAGCCCTTCGGGAAGACCCTCGAAACTTGGATGGTAACTCGGACAACCCTTCGAGAGGACACTCGAACAGCCCCTCGGGCAAAAAGATCGAAACTACAATCTCTCTATGGGGTTGCACACATACGGTGTCAGCTATCCGCAGGGCTCGCCGTCGTAACTAGTTCTGCGGAACCCAGACAACCTTTCGGCTCTACGAAACTATTTCGCCGGGAGGGAGAGAGAAGCCAGACAAGTCATGGCATGTGTATGAGAGCAAGGGATGAAGAGACGGCAGCCCTCACCTCCTATATTTATAGGAAAACCAAGGGGTAGTGTGCCTCCATGCTACCTCTTGAGCACTGCGTTGGATTTCCTTGAAGAGGAAAGAGTGATGCAGCACAGTAGCGTAAGTATTTCCCTCAGTTTTTGAGAACCAAGGTATCAATCCAGTAGGAGGCTACGCGCGAGTCCCTCGTACCTACACAAAGCAAATAACTCCTCGCAACCAATGTGATAAGGGGTTGTCAATCCCTTCACGGTCACTTACGAGAGTGAGATCTGATAGATATGATAGGATAATATTTTTGGTATTTTTGTGATAGAGATGCAAAGTAAAATAAAAGCAAAGTAAAAAAGCAAAGGAAATAACTAAGTATTGGAAGATTAATTTGATGAAGATAGACCTGGGGGCCATAGGTTTCACTAGTGGCTTCTCTCAAGAGCATAAGTATTTTACGGTGGGTGAACGAATTACTGTTGAGCGATTGACAGAATTGAGCATAGTTATGAGAATATCTAGGTATGATCATGTATATAGGCATCACGTCCGAGACAAGTAGACCAACTCCTGCCTGCATCTACTACTATTACTCCACTCATCGACCGCTATCCAGCATGCATCTAGAGTATTAAGTTCATGAAAACCGAGTAACGCCTTAAGCAAGATGACATGATGTAGAGGGATAAATTCATGCAATATGATAAAAAAAACCCATCTTGTTATCCTCGATGGCAACAATACAATACGTGCCTTGCTGCCCCTCATCACACCGGGAAAGGACACCGCAAGATTGAACCCAAAGCTAAGCACTTCTCCCATTGCAAGAAAAACCAATCTAGTAGGCCAAACCAAACTGATAATTCAAAGAGACTTGCAAAGATAACCAATCATACATAAAAGAATTTAGAGAAGATTCAAATATTGTTCATAGATAATCTTGATCATAAACCCACAATTCAACGGTCTCAACAAACACACCGCAAAAAGAAGATTACGTCGAATAGATCTCCACGAGAGAGGAAGAGAACATTGTATTGAGATCCAAAAAGAGAGAAGAAGTCATCTAGCTACTAACTATGGACCCGAAGGTCTGAGGTAAACTACTCACACTTCATCGGAGAGGCTATGGTGTTGATGTAGAAGCCCTCCGTGATGGATGCCCCCTCCGGTGGAGCTCCGGAATAGGCCCCAAGATGGGATCTCGTGGGTACAGAAGGTTGCGGCGGTGGAATTAGGTTTTTGGCTCCATATCTGATCGTTTGGGGGTACGTAGGTATATATAGGAGGAAGGAGTACGTCGGTGGAGCAACAGGGGTACATGAGGGTGGAGGGCGCGCCCCCCTACCTCGTGGCTAATACGTCTCCGTCATATCTACTTTTCCAAACACTTTTGCCCTCGTTTTGGACTCTAACTTGTATGATTTGAATGGAACTAACCCAGACTGACGCTGTTTTCAGCAGAATTGCCATGATGTTGTTTTATGTGCAGAACAAAAGTTCTCGGAATGACCTGAAACTCCACGGAATATCTTAGAATAAATAATAAAAAATCCTCGCTAAAGATGAAGACCAGGGGGCCCACACCCTGTCCACGAGGGTGGGGGCGCGCACCCTACCTCGTGGGCCCCTTGGAGACCTTCTGACGCCAACTCCAACTCTATTTATTGGCTTTCAAGGAGAAAAAATTAGAGAGAAGAAATCATCGCGTTTTACGATACGGAGCCGCCGCCAAGCCCTAATCTCTCTCGGGAGGGCTGATCTAGAGTCCGTTCGGGGCTCCGGAGAGGGGGATTCATCGTCGTCGTCATCATTAACCATCCTCCATCACCAATTTCATGATGCTCACCGCCGTGCGTGAGTAATTCCATCGTAGGCTTGCTGGACGGTGATGGGTTGGATGAGATTTATCATGTAATCGAGTTAGTTTTGTTAGGGTTTGATCCCTAGTATCCACTATGTTCTGAGATTGATGTTGCTATGACTTTGCTATGCGTAATGCTTGTCACTAGGGCCCGAGTGCCATGATTTCAGATCTGAACCTATTATGTTTTCATGAATATATGTGAGTTCTTGATCCTATCTTGCAAGTCTATAGTCACCTACTATGTGTAATGATCTGGCAACCCCGAAGTGACAATAATCGGGACCACTCCCGGTGATGACCGTAGTTTGAGGGGTTCATGTATTCATTATGTGCCGGTTCTCTATTAAAAGGAGGCCTTAATATCCCTTAGTTTCCAATAGGACCCCGCTGGCACGGGAGGGTAGGACAAAAGATGTCATGCAAGTTCTTTTCCATAAGCATGTATGACTATATTCGGAATACATGCCTACATTACATTGATGAATTGGAGCTAGTTTTGTGTTACCCTATGTTGTAACTGTTACATGACGAACCGCATCCGGCATAATTATCCATCACTGATCTGGTGCCTACGAGCTTTCCATATACTGGTTCTCGCTTATTTACTTTTCCGTTGCTACTGTTACAATCACTACAAAAATACCAAAAACATTACTTTTGTTGTATCTTTACTTTTGTTACCGTTACCACCACTATCATATTACTTTGCTACTAAACACTTTGCTGCAGATACTAAGTTTCCGGTGTGGTTGAATTGACAACTCAGCTGCTAATACTTGAGAATATTCTTTGGCTCCCTTGTGTCGAATCAATAAATTTGGGTTGAATACTCAACCCTCGAAAACTGTTGCGATCCCCTATACTTGTGGGTTATCAAGACCCTCTTTCCGGCGCCATTGTCGGGAGCATAGCTCTATTCTTTGAGTCACTTTGGATTTATATCTGCGGACACTATGAAGAACTTGAAAGACGCTAAGACAAAAATTTATCCCTCAACTACGAGGGAGGTAAGGAACTGCCATCTAGCTCGCACTTGATTCACCTTCATTATGAGTAAGCTAGCGACACCTAAACCTACTTCTGCTATTCGTTCCGATATGTCGCATATTATTGATGATGCCACTTCTGCTATGCACGATACTTATGAATAAACTACTTCTATGCTTGATACTACTCTGCCCCTTGGTGAATTTCTAGATGAACAAATTTCTAGGTCTAGGGAGAAAGAAATTATTGAATCTGAATACAAAGATGAAAGTGATGATGAAAATATGCCTGCTATTCTTGAGGGTTATCTTTTTGATAGGGAATCTTCTGCAGCTATTTTTTGCTTGTAAAGATAGATATGAACTTAAGAGGTTGCTAGTTAAATGGAGTAAAGAATCTCTTAGGGATAGAATGAAACCTGATCCTTCTTTTGGTACTTCACCTATTTGTGTTCCCGATAAGGATTATGAATTCTCTATTGATCCAGATATAATTACTTTGGTTGAATCTGATCCTTTTTATGGCTATAAATCTGAAACTGTTGTGGCACATCTTACTAAGTTAAATGATATAGCTGCCCTGTTTACTAATGATGAGAGATCGCGCTACTTTTATATACTCAAAATATTTCCGTTCTCATTAAAGGGTGATGCTAAGATATGGTTTAATTCTCTTGATCCTGGTTGTGTGCGTAGTCCCGTGATATGATTTATTACTTCTCGCTAAATATTTCCTGCTCATAAGAAACAAGCTGCTTTGAGGGAAATATACAACTTCGTGCAAATTAAAGAAGAGAGTCTCCCACAAGCTTGGGGGAGGCTTGTCAGGTTACTTAATGCTTTGCCTGATCATCCTCTTAAGAAACCTGAAATACTTGATATCTTTTATAATGGACTAACCGATGCTTCCAGAGATTACCTGCATAGTTGTGCTGGTTCTCTTATCAGGGAAAGAACACCGGATGAAGCTGAAATTCTATTGAATAATATGTTGACAAATGAAAATAATTGGGCACCTCCTGAGCCCACTCCTGAGCCAATTACTGAGCCTATTCCTAAACCAACTCCAAAGAAGAGAGGTGTTCTATTTCTCAGTCCTGAAGATATGCAAGAGGCAAAGAAATCTATGAAAGAAAAAGGTATTAAAGCTGAAGATGTTAAGAATTTACCTCCTATTGAAGAAATACATGGTCTTAATTTACCGCCTATTGAAGAAGTATATGATCTCAATTCTTTATTCACTGAAGAACCTCCTGATCCCGATATCCCGACACAGGTAGTAAAGGTAAATTCTCTCTATAGATATGATAAAGCTGAAGTCCCTCCTACTAAAATTGCTAGTCAGTGCTTGGATGAGTTTGATAACTTTATGTTTAAGCAAGATGACTTTAATGCTTACTTTGGTAGACAACTAAAACAAAATACCTATATGATTAAACGCTTGGGTGATTATGTGGCTAATATTAGAGGTGAACTTAAAATTGTTAGCAAACATGCTTCTATGGTTACCACTCAAGTAGAACAAGTACTTAAAGCTCAAAAAGAAGTGCTTGATGGAATGAATAGTAGGAAAAATGATTATGCTGTTAGAGTGGCTACTAGAACTGGTAGAATGACTCAGGAACCTTTGTATCCTGAAGGCCACCCTAAGAGAATCGAGCAAGATTTCAGAGAAATAATATTGATGTACCTAGTTCTTATAAAAGAAAGAAAAAGAAAAATGATAGGACTTTGCAAACTTCTAGTGAACCTATTGCTAAACCACCTGATAATCCAAATGATATCTCTATGTCTGATGCTGAAACACAATCTTGTAATGAACATGAACCTAGTGAAAATGTTAATGATGATGTTCATGATGATGCTCAACCTAGTAATGATAATGATGTAGAAGTTGAACCTGCTGTTGATCTTGATAATCCACAATCAAAGAATCAACATTATGATAAAAGAGACTTTGTTGCTAGGAAACATGGTAAAGAAAGGGAACCATGGGTTCAGAAAGCCATGCCTTTTCCTCCGAAACCATCCAAGAAAAAGGATGATGAGGATTTTGAGCGCTTTGCTGAAATGATTAGACCCATCTTTTGCGTATGCGATTGACTGATATGCTCAAAATGAATCCTTATGCTAAATATCTGAAAGATATTGTTACACATAAAAGAAAGATACTGAAAGCTGAAATTTCCACCATGCTTGCTAATTATACTTTTAAGGGTGGAATATCAAAGAAACATGGAGATCCAGGAGTACCTACTATACCATGCTCCATTAAGAGAAATTATGTTAAAATTGCTTTATGTGATCTTGGAGCCGGTGTTAGTGTTATGCCTCTCTATTTATATCGTAGACTTAAATTGAATAAGTTGACACCTACTGAAATATCTTTGCAAATGGCTGATAAATCAACTGCTATACCTGTCGGTATTTGTGAGGATGTGCCTGTTGTGGTTGCAAACGTTACTATTTTAACGGACTTTGTTATTCCTGATATTCCCGAGGATGATAGTATGCCTATTATTCTTGGAAGACCTTTCCTTAACACTGCAGGGGCTGTTATTGATTGCAACAAAGGCAATGTCACTTTTCATGTTAATGGTAATGAGCACACGGTATACTTTTCGAGGAAACAACCTCAAGTTCATAGTATCAACTCTATTGGAAAAATTCCATCGATTATATTTGGGGGTTTTGAATTTCCTCTTCCTACTGTCAAGAAGAAATATGATATACTTATTATTGGGGATGTCCATATCCCCGTTGAGGTAACTTAGTGTTATCCGAAATTTCTCCGGTTCCATGTTTGTCGAAATGATTTTGGTAACAAGACTTGATCAACCTTGTTAGTGGATTCTTTTTTATGAGCATGAGATGGATGAAACTAGAAGCACAACCTTCTGTACCCTCTTTATATTTTCTGTTGTTTAGTAGAAATAAAGTAAAAATAGTATTTTTCTGTCTATTTCCTGATTTATCTGTGCAATATAAAAATACCCTGAAAATAAAAGTCCTCAGAACGCCATGCCAATTTAATATGATTTTTTCGGGAATATTTGAGGATTTTTAGTGCAAAAATTACCGCGGGGGGAGCTGCCACCTGGCCACGAGGGTGGAGGGCGTGCCCTACCCCATGGGTGCGCCCCCCCTGCCTCGTGGGCCCATGGTGGCCCTCCTCCACTTATCCCTGCACCCATCTTCTTCCTCTGCTTCACACAAACCCGAAAAACCAACTCAAGCTCGAGTTCCAGCCACTTTTGCTGTGATTTTCGATCTCCTTGCTCAAAGCACCTCTCGCAAAACTGCTTGGGGAGATTGTTCCTTGGTATGTGACTCCTCCATTGGTCCAATTAGTTTTTGTTCTAGTGCTTTATTCTTTGCAAATTTGTGTTGCATAGGTGACCATGTTCTTGAGCTTGCATGTCAAATTTATATGTTTCCAAGTAGTTCTAATGCTTGATATAGGCTCTAGGCACTTGTAGGAGTAGTTGCTATCAATTTTATTGAAGTTGGTTCACTTTTGTTTGAAGTTACTAAAAATTTCAGATTATTTCAGAAAATAATAAAGAGAATTTTGAGGGGCTCGTTGAGCTGAAGCTCGAAGGAAAAACAAAAGGAAGAAGAGCAGAAGCCCAAATTTAATTTGCCTCGTACCGCGGAGGTCCGGCCGTGTGAGTGGCCTTCCGATGACTTCTTGAGGAGAGCCGGGATTTATGAGGATTTCTATTTATTGATTGAGAATGCTGGCCACACCGACTTCCTCCGTGACCAAAGTCATCAGTATCTCTTACTCACAAATACTTTTGTGCAGAACTTCTACTTTTTCCCCTAAGAAACCACCTCTCCAGTATCGACTAATCTTTAACAAACGGCATGTTGTCCATATTACTCTTCCTGCTCCTGCCTTCTTTGATTCTCAGACAAAAGGAAGATATATTATTACTAGAGAGGAGGCAGATGAGTACGAGAGAAGAGCGGAGGCGGCTCGACGCCACGCTGCAGCTCAGGAAGCGATAGCCGCTGCATCAAATGATGACCCCTGCCACACACCTACGGGTATCCGCCAGGCTATCCCTGGCAAGAGACCAACTTAGGCCAAAAGCCTAAGCTTGGGGGAGTACGTATTTCCCACCGACATTACATTTATGTTCACATACACTCATTGCTAGATGTCGGTGCTCATACACTTTCACTGTAATATCCATGCTAGGTTATTTCCTTTTTCCTGCCTTCTTCTTGTGTGTTTAATAAACCTTAGAAAAACCAAAAAAAATTAGTAGTAGTTTATTTTTCCTGCTGTAGTAGTAATATTAAAAAGAAAACCCCAAAAAAAATTCCCATTCTTCTTTTGCTTGTTGGGAGCTTTCACATGTAAATAGTTTTTATTTCTTTTCTTTTCTTTGGGGGTCACTAGGAGAAGACCATGATTAAATTGTTGAATTGGCTCTTATATGCATTATTGTTGATTTAACCAAGAGCCCTTATTGTCTTGTCTTCTCCTATTTATTGAATGCTCGTAGATTCCAGCTTAGTCCAATGCACGTGCACTCTTATTATTATTCACATCGTTCGGTCGTGCAAGTGAAAGGCAATTATGATGACATATATGATGGACTGACTGAGATGGGAAAAGCTGGTATGAACTCGACCTCTTTTGTTTTTGTAAATATGATGACTTCATCGTTCTTGATTCAGCTTATTATGAATAAACATGTTTGCAATGACAATTAGAGATCATAGTTGCTTGTGTCATGCTTGATTAGCTATGAGTTATAATGGTTTACCTTGCGTGCCAACATGCTATTAAAATGATTGTGATGTGGTATGATGGGGTGGTATCCTCCTTTGAATGATTTAAGTGACTTGACTTGGCACATTTTCACACATGTAGTTGAAACAAATCAACATAGCCTTCATGATATTTATGTTCATGGTGGATTATATCCTACTCATGCTTGTATTCAATGTTTATTTATTTTAATGCATGTTCATGACTGTTGTCGCTCTCTAGTTGGCCGCTTCCCAGTCTTTTGCTAGCCTTCACTTGTACTATGCAGGAATACTGCTTGTGCATCCAATCCCTTAAACCCCAAAGTTATTCCATATGAGTCCACCATACCTTCCTATATGCGGTATCTACCTGCCGTTCCAAGTAAATTTGTATGTGCCAAACTCTAAACCTTCAAATAAACATTCTGTTTTGCATGCTCGAATAGCTCATATATAAACTAGGGCTACCCTTATCTTCCGTTCCTCACTCACGAGAAAATGGCTGGTCACCGGGATGCCCTGTCCCATGCTTTATGCAAACTAAATCAAAATAATTGCAAACAAAACTCCCCCTGGGATCCATTGAATGTTTGAGGCACTCGTTGTTTCGAGCAAACCATGGATTGATGCTTGTGGAGGAGGGGGAGTATAAACTTTACCATTCTGTTTGGGAACCGCCTATAATTTGTTTAGCATGGAAGATATCGTCATCTCTTAGTTGTTATGTTGACAATGAAAGTATGCCGCTCAAAATATAATTTATCTCTATTTCAAAACCGAGCTCTGGCACCTCTACAAATCCCTGCTTCCCTCTGCGAAGGGCCTATCTATTTACTTTTATGTTGGGTCATCACCCTCTTGTTAAAAGCACTAGCTGGAGAGCACAGCTGTCATTTGCATACATTACTGTTAATTTTTATCGGGTATGACTATGAATGGATCTCTTTTACCATGAATTACAATGTCTAGTCAGTCCTTGATCTTTGAAGGTGCTCTACATTTATGTTTTGCGGTCTGAGAAAGGGCTAGCGAGATACCATCTTGTTATATCATATTATGATTGTTTTGAGAAAGTGTTGTCATCCGAGATTTATTATTATGGCTTGCTAGCTGATTATGTTATTGATATGAGTAAACATGAGACCTAGGAGTTATTGCAAATGTGGTTAGTTATGATATTTGCTGAAAACCTGAATGCTGGCTTGACATAGGTACAACAACAAGAGCAAATAGAGTTTGTAAAAGTTTTTCTTTTTCTCTTTCAGTTTGTCAACTGATTTGCTTGAGGACAAGCAAGGGTTTAAGCTTGGGGGAGTTGATACGTCTCCGTCGTATCTACTTTTACAAACACTTTTGCCCTTGTTTTGGACTCTAACTTGTATGATTTGAATGGAACTAACCCGGACTGACGCTGTTTTCAGCAGAATTGCCATGATGTTGTTTTATGTGCAGAAAACAAAAGTTCTCGGAATGACCTGAAACTCCACGGAATATCTTAGAATAAATAATAAAAAATCCTCGCCAAAGATGAAGACCAGGGGGCCCACACCCTGTCCACGAGGGTGGGGGCGCGCCCCCTACCTCGTGGGCCCCCTGGAGACCTTCCGACGCCAACTCCAACTCTATGTATTGGCTTTCGGGGAGAAAAAAATAGAGAGAAGAAATCATCGCGTTTTACGATACGGAGCCGCCGCCAAGCCCTAATCTCTCTCGGGAGGGCTGATCTGGAGTCCGTTCGGGGCTCCGGAGAGGGGGATTCGTTGCTGTCGTCATCATCAACCATCCTCCATCACCAATTTTATGATGCTCACCGCCGTGCGTGAGTAATTCCATCGTAGGCTTGCTGGACGGTGATGGGTTGGATGAGATTTATCATGTAATCGAGTTAGTTTTGTTAGGGTTTGAACCCTAGTATCCTTTTTCCCTATGTTCTGAGGTTGATGTTGCTATGACTTTGCTATGCTTAATGCTTGTCACTAGGGCCCGAGTGCCATGATTTCAGATCTGAACCTATTATGTTTTCATGAATATATGTGAGTTCTTGATCCTATCTTGCAAGTCTATAGTCACCTACTATATGTTATGATCCGGCAACCCCGAAGTGACAATAATCGGGACCACCCCCGGTGATGACCGTAGTTTGAGGAGTTCATGTATTCACTATGTGCTAATGCTTTGTTCTGGTTCTCTATTAAAAGGAGGCCTTAATATCCCTTAGTTTCCAATAGGACCCCGCTGCCACGGGAGGGTAGGACAAAAGATGTCATGCAAGTTCTTTTCCATAAGCACGTATGACTATATTCGGAATACATGCCTACATTACATTGATGAATTGGAGCTAGTTCTGTGTCACCCTATGATGTAACTGTTACATGATGAACCACATCCGGCATAATTATCCATCACTGATCCGGTGCCTACGAGCTTTCCATATACTGGTTCTCGCTTATTTACTTTTCCGTTGCTACTGTTACAATCACTACAAAAATACCAAAAACATTACTTTTGTTACCGTTACCACCACTATCATATTACTATGCTACTAAACACTTTGCTGCAGATACTAAGTTTCCAGGTGTGGTTGAATTGACAACTCAGCTGCTAATACTTGAGAATATTCTTTGGCTCCCCTTGTGTCGAATCAATAAATTTGGGTTGAATACTCTACCCTCGAAAACTGTTGCGATCCTCTTTACTTGTGGGTTATCAGTGGCCTCCTCCTTTCTTTCTTAATGTAGGGTCCAAGTCTCCTGGATCATAATCTTCCTAAAAATCACGATCCCGAAGGTTTCATTCCGTTTGGACTTCGTTTGATATTCCTTTTCTTCGAAACTCTGAAATAGGCAAAAAAACAGCAATTCTGGGCTGGACCTCCGGTTAATAGGTTAGTCCTAAAAATAATATAAAAGTGGATAATAAAGCCCAATAATGTCCAAAACAGTAGATAATATAGCATGGAGCAATCAAAAATTATAGATACATTGGAGACGTATCAAGCATCCCCAAGCTTAATTCCTGCTCGTCCTCGAGTAGGTAAATGATAAAAAAGATAATTTTTGTTGCGGAGTGCTACTTGGCATAATTTCAATTTAATTCTTATTAATTGTGGTATGGAATATTTAGATCCGAAAGATTCAATACAAAAGTTTAATATTGACATGAAAATAATAATACTTCAAGCATACTAACAAAGCAATCATCTGTTCTGAAAATAACATGGCCAAAGAAAGTTATCCCTACAAAATCATATAGTCTGGCTGTGCTCTATCTTCACCACACAAAGTATTTAAATCATGCACAACCCCGATGACAAGCCAAGCAATTGTTTCATACTTTTGACATTCTCAAACTTTTTCAATCTTCATGCAATACATGAGCGTGAGCCATGGATATAGCACTATATGTGGAATAGAATGGTGGTTGTGGAGAAGACAAAAAGGGAGAAGATAGTCTCACATCAACTAGGCGTATCAACGAGCTATGGAGATGCCCATCAATAGATATCAATGTGAGTGAGTAGGGATTGCCATGCAACGGATGCACTAGAGCTATAAGTATATGAAAGCTCAACAAAAGAAACTAAGTGGGTGTGCATCCAACTCGCTTGCTCACGAAGACCTAGGGCATTTTGAGGAAGCCCATCATTGGAATATACAAGCCAAGTTCTATAATGAAAAAATTCCCACTAGTATATGAAAGTGACAAAATGAGAGACTCTCTATCATGAAGATCATGGTGCTACTTTGAAGCACAAGTGTGGTAAAAGGATAGTAACATTGTCCCTTCTCTCTTTTTCTCTCTCTCTCTCTTTTTTATTTGGTCCTTTTCTCTTTTTTTATGGCCTCTTTTTTCTTTTATTTATTTATTTTTCGTCCGGAGTCTCATCCCGACTTGTGGAGGAATCATAGTCTCCATCATCCTTTTCCTCACTTGGGACAATGCTCTAAAAATGAAGATCATCAAACTTTGATTTTCTTACAACTCAACAATTACAACTCGATACTTAGAACAAAATATGACTCTATATGAATGCCTTCGGCGGTGTACCGGGATATGCAATGAATCAAGAGTGACATGTATGAAAGAATTATGAATGGTGGCTTTGCCACGAATACGATGTCAACTACATGATCATGCTAAGCAATATGACAATGATGGAGCGTGTCATAATAAACGGAACGGTGGAAAGTTGCATGGCAATATATCTCGGAATGGCTATGGAAATGCCATGATAGGTAGGTATGGTGGTTGTTTTGAGGAAGGTATATGGTGGCTGTATGATACTGGCGAAAGGTGCGCAGTATTAGAGAGGCTAGCAATGGTGGAAGGAGGAAAAGTGCGTATAATCCATGGACTCAACATTAGTCATAAAGAACTCATATACTTATTGCAAAAATCTATAAGTTATCAAAGAAAAGTATTACGTGCATGCTCCTAGGGGGATAGATTGGTAGGAAAAAACCATCGCTCGTCCCCGACCGCCACTCATAAGGAAGACAATCAATAAATAAATCATGCTCCGACTTCATCACATAACGGTTCACCATACGTGCATGCTACGGGAATCACAAACTTGAACACAAGTATTTCTAAAATTAACAACTACTCAACTAGCATGACTCTAATATCACCATCTTCATATCTCAAAACAATTATCAAGCATCAAACTTCTCATAGTATTCAACACACTCATGTCACATCCCTAGCTTCTGGCGTTGCACTAGGCTAACTTCATGTGTAAATCATGTTTAAATTCCTCAGAAACTTGAAATGGGGATGACAGAACTCCCAGCACCCCCCTTAAACCAACTAGGGTTTACTAAAATCATATTCAATGAACCCAAAATGCCCTTCTAATATGTTCATCATCTTTGCCTTGGTCTAGAACCTCTGACAAAAATGGTGCACAAATTTCTAGGTCATCCAAAGGTCACTGGATTAAACCATATGTTATTTGAATTTGGGCATTTAAATGCTAGTAAATATTTTAAATGCCCAAATAATCCTAAACTGAAATGTTCCATGTTGGATATATTCTATACTGTGGGCATGTACAGTTTGGTGATTTTTGAAAGGGTCTAGGTATTTTTAGAAAAGCCACAAAGATTACAGCAAAATAGAAAACTGAAACAAAAGAAGAGAGAGAGAGAGAGAGAGAGAGAGAGAGAGAGAGAGAGAGAGAGAGAGAGAAGGATACCTACCTGGGCTTACCTCTTGTGCAGCCCACCAGGACGGCCCAGCTGGCTGGCCCAGCCCACCAGGGGCATGCCTGTCTTCTTCCCCATGCCAGCGCACGAAGCAGCTCGGTGGCGAGCGCCGACGTCGCGCCTGGCCACCTCCTGCTTGCTGCCGCCTCCCCGACGTCGCCCTGGAGACGCCACGCGCCTCGACCTCTCTCTCACGCCCGCAGCTCCTCCCCTCCTCTGGCTCCCTCTCCCTCTCTTCCCGAGTGCACCAGAGGGCGCCGCCGTGCTATGCCGCGGCCACCGGCCACCCCACGCCTCGCCGACGCGCTAAGAAGCCCCGCCTCGTTCCCCTCTTCCTCCTCACCAAGACGTAAGGCGCCGGGAGCCCTGGATGCCGCCAGCTCCCCCATTCCCCTCCTCGGCCACCGAGGATCACCGCCATCGATTTTCCGCCGTCGACGCCTTCCCCGAGCTGCTGACCTGCTCCCCGACCCCGCTGTGAGATTCTGCTTGAACCCTCTTTTTCCCCACGCTTAGACCTCTAGGCCATAGTTCCACCATGGCCGAAGCTCGCCTCCGCTTGAGCTTGTCGCCGGCGTTGCTCCGGCGACCATTTGGTCATCCCGTGCTACCCAACATACTTAGCGCACCGCGTAGTGCCTCGCTAGCGCCTCAATTCGCGCGTTCGCACGCCGCAGCCCCAACCCCGTACATGGCCGAACTCCGGCGGCCGCAAAAGAGCTCGCCGCCGTCAGCTCCGGCCACCTCAGCTCCAGCCGATGCGGCCGTTGGATGCGCGAGACTCTCAGCTTTCCATAGCCGCAAAACGCGTCCAAAACCGAGCCCTGTGGGCATTTTCCGAAGCCCTCCGCCGCGTCTGTCGTCACCGACGTCAAACCGCTGGCGAGTTGACCCCGTTTGACCTGGGGTTTGACTCCCCTGGGTCAACGAAAGGTGGGACCAGAGCCCTGCTTATTTTAGCTTAGCACTAATTAACTTTTAGTTAACACACTAAGTCACTGACATGCGGGCCCAAGCCCCACTGACAGTTTAGTTAGTATTAACTTAACTCTGTTAATTAGTTGTTTCACTGACGTGTGGGTCCCAGCCATCAGGTTTGACCTAGGCTGGCGCCTTTGACCAGCTGACGTCACAGTGACGCAGTGCTGACGCAATAACTCATTTTTTGGATTTATTATTATTCAGGAAAATCCAGAAAATTGCCTAAACTTCTAAAAATCATAGTAATTCAACCGTAACTCCAAATGAAATAATTTATATATGAAAAATGATCAGAAAAATCCAATCTATCCATCTTCATTGGTTTCATGCATGTTTAAGCAACTTAAACCTGCTGTTTACATCAAAACATGATAATGCACTTTATTAAGTCATAGTTTCAATTTGAACTTGAACCTTGGGTTCAAACTAACTCAAACCCATCTGATTATAGTTGCATTAGCCCAACACATTCATAATGCCATGTCATAGCATGCATCATATTGTGCATTGCATTGATCGTGTTTCTTCTCTGTTTGCCGGTGTTGTTCCCCCTCGGTAGATGTTGTCCCTCGCTGTGATTGTTGGCACTGATGAAGACTCAATGCTATCTTCAGAAGTGCCAGGCAAGCAAAACCCCCTTGTTCATTGCGATACAATCCCACTCTCTCGCTCTTGCTCTCTTTTCTGCATTAGGACAACAACGATTCATCATTACTTGCTGCGGTAGTTGAACCCTTTATCCTCTCGCATGACCTGTCATTGCCACAAGAATAGATGAAACCCACTAGCATGAGTAGGAGTTGTTTGAGCCCTGATGTGCCTACTCATTCATGCTTGTTTGTCGTGCCTGCTATTGCTTAGAGTTGTGTCAGTCTGATTCATCGGGATGAATCGGAGGTGTGTGAACATGTCCTCATCGTTGAGAGCTAAGTGTGTGAACACAATTTGGTAAAGGTAGCGGTGAGAGGCCATGTAGGAGTACATGGTGGGTTGTCTCATTGCAGCCGTCCTCAGGAACTGAATTCTGTGTTTGTGATCCATGAAACAGTTACTACCACGCATTGGGCCTGAAACCAATGGACCCTCTCGACTTATTAACTGCCCTTGCCCTCTGTCCAGGAGTTGCAACTAGTTTCTGGTGTTTGTAGGATATGTGTTGGAGGTCGTGCGTAGCGCTGACCCTAGGGGTGAGCTATGATGCGGTAGATACACCGTGGCCCGGTGTACTGAGCGCCCGATTGGTGTCTCGGGAACCCTGCACACATCGTTTGGGGCTGTGAGCGAAACTCCGGCTGGATCTCCTCGCGGATGGAACCCGAATAGGCGATAAACCTGGACTAGAGACATGTGTGGTTAGACAGGTCGTGGCCGACTCCCTCGCCAGGCTTCCGCTTGAAGGTTGCCGAGATACACGACGTGTACATGGTAGTAAGTGGCGAGAGCGTGTGTGAAGAAGTACACCCCTGCAGGGTTATAAATGATCTATTTGAATAACTGCGTCCACGGTAAAGGACTTCTGGGTTGCCTATAACAGTTCATAGAAAAGTGAAAATGGATACTCTAAAATGCGCAATATAAGCGTGAGTGCTATGGATGGCGTTCTCGTAGGGAGACAGGAGCACATCCATAGTGGTGTATTGATATGGTGAATATGTGGACTCGTGTGCGCCACCTCAAAAGATTTACTTGCAGTCGTAGTTCAGGATAGCCACCGAGTCAAAGCTGGCTTGCTGCAGTCAAACTCCACCACCCCCTTTGTTGATACCGATGCATATGTAGTTAGTTCTGATGTAAGTCTTGCTGGGTACATTTGTACTCACGTTTGCTTAATTTATGTTTTGCAGAGAGACTTCAGTCTCGCTAATAGTTCCGCGTGGACTTCGACGTTTAGCTTGATACCTCAGCTACGATCTTGTGCCCTCGGCAGGATCTGGTAGATAGTCAGGCTTCTCAGCCTTTTTCATTTGTAGATGTCTATACTCAGACATGATAAGCTTCCGCGTGTGCTTTGACTTGTATGCTTTGAATGTTGGGTCATGAGACCCATGTTTGTAATATCTCGCTCCTCGGAGCCTAATGAATAAATACTTGAGTCGTAGAGTTATGTTGTGATGCCATGTTGTATTTACACATATCGAGCATATTGTGTGTTTGTTTGAAATGCTTGGTATGTGTGGGATCCGACAATCTAGTTGTTTATCCTTGGCAGCCTCTCTTATGGGGAAATGTAGTCTAGTGCTTCCTTGAGCCATAGGAGTCCGCTACAGCCCGTTCACGAGTCCTGCTGGCCCAAAGACTACCGCTCGGGACGGTTGGTGGCGGCATGTGTTTCACTTCGTTCTCGTGTTCTGTCCCTTGGGAAATGTCACGCGGTGACATCTGAGTCCTGCCTAGCCTGCTACAGCCTGGGTTCCCGGAGTCCTGTTAGCCCAGTGCTACAGCTCGGATTAACATGCTGCTGACCGACATGCTCGAAGTTGATTCATGTATGCCTGTCCTCATGGGTTAGTGCCGTTTTGGGTTCACGACTAGCCATGTCGGCCGGTTCTCTCATCATATGGATGCTAGCGACACTATCGTATACGTGAGCCAAAAGGCGCAAACGCTCCCGGCCATGGTAAGGCGACACCCGTGGAATACCGTGCGTGAGGCCGCAAAGTGATATGAGGTGTTACCGCTAGATCGATGTGACTTGGAATCGGGTCCCGACAGCTTTGGTATCGAGCCCGATCGCAGTAGGATTACCAGGCCAAACTGGTCGAAGTTGAGTCTAGAAATGCTTTAGTTATATAAGGGAATTGATTGTGGAAGGGAACGTATGGCTCTTTTTACTCCTTTACCTTATGCCCTTCTGATCTGAGTCATCCTCTTCTCTTCTACGGGGATTAAGAACTAGGCCTTCTCATCTATCTATCAGGATCACGTGTTACTAATCCGTAGACTCATAGGGCTGTTGGATTTAAGCTTCATTCCAGTTCCAACTACTTCCGTATGTTAACTGTTGATCTCGAACCCTTGATATTGTGCCTCTGAGTGGTTATGCCACCATTTTTGTAGCATGTCTCAAATCTTTTGAGCATTTACAGCCGTTATGCTGTCCGAGTCACCCCAGGTTTCTAAATAGTCTGATGCATTTGCAAATCCTCCCTCCCAGTTTCCGTTGTCCTTTTGGGCCAGATTAAGCTCACTAATCGGTCTGTTGAGGTACTTTGTTGCCTCGACATATATGTGTTGGGGAACGTTGCAGAAAATTAAAAAATTTCCTACGGTTTCACCAAGATCCATCTATGAGTTCATCTAAGCAACGAGTCATGGGAGATGCATCTACATACCACTTTGTAGATCGCGAGCGGAAGCGTTCAAAAGAACGGGGTTGAGGTAGTTGTACACGTCGTGATCCAATCACCGGAGATCCTAGCGCCGAACGGACGGCACCTCCGCGTTAAACCCCCGTACGGTCAGCGTGACGTCTCCTCCTTCTTGATCCAGCAAGGGGAAGGAGAGGTTGATGAAGATCCAGCAAGACGACGGCGTGGTGGTGGATGCAGCAGGATCCGGCAGGCTTCGCCAAGCGTCTGCGGGAGGAGGAGGTGTAGCAAGGGGAAGGAGGTGCCAAGATGCGGGTCTTGCTGCCCTTCCTCCCTCCATCAGTATATAGGGGCTAGGGGGCGCATGCCCCTGGAGATCCCATCTAGATGGGGGGGCGCGGCCCGGGCAACGGCCCCTTAGGGTTTCAACCAGGGGGCGATGCCCCTCGGTGGGCAACGGCCCTTAGGGTTTCCAACCGGGGGGCGATGCCCCTGGGCAACGGCCCCCTAGGGTTTCCAACCCTAGGCGCCTTGGGCCCTTGGGTGGGGCACACCAGCCCACCAGGCTGGTTCCCACGCCACTTCAGCCCATGGGGCCCTCCGGATAGGTGGCCCCACCGGTGGACCCGGGACCCTTCCTGTGGTCCCAGACAATACCGAGACCCCAAAACTTTCCTTGGCCAAAACTGGACTTCCTATATATAAATCTTTACCTCCGACCATTCCGAACTCCTCGTGACGTCCGGATCTCATCCGGACTCAACAACTTCGGTTACTGCATACTAATATCTCTACAACCCTAGCGCCACCGAACCTTATGTGTAGACCCTACGGGTTCGGAGATATGCGGACATGACCGAGATGCCTCTCCGGTCAATAACCAACAGCGGGATCTGGATACCCATGTTGGCTCCCACATACTCCTTGATGATCTCATCGGATGAACCACGATGTCGAGGATTCAATCAAACCCCGTATACAATTCCCTTTGTCAATCGGTACGTTACTTGCCCGAGACTCGATCGTCGGTATCCCAATACCTTGTTCAGTCTCGTTACGGCAAGTCACTTTACTCGCATCAGTAATGCATGATCCCGTGACTAACCACTTAGTCACTTTGAGCTCATTATGATGATGCATTACCGAGTGGGCCCAGAGATACCTCTCCGTCATACGGAGTGACAAATCCAGCCTCGATCTGTGTCAACCCAATGAGACACTTTCGGAGATACCAGTAGTGCACCTTTATAGTCACCCGATTCGTTGTGACGCTTTGGTACACCCAAAACACTCTTACGGTATCCGGGAGTTACATGATCTCATGGTCTAAGGAAGAGATACTTGACATTGGAAAAGCTCTAGCAAAACGAACTACACGATCTTGTGCTATGCTTAGGATTGGGTCTTGTCCATCACATCATTCTCCTAATGATGTGATCCCGTTGTCAATGACATCCAATGTCCATAGTCAGGAAACCATGACTATCTGTTGACCAACGAGCTAGTCAACTAGAGGCTCACTAGGGACATGTTATGGTCTATGTATTCACACGTGTATCACGATTTCCGGATAATACAGTTATAGCATGAATAAAAGACAATCATCATGAACAAAGAAATATAATAATAACACTTTTATTATTGCCTCTAGGGCATATTTCCAACAATATGTTGGAGCTATTATTATGACCATAGGTGTCTTAGAGGATCATCTAGTAATCTAGCCATGCTTTATATTCCTAGTGTGATGATTCTGGCCATTATTCTCGAAAGCATCCCGTGATGCCATTTAGTAGTAGGTATTCTATTCCTGGGTTCTTGAACCCGAGATTCACCCTACATACCTAATGTTGATAGTGTTGCTAGTTCCTTTAGGATATTAGTAACCTTTGTGAAAGTCCTCGAGGTTCGTGGTACATCTTTCTTCCAATTACCATGAACCATTCTTGGCAGGAGTTCTTTTAAACCAAAAGATCACAACCAGAGTGCTCTTGATGAGTCCTCCATTCTATATTGTGATTCTGCCAGTTCTACCCCTTTCCGCATGGGTTATCCGGAAGAAATGTTGAGCTTCGCTCGACATACTAATCTATGCATCCACAACTCAGAGAAACATATGTTCCTTTGAGTTGTCCCTCTTTACTTGTATCCTGATCTCCGTCTATCAATTTGTAGTCAGGAGTAGTCGTGCACTCGTGCTCATCGATGCCCATTATTCTTGTGGTCCGTCAAGCCATTCTGTTCTGGAATGACTAGAAGAAACAAACTCCAGCACATCATCCATTTCTTGGAGTGGTTAAAGTAGTTGTATTCCGCAGATCAAAATGCCAATCCAGCTTTTGTTCTGTTCTATTGTGAAGTATTACCCACTTTATGTCAGCAACGTCATGAGAATTGCACCTTCCCTTATGAATTCTTGATGTAGTGATACTTCTCGCCATCATCATTCGCTCCTCGGTTCCGTGTTGTTGCAACCGAAATACCGACAAGTGAATTGTGATGTGTGAAATTAATACTTCTAGCAACCATGTTGCTTAGTAGTAAATGGACAATAGTTTCACTCTTAGCGTGTTGGTTATTGAATCATCATTCTAAGATAGACTATGCTACCTAGTCCTTATTTCAGGTGCACTCTTCAATCAATGAGTTAGGATTATTCAATCCCTTGCTTATTGTTCATATCGTCTTGCTCTGAAAAGCAAGATTTTTCTCGAGCTTAGTAACATATCGGTGGTTCGTGATGTTCCGAATATCTTCTCGGAAGTATTACCAGGTTGTCACCTGACCGCTATGTTGAGTTCGTGATCATGCTGGTTTTTCTCCAAACCACCCATTCTCCAAGAATCTGTGTTGGATACCCTTGAGCTAGTTGGTTGAGCCAAACAACAACTTGGAGAGTTGGAAGATAAAAGCTTGTCCGACTTAGTTCATTTTAAGGGATATCCTTTTGAGTGTGTGTTGAAGAAAGATGATATCTTCATTGATTGGTCCTCATGATCAGTTGTTGGATCTATTGTCTTGTCAAAACTTTGATTTGAGTATGGGCTATCATCAAGTCAAATCAGAACCAGCAATGTTCGTAATTTTGTCTTACTCGTGGTTGATCCCTTGAGCATACACCATTACATCTTTTGGTCTGACCAATGCTATCACCGTGTTCACATGATGGTGGAAGTCCAGTGATATGGAAATTCCGATGAGTTGCTGTTGAGCCCATCAGCAGCATTTTGTCTCCTCCATGATTCGTGTTGAACATCTAAGCTAGTGTTGGAAACTTTATAAGCATTGCCTTCATGATCCGCTCATGAGGTATACGTTTGGATGAAAGGAGTGACTTCCTCTAATTCACGTGCATTTGATGTAAGTTGCCGCCGTGAATTCGAGAAAGTTTGTTTTTACTTCCTCTAGAATCATCCCAAGTTAGTCATGCACGTGCGAAGTGCCCTATGGTTTGATAGGTTGGCCGCCTCCACTCCATATGTGTTCCTAGCACACCAAGCCACTGATTGACTTGTTCAAGGAGAAGAAGTTCCTTCATAAGAGCTAATCATATGACTTATGCAAGGGCTTCGCCCTCCGCAATGATGGTTCCCAACCAGAACTCGGCAGTGTTTTGTTGTAAGACTACTATGTGGTCATGCTTGTCTGGCACAGCGTGTTCACATGTATGTAGCAGAACCAGTTCATGTTTTGGAGCTTGCTATCGTAGTTCACTCCCCGAGAATCTCGCAACGTCATCTCGTCGATTTGTGTTGCAAACCTTCATTTTTCTTTCTAGACTTGATGAGTCTGGAATATCCTAACACCAACCAGATCTGAATCTCAGGCAGATATGATGGTTGGAACATTCCCAGCATTAGCACTTTGTCCCTAGCTTGCACCGCCATTGTGCCATCCAACCATGGACTACCCTTCTCGGTAATTTTTGGTCAGGATCGCCTTCAACAGTGGTCCTACCATGGGTCCCATCCATTTCCGATGATAAGCAAAATCATCCATCGCATTGTCTTCAACAAGGTAGTCCACATCATCCATTCAAATCCAGATATGCCATTCCTTTGAACTCCGCCAAATGATCGATTGTGATTGCCTTAGGCTGGTATAAAGAGTTTCAATGATCTCTGAATCAAAAGTAATTCTTTTTGCCACTTAAGGGAATATTTCTGCGAGTCACCATCCTTAAGATGTCTCGTTATGGTATCATGGCAACTCAACTCCTCGCTACGTTGACAACCGTTCACCACCTTCTTAAGTGTGGAATTGTGTCTAGGTAGTGAACCTTCGTCATCTGTTACACTTCATCCCTCTGGATGTATGTTTCATGTCTCAGCTCGAGAAATGTTCAACGTCTCATTCCGTGAGTTGATCGTCAGTTGTACGATCTACGAGAAGATCGATCCTTCTAGAGTTTTCCCTTTCCTCTCGTTGTCATGATAGCTGGAGTTCTCAGAGCAAGACGTCGAGACAAAGATGGTGTTCGAATCAACGTTCTTATGAGATGCAACCTGGATGGTGAAGATTGTGTTAGCTTGCGTTCCCCCTTCATCTTACCCTTCGCTTGAATCTCGGGACGAGATTCTTGTTAAGTGGGGGTGAGTTGTCACATCCCTAGCTTCTGGCGTTGCACTAGGCTAACGTGTGCATCATGTTTAAATTCCTCAGAAACTTTGAAATGGGGATGACAGAACCCCCAGCACCCCCCCTTAAACCAACTAGGGTTTACTAAAATCATATTCAATGAACCCAAAATTCCCTTCTAATATGTTCATCATCTTTGCCTTGGTCTAGAACCTCTGACAAAAATGGTGCACAAATTTCTAGGTCATCCAAAGGTCACTAGATTAAACCATATGTTATTTGAATTTGGGCATTTAAATGCTAGTAAATATTTTAAATGCCCAAATAATCCTAAACTGAAATGTTCCATGTTGGATATATTCTATACAGTGGGCATGTACAGTTTGGTGATTTTTGAAAGGGTCCAGGTATTTTTAGAAAAGCCACAAAGATTACAGCAAAATAGAAAACCGAAACAAAAGAAGAGAGAGAGAAAGAAAGGATACCTACCTGGGCTTACCTCTTGTGCGGCCCACCAAGACGGCCCAGCTGGCTGGCCCAGCCCACCAGGGGCATGCCTGTCTTCTTCCCCATGCCAGCGCACGAAGCAGCTCGGTGGCGAGCGCCGACGTCGCGCCTGGCCACCTCCTGCTTGCTGCCGCCTCCCCGACGTCGCCCTGGAGACGCCACGCCTCGACCTCTCCCTCTCACGCCCGCAGCTCCTCCCTCCTCTGCTCCCTCTCCTCTCTTCCCGAGTGCACCAGAGGGCGCCACCGTCTTATCATGCCACCGCCACCCCACGTCTCGCTGACGCGCCAAGAAGCCCCGCCTCGTTCCCCTCTTCCTCCTCACCAAGACGGAAGGCGCCGGGAGCCCTGGATGCCGCCAGCTCCGTCGTTCCCCTTAGATTATATTGGGGGTGCCATGGGCATCTCCAAGCTTAGGCTCTTCCCACTCCTTGTTCCATAATCCATCAAAATCTTTCACCCAAAACTTGAAAACTTCACAACACAAAACTCAACAGAAATCTCGTGAGCTCCGTTAGCGAAAGAAAACAAAAGAAAACTTCAAGGTACTGTAATGAACTCTTTCTTTATTTATATTGGTGTTAAACCTACTGTATTCCAACTTCTCTATGGTTTATGAACTATTTTACTAGCCATAGATTCATCAAAATAAGCAAACAACACACGAAAAACAGAATCTGTCAAAAACAGAACAGTCTGTAGTAATCTGTAACTAACGCAAACTTCTGGATTGCCAAAAAATCATCCAAAATAGGAAGACCTATACAATTTGTTTATTGATCATAAGCAATTGGAATCACTATTTTATCACGTTCTGGTGATTTTTAACAATTGTTTTCGTGAACAGAAAGTTTCTGGAAATTTCTGCAAGATCAAATAACTATCATCCAAGAAGATCCTATAGGTTTAACTTGGCACAAACACTAATTAAAACATAAAAACACTTCTAACCAGAGGCTAGAACAAATATTTATTACTAAACAGAAGCAAAAGCAAAAACTAAAAATAAAATTGGGTTGCCTCCCAACAAGCGCTATCGTTTAACGCCCCTAGCTAGGCATAAAAGCAAGGTTAGATCTAGGTATTGCCATCTTTGGTAGGCAATCCATAAGTGGCTCTCGTAATAGATTCATATGGTAATTTTATTTTATTCCTAGGGAAGTGTTCCATGCCTTTATTTAATGGAAATTGGAATCTAATATTCCCTTCCTTCATATCAATAATTGCACTAATCGTTCTAAGGAAGGGTCTACCAAAAATAATAGGACATGAAGGATTGCAATCTATATCAAGAACGATAAAATCTACGAGCACATAATTCCTATTTGCAACAATAAAAAAATCATTAATTCTTCCCATAGGTTCTTTAATAGTGGAATCCGCAAGGTGCAAGTTTAAAGAGCAATCATCAAAATCGCGGAAATCTAGCAAATCGCACAAAGTTTTGGAAATAGTGGAGACACTAGCACCCAAATCACATAAAGCATTAAACTCATGATCCTTAATATTAATTTTAATAGTAGGTTCCCACTCATCATAAAGTTTTCTAGGGATAGAAACTTCTAACTCAAGCTTTTCTTCATAAGGTTGCATCAAGGCATCAACGATATGTTTGGTAAAAGCTTTATTTTGACTATAAGCATGAGGAGAATTTAGCACGGATTGCAACAAGGAAATACAATCAATCAAAGAGAAAATTTCATAATTAAATTCCTTGAAATCCCAAATAGTGGGTTTAGCAACATCTAGGGTTTTGATTTCTTCAATCCCACTTTTATCAATTTTAGCATCAAGATCTAAAAACTCCGATTTTTTGGAACACCTTCTAGGTAAAGGTGGATCATATTCAGTCCCATCATTATCAAGATTCATATTGAAAAACAAAGATTTAATAGGGGACACATCAATAACTTTTAGATCTTCATCTTTATTTTCATAAAAATTGGAAGAACAAGCTTTTATAAAGCAATCTTTCTTAGCACGCATCCTAGCGGTTCTTTCTTTGCACTCATCAATGGAAATTCTCATAGCTTTGAGAGACTCATTGATATCATGCTTAGGAGGAATAGATCTAAGCTTTAAAGAATCAACATCAAGAGAAATTCTATCAACGTTCCTAGCCAATTCATCAACTTTAAGCAATTTCTCTTCAAGCAAAGCATTGAAATTCTTTTGCGAATACATAAATTCTTTAACACTAGTCTCAACTTCAGAGGGCATCTTATTAAAATTTCCATAAGTGTTGTTGTAGGAATTTCCATAATTATTAGAGGAATTACTAGGATAAGGCCTAGGATTAAAGTTTTCTCTATACGCGTTGTTACCAAAATTATTCCTACCAACAAAATTCACATCCATAGGTTCATTATTATTCTCAATCAAAGTAGACAAAGGAAAATAATTAGGATCAGAAGAAACACTCTTACTAGCAAATAATTTCATAAGTTCATCCATCTTTCCACTCAAAACATTAATTTCTTCTATCGCATGCACTTTTTTTATTAGTAGATCTTTCAGTGTGCCATTAACCATAATTAACCATAATATTATCTAGGAGTTTAGTAGCTTCTATTAAAGTGATTTCCATAAAATTGCCTCCCGCGGCCGAATCTAAAAGATTTCTAGAAGCAAAATTCAATCCAGCATAATTTTTTTGTATAACCATCCACAAATTCAAACCATGAGTAGGGAAATTACGTATCATTAATTTCATCCTCTCCCAAGCTGGTGCAACAAGTTCATGATCAAGTTGCTTAAAATTCATAATATCGTTTCTAAGAGAGATGATCTTAGCGGGAGGAAAATACTTAGAGATAAAAGCATCTTTGCACTTGTTCCAAGAATCAATACAATTTTTAGGCAAAGACGAAAACCAAGCTTTAGCACGATCTCTAAGCGAAAAAGGGAATAGCTTCAACTTAACAATATCATTGTCGACATCTTTCTTCTTTTGCATCTCACACAAATCAACAAAGCTATTTAGATGAGTAGCGACATCTCACTAGGAAGGCCGGCGAATTGATCTTTCATGACAAAATTCGACAAAGCAGCATTAATTTCACAAGATTCAGTATCGATAAGAGGAGCAATCGGAGTGCTAAGGAAATCATTATTGTTGGTATTGGTAAAGTCACATAATTTGGTATTATCTTGAGCCATCGTGACAAGCAAGCAATCCAACACACGAGCAAACAAAAAGCAAGCGAAAAAGAGGCGAACGGAAAAGAGAGGGCGAATAAAATGGCAAGGGTGAAGTGGGGGGGAGAGGAAAATGAGAGGCAAATGGCAAATAATGTAATGCGGGAGATAAGGGATTTGTGATGGGTACTTGGTATGTTGACTTTTTCATAGACTCCCCGACAACGGCACCAAAAATCTTCTCTGCTACCTCTTGAGCACTGCGTTGGATTTCCTTGAAGAGGAAAGGGTGATGCAGCACACTAGCATAAGTATTTCCCTCAGTTTTTGAGAACCAAGGTATCAATCCAGTAGGAGGCTACGCGCGAGTCCCTCGTACCTACACAAAGCAAATAATTCCTCGCAACAACGCGATAAGGGGTTGTCAATCCCTTCACGGTCACTTACGAGAGTGAGATCTGATAGATATGATAGGATAATATTTTTGGTATTTTTGTGATAGAGATGCAAAGTAAAATAAAAGCAAAGTAAAAAGCAAAGGAAATAACTAAGTATTGGAAGATTAATATGATGAAGATAGACCTGGGGGCCATAGTTTCACTAGTGGCTTCTCTCAAGAGCATAAGTATTTTACGGTGGGTGAACGAATTACTGTTGAGCAATTGACATAATTGAGCATAGTTATGGGAATATCTAGGTATGATCATGTATATAGGCATCACGTCCGAGACAAGTAGACCGACTCCTGCCTGCATCTACTACTATTACTCCACTCATCGACCGCTATCCAGCATGCATCTAGAGTATTAAGTTCATGAAAACAGAGTAATGCCTTAAGCAAGATGACATGATGTAGAGGATAAATTCATGCAATATGATAAAAACCCCATCTTGTTATCCTCGATGGCAACAATACAATCGTGCCTTGCTGCCCCTCATCCACCGGGAAAGGACACCGCAAGATTGAACCCAAAGCTAAGCACTTCTCCCATTGCAAGAAAAACCAATCTAGTAGGCCAAACCAAACTGATGATTCGAAGAGACTTGCAAAGATAACCAATCATACATAAAAGAATTCAGAGAAGATTCAAATATTGTTCATAGATAATCTTGATCATAAACCCACAATTCATCGGTCTCAACAAACACACCGCAAAAAGAAGATTACATCGAATAGATCTCGACGAGAGAGGGGGAGAACATTGTATTGAGATCCAAAAAGAGAGAAGAAGCCATCTAGCTACTAACTATGGACCCGAAGGTCTGAGGTAAACTACTCACACTTCATCGGAGAGGCTATGGTGTTGATGTAGAAGCCCTCCGTGATGGATGCCCCCTCCGGTGGAGCTCCGGAACAGGCCCCAAGATGGGATCTCGTGGGTACAGAAGGTTGCGGCGGTGGAATTAGGTTTTTGGCTCCGTATCTGATTGTTTGGGGGTCGTAGGTATATATAGGAGGAAGGAGTACGTCGGTGGAGCAAAAGGGGGCCCATGAGGGTGGAGGGCGCGCCCTGGGGGGTGGGCGCGCCCCCTACCTCGTGGTCTCCTCCTCTCTTTCTTGACGTAGGGTCCAAGTCTCCCGGATCATAATCTTCCTAAAAATCACGTTCCCGAAGGTTTCATTCCGTTTGGACTTCGTTTGATATTCCTTTTCTTCGAAACTCTGAAATAGGCAAAAAACAACAATTCTGGGCTGGGCCTCCGGTTAATAGGTTAGTCCCAAAAATAATATAAAAGTGGATAATAAAGCCCAATAATGTCCAAAACAGTAGATAATATAGCAGGGAGCAATCAAAAATTATAGATACGTTGGAGACATATCACTCCACATATTACCAAAAAACCCCATGCATTAGGTCACACATGAGGGTGTTAAGGACAAAATGGATGCCATGTGGAGCTCCAAGGAGCTCCACCACCCATGTCCGGCCACCCCTAGCCCCCCCCCCCCAAATGGGGTCCTTCCCTTGTAAGCCACTTCCTTATAGAACTTTTACCAAGCCCAAAAAGGTGGCTCTGCAAAAATATCCCAAAAAGCACTTTCACTATTCACGACGACATTTTTCAGCGTCCGTTCGAACTGAAAATATTTATGTGGGCTTAGAACATTTCCAGTACCCACTAAAATAATTTTCAACGCGTTTCGAAACAATTCTGATTTAGTGATTTTCATCTGCAAAAAGCATCTGAAGTGGCTCCGGCAGCTCCGGAACATTTCCTGTTTTTATCCCGCAAAATTCCAAAAAGTTTCCAGAATGATTCTGGCACACTCCAAGGATTTTCAATGTGCTGAAACCAATTTGACTTAGTAGTATATCCTGAAACAACTTTTCGGTTTCACCGAAACTCATCCGATGACCTCTTTCTACGGAACTTTTCCGCTGTCCGAAACATTTCCGGTGTCTGAAACTTTTCCGGTGATTTTCTCTCAGACTGCCTATCTAGTATTCAGCAAATATATGACCCCTAAGCGTGTGACCCTATAGGTTCGGTGAAGTATAGACATAACCCGGAACCCCTTCCGATCAATGATCAACATCGGAGCCGTGGACACCCATATTGACCCCTATACCCACACGAATAAATATTCGAGTGAACCTCCAGTTGCAGTGAGCTATTCCTGTTGCTTCATGATATGTCACAAACACCCAAGGTGAGATTTATTGCATCCCCGTGGACGAACAATTTGTCCATCATGCAAGTTACCTCGTTACCGATTTTGTTCTCTTTTCTCGTTTCCGTGTTCCAGCATCCCAGTGATCAAATCACAAGGTGTCTGGCCAGACGATGATGGATACTGTAACACCGAGAGGGCCCGAGTATATCTCTCCATCGTCGGAGGAGCATATCCCAATCTTGAGCTATCTCGTTACTTGCCATACTTTCCCGTGAACCCGTAAGCCTCCGTAACACCCAGTTACGGATGACATTTAACAAACCCCAAAGTTCACGAAGCAAGTACGAAGGAACTTGATACTCTCATGGTCTAAGGAATTATGCAAACATTAACTTCCCTGTGTTATTAACCATTTAACTTGTGATGAAAGAAACTCATAGCATAACATCAATTTGGTTTGATTCAACACAAGTGTTCTACCAACATCGTGCCCTCAAAATTGCCAGCATAGACATGCCCATGATCAGGAAAACATGATCATCATCCAATACATGAGACAGTCTTAGAGGCAAGATTAGGAATACATTTTACCGTTTAGTATACCACACGTGCACATGAGTTTCCCTCCGAGCCTCGTGGATATTATAGACTCGAGAATCATTGCAGTTATAGCATGGAACATAAACATTCATTACAAACCAGGAGATATAAAATAACTGTTATTACTGCCTCTAGGGCATATCTCCTACAGGTGGCTAGAACACACACCAACAATTGTTAGCCGTGTGCGGCGCCCCCTCCACAGTTTATGCCTTTGGTCATATCTTCGTAGTTAGTGCTTCGGCGAGCCCTGCGCGGATCACTTCACCATCACCGTCACCACGCCATCGTGCTAACGGAACTCTCCCTCGACACTTTGCTGGATTAAGATTACGATGGACGTCATCAAGCTGAACGTGTGCAGAACTCGGAGGTGCCATACGTTCGGTGCTTGATCGATCAGAACGAGAAGAAGTTCGACTACATCAACCGTGTTGTCAAACACTTCCACTTTCGGTCTACGAGGGTACGTGGACACACTCTACCCCTCTCGTTGATATGCATCTCCTAGATAGATCTTGCATGAGCGTAGGAATGTTTTTGAAATTGCATGCTACTTTCCCAACAGTGGCATCCGAGCCAGGTCTATGCGTTGACGATATGCACGAGTAGAACACAAAGAGTTGTGGGCGGCGATAGTCATACTGCTTACCACCAACGTCTTATTTTGACTCGGAAGTATTGTTGGATGAAGCTTCCCAGACCAACCTTACATGACCATGTTCATGAGACCGGTTCCACCAACAGACATGCAACTAGTTTTGCATAAAGGTGGCTGGCAGGTGTCTGTTTATCCAACTTTAGTTGAATCGAATTTGGCTGCGGCCGGTCCTTGTTGAAGGTTAAAACAACAAACTTGACAAAACACCATTGTGGTTTTGATGCGTAGGTAAGAACGGTTCTTGCTAAAAGCCCGTAGCAGCCATGTAAAACTTGCAACAACAAAGTAGAGGACGTCTAACTTGTTTTTGCAGGGCATGTTGTGATGTGATATGGTCAAGACATGATGTGGTATATGTTGATGTATGAGATGATCATGTTTTGTAAAAGTTATCGGCAACTGGAAAGAGCCTTATGGATGTCACTTTATTGTATGAAATGCAAACGCCATGTAATTGCTTTACTTTATCACTATGCGTTAGCGATATTTGTAGAAGCAATAGTCGGCGAGACGACCACGACGCTACGATGGAGATAAAGGTGTCAAGCCGGTGATGATGGAGATCATGATGGTGCTTTAGAGATGAAGATCAAAGGCACAAGATGATGATGGCCATATCATGTCACATATTTTTATTGCATGTGATGTTTATCTTTTATGCATCTTATTTTGCTTAGTACGGCGGTAGCATTATAAGATGATCCCTTAACTAAACTTCAAGGTATAAGTGTTCTCCCTGAGTATGCACCATTGTGACAGTTCGTCGTGCTGAGACACCAGGTGATGATCGAGTGTGTGATACGTCTCCCTCGTATCTACTTTTCCAAACACTTTTGCCCTTGTTTTGGACTCTAACTTGCATGATTCGAATGGAACTAACCCGGACTGACGCTGTTTTCAGCAGAATTGCCATGGTGTTATCTTTGTGCAGAAATAAAAGTTCTCAGAATGACCTGAAACTTCACGGAGATTATTTTTGGAAATAATAAACAACACTAGTGAAATAATCAAGGCCAGGGGGCCACACCCTTTCCACGAGGGTGGGAGGCACGCCTGACCCCCTGGGCGCGCCCCCCTGCCTCGTGGGCCCCCTGGTGCTCCACCGACTTCAATTCCAACTCCATATATTCATGTTCGAGGAGAAAAAAATCAGAGAGAAAGATTCATCGCGTTACGATACGGAGCCGCCGCCAAGCCCTAATCTCTCTCGGGAGGGCTAATCTGGAGTCCGTTCGGGGCTCCGGAGAGGGGAATCCGTCGCCATGGTCATCATCAACCATCCTCCATCACCAATTTCATGATGCTCACCGTCGTGCGTGAGTAATTCCATCGTAGGCTTGCTGGACGGTGATGGGTTTGATGAGATTTATCATGTAATCGAGTTAGTTTTGTTAGGGTTTGATCCCTAGTATCCACTATGTTCTGAGATTGATGTTGCTATGACTTTGCTATGCTTAATGCTTGTCACTAGGGCCCGAGTGCCATGATTTCAGATCTCAACCTATTATGTTTTCATGAATATATGTGAGTTCATGATCCTATCTTGCAAGTCAATAGTCACCTACTATGTGTTATGATCCGGCAACCCCGAAGTGACAATAATCGGGACCACTCCCGGTGATGACCGTAGTTTGAGGAGTCCATGTATTCACTATGAGTTAATGCTTTGGTCCGGTACTCTATTAATAGGAGGCATTAATATCCCTTAGTTTCCACTAGGACCCCGCTGCCATGGGAGGGTAGGACAAAAGATGTCATGCAAGTTATTTTCCATAAGCACGTATGACTATATTCAGAATACATGCCTACATTACATTGATGAATTGGAGCTAGTTCTGTGTCACCCTATGTTATAACTGTTGCATGAATAATTACATCCGGCATAATTCTCCATCACCGATCCAATGCCTACGAGCTTTTCACATATTGTTCTTCGTCAACTTTACCGTTGCCACTGTTACAATCACTACAATACTGCTACTGTTACCTTTGCTACTATTACTGTTACTATCATACTACTTTGCTACTAAATACTTTGCTGCAGATATTTAGTTATACAGGTGTGGTTGAATTGACAACTCAACTGCTAATACTTGAGAACATTCTTTGGCTCCCCTTGTGTCGAATCAATAAATTTGGGTTGAATACTCTACCCTCGAAAACTGTTGCAATCCCCTATACTTGTGGATTATCAGTGTGATAGGATCTACGTTCACATACAACGGATGCAAGACAGTTTTGCACATGCGGAATACTCGGGTTAAACTTGACGAGCCTAGCATGTACAGACATGTCCTCGGAACATTGGAGGCCGAAAGGTCGAACGTGAACCATATACTAGATATGATCAACATAGAGATGTTCACCATTGATGACTACTCCATCTCACGTGATGATCAGACATGGTTTAGTTGATTTGGATCACGTATCATTTAGATGACTTGAGGGATGTCAATCTAAGTGGGAGTTCTTAAGTAATATGATTAATTGAACTTAATTTATCATGAACATAGTCCTGATAGTTTTTGCATATCTATGTTGTAGATCAATGGCCCGTGTTACCGTTCCCTTGAATTTTAATGCGTTCTAGAGAAATCTAAGTTGAAAGATGATGGTAGCAACTACATGGACTAGGTCCGGAACTTGAGGATTATCCTCATTGATGCACAGAAGAATTATGTCCTTGATGCACTGCTAGGTGAAAGGCCTGCTGCGGGAGCAGATGTTGATGTTATGAACGTCTGGCAAGCTCGATCTGATGACTACTCGATGGTTCAGTGTGCCATGCTTTACGGCTTAGAATCGGTACTTCAAAGACGTTTTGAATGTCATGGACCATATGAGATGTTGCAGGAGTTGAAGTTAATATTTCAGGCAAATGCCCAAGTTGAGATATATGTAGTCTCCAACAAGTTCTATAGCTACAAGATGGAGGAGAACAGTTTTGTCAGTGAACACATACTCAAAATGTCTAGGTATCATAATCACTTGACTCTACTGGGAGTTAATCTTCCACATGATAGTGCTATTGACAGAGTTCTCCAATCACTGCCACCAAGCTACAAAGGCTTGGTGATGAACTATAATATGCATGGGATGGAAAAGACAATTCCCGAGCTCTTCGCAATGCTCAAATCTGCGGAGGTAGAATCAAGAAGGAGCATCAAGTGTTGATGGTTAACAAGACCACTAGTTTCAAGAAAAAGGGCAAAGGAAAGAAGGGGAACTTCAAGAAGAATGGCAAGCAAGTTGCCACTCCCAGGAAGAAGCCCAAGTCTATACATAAGCCTGAAACTGAGTGCTTTTGCTGCAAAGGGACTGGTCACTGGAAGCGGAACTGCCCCAAGTATTTGGCGGATAAGAAGGATGGCAAAGTGAACAAAGGTATATTTGATATACATGTTATTATGTGTACCTTACAAATGCTCGTAGTAGCGCCTGGGTATTCGATACTGGTTCGGTCGCTCATATTTGTAACTCGAAACAGGGGCTACGAATTAAACGAATATTGGCTAAGGACGAGGTGACGATGCGCGTTGGGAATGGTTCCAAGGCCGATGTGATCGCCGTCGGCACGCTACCTCTACATCTACCTTCGGGATTAGTTTTAATCCTGAATAATTGTTATTTGGTGCCAACGTTGAGCATGAACATTTTATCTAGACCTTGTTTGATGCGAGACGATTATTCATTTAAATCAGACAATAATGGTTGTTCTATTTATATGAGTAATATATTTTATGGTCATGCACCCTTGAAGAGTGGTCTATTTTTATTGAATATCGAACGTGGTGATACACATATTCATAATATTGATGCCAAAAGATGCAAAGTTGATAATGATAGTGCAACATATTTGTGGCACTGCCATTTAGGTCATATTGGTGTAAAGCGCATGAAGAAACTCCATGTAGATGGGCTTTTGGAATCACTTGATTATGAATCATTTGATGCTTGCGAACCATGCCTCATTGGCAAGATGACTAAAACTCCATTCTCTGAAACAATGGAGCGAGCCACTGACTTATTGGAAATAATACATAGCGATGTATGCGGTCCGATGAGTGTAGAAGCTCGCGGCGGGTATCGTTATTTTCTGACCTTCACAGATGATTTGAGCAGATATGGGTATATCTACTTGATGAAACACAAGTCTGAAACATTTGAAAAGTTCAAAGAATTTCAAAGTGAAGTGAAGAATCATCGTAACAAGAAAATAAAGTTTCTACGATCTGATCACAGAGGCGAATATTTGAGTTATGAGTTTGGCCTTCATTTAAAACAATGTGGAATAGTTTCACAACTCACGCCACCTGGAACACCACAGCGTAATGGTGTGTCCGAACATCGTAACCGTACTTTATTAGATACGGTGCGATCTATGATGTCTCTTACCGATTTACCACTATCGTTTTGGGGTTATGCATTAGACACAGCTACATTCACGTTTAATAGGGCACCATCTAAATCCATTGAGACGACACCGTATGATCTGTGGTCTGGCAAGATACCTAAGCTGTCGTTTCTTAAAGTTTGGCGTTGCGATGCTTATGTGAAAAAGTTTCAGCCTGATAAGCTCGAACTGAAATCAGAGAAGTGTGTCTTCATAGGATACCCAAAGAAACTGCTGGGTACACCTTCTATCATAGATCCGAAGGCAAGATCTTTGTTGTTAAGAATGGATCCTTTCTAGAGAAGGAGTTTCTCTCGAAAGAAGTGAGTGGGAGGAAAGTAGAACTTGATGAGGTAATTGTACCTTCTCTTGAATTGGAATGTAGCTCATCATAGAAAACCGTTCCCGTGATGCCTACAGAGGGAGTCCTAGATTAGGGGGTCCTCGCGTGTCCGGGCTGTGTGATATGGGCTGGACTGATGTGCCGTGAAGATACAAGGTGGAAGGCCTTCCCCCGTGTCCAGATGGGACTCCCCTATGTGTGGATGGCAAGATTGGCGTCCACATATGTAATTTCCTTCTTCTGCAAGCCGACTCTGTACAACCCTAGGCCCCTCCGATGTCCATATAAACCGGAGGGTTTAGTCCATAGAGGCTATCGGACTTCATATAGGCTAGACATCTAGGGTTTAGCCATCATGATCTTGAGGTAGATCAACTCTTGTAACCCCTATACTCATCAAAGTCAATCAAGCAGGAAGTAGGGTTTTACCTCCATTAAGAGGGCCCGAACCTGGGTAAACATCGTGTCCCCTTTGTCTCCTGTTACCTTTGATCCTCAGACGCATAGTTCGGGACCCCCTACCCGAGATCGGCCGGTTTTAACACCAACATTGGTGCTTTCATTGAGAGTTCCACTGTGTCGTCGCCATAAGGTTCGATGGCTCGCTTGATCATCAACAACGATGCTGTTTCCGGGGAAACTTTCCTCCTAGGTCAACTTTTCGTGTTTGGCGGCTTAGCTCTGCGTGCCAATTCGATCGACCACCTTGAACAGATCGACAACTACTCCCCTGGTCATCAGATCAGGTTCGGAAATCTGAATTACGTCGCTAATATCCAGGTGACTTAATCTTTGAAAGATTCTCGGCCCCGACCGCTCCTCGCCTGCAAGAAGGAAGCCCGTCGGATCCACTATCTGGCCTCGGGCGAGAGTCAGCAATCATCCTTACCCTGGCCTTAGATCCTGAGCAGACCACCTTGATACGTCTCCAACGTATCTATAATTTATGAAGTACTCAAGCTAATATATTATCATTCTCGAGTGTTTTACAATCATATTATAGCAAGTTTATATCATTTTTGGTACTAACCTATTGACCCAGTGCTAGTTGCTGTTTTTTGCTTGTTTTTTACATCACAGGAAATCAATATCAAACGGAGTCCAGACGCCGTGAAACTTTTTGGAGAATTTTTATGGACCAGAACACCCAGGATGGGCCAGAGCAGCACCTGGGGGTGCCCCGAGGGGGGCACAACCCACCAGGGCACGCCTGGGCCCCCAGGCGTGCCCAGGTGGGTTGTGCCAACCTCATTGGCCTCCCGCACCCGCTCTTCGCCCTATAAATTCACAAATATTCCAAAACCCTTCGGGGTAGACCCTAGATCGGAAGTTCCGCCGCCGCAAGCCTCTGTGTCCACCGAAAACCAATCAGGAGCCTGTTCCGGCACCTTTCCAGAGGGGGAAATTATCTCCGGTGGCCATCTTCCAAGAACTTTTGTTTCTGCACAAAGATAACACCATGGCAATTCTGCTGAAACAGCGTCAGTCCGGGTTAGTTCCATTCGAATCATGCAAGTTAGAGTCGAAAACAAGGGCAAAAGTGTTTGGAAAAGTAGATACGACGGAGCCCGTTCAAGCATTGCAATACCTTTTTTGTGCCCGTTTACTATTAGTTACCTTGCTGTTTTTTATTGTTCGCACTACAAAAACTCATATCTACTATCCATACTACACTTTTATTACCATCTCTTCGCCGAACTAGTGCACCTATACAATTTAACATTGTATTTGGTGTGTTGGGGACACAAGAGACTTTTTGTTATTTGGTTGCAGGGTTGCTTGAGAGAGACCATCTTCAACCTACACCTCCCATGGATTGATAAACCTTAGGTCATCCACTTGAGCGAAAATTGCTACTGTCCTACAAAACTCTGCGCTTGGATGCCCAACACGAGTCTACAAGAATAAAGTTGCGTAGTAGACATCAAGCTCTTTTCTGGCGCCGTTGCCGGGGAGGTGAGTGCTTGAAGGTATATCTTTAGATCTTGCAATTGAATATTTTAGTTTCTTTTTTATCACTAGTTTGGTTTATAAAATAAAACTACAAAAATGGAATTGAGGTGGTCACATATTATTCATCTTTATAATGTCTTGCATGAAAATGATGGAAAGGAAAATTGTGCTCAATTGATAGAAGAAGAATTCTATAAAAAAAATTGAGAAAAAAATCTTTGAATGATGAGCATGATTGCAATGTAGTTGGTACAAACTCTTTGAATATCAATGATGCTAACGATATGCAAAGCCATAAGCTTGGGGATGCTATGTTTGATGAAGATGATATTTTTAATACCCCAAGTTTCGATGAGAAAATTTATTATGATGAAAGCATGCCTCCTATCTATGATGATTATGGTGATGACATGTATGCTGTAAATAATAATGATAACCATGGAACTTGTCATCATAATTTTAATATTCAATCCCATGATAGTTATTTTGTTGAGTTTGCTCCCACTAATATTCATGAGAATAAATTTGCTTATGTGGAGAGTAATAAATTTTTTATGCATGTGGATCATGAAAAGAATGCTTTATGTGATGGCTATATTGATGAATCTATTCATGATGATACTGAAAATTATTATGAGATAGGAACTTATGCTTCATGATGCTCTCTTTATGTTTCATTTCTTATCTCTTATGCGAGCATCATTGAAACCATCATGCCTAGCTTAAAAGCATGAAAGAAAAGCGCATATTGGGAGACAACCCAACACTTTTATCTACTGTTTTTGTGTGTTCACATGATTAAGCTACTGTAGTAATCATGTTTTATTGCTTTTGTTTCAATAAAGTGCGAAGTAAAGCCTTTGGGATAGTGTGGATGATAGTTGACTTGAATCTGTGCAAAATAGAAACTTTTGCGCTCATTCCAGGAATCTTTAAAATTCACTGGAACGTGCTTTTGATCTGAAATTTTTACAAGTGATATATATACAAATTCTCTATGTTGTCCTAATTTTTCAGAATTTCTGGAGTAGCAGAAGTATGGTTGGATTACAGATTACTACAGATTGTTTTGTTTTTGACAGATTCTGTTTTCAATGCATAGTTTGCTTGTTTTCTAGTTTCTATGGCTTATATTGCTCAATATAAATTGTGGAAATGATATTCTACAATAGGCATTGTATGGAAACAATTATCAATCTTTTCTTTGACAGTACCAAAGTGAAATGGCTTGCTCTTTATCACACTAATGCATCTCACGAAGTTCCGTTAAGTTTTGTGTGATTGAAGTTTTCAAGTTTTGGGTGAGATATCGATATGAAGAGAATAAGGAGTGACAAGACCCTAAGCATGGGGATGCCCAAGGCACCCCCAAGGTAATATTCAAGGAAGATCCAAGCAACTAAGCTTGGGGATGCCCCAAGAAGGCATCCCCTCTTTCGTCTCCAACATTATCGGTAACCTCACATGGAGCTATGTTTTCATTCGTCACATGATATGTGTTTTACTTGGAGCGTCATTTTCTTTTGCTACGATTTGCTTGCTGTTATTTAGAATAATGTTTTGCATCTTTATTTTCAATAAAAATCTCAAGGATAGCCTTTACCATGCTTATTTTGCAAGTATACATGTGGCTGTTCAAAATAGAAAGTTTATCGTTGTTGCAAAAATTCCCTAGAAAAGTCAGAATATCATAAAATATTGAAACTTTTTGCACAGTAAGCTCTGATAATTTTCTCCAGTGTGGTAAATTTTCATAAATTTTGGAGTTAGGGAAGTACTGATGCTCTTGCATTCTTTACAGACTGTACTGTTTTGGCAGATTGCTGTTATGGTTGCATTGTTTGCATATGTTTGTTTGTTTAATGATTCTATTTGAGGATAGGAGTATTAAATATACATAGGCATTTAGTATGCAATGTTGAATAATAATTTTAGTGATTTGCTACAGTAGAGAATGATAATTTTTTTGCATTGGTCTATACTAACTTATCTCACGAGTTCTTATTGAGTTTTGTGTGGATGAAGTTTTTAAGATTTAGGGAAACCGTGATATAAAAGGAATTAAGGAGACACAAAAGCTCAAGCTTGGGGATGCCCAAGGCATCCCAATTTAATGTTTCAAGAATTCTCAAGCATCTAAGCTTGGGGATGCACCGGTAGGCATCCCACCTTTATTCATCAACAATTATCGGTTAGTCTCGGCTGAGCCTAAGTTTTTGCTTCTTCACATGATGTGTGCTATTCTTAGAATGTCATTTTATTTTGTTTTTGCTTGCTGTTTTAATAAAACACTTAGATCTGAAAGTTTTTAAATAAGAGAGAGTCCAAAATTAGCTACCTACTTACTTAACTACTCGCATGATCTTCACTTATATCTTTTTGGAGTAGTTTGTCATTTACTCTTGTGCTTCACTTATATCCTATGAGTAAATTGTTGAATAAATTGAATGTAATGAAGTTGAAATTATATGTTCATATCATGCCTAGTGGTAGCTTCACATTGGGTTTATAAAGTGAAATCTTTTGAGGCTTGACAATCACAATATTGGTCATACAAGCAATTCACGAATGATTAGTAGAAGGAAGAGAACTTTCACGTGCAAATACACTATCTTGGAAATCTTTTGTGATTGTGAGCCCCCATCAAAATATTATATGCCAAAATTGATGACGTTGGACAAAGAAGACAACGTAATGATTTATGTTTGTTCATATTCACATAGAAGTTATATTGTTATAGATCCTTCAACATGTGGTGCTTGCCCCCCACCTTTGCTAGCCAAAAATTCCGCACCAAGTAGAGATACTACTTGTGTATCCAAAAACCCTTAAACCATAATCTTATTTTCAAGAGTCCACCATACCTACCTAAGGATTGAGCAAGATCCTTCAAGTAAGTTGTCATCGGTGCAATAAGGCAATAAAAATTGCTTCCAAAAGTGTGAGATCATTTAGTGTAAGAGAAAATTGAGCATTGTACGAACTTGTGATGGTAATGAATAAAAGCGACAGACTTCGTAATAAAGGTTGCCATCACAAGGGGCAATATAACGTGACGTTCTTTTGCACTAAGGGGTTGAGCATACAAACAAATAAGCGCATGGCAACCTCTGCTTCCCTCTGCGAAGGGCCTATCTTTTACTTTTCAGTATTTACTTTTGTGCAAAGAGTCAAAGTTTTTATCTCTATTCCTTTTTGTTTTTCTCTTTTCGCAAGCATCATGTGGTGAGGAAAGATCTAGGCACATATATCCAGTTGGATATGGGTAGCATGAAGTATTATTGTTGACATCACCTTTGAGGCGAATATGTTGGGAGGCGAAATTATCATCCCCTATCTTTCTATGTGTCCGGTTGAAACGTTTTGCTCATGTGTATGCAGTGAGTGTTAGAAATCATAGAAGACTATCTGATGGTTGAGTATGTGGAGCTCTAACTTAAACTCTGTAGAATAAGTTGAATTACAATTGCTTGGTGACTGAGAACATAGGTTGTTGAGTTTCAAGAGAATTCATTGTATGAACCTTAACATGTGAATTGGTTGCTACTTTAACATGTGAAGTTTGATAAGAAAAAATTGATGTTATGATGCTAGGGAAAGTGATTGAAATTATCATTGATCAAACTCAAGCACTTTTCAAGCATTCACACTTCATAAATTATTTCTTTTATCATTTACCTACTCGAGGACGAGTAGGAATTAAGCTTGGGGATGCTGATACGTCTCCAACGTATCTATAATTTATGAAGTATTCATGCTAATATATTATCATTCTTGGATGTTTTACAATAATTTTATAGCAACTTTATATCATTTTTTGGGACTAACCTATTGACCTAGTGCCCAGTGCCAGTTGTTGTTTTTTTGCTTGTTTTTTATATCGCAGGAAATCAATATCAAACGGAGTCCAAACGTCGCGAAACATTTTGGAGAATTTTTATGGACCAGAACACCCAGGATGGGCCAGAGCAGCACCTGGGGGGTGCCCCGAGGGGGGCACTGTTGGAAATATGCCCTAGAGGCAATAATAAAGGATTGTTATTATATTTCCTTGTTCGTGATAATTGTCTTTTATTCATGCTATAATTGTATTATCCGGAAATCATAATACACGTGTGAATACATAGACTACTATATGTCCCTAGTGAGCCTCTAGTTGACTAGCTCGTTGATCAACAGATAGTCATGGTTTCCTGACTATGGACATTGGATGTCATTGATAACGGGATCACATCATTAGGAGAATGATGTGATGGACAAGACCCAATCCTAAGCATAGCACAAAATCGTGTAGTTCGTTTTGCTAGAGCTTTTCCAATGTCAAGTATCTTTTCCTTAGACCATGAGATCGTGTAACTCCCGGATACTGTAGGAGTGCTTTGGGTGTACCAAACGTCACAACGTAACTGGGTGACTATAAAGGTTCACTACAGGTATCTCCGAAAGTGTCTGTTGGGTTGTCACGGATCGAGACTGGGATTTGTCACTCCGTACTACGGAGAGGTATCACTGGGCCCACTCGGTAATGCGTCATCATAATGAGCTCAAAGTGACCAAGTGTTTTTTCACGGGATCATGCATTACGGTACGAGTAAAGTGACTTGCCGGTAACGAGATTGAACGAGGTATTGGGATACCGACGATCGAATCTCGGTCAAGTAACATACCGATTGACAAAGGGAATTGTATACGGGGTTGCTTGAATCCTCAACATCATGGTTCATCCGATGAGATCATCGAGGAGCATGTGGGAGACAACATGGGTATCCAGATCCCGCTGTTGGTTATTGACCGGAGAGCCATCTCGGTCATGTCTACGTGTCTCCCGAACCCGTAGGGTCTACACACTTAAGGTTCGATGACGCTAGGGTTGTAGAGATATGAGTATGCAGCAAACCGAAAGTTGTTCGGAGTCCCGGATGAGATCCCGGACATCACGAGGAGTTCCGGAATGGTCCGGAGGTAAAGAATTATATATAGGAAGTGCAGTTTCGGCTATCGGGACAGTTTCGGGGGTCACCGGTATTGTAGCGGGACCACCGGAAGGGTCTCGGGGGTCCACCGGGTGGGGCCACATATCCCGGAGGGCCCCGTGGGCTGAAGTGGGGAGGGGACCAGCCCTTGGTGGGCTGGTGTGCCCCCCCTTGGGCCACCCCTGCGCCTAGGGTTGGAAACCCTAGGGTGGGGGGCGCCTCCACTTGCCTTGGGGGGCACTCCACCCCCCTTGGCCGCCGCCCCCCCTTGGGAGATCTCATCTCCAGGGCCGGCGCCCCCCCAGGGGGCCTATATAAAGGGGGGAGGAGGGCAGCCGCACCACAAGCCTTGGCGCCTCCTCTCCTTGCTACACCTCTCCCTCTCGGAAGCTCGTGGCTCTGCTGGAACCTGCTGCGCCCACCACCACGCCGTCGTGTTGCTGGATCTTCTTCATCCTCTCCTCCTCCTTGCTGGATCAAGGTGCGGAGACGTCATCCGCTCCGTACGTGTGTTGAACGCGGAGGTGCTGTCCGTTCGGCACTTGGTCATCGGTGATTTGGATCACGACGAGTACGACTCCCTCAACCCCGTTCACTTGAACGCTTCCGCTCGCGATCTACAAAGGTATGTAGATGCACTCCTATCACTCGTTGCTAGATGAAATCATAGATGGATCTTGGTGAAACCGTAGGAAATTTTTTATTTTCTGCAACGTTCCCCAACAGTGGCATCATGAGCTAGGTCTATGCGTAGTTCTCTATTGCACGAGTAGAACACAAATCTGTTGTGGGCGTAGATGTTGTCTACTTTCTTGCCGTTACTAGTCTTATTTTGCTTCAGCGGTATTGTGGGATGAAGCGGCCCGGACCAACCTTACACGTACGCTTACGTGAGACAGGTTCCACCGACTGACATGCACTAGTTGCATAAGGTGGCTAGCGGGTGTCTGTCTCTCCCACTTTAGTTGGAGCGGATTCGACGAAAAGGGTCCTTATGAAGGGTAAATAGAAGTTGACAAATCACGTTGTGGCTTTTTCGTAGGTAAGAAAACTTTCTTGCTAGAACCCTATTGTAGCCACGTAAAAGATGCAACAACAATTAGAGGACGTCTAACTTGTTTTTGCAGCAATTGCCTTGTGATGTGATATGGCCAAAAGTTGTGATGAATGATATATTGTGATGTATGAGATCATGTTCTTGTAATAGGAATCACGACTTGCATGTCGATGAGTATGACAACCGGCAGGAGCCATAGGAGTTGTCTTAATTATTGTATGACCTGCGTGTCATTGATTCAACGCCATGTATTTACTTTGCTTTATTGCTAAACCGTTAGCTATAGTAGTAGAAGTAATAGTTGGCGAGCAACTTCATGGAGACACGATGATGTAGATCATGATGATGGAGATCATGGTGTCATGCCGGTGACAAGATGATCATGGAGCCCCGAAGATGGAGATCAAAGGAGCTATATGATATTGGCCATATCATCTCACTACTATATAATTGCATGTGATGTTTATTATGTTTATGCATCTTGTTTACTTAGAACGACGGTAGTAAATAAGATGATCCCTTATAATAATTTCAAGAAAGTGTTCTCCCTAACTGTGCGCCGTTGCTAAAGTTCATCGTTTCGAAGCACCACGTGATGATCGGGTGTGATAGATTCCTACGTTCACATACAACGGGTGTAAGACAGTTTTACACATGCAAAACACTTAGGTTAACTTGACGAGCCTAACATGTACAGACATGGCCTCGGAACACAAGAGGCCGAAAGGTCGAACATGAGTCGTATGGAAGATATGATCAACATGGAGATGTTCACCGATGATGACTAGTCCGTCTCACGTGATGATCGGACACGGCCTAGTCGACTCGGATCATGTAACACTTAGATGACTAGAGGGATGTCAAATCTGAGTGGGAGTTCATTAAATAATTTGATTAGATGAACTTAATTATCATGAACATTAGTCTAAAATCTTTGCAAAAATGTCTTGTAGATCAAATGGCCAACGCTCATGTCAACATGAACTTCAACGCGTTCCTAGAGAAAACCAAGCTGAAAGATGATGGCAGCAACTACTCGGACTGGGTCCGGAACATGAGGATCATCCTCATAGCAGCCAAGAAACAATATGTCCTAGAAGCACCGCTAGGTGAAGCACCCATCCCAGAGAACCAAGACGTTATGAACGCTTGGCAGTCTCGTGCTGATGATTACTCCCTCGTTCAGTGTGGCATGCTTTACAGCTTAGAACCGGGGCTCCAAAAGCGTTTTGAGCAACACAGAGCATATGAGATGTTCAAGGAGCTAAAAATGGTTTTCCAAGCTCATGCCCGGGTCGAGAGATATGAAGTCTCCGACAAGTTCTATAGTTGTAAAATGGAGGAAAATAGTTTTGTCAGTGAGCACATACTCAAAATGTCTGGGTTGCACAACCGCCTGTCCCAGCTGGACATTAACCTCCCGGACGAGGCGGTCATTGACTGAATCCTTCAGTCGCTCCCACCGAGCTACAAGAGCTTTGTGATGAACTACAATATGCGGGGATGGTGAAAACTATTCTGAAGTATTTTCAATGCTGAAGTCAGCAGAGGTAGAAATCAAGAAAGAACATCAAGTGTTGATGGTCAATAAAACCACTAAGTTCAAGAAGGGCAAGGGTAAGAAGAACTTCAAGAAGGACGGCAAGGATGTTGCCACGCCCGGTAAGCCGCTTGCGGGAAGAAGTCAAAGAATGGACCCAAGCCTGAGACTGAGTGCTTTTATTGCAAAGGAAGGGTCATTTGAAGCGGAACTGCCCCAAATACTTAGCAGACAAGAAGGCCAGCAACACTAAAGGTATATTTGATAGACATGTAATTGATGTGTACCTTACCAGTACTCGTAGTAACTCCTGCGTATTTGATACCGGTGCCGTTGCTCATATTTGTAACTCACAGCAGGAGCTGCGGAATAAGCGGCGATCGGCGAAGGACGAGGTGACGATCTTGCGTCGGGAATGGTTCCAAGGTCGATGTGATCGCCGTCGGCACGCTACCTCTACATTTACCTACGGGATTAGTTTTAAACCTCAATAATTGTTATTTAGTGCCAAGTTTGAGCATGAACACTGTATCAGGATCTCGTTTAATACGAGATGGCTACTCATTTAAATCCGAGAATAATGGTTGTTCTATTTATATGAGAGATATGTTTTATGGTCATGCTCCGATGGTCAATGGTTTATTCTTAATGAATCTCGAACGTGATGTTACACATATTCATAGTGTGAATACCAAAAGATGTAAAGTTGATAACGATAGTCCCACATACTTGTGGCACTCGCCGCCTTGGTCACATTGGTGTCAAGCGCATGAAGAAGCTCCATACTGATGGACTTTTAGAGTCTCTCGATTATGAATCATTTGACACATGCGAACCGTGCCTTATGGGCAAAATGACCAAGACTCCGTTCTCCGGAACAATGGAGCGAGCAACCAACTTATTGGAAATCATACATACCGATGTAAAAGCGGTCCAATGGCGTTGAGGCTCATGGAGGATATCGTTATGTTCTCACTCTCACGATGACTTGAGCAGATATGGGTATGTCTACTTGATGAAACACAAGTCCGAGACCTTTGAAAAGTTCAAGGAATTTTAGAATGAGGTAGAGAATCAACGTGACCGAAAATAAAGTTCTTACGATCAGATCGTGGAGGAGAATATTTAAGTCACGAATTTGGTACACACTTAAGGAAATGTGGAATCGTTTCACAACTCATGCCGCTGGAACACCTCAACGTAACGGTGTGTCCGAACGTCGTGTCGCACTCTATTGGATATGGTGCGATCTATGATGTCTCTTACTGATTTACCGCTATCATTTTGGGGATACGCTCTAGAGACAGCTACATTCACTTTAAATAGGGCTCCGTCTAAATCCGTTGAGACGACACCGTATGAATTATGGTTTGGGAAGAAACCTAAGCTGTCGTTTCTAAAAGTATGGGGATGCGATGCTTATGTCAAGAAACTTCAACCTGAAAAGCTCGAACCCATGTCGGAAAAATGCGTCTTCATAGGATACCCTAAGGAAACCATTGGGTATACCTTCTACCTTAGATCCGAAGGCAAGATCTTTGTTGCCAAGAACGGATCCTTTCTAGAAAAAGAGTTTCTCTCGAAAGGAGTAAGTGGGAGGAAAGTAGAACTCGATGAAGTACTACCTCTTGAACAGGAAAGTAGTGCAGCTCAGGAAAATGTTCCTGTGGTGCCTACACCGACTGGAGAGGAAATTAATGATGATGATCAAGGTACTTCGGATCAAGTTGCTACTGAACTTCGTAGGTCCACAAGGACACGTTCCACACCCGAGTGGTATGGCAACCTTGTCCTGGAAATCATGTTGTTAGACAACGGTGAACCTTCGAACTATGAAGAAGCGACGGCGGGCCCAGATTCCAACAAATGGCTTGAAGCCATGCAATCCGAGATTGGATCCATGTATGAAAACAAAGTATGGACTTTAACAGACTTGCCCGATGATCGGCGAGCGATAGAAAACAAATGGTTCTTTAAGAAGAAGACGGACGCGGATGGTAATGTTAACATCTATAAAGCTCGACTTGTCGCTAAAGGTTATCGACAAGTTCAAGGGGTTGACTACGATGAGACTTTCTCTCCCGTAGCGAAGCTGAAGTCCGTCCGAATCATGTTAGCAATTGCCGCATACTATGATTATGAGATATGGCAAATGGACGTCAAAACGGCATTCCTTAACGGCTATCTTAAGGAAGAACTGTATATGATGCAGCCGGAAGGTTTTGCCGACCCTAAGAATGCTAACAAGGTATGCAAGCTCCAGCGATCCATTTATGGGCTGGTGCAAGCATCTCGGAGTTGGAACACTCGCTTTGATGAGATGATCAAAGCGTTTGGGTTTATGCAGACTTATGGAGAAGCCTGCGTTTACAAGAAAGTGAGTGGGAGCTCTGTAGCATTTCTCATATTATATGTAGATGACATACTTTTGATGGGAAATGATATAGAACTTTTGGACAACATTAAGGCCTACTTGAATACGAGTTTTTCAATGAAGGACCCTGGAGAAGCTGCTTATATATTAGGCATCAAGATCTATAGAGATAGATCGAGACGCCTCATAGGTCTTTCACAAAGCACATACCTTGATAAGATATTGAAGAAGTTCAAAATGGATCAGTCCAAGAAAGGGTTCTTGCCTGTATTACAAGGTGTGAAATTGAGCTCGGCTCAATGTCCGACCACGGCAGAAGATATAGAAGAGATGAGTGTCATCCCCTATGCATCAGCCATAGGGTCTATTATGTATGCCATGCTGTGTACCAGACCTGATGTAAACCTTGCCGTAAGTTTTGTAGGAAGGTATCAAAGTAATCCCGGCAAGGAACACTGGACATCGGTTAAGAATATCCTGAAGTACCTGAAAAGGACTAAGGACATGTTTCTCGTTTATGGAGGTGACGAAGAGCTCGTCGTAAAGGGTTATGTCGAAGCTAGCTTCGACACAGATCTGGATGATTCTAAGTGACAAACCGGATACGTGTATATGTTGAATGGTGGAGCAGTAAGCTGGTGCAGCTGCAAGCAGAGCGTCGTGGCGGGATCTACATGTGAAGCGGAGTACATGGCAGCCTCGGAGGCAGCGCATGAAGCAATTTGGCTGAAGGAGTTCATCACCGACCTAGGAGTCATACCCAATGCGTCGGGGCCGATCAAACTCTTCTGTGACAACACCGGAGCTATTGCACTTGCCAAGGAGTCCAGGTTTCACAAGAAGACCAGCACATCAAGCGTCGCTTCAACTCCATTCGTGAAAATGTTCAAGATGGAGACATAGAAATATGCAAAGTGCATACGGATCTGAATGTCGCAGATCCATTGACTAAACCTCTTCCGCGAGCAAAACATGATCAACACCAGAACTCTATGGGTGTTCGATTCATCACAATGTAACTAGATTATTGACTCTAGTGCAAGTGGGAGACTGTTGGAAATATGCCCTAGAGGCTATAATAAAAGGATTATTATTATATTTCCTTGTTCGTGATAATTGTCTTTTATTCATGCTATAATTGTATTATCCGGAAATCGTAATACACGTGTGAATACATAGACTACTATATGTCCCTAGTGAGCCTCTAGTTGACTAGCTCGTTGATCAACAGATAGTCATGGTTTCCTGACTATGGACATTGGATGTCATTGATAACGGGATCACTTCATTAGGAGAATGATGTGATGGACAAGACCCAATCCTAAGCATAGCAAAAGATCGTGTAGTTCGTTTTGCTAGAGCTTTTCCAATGTCAAGTATCTTTTCCTTAGACCATGAGATCGTGTAACTCCCGGATACCATAGGAGTGCTTTGGGTGTACCAAACGTCACAACGTAACTGGGTGACTATAAAGGTTCACTACAGGTATCTCCGAAAGTGTCTGTTGGGTTGTCACGGATCGAGACTGGGATTTGTCACTCCGTATTACGGAGAGGTATCACTGGGCCCACTCGGTAATGCATCATCATAATGAGCTCAAAGTGACCAAGTGTTTGGTCACGGGATCATGCATTACGGTACGAGTAAATTGACTTGCCGGTGACGAGATTGAACGAGGTATTGGGATACCGACGATCGAATCTCGAGCAAGTAACATACCGATTGACAAAGGGAATTGTATACGGGGTTGCTTGAATCCTCGACATCGTGGTTCAACCGATGAGATCATCGAGGAGCATGTGGGAGCCAACATGGGTATCTAGATCCGGCTGTTGGTTATTGACCGGAGAGCCGTCTCGGTCATGTCTACGTGTCTCCTGAACCCGTAGGGTCTACACACTTAAGGTTCGGTGACGCTAGGGTTGTAGAGATATGAGTATGCAGAAAAGCGAAAGTTGTTCGGAGTCCCGGATGAGATCCCGGACGTCACGAGGAGTTCCGGAATGGTCCGGAGGTAAAGAATTATATATAGGAGGTGCAGTTTCGGCCATCGGGAGAGTTTCGGGGGTCACCGGTATTGTACCGGGACCACCGGAAGGGTCCCGGGGGTCTATCGGGTGGGGCCACCTATCCGGAGGGCCCGTGGGCTGAAGTGGGAGGGACCAGCCTGGTGGGCTGGTGCACCTCCTTGGCCCTCTGCGCCTAGGGTTGGAAACCCTAGGGTGGGGCGCCTCTACTGCCTTGGGGCACTCCACCCCCTTGGCCGCCGACCCCTTGGGAGATCTCATCTCGGGGCAGGCGCCCCCAGGGCCTATATAAGGGGGGGGGAGGGCAGCCGCACCTGAAGCCTTGGCGCCTCCCTCTCCTTGCTACACCTCTCCTCTCGCAAGCTCGTGACTCTGCACGAACCTGCTGCATCCACCACCACGCCATCGTGTTGCTGGATCTTCTTCAACCTCTCCCTCCTCCTTGCTGGATCAAGGTGCAGGAGACGTCATCCGCTCCGTATGTGTGTTGAACGCGGAGGTGCTGTCCGTTCGGCACTTGGTCATTGGTGATTTGGATCACGACGAGTACGACTCCCTCAACCCCGTTCACTTGAACGCTTCCGCTCGCGATCTACAAAGGTATGTAGATGCACTCCTATCACTCGTTGCTAGATGAACTCATAGATGGATCTTGGTGAAACCGTAGGAATTTTTTTATTTTCTGCAACGTTCCCCAACAGGCACAACCCACCAGGGTGCGCCTGGGCCCCCAGGCACGCCCATGTGGGTTGTGTCCACCTCGGTGGCCTCCCGCACCCCATCTTCACCCTATAAATTCACAAATATTCCAAAACCCTTCGGGGTAGACCCTAGATCGGAAGTTCCGCCGCCGCAAGCCTCTATAGCCACCGAAAACCAATCGGGGGCCCGTTCCGGCACACTGCCGGAGGGGAAATCATCACCGATGGCCATCTTCATCATCCCGGCGGCCACCACGATGAGGAGGGAGTAGTCCACCCTCGGGGCTAAAGGTTTGTACCAGTAGCTATGTGTTTAATCTCGCGCGCGATCTATATCATGGGCTTTGTTAACATAGATGGATCATATGATGTTTCTCCCCTCTATACTCTTGTCTTGTCGGATTGAATATTTAGATATGTGAACACATGATGTATGTCTTGCGGTATGAATACTTGAGGTGACAATGGGGTATCATATTGATTCACTTGACGTATGTTATGGCACTCAACTCGCGAATTCCTGAGGTGACATTGGGGTAATCTTTGCATAGGGGTTGATGCATGTTCTTATTATATTTTCTCCGATAGAAACTTTGGGGTCCCTTTGTAGTCCTTTGTGTGGATTGAGTATTATGAATATGAATTTGCTTTGGTGTTATTTTAGTACGAACTCTTGATTAGATCGACCAGAAAGAATAGCTTGCATTATTTTGGTATGAACTCTGGGATAGATTGATCTGAAAGAATAGCTTTGAGGTGGTTTCGTACCCTATAAACAGTTTCTATCTTTTGTTCTCCGCTAATAGGAACTCGGGTGTGATTCTTTATTGCACTTTGAGGGATAATCATATGATCCAACTATGTTAGCATTGTTGAGAGATTGCACCAGCGAAAGTACGAACCCTTTTCTAAGCATTGCAATACCGTTTTTGTGCCCATTTACTATTAGTTACCTTGCTGTTTTTTATTGTTCGCACTACAAAAACTCATATCTACTATCCATACTACACTTTTATTACCATCTCTTCATCGAACTAGTGCACCTATACAATTTAGCATTGTATTTGGTGTGTTTGGGACACAAGAGACTTTTTGTTATTTGGTTGCGGGGTTGCTGGATAAAGACCATCTTCATCCTACACCTCCCATGGATTGATAAACCTTAGGTCATCCAGTTGAGGGAAAATTTCTACTGTCCTACAAAAATCTGCGCTTGGAGGCCCAACACGAGTCTACAAGAATAAAGTTGCGTAGTAGACATCACACCTTATCCGAAGATGGGAGTTTAAAACCCACCGGACTCTCTCCTACTACGGAGCTCTTTGCCGGAGACCCAAAGGCGACTATATCTTCGGCAAGCATGGAATCAAGCAGAACTCTCCCTTTAACCGGAGAGCCGAACTCGCCCCTGGAAGCAGGCTCCCAACTCTCACGGTCTGGGTCCATTGAGCGTGGCCAGGTGTCATGTACCATGCTGTAACGCCCCGGATTCGATGCGCCACGTGTCTGCCAGTTATTCGCAGTCGTTGCCATGTCATGTGCTTGCGTGTTGCATTTTATCATGTCATCATGTGCATTTCATTTTGCATACGTGTTCGTCTCATGCATCCGAGCATTTTCCCCGTTGTCCGTTTTGCAATCCGGCACTCCTATGTCTCCCGGCGCACCCTTTTACCTCTTTTCGTGTGCGGGTGTTTAACGGTGTCGGAATGGACCGAGGTTTTCCAAGCGGCCTTGGTATAGCACCGGTAGACCGCCTGTCAAGTTTCGGATCATTTGGAGGTCGTTTGATACTCCAACGGTTAACCGGGTAACCGCAAAAGCCCCCTTCTCTTTGCAGTCCAACACGCCTTCCAAAGTGGCCCAAAACCCACCTAACTCCCCTCCATGCTCTCGGTCATTCGATCACGATCGCGTGGCCGAAAACCGCACCTCATTTGGACTCTCCTAGCTCCTTCTACCTATAAATCAGTCCCCTCCCCCGAAATTCGCTGTCCAAACCCCCCGAAACCCTAGTTTTCGTCCTTCGCGCAGCGCCGGACATGTCCGCGCCCGCCGGACACCTCGCGCCGCCGCCTCCGCACCACTCCTGGGCCGCCACGTGTCCACCGCCGGCTTCCCGCCGCCCGTAGCCCAGCCCACAGCAGTGCCCTCCCGGCCAGGTCGCCGCCCACCACTGCAGGCGCCCGTGCCCCAGCCGCCAGCGCCTTCCACTGGCGCCTCCTCGCCCGGCCCGCCGTCTGCCGCCTCCAGCGCCCGCCCGGCCGCCCGCGCCTCAGCGCGCCCTCCGGCCGCGCCGCCCGGCCTTCCGGACCGGAGCAGCGCCCGCGCATCCGCGCTCCTTCCTCTTCTTCTCCGGCCGCCGTCTACCCCATCTCCGGCGAACCTCGTCAACCGTGCCCCGGATCTGGATCTGGAAACCCTAAGGTTGACCCCGTTTTCCCTCTAAGTCCTGAGTGTTTTTGACATTATCATGCCATGTTCATGCCATCATAACTCTCTGCATATTGCTCCGTTTCGTGCGTGTAATATGTCAAATTGTTCGTCTCGACGAGTGCATCGTCTCATCTCATTGCATCATTTACATTTGAGCTCATATTGATGCCCGAAATGCTGTTAGAAGAGGGCTATGTGATGTTAGTTTCAGATTCTTATCAGAACATGCACTTTTGTCATTTTTGCCATGATTGATGTGTGCACCCTATGAACTTGAGTCCTACATGTGTTTTGTAATATGCCATGCCATATTTACAGGGTGTATGCCATGTATTTTTGTAATCTCTGTGGTGACTAGCACAAGCATGCAAACTAGGCTTCTTGATGTTGCTGATTTCAGCCCTGCTTTTGTGATATTTTTATGCCATGTAAACTTGATACTACCGAGAGATCCATGCTTATTTTGAGATACTTCAGTAAGGATGTTTTGAACATATGGTTATTCTCTATCCATCCATGCCCTTGTTTGAAATTATGGAGTGCCATAGCTTGAGTCAATCGAGCTCTACTTTTGCTATAAAATGTTTCCTGGCAGGTTGTTTACATGTTATTCAATTTTGCCAAGGTTGTTGTAGTTGATCCGTGTATGCTATGATGTTGTTCTTGCCATGTCTAGCTTCTATGCCATGTATTCTTGATGTATGTATGCTTAGTTTGCCATGTATTGCTCTGTGGTGAGTGGTTCAAGCTCACCAACATGCCTACTTGTTATCTGTTTATGCCATGCTCCAGTTTTGCACCAAGTCTGAATCTGTTTATGTTTTTGCTATGTTCACATGCTTGCAACTGTATTTTATGATCCCTTTTGGCTCTTGGTCAGTAAGGGACTTTTGTTCTATGCAATTAGTAGATTCATGACATGCCATTGTTTGCCATGATAAGTTCCTGTAGCATGTTGTTTGATAGCTCTAAACTTGGTAACCTGATGTTATTTCTGCCATGTCCTGTAAATTCTGCAAAGTCTGTGAACTGTTATTATTTGCAATCTTGCCATGTGTGTTTGAGCATGTTCTAGTGATCTCTGGAGATAGCTCAGTGTTCATGTTTTGTCATGCTTTACCTGTACATCATGCCCATGCCTTTTGTTTTCTTGTTGAGGTCCTGTAGCATGTTGTTTTGATGCTTGCAATATGCCTAGTTGCTGTTATGGACAGATTGTTGTTATGTCTTGTTTCATGTGTATGCGTTGAACCGTTGCTCCGTTTTGAGTGTGCTCTATAGGAAACTTGCTTGATTTTGCATGTAGCTTCATATTATCATGCTGCATCCATGTTTTGAGGTGTTTTCTTGATGTTGGTATGCATTTTGCATCAATGCCATGCTCATCTTGTTTTGCTCATATCTTCTAGGCCGTAGCTCTGAACTAAATGAACTTTATATGTAACTTGACTAGAATTTCGTGTAGATCATCGTGGTGCATCTTAACTTGCTGTTTAACAACTTGAACATAAGGTTTATTCAGTTCTGGACCAATTTCGAAATTTGCATATGAGGACTTACCGGAATTGTTATATGTTGTTCCCAGCCTCATTTAAACTTGCCTTGATGTGTTGCTCTTGTTTGCATCATCTCTTGCCATGATTAGCTTCATGTAGCTTTGTCATGCATCATGCTTGTTGTGCATCATGTCTTGTCTATGTGTGGTGTGTTTACCTTGTTGTGTGCTTCTTCTTGTTAGTTCCTGTTTCGTTGCGATCGTGAGGATTCGTTCGTCTACCCTTGGTTCGGCTGCATCCGTTCGTCTTCTTCATGGACTCGTTCTTCTTCCTAGCGGGATTTCAGGCAAGATGACCGCTACCCTGGATCTCACTACTATCATTGCTATGCTAGTTGCTTTGTTCTTTCGCTATGCTGCGCTACCTATTACCTGTTCCTCAAGCCTCCCAAATTGCCATGTCAGCCTCTAACCTTTTGCACCCTTCCTAGCAAACCATTGTTTGGCTATGTTACCGCTTTGCTCAGCCCCTCTTATAGCGTTGTTAGTTGCAGGTGAAGATGAAGTTTGTTCCTTGTTGGAACATGGAGATGTTGTTCCTTGTTGGAACATGTTTACTTGTTGGGATATCACAATATATCTTATATTATTAATGCATCTATATACTTGGTAAAGGGTGGAACGCTCGACCTTATGCCTGGTGTTTTGTTCCACTCTTGCCGCCCTAGTTTCCGTCATATCGGTATTATGTTCCCGGATTTTGCGTCCCTAACACGGTCGGGTGATTTATGGGACCCCTTGACAGTTCGCTTTGAATAAGACTCTCCAAAGAAGGCCCAACATTGGTTTTACCATTTGCCTCACCACCACCTATTTTCCCTTGGGAGTAATTAACCCAAGGGTCATCTTTATTCAGCCCCCCGGGCCAATGCTTGTCTAAGTGTTGGTCCAAACCAGAGCCACTTGCGGTGCCGCCCCTAGGCAACTTGGGGTATCGTCGGTTGCCGTACGTAGTGTTCATCCGGTGTTGCCCTGAGAACGAGATATGTGCAGCTCCTATCGGGATTGTCGGTGCATCGGGCGGCTTTGCTGGTCTAGTTTTATTGCTGTCGAAATGTCTTGTAGCCAGGATTCCGAGACTGATCGGGTCTTCCCGGGGAGAAGGAATATCCTTCGTTGATCGCGAGAGCTTATCATGGGCTAAGTTGGGACACCCCTGCAGGGATTGAACTTTCGAGAGGCGTGCCCGCGGTTATGTGGCACATGGGAATTTGTTAATATCCGGTTGTAGTAAACTTGAAGCAAACTCTTCTAAAATACACCAACCGTGTAGCGTAACTCGTGAGTGTCTCTTTTCGGGGTTGATCGAGAGGAGAACACGGTTTCTGGGTTATGTCTGATGTAAGTAGGAGTTCAGGATCACTTCTTGATCATTACTAGTTGACGACCGTTCCTTTGTTTCTCTTCTCGCTCTCATTTGCGTATGTTAGCCACCATATATGCTTAGCCGCTGCTGCAAACTCACCACTTTACCCCTTCCTTTCCCATTAAGCTTTGCTAGTCTTGATACCCATGGTAATGGGATTGCTGAGTCCTCGTGGCTCACAGATTACTACAACAATAGTTGCAGGTACAGGTTATGCGATGATCATGACGCGAGAGCGATGTTTGCTTGTATTGGAGTTCTTCTTCTGCTTCTTCTTCGATCAGGGGATAGGTTCCAGGTCGGCAGCCTGGGCTAGCAGGGTGGATGTCGTTTGAGTTTCTGTTTATGTTTTCATCCGTAGTCGGATGTTGATCTTGTATATGATGTTGTTGATGTATTCTTGTGGCATTTGTGCCTTATGTATGTATCCCCATCTATAATGTAATGTTGATGTAATGATATCCACCTTGCAAAAGCGTTTCAATATGCGGGTCTATCCTTGGTGGGACCTTCGAGTTCCTTTTGGATAGGGTCGCATATTGGGCGTGACAAGTTGGTATCAGAGCCTCGACCGACCTTAGGAGCCCCCTTGATTGATCATGTAATTTGGCCGTTGTTGAGTCTAGTAGAAAACTGTTTTCTGAGTCTAGTTATATCGGAGAGTAGGAATTCTTTTTACTCCTCAGCCCCTTCGTCGCTCTGGGGAGGAATCTTGACGTAGGTGTTTTGAATTACTCTTCTTCCCCTTCATATTTTTCTTTAGGTTCACGCAGTTGGTTTTTCGATTGTTGGTTCTCATCTCTTTTCATCCGGTGCACTTCTCGTCAAGTCGACTCGACCATCTTCATCTTTGCCAAGTTCAATCCTCAGTTCTTCCTCCGACGTCGTTGTTTTTCCTTGTCCGAAGTTGTCCTTGTTTTTCCCACCCGCCCTCCCTTCTTCTTCTCGGAACCGGAGTTTGTATTCGAGTATCCATCCTACTCGTGCGAAGTCTTTGCTTTCTTTCCTCAATGATTTCAACTGGTGTTTTCTCTTCAAGATATTCGCTGCTTTCCCTTCCAGCTTGCCTTTGTTTTCCGCCTCCCACCCTTCTTCTTCCCGGAGTTTGAGTCTGTTTCACCATCAATTTCATTCGTGTGGAGTCTCTTCAGTCTTTCGTCAATTGTTTCAACCGGTGAATTCTCGTCTTGTTCGTCATTCTTCATCCCTTTCTTTTTCCGGTGCACTCAATTCAAGTTTTTCGGATTAATCATATTCTTTTCCTTGGATCAAGTGTTTTCCTTGCTCGTTCGCCTCTCGCTAGTTTATCCTTCCGGAGTTCGGAAGACATCTCAGGAGATTCGTCTGTGTTCCAATTAATTCGAGGTTGTCACCTCAGTCAAATATTTCAGTTCTTCCGGTGCATCATCTATCTGTTCATCAACCCTTTCCAAGGGTGTTTTCTTTCAGTGGGCCCTAACCCACAGGTCTTTTCCCAGGATCTTACCTGACTCTTCTAATTCCCCCGAGGTTATTCTCGATTCTTTTTAAGTGTGACGTAAGAATGGATCCCATCAGTCACATGCCTTTTCCAAGATCGATTTCAAAAATTTTCATTATTGGCTCAACCTCTTCGCTTTTTATTCTTCCAGAGTATCTCATTAATTTTGGTGGTGTTTCTCGTCGTCATTTGAAGACCGAAGAAAAGTTCCTTTTAAATCTTGTCCGTTCCCCCGGAGATTCATGGTGCTAGCTCGATGTTATCCTATCTAGTTGTTTTCAGTTGTGCAATTCTTTTCATCCATCCGGAGTATTTCAGGAGTTGCTTTCCGTCTCAATCATCCGGAGGCCATCTTTTCGGAAGATTTCTTCGTTCCAAGTTTTCAAAGTCGTTCTCCAATTATTCTATATCCGTGCGCCTTCGTTTGTCTCAATATTCTTCCGGTGCTGTGTTCAAGCATTCGTTAATCAGTTCGCGATCTCTTGATCTCTTTTCTCTAAATTCCCTCAAGTATCTTTGTGCTTTTCTAATTCTTCCCGGTGATTCATTCTTTTTCATCAGTCATTTTCGAATGCTAACGGTGGTTCGTTCAAGATTCATTTTCCTTGATTATCATTTTAATTCATTCGTTCTTTCCAATCCTACCGGTGGTTCATGAAGACTCTCTCAAGTTTTGTGTTATCCCTTCTCAATCCTTTTTCAAGAAGAATAAGTAGTATGCAAATCCATTGCTTCTCATCAATTTAATTGGTGGAGGATAGGCATAACATAATTCTTAATCTCATTTCATCGTGGTAAAGTTGATTAATTCTTTCTTTGGAGATTGTTCGTGATGAGTGATTTTCTCGGATCTAAGTCGTTCGTCTTTTCTTTTCCCGAGTTCAAATTCCCTCGGCCATCTCGTCGGAACCTCCATCTAAATCATCGCAAGGCTCATCTTGTTCTTTCATCCTTCATTCTATCTCATCTTCCTTTTTGTCACCGGAGTTCTTCATGGTGGTTCTTCATTTTTTAATTCTTTCTTCATGAGTTCATCAAGATTTTGTTGGTGGAGCTCAAGTATCTTTCCTTCTTGCTTCTCGAAGTGCAAATAATTCTCCGTTTTCTTTTGAAGTGGAGTTTTGCATTTCTTCGTTCCTCTCAGCTATCCAATCATTTCCGTTTGTGGCCGGTTATCACCTTATAAATTTGAGATGTTTTCCATAAGTCCACAACAAGCAATTCTTTTCGTTGTTGATTTTCTCAACAACTCCGTTCAATCCTTTCTTCTGAGGTTGCTTCTATTTCATTCGTGGCACAAGTTGCCATTTTCTTCTCCGTTCTTTTCATTCCATTATTTCATTTCTTTCCGGAGGTTTTGTGTCATGTCTTCATCAAGTGTCATTCCATCTTCTCAAGTTCACATTCTATTCCTTCCATGTTTCAGCCGGAGTGCTACCTAAATCGTTTCAGTCTTATTCGTTTCTTTTCTCATTCTAACCACTCCGGTTAGAACGAGTGGTTTCATAGTCTATCTGATTCCGTGACCTTTCGATTCTCGTCATTATCGTCGCTCATCTCTTCTTCTCGAGTGCTCTCGATTCTTTGATTCTCCTCTTGAGTTCTTGTTTCACCTCATTCCTTTTCCCTTCCGTCTCGGTCCTAAGATCTCGGGACGAGATCTCTTGTTAGTGTAGGAGTGTTGTAACGCCCCGGATTCGATGCGCCAGGTGTCTGCCAGTTATTCGCAGTCGTTGCCATGTCATTTGCTTGCGTGTTGCATTTTATCATGTCATCATGTGCATTTCATTTTGCATACGTGTTCGCCTCATGCATCCGAGCATTTTCCCGTTGTCCGCTTTTGCAATCCGCACTCCTATGTCTCCGGCGCCCCATTTTACCTCTTTTAGGTAAGCGGGTGTTTAACGGTCTCGAATGGACCGAGGTTTGCCAAGCTGCCTTGGTATAGCACCGTAGACCGCTGTCAAGTTTTGGATCATTTGGAGGTCGTTTGATACTCCAACGGTTAACCGGGTAACCGCAAAAGCCCCCTTCTCTTTGCAGCCCAACACCCCTTCCAAAGTGGCCCAAAACCCACCTAACTCCCTTCCATGCTCTCGGTCGTTCGATCACGATCGCGTGGCCGAAAACCGCACCTCATTTGGACTCTCCTAGCTCCTTCTACCTATAAATCAGTCCCTCCCCGAAATTCATGGTCCAAACCCCGAAACCCTAGTTTTCGTCCTCCACAAGAGCCGGACATGTCCATGCCCGCCGGACACCTCAAGCCGCCGCCTCAAGACCACCTCTGGGCATACGTGTCCACTGCTTGCTTCCCCACCGCAAGCTGCCCCCAGGCCAGCTGAGGGCCTCCCTCCCTGCCACCGCCACCACGCGCATGCGCGCCTCAGCCCCCGCGCCTCCGGGCGCCTCCTCGCCTGGCCTCGCCGCTGCCGCCTCCACATGCTGCCCGGCCGCCCGCCCGCCTGGCCTTCCGGACCGAGCCGCCGCGCGCCCACGCCGCTCCTTCCTCTTCTTCTCCGCCGCCGTCTACCCCATCTCCGCGAACTCGTCAACCGTGCTTCGGATCTGGATCTGAAACCCTAAGGTTGACCCTGCTTTTCCTCTAAGTCCTGAGTGTTTTTGACATTATCATGCCATGTTCATGCCATCATAACTCTCTGCATATTGCTCCGTTTCGTGCGTGTAATATGTCAAATTGTTCGTCTCGACGAGTGCATCGTCTCATATCATTGCATCATTTACATTTGAGCTCATATTGATGCCCGAAATGCTGTTAGAAGAGGGCTATGTGATGTTAGTTTCAGATTCTTATCAGAACATGCACTTTTGTCATTTTTGCCATGATTGATGTGTGCACCCTATGAACTTGAGTCCTACATGTGTTTTGTAATATGCCATGCCATATTTACAGGGGTGTATGCCATGTATTTTTGTAATCTCTGTGGTGACTAGCACAAGCATGCAAACTAGGCTTCTTGATGTTGCTGATTTCAGCCCCTGTTTTGCTGATATTTTTATGCCATGTAAACTTGATGCTACCGAGAGATCCATGCTTATTTTGAGATACTTCAGTAAGGATGTTTTGAACATATGGTTATTCTCTATCCATCCATGCCCTTGTTTGCAATTATGGAGTGCCATAGCTTGAGTCAATCGAGCTCTACTTTTGCTATAAAATTTTTCCTGGCAGGTTGTTTACATGTTATTCAATTTTGCCAAGGTTGTTGTAGTTGATCCGTGTATGCTATGATGTTGTTCTTGCCATGTCTAGCTTCTATGCCATGTCTTCTTGATGGATGTATGCTTAGTTTGCCATGTATTGCTCTGTGGTGAGTGGTTCAAGCTCACCAACATGCCTACTTGTTATCTGTTTATGCCATGCTCCAGTTTTGCACCAAGTCTGAATCTGTTTATGTTTTTGCTATGTTCACATGCTTGCAACTGTATTTTATGATCCCTTTTGGCTCTTGGTCAGTAAGGGACTTTTGTTCTATGCAATTAGTAGATTCATGACATGCCTTTGTTTGCCATGATAAGTTCCTGTAGCATGTTGTTTGATAGCTCTAAACTTGGTAACCTGATGTTATTTCTGCCATGTCCTCAAAATTTCGCAAAGTCTGTGAACTGTTATTATTTGCAATCTTGCCATGTGTGTTTGAGCATGTTCTAGTGATCTCTGGAGATAGCTCAGTGTTCGTGTTTTGTCATGCTTTACCTGTACATCATGCCCATGCCTTTTGTTTTCTTGTTGAGGTCCTGTAGCATGTTGTTTTGATGCTTGCAATATGCCTAGTTGCTGTTATGGACAGATTGTTGTTATGTCTTGTTTCATGTGTATGCGTTGAACTGTTGCTCCGTTTTGAGTGTGCTCTATATGAAACTTGCTTGATTTTGCATGTAGCTTCATATTATCATGCTGCATTCATGTTTTGAGGTGTTTGCTTGATGTTGGTATGCATTTTGCATCAGTGCCATGCTCATCTTGTTTTGCTCATATCTTCTAGGCCGTAGCTCCGAACTAAATGAACTTTATATGTAACTTGACTAGAATTTCGTGTAGATCATCGTGGTGCATCTTAAATTTCTATTTAACAACTTGAACATAAGGTTTATTCAGTTCTGGACCAATTTCGAAATTTGCATATGAGGACTTACCGGAATTGTTATATGTTGTTCCCGGCCGCATTTAAACTTGCCTTGATGTGTTGCTCTTGTTTGCATCATCTCTTGCCATGAGTAGCTTCATGTAGCTTTGTCATGCATCATGCTTGTTGTGCATCATGTCTTGTCTATGTGTGGTGTGTTTACCTTGTTGTGTGCTTCTTCTTGTTAGTTCCTGTTTCGTTGCGATCGTGAGGATTCCTTCGTCTACGCTTGGTTCGGCTGCATCCGTTCGTCTTCTTCATGGACTCGTTCTTCTTCCTAGTGGGATTTTAGGCAAGATGACCGCTACCCTGGATCTCACTACTATCATTGCTATGCTAGTTGCTTTGTTCTTTTCTCTATGCTGCGCTACCTATTACCTGTTCCTCAAGCCTCCCAAATTGCCATGTCAACCTCTAACCTTTTGCACCCTTCCTAGCAAACCATTGTTTGGCTATGTTACCGCTTTGCTCAGCCCCTCTTATAGCGTTGTTAGTTGCAGGTGAAGATGAAGTTTGTTCCTTGTTGGAACATGGAGATGTTGTTCCTTGTTGGAACAAGTTTACTTGTTGGGATATCACAATATATCTTATATTATTAATGCATCTATATACTTGGTAAAGGGTGGAAGGCTCGGCCTTATGCCTGGTGTTTTGTTCCACTCTTGCCGCCTCTAGTTTCCGTCATATCGGTATTATGTTCCCGGATTTTGCGTCCCTAACACGGTCGGGTGATTTATGGGACCCCTTGACAGTTTGCTTTGAATAAGACTCTCCAAAGAAGGCCCAACATTGGTTTTACCATTTGCCTCACCACCACCTATTTTCCCTTGGGAGTAATTAACCCAAGGGTCATCTTTATTCAGCCCCGGCCAATGCTTGTCTAAGTGTTGGTCCAAACCAGAGCCACTTATGTGCCGCCCCTAGGCAACTTGGGGTATCGCCGGTTGCCGACGTAGTGTTCATCCGGTGTTGCCCTCGAGAACGAGATATGTGCAGCTCCTATCGGGATTGTCGGTGCATCGGGCGGCTTTGCTGGTCTAGTTTTATTGTCGTCGAAATGTCTTGTAGCCGGATTCCGAGATTGATCGGGTCTTCCCGGGAGAAGGAATATCCTTCGTTGATCGCGAGAGCTTATCATGGGCTGTTGGGACACCCTGCAGGTTTGAACTTTCGAGAGCCGTGCCTGCGGTTATGTGGCGATGGGAATTTGTTAATATCCGTTGTAGTAAACTTGAAGCAAACTCTTCTAAAATACACCAATCGTAGCGTAACGTGAGTGTCTCTTTTCGGGTTGATCGAGAGGAGAACACGGTTTCGGGTTATGTCCGACGTAAGTAGGAGTTCAGGATCACTTCTTGATCATTACTAGTTGACGACCGCCTTTGTTTCTCTTTTCGCCTCATTTGCGTATGTTAGCCACCATATATGCTTAGCGCTGCTGCAACCTCACCACTTTACCCCTTCCTTTCCCATTAAGCTTTGCTAGTCTTGATACCCATGGTAATGGGATTGCTGAGTCCTCGTGGCTCACAGATTACTACAACAACAGTTGCAGGTACAGGTTATGCGATGATCATGACGCGAGAGCGATGTTTGCTTGTTTTGGAGTTCTTCTTCTGCTTCTTCTTCGATCAGGGGATAGGTTCCAGGTCGGCAGCCTGGGCTAGCAGGGTGGATGTCGTTTGAGTTTCTGTTTATGTTTTCATCCGTAGTCGGATGTTGATCTTGTATATGATGTTGTTGATGTATTCTTGTGGCATTTGTGCCTTATGTATGTATCCCCATCTATAATGTAATGTTGATGTAATGATATCCACCTTGCAAAAGCGTTTCAATATGCGGGTCTATCCTTGGTGGGACCTTCGAGTTCCTTTTGGATAGGGTCGCATATTGGGCGTGACACATGCCCTGCTCCGCAAGACCTCGGTCCCCGTCCAGCCTTCACTCCTAAGCGAGGCCTTGGACTTAATGCGATCTCTCACCATCACAGAGGAGTCACCTCCGAATTACGCCCAGCCCAAACTAGGGGCTGAGTGCAGGGAATTTTGCGTCCCACCCACCACCCACTTGGTAGCCACTGTCGAAGACTTAACTGACATGCTCGACTACGCCTCCAAAGACATCGACGGTATGGACGACGATTCCGGAGCCGAACCAGGCCAAAACCCGCCTATCACTGGGCGTTAGACTGCCACTTCTACATACGACGTGTACATGGTGGATACACCCAAAGAGAACGACGATGGCAATCAGGATCCGATCGAGGACAAGCCCGTTGAGGTACCACCAAAGCGTCGATGTCAGCGGCGCCATTCTCGGTTGCAGCGGGAAAAAGAAAGTAATACTGGCACCGGAGACAATGACACTCCGGAGAATGTCGAAGACTCTGACCACCCCATCGAGCCTGCCATAGAGCAGGATGATTGGGAAGACGGATAAGTCAACCCAGAGGAACTTTCCAAGAATTAGGATTCGGAGGACAGTAACGCCTCCGAGGAGGAAGTCAGCCTTGGCAATGAAGATTTCATCATGCCAGAGGAACCCCTCGAGCAAGAGCACTGCAAGCGACAACTCATTGCAACTGCGAGGAGTCTAAAAAAGAAGCAGCAATAGCTCCAAGCCGAACAGGATACACTCAACGACAGATGGACCTAGGTCCTTGCTGCCGAGGAATATGACCTCGAGCGCCCAACAAAGATTTATCCGAAGTGTCGGCTACTGCCACAATTCGATGACAAGGCCCTTGAGTCAATACCGTCAAGATATAATCATGTTGATGAACTAGACCGACCACCACATGGGCAAGACAGGCCGGCTGCTTACGCCAAACAACAGCCCGTGCCACCTCGCCACCGAGGCAAAGAGGTAGCGGCTCCGGGCAACACCTACGACTTATGTAAGGACCTGGACAATAGAGCCGGCCAGACCTGATCAATCTACGGATCAAGGGGACGCGCTCCAACGAGAGACGGCAGCCATCAAGCTTGGCGCGATAAGCATAACCAAACTCGAGCTGAAAACCGAACACGGATGTCATCTGAACTCCGTCGTGATGTTGCCCGATACAGAGGCGTCGCACACCCCTTGTGCTTTACCGATGAGGTAATGCGGCATCAGTTTGCAGAAGGGTTTTAACCCGTAAACATTGAATCATACGATGGAACGACAGATCCCACGGTATGGACTGAGGACTTTCTTCTCCATATTCACATGGCTCGCGGCGACGATCTCCACGCCATTAAATACCTCCCCCTAAAGCTGAAAGGACCAGCATGACATTGGTTAAACAGCCTCCTAGAGAACTCCATTGGTAGCTGGGAAGATTTGAGGATGCCTTTTGAGACAACTTCCAAGGTACCTATGTCCGGCCTCCGGATGCCGATGACCTCAATCATATAGTCCAACAACACGGAGAGTCAGCCCACGAACTCTAGACTAGGTTCTTAATTAAAAGAACCAAATCATCGACTGTCTAGACGCCGAAGCCCTCGTGGCCTTTAAACATAGTGTTTGCGACGAATGGCTTGCCCCACACCTCGGTCAGGAAAAGCTGAAGTCTATGGCAGCTCTTACCACACTCATGACCCGCTTCTGCACGGGAGAAGACGGCTGGTTGGCTCATAGAAGCAACAGTACCAGCGACCCTGGCACCTCCGAAGCTAGGGATGGCAACGGCGGGCCACGATGCAACAAACATAAGCGTCGAAACAACACTGAAGAAACTGAAGACACAACAGTTAACGCGGGATTCAGTGGCTCTAAATCCGGTCAGCGGAAGAAGCCATTCAAAGGAAATAAAGATGGTCCATCTAATTTGGACAAAATACTCAATCGGCCTTGCCAGATTCATGTCACCCCTGATAAGCCTGCCAATCATTCCAACAGGAACTTTTGGGTCTTCAAAGAGGCCGATAAGTTAAATACCGAACATAAGGGGAAAGGGCCGCCAAGCAAGGACGATGATGAGCCCCGCCCACCGAACACAGGGGGACAAAAGAAATTTCCCCCTGAGGTGAAAACAGTGAACATGATATATGTCACACATATCCCCAAAAGGGAGCGCAAGCGTGCACTAAGGGACGTCTACGCCATAGAGCCTGTCGCCCCTAAATTCAACCCGTGGTCGGCTTGTCCGATCACCTTTGATCGCAGGGACCAACCGACGAGTATCCGTCATGGAGGTTCGGCAGCCCTGGTCCTCGATCCAATTATCGACGGATACCATCTCACTCAAGTCCTTATGGACGGAGGCAGCAGTCTTAACTTGATCTATCAAGACACTGTCCGTAAAATGGGTATTGACCCATCAAGAATCAAGCCTAGTAACACCACCTTTAAAGGAGTGATACCCGGCGTCGAGGCCCGCTGTACGGGCCCACTAACATTGGAAGTGTTCTTCGGTTCACCGGACAACTTCCGAAGCAAAGACTTGATCTTCGACATCGTACCCTTCCGCAGTGGTTATCACGCACTGCTCGGACATAGCGCCTTCGCCCGCTTCAATGCAGTCCTGCATTATGCTTACTTAAAGCTCAAAATGCCTGGAGCCCGCGGCATTATTACAGTCAATGGAAACATGGAGCGCTCCCTCCGTACTAAGGAGCACACTGCAGCCCTTGCAGACGAAGTATAGAGCGGCCTCATCAAGCTGAATAAATCATCGGCCATCAAGGCCCCGGACACCGTTAAGCGAGTCCAGCCTACTCCGTACAATGACAGCTCCGTGGATCCAGAGTTGGACTAGCAGTCTTGCCTCCATCGATAGCCCCACACAACCGCGACATATGTACCGCGCGTGCATAATTACGCACTCAAAATACCCTGGGAAAGAACGGAGGCATACTGCGGACAAGGTCTATAGTGCGGTTTGACCCTATTTAACCTTAACCTTTCTTCTTTGATCTTTTTCCATATCACAGGTGCATTAAAACCTAGCTATCCTACGGTCGTGCAAGGGCTCTTTCTGGGCCCATTTCGTATAAACGACCGTGGACTGCTCGTCTCAAAGGATTTTTCTACCAAGGAGAAACAGCGCAGACATGCGGTAGGGCATCAATAAGATTGTCGCGGGATATCCGCGCCCACCTATGGGACCGGGTGGCCCCTTGCTGGTTCGGGGTGTTGCGTTGCACAAAGAGCAGATCAGCGCATGGTAGCACGGCAGAAAGCAAACGAGCAATTTACCCAGGTTCGGGCCGCCACGAGGCGTAAGACCCTACTCCTGCTTTGGTGGATTGATGGTGGAATGAATGTGGTGGTGTGTAGTACACTTGCCCGGCAGGGTTTGCCTCTGGGCCGTAGCGACTACACGCGTATGGTGGCTTGGGTTCATCAACTTTCTAACCCTTCCTACGAGTGCCATGGACCTCCTTTTATAGATTAAGGGGTCACCACAGTGGCAAAGTGGTCATTATCCACTGATATGATAGCGAACAGTGTTATCATACCTAACTCTGTGGGCTAACAAGGTGCATTAAATGCACCGCTTAGTGTCACATCACTGGTTGCCCGGCAAGGCTTGCCGGGTTATCTTGCAAGCTCCGCGCCTGTTCCCTTAACACGTCGAAGGATGGGTGTCATTTGTGGGTTTGTTCTATAGGAAATGACCGCCGTGTGGCAAATGGCTGCCACTTAATCACCTTGCGGCTTGACACCGCACTGATTGACGATGTGGGTCGTGCTAGAGTGGTTGGCAGGGTGGTTCAGCCCCCGCGAGCCCCGGCAGACTCTGTCGGGGAGTCTTGGTTGCTTGCTTCTGGTGGTGGCCTTGCCCCTTGCTGGGCTCGCCTGCCCGGAAAGGGAGGCCCTTTCCTTATAGATATCCCACTCCTCTGGCTTGACCTTGGTCTCTCTGAGCTGCATGTTGGTTCTTCAAGTATCTTGGTCCTTATATCTTTGACTTGAGCTGGTGCTTCAATCTTGATCTTGTGCCTATGCACAGTTGGGCAACATACCCAGGGTTTGTTGCACAAACATAAGCCCCCGGGCCTGCCCCGAACGCGCTGTTGAGCGTCATCATGGTAGGGCCTAATAAGTGCACAGTCAGGACTGCTGAAGGGGTTGGCCCCTTGAGGTTTCCTTTGCTGCTTCCTTAGTCTTGATCTCGGGGCGGTTTCTGATTTCCCCGCATGTTGTGCGCGGCGTCGTGGGAGAACTTGGATTGTGGTCCACGGATTTTCCACGCCCCACGATCACGGGGCGAAAACTGCCATCCCAATCGCCCCCCGTTTCGTATGCACCTTGCCACGTGTTCCGCATGCATTGGGCATGGTAGGTGGTGGATGTAGAGGGCATGGGGAGGAGTGCTATGGGTGAAAACCGAGCGTCGATGGTTGGAGTAGAGTGGCGGCCTCGACCCTCAGATTTGTAGTGGGTCAGAGGAGCCGTATTGAAGGAGAGGGGCGGCCGTTTCCCATAAGAGGGGCTAGCCCCCCTGCACCGCTTCCCTATAAAAGGGGTCGGGGCAGTGTTCTTCTGCACACACTTCTCCTTCTCTTTTATGATCCTTCTCTTCTAGTCATGGCGCGAGGGCGAGGGCGTGGTGGAGCTCCGGTCGCGGCGACGAGGGCTTCTTCTCGACAACGCGCCCCTCCTCCTCCAGACCCTGAGGCAGCAGAATCGTCCACAATGAGAGGAGGAAGAGGGCATGGTCGCGGTTGTCACGACGCCCGAGGAGGAGGAGGAGGAGGGCGGTGCCTTGGTGGCGCCTCCGCCGGTGGCTCCACCCCCGATGGAAGGCCACGTTGGTGACCAGCCCCGGGAGTTTGTCATCAGGCTGTACAAACCCTTGTGTGGTCACCTTCGCCTTCCATCTCCCTTTGCACGGGAGATGGAACTTGAGCAACCACGCATTCTGCGGCTGCAGATGAGGGGCTGCGGGAATGGAGGCATGAGGGTTGACGTCGACTTCCCCGCTCCTCATGTGATGTATTTTTGCCGCGGCTAGAAGACCTTTGCCCGTGCCCATGGCTTCTCAGAGGGGCACGTTCTCCAGTTCAAACTAATGGAGAACGGCCTCCTCTCCGTCAAGATCTTCGAGCGCTCGGGTGGTCGCTTAGGATGCTGCACGGAAAGTTTGACCGACGACGAAAGCTCCTCCTCGAGCGAAAGCAACGAGGAGGACAGTGATGGCGATGATGACGGTAGCGGGTGGAGGAGCGATGACTCTGACTCCGGCTGATCGTCACTCGCACCATCTTCATCAGGCAGCAGCACCATCATCTACATCCGAGTCTCCTGCTGGCAGTGCGATTTGCCGGGGAGTTGGATGCAGAGGTGTGGATGGTGCTGCCGGGCTCCTCCAGCAGGCTTCCTCTCGGGATGCAGCTCCGCTAGCCCTGCTGAGTCCTGCTGGCCCTGGTGAGGGTGGTTGACGGGGCTGCCTTCCGCCGTGCTCTCCATTGAGGCGTTCCCTCGCGCTTCCGTCCCCCCGGGCTGCCTCTCCTGGAGCCCGATGAGAGCGGGACGGGCCTCCGCCCAGGCGCTCCTTTTGCCGTCCTCGCCTTCGACGGCTACGCCTAGGAGGAGAGGGACAAGAAAGGGCATTATGGAGCACTTATCTTTTTTCAATCCTAAACTTGTAGGCAATCGCCAAACTTTAATTCAAATAATATAATCTCTCGAGTCCATCTTTGTGTTCTGTAATGCTTGTACTTGTATCGGCATATGAATGAAAAAGATGAACCTTGCCGGGAACCCATGCATGTGTATGTCCATGCAGAGGTGGAGTGCCTCTTTAATAAAAATAAACGATTTTTCCCCGGCAGGATATCCTGCCGGCACCCTCTTCGTCTGCCAGAGAGCTACGTCTGTCGGGGAACACACAGAGGGGCCAGCCCCCCGCCAGCTTATTTTTACCAAAGGCAACTACGACCATCCTGACCGAAGCAACGTTCGAGTCATGGATGGGAGCACCTAAGTTTCAAAAGAGAGGCAAGGTTTTCTCATGCAAAGGTATAGCTTACATAACACTAATGGAAAAGAGGTAAACTTATATGTTTGGCTTGTCGGGGATTGCTGTGCAGTGCAATCTTCTCGTTCCTTGTCAAAGCCAAGTTCACGACAGGAACCTGAAACTCCATGTAGATGAGAATAAAATGCATGATGCAATACTATCTATATGCATATGCAAATGCTCATGAAATGCTGATGCAGTGATCTGGGCGTGCTCGTGCATGCATGCAATCTTAGTTGGGCCCCCCTACAGCGCTTCTTTATTTTCTCTTGCACGGGGTCATCGCCCTGGCTTTGTAGAAGGGGTTACATGCAGCTGAGGCAAGGCCTATACAAAAGGGTGGCTGCCGAGTAGTGCCCGGCACTACCCGGCAGCCTCGCACCTTACGGGTAGTACTTATGGAGATGCTCAATATTCCATGAGTTTTGCAACTGAGTGCCATCTCTGGTCTCCAGATGGAATGCGCTGGGTCTGGTGACTCGTACCACCCGGTAAGGGCCTTCCCACTTTGGTGACAGCTTGTGTGTACCCTTGGCGGACTGAACGCGCCTAAGGACAAGGTCACCTTCCTCAAAACACCGGGCACAAACCCTGCGGCTGTGGTAGCGATGCAGGGCTTGCTGGTAGTGCGGCACGCGTAGCGGCCCGGAGACGGTTCTCCTCGAGTAGCACAACATTGTCACGCAAGTGCTGATCTTGCGCTACTTCATCATAGGCAAGCACTCGAGGGGACCCATAAATGAGTTCTGTGGGGATAATTACTTCTGCCCCATAGACCATGGAGAAGGGAGTCTGCCCGGTAGCTCGGTTTGGTGTCGTTCTGAGGGACCAGAGAACTACCGACAGCTCCTCGATCCACCGCCTGCCGTGCTTCTGCAAAAGTTCTTGTCTTGAGTCCATGAAGCACTTCAGTGTTCACCCTCTCAGCTTGTCCATTGCTCCAGGGGTGTGCCACAGAAGCGAATTAGATCTTGCATCCGAGGTCTTGAACATATTGCATGAAGGCGTGGCTCATGAAATGGGTGCCGTTGTCAGTGATGATCCTTGCCGGAACTCCAAAATGACACACCAATTCTTTCAAGAACTTGTTAGCTGACTGAGCAGTCACCTTTCTCACGGCAGACACTTCCGGCCACTTTGTAAACTTGTCGATGGCAACGAACAAGAATTCAAAGCCCCCGATTGCTCGGGGGAAGGGGCCGAGGACATCGAGCCCCCAGACCAAAAATGGCCATGATAGAGGGATTGTCTGAAGGGCTTGGGCAGGCAGGTGTGTTCTCTTTGAATGGAACTGGCAGGCTTCACATGTCATGACGAGCTCAACTGCATCTTGGAGGGCTGTGGGCCAATAGAATCCTTGTCGGAATGCTTTCCCAACTAATGCCCTTGATCCAGTGTGTGAGACGCACATTCCTCTGTGAATCTCAGCCAACAGTTCCTTTCCATCTTCCCGGCAGACACCCTTCAATTTCACACCATTGGGCCTTCTTATGTACAGAGTGTCATCGACAAACTAATACATACTGGCCATCCGGGCTACTTTCTCAGCTTCATCTTGGTCGCCGGGAAGTTCTCCGGTTTGGAGGAAGCGGACGATGTGCCTTGACCAAGTTGGAGCCCGGGGCTCGGCAACAAGGACTAGCGGCACCTCCTCTACTGCGGGAGTGCCAGCCTCATCCGCGGGGTCAGGTCTGGCTGGAGGGGGTGGTCCGGAAGGCTGTGAGGAGTTGTTTCCGGCAGGCTCTCTGCCGGGAGCGGATGGCTCGATCGGGAGAGGCTTACCGTAGTCCAACTTTCTCCTTTTCCAGGCTATTGTGGCTGGTGATACGGAGGGCTGGGAGAGATGGAGAACAAAAGTTCTTGGTTCCACTGGAAGCTTCTGCGCAGCGCACTTTGATAGGTGATCAAGTATGATGTTTTTTGCACGGGGTACGTGCTTTGTTTGCAACCCATCAAAGTGTTCCTCCAATCTCCTCACTTCCTCGACGTATGCTTCCATCAATGGGCTTTGCTAATCCTTGTTGACTTGTCTCACCACAAGCTGTGAATCTCCTCGAATGATCAACTTCTTAATTCCCAATTCTGTTGCAATCCTGAGCCCGGCAAGGAGCCCTTCATACTCAGCTGTATTGTTGGTGGCTTCTTCCCGGGCAAAGTGCATTTGGACAACGTACTTCAAGTGATCCCCAGAGGGGGCAATAAGAAGCATGCCATCCCCCGCACCTCATAGGGAAAAGGCACCATCAAAATATATAATCCATTCTTGGGATGATTCCTTGCCGGGGAGAGTTGTTTCTGTCACTTCCTCATCAGGGGATGGCGTCCATTCTGCAATAAACTCTGCTAGTGCCCTGCTCTGGATAGTTGATGTGCTCTCAAACTTTGAGCCAAAGCTGGATAACTCCAAAGCCCACTCCACTATTCTGCCGGTAGCCTCAGGGTTTTTGAGTATCCTTTGCAACGGAAAACGAGTGACAATTGTGATCTTATGTGCTTGGAAGTAGTGGCGCAGTTTACTTGAGGCCATGATGAGGCCAAAAATCAACTTTTGCACGCCAGAGTATCTCGATCTAGCCCCTTGCAACAAGGAGATGACGAAGTACACTGGGCACTGCACCATTTTCTTCCTTGCCGCGTCCTTGGGGTTGCTCTCGTTGCCGTGCTCACTGCTGTTCTGATCCTCTTCTGACTTTGCCATGATCTGGCAACTTTCTGCCTCATCTGCTTCTCGCTGTGCTACCAAGGCTGCACTAACCACTTGGTTGGTTGCCGCCAAGTAAATCAATAATGGCTCTTGGGGTTTGGGTGCAACCAAGGTAGGCACAGATGATAGGTAGTGTCGGATCAAAGGTTCTGTTAAAATCCACAAGGTTCTAACACTAGGGTGCGCACGAAGATCTCCCCCTACCGATCCACGTCCTAGCTTTGCTAAGATCTCAAGGGCTAACTCAACGAACTCGCAACACAAGGGACACAAGATTTATACTGGTTCAGGCCACTTTTGTGGTGTAATACCCTACTCCAGTGTGGTGGTGGTGGATTGCCTCTTGGGCTGAGGATGAACAGTACAAGGGGAAGAATAGCCTCCTGAGGAGAGGTGCTCTTGTGCTCGGTGAGTAGGTGTGGTGAGGGGAATGATTGTTTGACCCCTTGCTATGATGGTGGCTAGTCCTATTTATAGAGGCCCTGGTCCTCTCTCCAAATATTGAGCGAGAAGGGAGCCAACAACGACCAATTTTGAAAGGGGACAGCTAGTACAGCTTATCCTGACAAAAGCAGTCTTCGCCTGCAAAAGGCTCTGGTGGTGACGCCGCCTTGGGCTCCATGGTGACCTCCGTCTTGCCATCCTGCTGGTCTTGGTCTTGTTGCACTGATATGGAAACCTTTGCTTGACGCCTCGGTACTCCGCGCCTGCGCTTGCCTTCTTAGCACCAAAGAGGAAACGAGGACACTGTGCGCGCTGGCGCCCGCCTGGTCTCGATCGTCATGGCTCACTTCACGAGAACCTCGTGAGGTTTGCCTTGCCTTGATCTCTCCGCTCCTCGTGAGCCAACCTGGGGAGGCCGCTCCTAAGGAGGTCTTGCGTCGTCCGCCTTGCGAGGCTTGGCCCCTCGCGAGGGTCTTGAATGCCTTGTTGGTGAGGATTGGCTGTATGGGCCCACCAGCAGAGCCATGCCGTGGGCCACAGGCAGGCAAGTCTGGGGACCCCCGTTCCCAGAACACCGACAGTAGCCCCCGGGCCCAAGGAGCGCTCGGGATTGGCGTCGAGGCGAAGCCGAAGGTTAAGTGCGGAGCACCACGGGCCCCAATAGCCTGTGGCCTTGGTCGATGCGTGGCGGTTGATTGGACGTGGGTGTCTCCGCTTCCCCATGCTGCCTTGGAATCCACTTGGCTATACGACCACCACAACCTACACAGTTATTCTTCCATCACCCGCGCCATACTTCCCCAATTCCTCTGCTTCCCCGGGACTCTGCTCCTCTTTCCAATCTGACATGAGCTCTGCTCGCTCCATTGCCATGGCGCCGAAACAAGCGGATAAGGGGAAGAAACCTCTGTCTTTAGCCAGTGCGCCTCTGGTCGTCGAGCCCGCAGTTGGCCGATCGCTGGTGCTCAACAATGAGGCCATGGGCAACTCGCGTCCCATGCTCGCATCTAGTTTCAATGAGTGGGGAAAGACGGTGGCTTGGCCTGCGTCTCGTGCTCGCAATGATCGAGCTGCCACCGAGGTCCCAATCTTCATCGATGCCCTTTGGGCCGGCCTGGTCCCTCTTTTCTCCGCCTTCTTCAACGCAGTGCTTGAACACTATCATATCCACATGCTGCATCTTGATCCCCAATCTGTGACCCTTCTTGCTATCTTCACCTTCGTGTGTGAGGCCATGGTGGGCATTGCCCCTTCCATGGCCCTTCTTCGCCACTTCTTCTCGTTGCATCTGATTGACCCTCGGGCCTCGGCAGAGCTCGGGATGCCTGAGCTTCCAGGTTGTGGTTGCGACGGTAGGCGCGGGGATCGACTTTGAGCTTCCTCCATCCACGAGCAAGTTTTGGACACGGTGGGTATTTGTTGATGTCGGAGTGCTCAACCCCCTGCTCCATTCTTCGTCAGCGCCTGCCGTCCCCAACTCCATTTGGGGCCACGAGAAGCTCACGAGCCCTTGCCTCGTCCCCATCTGGATCAGGCTGAAGGACCGTGGCGTTACTACGCCTATGGTGGTGAAGGGGTTCGTCCGGCACCGAGTCGCCCCGCTTCAGCGCCATTCTCGACCGATGTGGGTCTTGCTCAACAGCCAGGACCATATAAGGCTTCAGGAGTCCGGGCTCCCTCTTGAGACGCGGCAGACGGTGCTTGGGGTCTTGGTGGGCGTTCCGTTGGCGGACGACATGCCTGGGAAGAGTTGTTTGTTGTACCGTTGCTCGAATAAGGAGGAATTCGTGGACCACATGCCTTCTTTCGACGAGTGGGGGCTGCGCCCAGACGGCCTGGTGGGGCCCCGTGAGAACCCCGTCAACGTGGTTCCCCTCTTCTCTACTGGCGTCGAGCTCGCCCCGAGTGTCGATGCAGGGAGGAGAGCACCACCGGAGGCCGATGTCGTGGGTGCCGAAGCTCTGGTGCCGCCCGGGGCTCCAGAGGCGTCCTTGGGAACCCATGTCTCCTGCCCCGGGGGCGGCAGTTGTGGGGGTGATGCAGATTGCGGCTCCCGAGGCCGAAGCTCCTGGGACCTCGGCAGGCCGCAGCGAGGTGGCACCCGATGGCTCGCCTCCGCTTGGCGCCCCTGAGGTTGTCCCTTCGAGCGCTTCTCCAGTTGCTCCCCGTGCCGGCTGCCACGTCCAGCGCTTCGATCGGCTTTGTGTGGACTTCAAGGAGCTCCGCAAGAGGAAGGGATCCCCGAGCGGCAGCAGTGGTGTCTTTGGGTCGTTGAAGCGGAGGATGTACATCGCCGTCGACGACTAAGTACTATATCTTTGCGGTTTCTTGTGTGTTGCTTCCTTCCTGGCGGTGGTCCTTGACGATCCCTTCCGCCAAAGCCGCTGGGTCTCCTGAGAAGCAGCCTCCTCTCCCCTTGATTCCATCGCTGGCCTTGGGCGGCCCGAGCCTACACACCGTCCCAGGAGCGGGGTCGGTTGGTGAGGCGCGCTCACCTCTGTGGCGCCTTGGGCCCATGGCCTTGATGTCTACTACACAACCTTCTTATTGTAGACGTTGTTGGGCCTCCAAGTGCAGAGGTTTGTAGGACAGTAGCAAATTTCCCTCAAGTGGATCACCTAAGGTTATCAATCCATGGGAGGCGTAGGATGAAGATGGTCTCTCTCAAGCAACCCTGCAACCAAATAAACAAGAGTCTCTTGTTTCCCCAACACACCCAATACAATGGTAAATTGTATAGGTGCACTAGTTCGGCGAAGAGATGGTGATACAAGTGCAATATGGATGGTAGATATAGGTTTTTGTAATCTGAAAATATAAAAACAGCAAGGTAACAAGCGGTAAAAGTGAGCATAAACGGTATTGGAATGCTAGGAAACAAGGCCTAGGGTTCATACTTTCACTAGTGCAAGTTCTCTCAACAATAATAACATAATTGGATCATATAACTATCCCTCAACATGCAACAAAGAGTCACTCCAAAGTCACTAATAGTGGATTACAAACAAAGAGATTATTGTAGGGTACGAAACCACCTCAAAGTTATTCTTTCCAATCAATCCGTTGGGCTATTCCTATAAGTGTCACAAACAGCCCTAGAGTTCATACTAGAATAACACCTTAAGACACAAATCAACCAAAACCCTAATGTCACCTAGATACTCCAATGTCACCTCAAGTATCCGTGGGTACGATTATACGATATGCATCACACAATCTCAGATTCATCTATTCAACCAACACATAGAACCTCAAAGAGTGCCCCAAAGTTTCTACTGGAGAATCACGACGAAAACGTGTGCCAACCCCTATGCATAGGTTCATGGGCGAAACCCGCAAGTTGATCACCAAAACATACATCAAGTGAGTCACGTGATATCCCATTGTCACCACAGATACGCACGGCAAGACATACATCAAGTGTTCTCAAATCTTTAAAGACTCAATCCGATAAGATAACTTCAAAAGGGAAAACTCAATCCATTACAAGAGAGTAGAGGGGGAGAAGAAACATAAGATCCAACTATAATAGCAAAGCTCGCGATACATTAAGAGATCAAACACATAGCTACTGGTACATACCCTCAGCCCCGAGGGTGAACTACTCCCTCCTCGTCATGGAGAGCGCCAGGATGATGAAGATGGCCACCGGTGAGGGTCCCCCCCTCCGGCAGGGTGCCTGAACAGGGTCCCGAGAGGTTTTTGGTGGCTACAGAGGCTTGCTGCGGCGGAACTCCCGATCTATTATGTTCATCGGAAGTTTTAGGGTACGTGGGTATATATGGGAGAAAGAAGTACGTCGGTGGACCTCCGGGGGACCCACGAGGCAGGGGGCGTGCCCTAGGGGGGTGGGCGCGCCCCCCACCCTCGTTGCCACCTCCCTTCTTTCCTGGCGTGCACTCCAAGCTTTTCCGGTAGCTTTCCTTCCAAAAATAACATCTCCAGTTGGTTTCATTCCGTTTCGACTCCGTTTGATATTCCTTTTCTTCGAAACACTGAAATAGGCAAAAAACAACAATTCTGGGCTGGTCCTCCGGTTAATAGGTTAGTCCCAAAAGTAATATAAAAGTGGATAATAAAGCCCAATATTGCCCAAAATAGTAGATAATATAGCATGGAGCAATCAAAAATTATAGATACGTTGGAGACGTATCAACCATCCCCAAGCTTAATTCCTGCTCGTCCTCGAGTAGGTAAAATGATAAAAAAGAATTTTTGATGCGGAGTGCTACTTGGCATAATTTCAATGTAATTCTTCTTAATTGTGATATGAATATTCAGATCCGAAAGATTCAAGATAAAAGTTCATATTGACATAGAAATAATAATACTTCAAGCATACTAACTTAGCAATTATGTCTTCTCAAAATAACATGGCCAAAGAACGTTCATCCCTACAAAATCATATAGTTTAGTTATGCTCCATTTTTGTCACACAAGAATGCTCTCATCATGCACAAACCCGATGACAAGCCAAGCAATTGTTTCATACTTTAGTAATCTCAAACTTTATAAACCTTCACGCAATACATGAGCATGAGCCATGGATATAGCACTACGGGTGGAATAGAATACGATGATGGGGGTTATGTGGAGAATACAAAAAAGGAGAATATCTCACATCAACGAGGCGAATCAATGGGCTATGGAGATGCCCATCGATTGATGTTAATGCAAGGAGTTGGGATTGCCATGCAACGGATGCACTAGAGCTATAAATGTATGAAAGCTCAACAAAAGAAACTAAGTGGGTGTGCATCCAACTTTCTTGCTCACGAAGACCTAGGGCACTTAAGGAAGCCCATCGTTGGAATATACAAGCCAAGTTCTATAATGAAAAATTCCCACTAGTATATAACATTGACAAAACAAGAGACTCTCTATCATGAATATTATGGTGCTACTTTGAAGCACAAGTGTGGTAAAAGTATAGTAGCATTGCCCCTTTTTTATATATTTTTTTGGTCCTTCTTTTTTTTCTTTGGCCTTTCTCTTTTTTTTGGGACAATGCTCTATTGAATGATGATCATCACACTTCTATTTATTTACAACTCAATGATTACAACTCGATACTAGAACAAAGTATGACTCTATATGAATGCCTCCAGTGTGTAATCGGATATGCAATGAATCAAGAGTGACATGTATGAAAGAATTATGAACGGTGGCTTTGCCACAAATACTATGTCAACTACATGATCATGCTAGCAATATGACAATGATGAATGTGTCATGATGAATGGAATGGTGGAAAGTTGCATGGCAAGATATCTCGAATGGCTATGGAAATGCCATAGTAGGTAGGTATGGTGGCTGTTTTGAGGAAGATATTAGGAGGTTTATGTGAAAGAGCGATCATATCACGGGTTTGATGCACCGCTAAGTTTGCACCAACTCTCAATGTGAGAAAGGGCAATGCACGGTACCGAAGAGGCTAGCTATGATGGAAGGGTGAGAGTGCGTATAATCCATGGACTCAACATTAGTCATAAAGAACTCACATACTTATAGCAAAAATCTACAAGCCATCAGAAACCAAAGCACTACACGCATGCTCCTAGGGGGATAGATTGGAAGGAAAAGACAATCGCTCGTCCCCGACCGCCACTCATAAGGAGGACAATCAAATAACACCTCATGTTTCAAATTTGTTACATAACGTTTACCATAAGTGCATGCTATGGGACTTGCAAACTTCAACACAAGAATTTCTCAAATGCACAACTACTCAACTAGCACGACTTTGATATTATCACCTCCATATCTCAAAACAATTATCAAGCATCAAACTTTTCTTAGTATTCAACACACTCATAAGAATTCTTACAAATCTTGTATGCCTAGCATATTAAGATTTTTAAGCAAATTACCATGCTATTTAAGACTCTCAAAATAATCTAAGTGAAGCATGAGAGATCAATAGTTTCTATAAAACAAATCCACCACCGTGCTCTAAAAGATATAAGTGAAGCTCTAGAGCAAACAACAAACTACTCCAAAAGATATGAGTGAAGATCAATGAGTAGTTGTATAATTATGTAACTGTGTGAAGACTCCCTCACATTTAAGACTTTCAGATCTTGGTATTTTATTCAAACAGCAAACAAAGCTAAAGAAAATAAAATGACGCTCCAAGCAAAACACATATCATGTGCTGAATAAAAATATAGCTCCAAGTAAAGTTACCGATGGAAGTAGACGAAAGAGGGGATGCCTTCCGGGGAATCCCCAAGATTAGGCTCTTGGTTATCCTTGAATATTACCTTGGGGTGCCTTGGGCATCCCCAAGCTTAGGCTCTTTCCACTCCTTATTCCATATTCCATCGAATCTTTACCCAAAACTTGAAAGCTTCACAACACAAAACTTAACAGAAAACTCGTAAGCTCCGTTAACGAAAGAAAACAAAACACCACTTCAAGGTACTGTAATGAACTCATTCTTTATTTTTATTGGTGTTAACCCTACTGTATTACAACTTCTCTATGGTTTATAAACTATTTTACTAGCCATAGATTCATCAAAATAAGCAAACAACACACGAAAAACAGAATCTGTCAAAAACAGAATAGTCTGTAGTAATCTGTAACTAATGCAAACTTCTGAACTCCAAAAATTCTAAAATAAATTGGTGGTCCTGAGGAATTTTACTAGTAATCATCTGCAAAAAGAATAAACTAAATATCACTCTCCATTAAAAAGTTGAAGCTAATCTCGTGAGCGCTAAAGTTTCTGTTTTTTACAGCATGATCATAAAGACTTCACCCAAGTCTTTCCAAAGGTTCTACTTGGCACAAACACTAATTAAAACACAAAACGACATATAAACAGAAGATATATGGATTATTTATTACTAAAAAGAACCAAAAAGCAAGAAACTAAAATAAAATTGGGTTGCCTCCCAACAAGCGCTAACGTTTAACGCCCCTAGCTAGGCATTATGATTTCAATGATGCTCACATAAAAGATAAGAATTGAAACATAAAAAGAGCATCATGAAGAATAAGACTAACACATTCAAGTCTAACCCACTTCCTATGAATAGGGATTTCATGAGCAAACAACTTATGGAAACAATAATCAACTAGCATAGGAAGGCAAAACAAGCATAACTTCAAAACTTTAAGCACATAGGGAGGAAACTTGATATTATTGCAATTCCTACAAGCATATATTCCTCCCTCATAATAATTTTCAGTAGCATCATGAATGAATTCAATAATATAACCAGCACCTAAAGCATTCTTTTCATGATCTACAAGTATAGAATTTTTACTACTCTCCACATAAGCAAAATTCTTCTCATGAATAGTAGTGGGAGCAAACTCAACAAAATAACTATCATATGATTGAAAATTAAGATCAAGATGACAAGTTTCATGGTTATCATTATTCTTTAAAGCATACGTGTCATCACAATAATCATCATAGATAGGAGGCATGCTTTCATCATAGTGAATTTGCTCACCAAAGCGTGGGGGACAAAAATATCATCTTCATCAAACATAGCATCCCCAAGCTTGTGGCTTTGCATATCATTAGCATCATGGATATTCAAGGAATTCATACTAACAACATTGCAATCATGCTCATCATTCAAATATTTAGTGACAAACATTTTAATTCATTCTTCTTCTAACACTTTGGCACAATTTTCCTTTCCGTCATACTCACGAAAGATATTAAAAAGATGAAGCGTATGAGACAAACTCAATTCCATTTTTTGGTAGTTTTCTTTTATAAACTAGACTAGTGCTAAAACAAGAAACAAAAAGATTCAATTGCAAGATCTAAAGATATACCTTCAAGCACTCACGTCCCCGGCAACGGCGCCAGAAAAGAGCTTAGTTGACGGGGTGTGAGTCCCGCTTACCTAGCCTCCCCGACAACGGCGCCAGAAAAGAGCTTGATGTCTACTACACAACCTTCTTCTTATAGACGTTGTTGGGCCTCCAAGTGCAGAGGTTTGTAGGACAGTAGCAAATTTCCCTCAAGTGGATGACCTAAGGTTTATCAATCTGTGGGAGGCATATGATGAAGATGGTCTCTGTCAAGCAACCCTGCAACCAAATAACAAACAGTCTCTTGTCCCCCCAACACACCCAATACAATGGTAAATTGTATAGGTGCACTAGTTCTGCGAAGAGATGGTGATACAAGTGCAATATGGATGGTAGATATAGGTTTGTGTAATCTGAAAATATAAAATCAGCAAGGTAGCAAGTGGTAAAAGTGAGCGTAAACGGTATTGCAATGCTAGGAAACAAGGCCTAGGGTTCATACTTTCACTACTGCAAGTTCTCTCAACAATAATAACATAATTGGATCATATAACTATCCCTCAACACGCAACAAAGAGTCACTCCAAAGTCACTAATATTGGAGAACAAAAGAATAGATTATGGTAGGGTACGAAACCACCTCAAAGTTATTCTTTCCAATCAATTCATTGGGCTATTCCTATAAGTGTCACAAACAGCCCTAGAGTTCGTACTAGAATAACACCTTAAGACACAAATCAACCAAAACCCTAATGTCACCTAGATACTCCAATGTCACCTCAAGTATCTGTGGGTATGATTATACGATATGCATCACACAATCTCAGATTCATCTATTCAACCAACACATAGAACCTCAAAGAGTGCCCCAAAGTTCTACTAGAGAATCACGACGAAAACGTGTGCCAACCCCTATGCATAGGTTCATGGGCGGAACCCGCAAGTTGATCACCAAAACATACATCAAGTGAGTCACGTGATATCCCATTTTCACCACAGATACGCACGACAAGATATACATCAAGTGTTCTCAAATCTTTAAAGACTCAATCCGATAAGATAACTTCAAAAGGGAAAACTCAATCCATTACAAGAGATTAGAGGGGGAGAACAAACATAAGATCCAACTATAATAGCAAAGCTCGCGATACATCAAGATCGTGCCAAATCAAGAACACGAGAGAGAGAGAGAGAGAGAGAGAGAGAGAGATCAAACACATAGCTACTGGTACATACCCTCAGCCCCGAGGGTGAACTACTCCTCCTCGCCATGGAGAGCGCCGGATGATGAAGATGGCCATCGGTGAGGGTCCCTCCTCGGCAGCAGTCCGGAACAGGTCCCAGAGGTTTTGGTGGCTATAGAGGCTTGCGACGGCGGAACTCCCGATCTATTCTGTTCTTCGGAAGTTTTAGGGTACGTGGGTATATATGGGTGAAAGAAGTACGTCGGTGGACCTCCAGGGGGCCCATGATGCAGGGGGGCGCGCCCTAGGGGGGTTGGCGCGCCCCCACCCTCGTGGCCACCTCTCTTCTTTCCTGACGTGCACTCCAAGCTTTTCCGGTAGCTTTCCTTCCAAAAATAACTTCTCCAGTTGGTTTCATACCGTTTCGACTCTGTTTGATATTCCTTTTCTTCAAAACACTGAAATAGGCAAAAAAACAGCAGTTCTTGGCTGGGCCTCCGGTTAATAGGTTAGTCCCAAAAGTAATATAAAAGTGGACAATAAAGCCCAATATTTCCCAAAGCAGTAGATAATATAGCATGGAGCAATCAAAAATTATAGATACGTTGGAGACGTATCAGGCCTCGTCGTCCCTCCTTCGCGGCCTTGCTTGGAGCTCGTCGAGCGTGCCAAAGGCTCCTCCTCTTGTCATGGACGGCGGCTGGATGGCTTCGGTCTTGGGCTCCTCTTCAAGGAGGGAGCCTCGACTCGTCCGGGCTCCTCGCGAGGCCTGGTTGGCGCCTGGGGTTATGCCAGCCCCCAGCCCCCTGCTGGAAGGGGGCGAGCCGCTTCGGGCCCCGCCTGCAGCACCCACGGTGGAGGACGAGATGAGCCGTGCACTTGAGTTCGAGCATGAACGGAGCGTCGTTCGCCTCAAGCTCTTCCCGGAGGCCATGGTCGCGATGAACCAGCTCGGCGTGGAACTCGCAGATGTCGATGCGCGCCTCAAGGTCGAAGGTCTTCAGTTGGCGGAGGTACGGCACAAGCTGAAGGTGTCCATCAACCTTGGGCGCCATCAACGCGATGTTGATAATGCGAAGGCTGAAGCTTCTCTCGCAACCTCACGTGAAGCCCGCTCCCGAGCTCTGGAAGAGGCCAGAGAAGCTGACCGCCGCCGCGAGGCCGCGGAGAAGTGCGCGTGGGAGCTCCAAGCCTGGAGCGCCTCCTTGGAGCGGCAAGTGGAGGCGCGCAGAGCCGCCCTTGCATCACTGAGGGGAACGCCCGCCGAGGAAGAAGAGATTCGGAGGCGCGAGGAGTCGTTGGCACTAGAAGCCGTGGAGCGTAGCCTCGAGCTTGAGCGACTGGAGACGAGGGAGCGTCAGGTTGCCCAAGCGGAAGATGTCGTTGGTGCTCGCGAGGCCAAGTCCTAGGAGGAGGTCGATCGCCGGGTGGCCGAGGTTCACGCGGATCTTGAGGGTAGGCATGACCTGAAGTTGAAACTTGCGGAGACGGAGGCTGCGGGTAGGGCCGCGGCCCTTAGGCCCAGGCTAGCTGAGGTGGAGAGGCGCGAGGAGGCCACAACAGCCGCCTTGGTCATGCGCAGGAGGAATTGGCCTCCGCCCGCGCCAAGCTTCTCTCTCTTCAGAAGCGGGTTGCTGACGCCGAGTCCGTTGCGCAGCAGAACAGGGAGGAAGTGCTTCTGCGGTGGACACTGGAGCGTGAGCATGCCCCCATGCTTCAAGACCTCAGGGTCAGGGCCAACGCGGCGCTGGGCCACGTCTACGATGAGATGCTCCGCATCCCCATTCAAACGATTATGCCAGTCACCTTCGCTTCTTCACTGACATGGTGACGCGCCTGGAAGCTTGATTCGATAGAGCTCGCCAGCTCGTCGAAGGGAGGAGCCGCAGCCTGCTGGGGCGTGCATTCTCCCGTGTCTTCAGCCATCTTCAGAACACCTACCAGGACTTCGACTTTGACGCCGCCATTGCTCCAGTCCCGGAGGCCACCCGGGGCGACCTGGCGCGGTGGGTGGAGGATAACGTCATGGCCTTCTCTTCTGACGACGACGCGGTGGTGGTCTGATACGTCCATTTTGCATCATGCTTTTATATTGAAATTTATTGCATTATGGGCTATTATTACACATTATGTCGCAATACTTATGCCTATTCTCTCTTATTTTAAAAGGTTAACATGGAAAGGGAGAATGCAGGCAGCTGGAATTCTGGGCTGGAAAAGGAGCAAATATTAGAGACCTATTCTGCACAACTCCAAAAGTCCAGAAACTACAAGGAAGTCATTTTTGGGATTTATAAAAAATACCGAGCGACGAAAATACCAGAGGGGGCCCACACCCTGGCCATGAGGGTGGGGGCGCGTCCTACCCCCCTGGGCGCGCCTCCCTGCCTCATGGGCCCCCTGGCAGGCCTCCGGTGCCCATCTTCTGCTATATGAAGTCTTTCGCCCGAGAAAAAATCATAAGCAAGCTTTCGGGAAGAAACTCCGCCGCCACGAGGCGGAACCAATCTATGAACACACGGAAGTAGTAGAAACTGAACTGGCTTAAAACCAACAATCTTAAAGGTCTATGGATTAGTAACACGTCATCCTGATAGATAGATGAGAAGCCTAGTTCTTAAACCCCGTAGAAAAGAAGAGGATGACTCAGATCAGAAGGGCGTAAGGTAAAGCAGTAAAAAGAGCCTTATGTTCCCTTCCACAATCAATTCCCTTATATAACTAAAGCATTTCTAGACACAACTTCACCAGTTTGGCTTGGTAATCCTCAGCAAGTCGGGCTCGATACCAAAGCTGTCAGACCCCGATTCCAAGTCACATAGATCTAGCCGTAACACCTCATATCACTTTGCGGCCTCACGCACGGTATTCCCACGGGTGTCGCCTTACCATGGCCCGGGACCGCTTATGCCTTTTGGCTCACGATATGATAGTGTCGCTAGCATCCATATGACAGAGAACCCGGCCGACATGGCTAGTCGTGAACCCAAAGCGGCACTAACCCATGGGGACAGGCATACATGAATCACATCGAGCATGTCGGTCAGCAGCGCAGAATCCGGGCTGTAGCACTGGCTAACAGACTCAGGAACCCGGGCTGTAGCAGCTAGGCAGACTCCTGTGAACTGGCTGTAGCGGACTACTATGGCTCATGGAAGCACTAGACTACATTTCCCCATAAGAGAGGCTGCCAAGGACAAACAACTAGATTGTCGGATCCCACACATACCAAGCATTTCAATCATACACACAATATGCTCGATATGTGTAAATACAACATGGCATCACAACATAACTCTACGACTCAAGTATTTATTCATTAGGCTCCGAGGAGCCAAGATATTACAAACATGGGTCTCATGACCCAACATTCAAAGCATACAAGTCAAACACATGCGGAAGCTTAACATGTCTAAGTACAGACAACTATAAATGAAAAGGCTGAGAAGCCTGACTATCTACTAGATCCTGCCGAGGGCACAAGATCGTAGCTGAGGTAACAAGCTAAACGTTGAAGTCCACGCGGAACTACTAGTGAGACTGACGTCTCTCTGCAAAACATAAAATAGGAAAACGTGAGTACAAATGTACCCAGCAAGACTTACATCAGAACTATCTACGTATGCATCAGTATCAATAAAGGGGGTGGTGGAGTTTAACAGCAGCAAGCCAACTTTGACTCGGTGGCTATCCTGAACTACGACTGCAAGTAACTATTTTAAGGTGGCGCACACGAGTCCACATATTCACCATTTCAATACACCACTATGAATCCACTTCCGTATCCCTACGAGAGCGCCATTCATAGCACTCACACTTATCTTGCGCGTTTTAGAGTATCCACTTTCACTTGTCTATGAACCGTACAGCAACCCAAAGTCCTTTACCATGGACACGGCTATTCAATAGATGATGTTAACCCTGCAGGGTGTACTTCTTCACACACGCCTCGCCATTTACCACCATGTACACGCTGTATCTCGGCAACCTTCAAGCGGAAGCTCGGCGAGGACTCGCCACGACCTGACTAACCACACAAGTCTCTAGTCCAGGTTTATCGCCTATTCGGGTTCCATCCGCAAGGAGATCCGTCCGGGGTGTCGCTCACGGCCCCAAATGATGTGTGCAGGGTTCCCGAGACACCAAACGGGTGCTCGGTACACCGGGCCACGGTGTATCTACCGCATCGTAGCCCACCCCTAGGGTCAGCGCTACTCACGGCCTCCAGCACACATCCTACAAACACCAGAAACTAGTTGCAACTCCTGGACAGAGATCAAGTTGATTAATAAGTCGAGACAGCTTGGAGTGCCCGGAGCCCAATGTGTGGTAGTAACTATTTCATGGATCACAAACACAGAACTCAGTTCCTGAGGACGGCTGCAATGAGACAACCCACCATGTACTCCTACATGGCCTCTCACCGCTACCTTTACCAAATCGTGTTCACACACTTAGCTCACACAGTAGTAGGACATGTTCACACACCTCCGATTCATCCCGATGAATCGACCTGACTCAACTCTAAGCAAGAGCAGGCATGACAAACAAGCATGAATGAGTAGGCACAACAGGGCTCAAACAACTCCTACTCATGCTAGTGGGTTTCATCTATTTACTGTGGAATGACAGGTCATGCAGAGGATAAAGGGGTTCAGCTACCGCAGCAAGTAACAGATGAATCATTGTTGTCCTAATGCAATAAAAGAGAGCAGGAGCGAGAGAGTGGGATTGTATCAGAATGAACAAGGGGGTTTTGCTTGCCTGACACTTCCGAAGATAGTATAGTTCTTCATCGGTGTCATCGATCACGTCGTCGGAACACGTCTATCGAGAGGGAACAACCACCGACAAACAAAGGAGAAACACAATCAATGCCATGCAACAATATGATGCATGAATGTGACATGGCAATATGCTGTTGATTGGCCTAATGCAACTAGCAACAAGTTAAATTAAGTTGGTTTGAACACTAGGTTCGAATTCAAACTCCATATGTGAGGGTTTAAATGCCATTTATATGATTTGGCCTAAACAGTAGCCATAAGTTGTTCTAACATGCATGAAAATGGTACAGATGTATAGATTGGATTTTTCTGATCATTTTTCATATATAATTTGTTTGATTTGGAGCTATGGTTGATTTACTATGAATTTTAGAAGTTAGCTCTATTTTTTGGAATTTCCTGAATAAGAATAAATCCAGAAAATAATTAATCTGCACAAGATCGCATCACCGTGGACGCCGGCGTCAACTAGGCGGGTCCAGGTCAAACCTGACCAGTGGGGTCCACTGGTCAGTGTCACGGTGCTAGCTAGAGTCAGTGACATGTGGGCCCAGTCAACGGCCACGTCAGCTTGGTCAAAGCTGACTCGTGGGCCCACTGCGGTTAGTTAAACTTTAACAGAAAAAATAAACTGTGTTTAGATAGGAAGTGGGACCCAGCTGTCAGTGTGAGAGAGGGTTAATTAGCTGGGTTATTAGCCCCTAATGACGGCGCCACGTCAGCGTCACCGGGACCTCGCCGGCGGCGACCAAAACGACGGCGGCGCGGCTAGGAAACACGCTACGGGCGGCGGTTTGGCTTGCTGTGGGTACCAGGGCATAGCCCTTGTGCCCACGCATCCAGCAGAGGCAGTGGCAGGTCGCGGGGTGACCGGAGCTCGCCGGAAACAAGCTCACGGCGGCGGCCGGAGTTTGGATGGGTTCGGGTTTGCCGTTACACGGCACGACGAGATCAGCTGAGGGGGTCTACGGGTTCCTGGGGTCACCAGGATCACGCCGGTGCAACAAACGCAAGTGCAGGAGCTCGGGAGCGCGGGGCTCGCCGGCCATGGCGGACGGCGAGCTACGGCCATGGCGGTGCAGCTAGCTAGGGGACGGACCAGAGAGGGAGAGGTGAGGGGAAATACCCCGGGGCTCACAGCGAGGTCGAAGAGCAGCTCGGTGGCTCGGGGGAGGCCCAACGGACGACGAGCGGGCTGTGGAGATCCATGGCGGCCGGTGGTGAGGAAGATGATGGTGGCGACGATAGAGGCCGTCCGGAGGTGCGTGGCTCGACAGGGAGGACGAGGACGTCGAGACGGAGCTCGCAGGCACGTCGAGGGGTCGAGGGGGAGGCGGTGGCCGCGGCAGCAGCAAGTTGCGGCGACGGCAGCGTTCGGTGGCGCCGCGGAAAGATGCAGAGGAGGGGGAGGAGATCCAGCGAGAGAGGGGAGAGGTGCAGCGGGTCTGGGGGGTGTCGTGGCGTCTCCAGGCGCACCAGGGCAGCGACGGGAAGCAGGAGGTGGCGCGCGTGTGTGCGTGCATGGCGGCCACACGCCCTGCCTACTGGCTCGGGGAGGAAGACGATAGAAGGCGCCAGGTGGGCTGGGCCAGCGAGCTGGGCGGGCTCAGCGCCAGGCCAGGTGGGCTGCACAGTAGGTAGGTCCTGGTATCTTTCTCTCCCTTCTCTTTCTATTTAGCTTCCTGTTTTTCTATTTTGTTATTTTGTTCTGGGCTTTATTAAAAATACCAGAATGTTTCCAAAAATCCTGAAAATAATTGTGGGCTCCGATTGGAAAATTTCCAACAACCCTCACTTAAGTTCAGAATTATTTGGACATTTAAAATATTATTTAGCATTTAATTGTCCAAATTCAAATACGTATGAATTAACTCCAAAATCCTGAAATGTCCTAGAAATGTGTGAATCATTTTTGGAAGAAGTTTTCACCCATTCCAAAATTGATGAACTTTTCTAAAGACCATTTTGGGTAGATGGAGAATATTTAATTTGACCCTAGTTGGATTAAGGGGGTGCTGGGGGTTTCTGTCATCCCCATTTCAAGTTTCTGAGAAATTTTAAACATGATGCACAAATAAAGGGCTAGCCTAGTGCAAAACAGATCTAGGGATGTGACAACTCACCCCTACTAAACAAGAATCTCGCCCCGAGATTCAGGTCGTGAGGTAAGAAGGCAAAGGGACACAAGCTAATACAATCTTCGCAATCCAGATGTCTTTCTCGAGGATATTGATTCATTGCATCACGTTGATCTCGACGTCTTGCTTTCTGATCTACATCCAACATGACAACGAGAAGAAAGGCAGGATTTTAGAAGAATCGATCTTCTTGAGGTTCAAACAATTTAGGATCATCTTAATGATCACAAGGTCAACTCACGGAATGAGACATAGAAACATCTCTGGAGCTGAGAGGCAAAACATGCATGAGGAGCGACAGAAGAAACAATTTGATGAGGGTTTCAAAGTAGCGAGGAAATTGCCATGAATCCATAACGGGGCACCTCAGGGAAGGTGACTCGAAGAACTATTCCCTTAGGTGGAAAAAAGGATTACTTTTGATACAAAGATCATCGAGATTCTTTATACCAGCCTAAGGCAATCACAACGATTGTGTGAACGAATTCGAAAGAATGGCATACTCAGACGAGGATGGATGATGTGGACTACCTTGTTGAAGACAACGCAATGGATGAATTTTCTTATCATCAGAAATGGATGGGACCCACGGTAGGACCGCTTTGAAGATGATCCTGGGAAACAATTGCTGGGGTGCAAGCTGGGAACATAATGCAAATGTTGGGAATGTTTCAACCATCATATCTGCCTGAGATTCAGATCTGGTTGGTAACAGGACATTTCAGACTGCATGTCTGAAAAGGAAAGGTTGCAACACAAATCAACAAGATGATGTTGCGAGATTCTCGGGAGATGGACTATGGTAGTAAGCTCCAAAACATGAGCATTTCTGCTACAAACATGTGAACACGCTGTCCCAGACAAGCATGGCCACGTAGTAGTCTTATATTAAACACTACCAAGTTTAGGTGGGGGAACCATCATCGAGGATATTGAAATCTTTTCATAAGTCCAGATTAGTTCTTATGAAGGGACTCCTTCTCCTTGAGCAAATCAGTCAGTGGCTTGGTGTGCTAGGGATACATATGGAATGAAGGTTGCGAGCCTGTCAAACCGTAGCATACTTCGCACATGCATGACTGACTTGGGATGGTACCAGAGGAACCAAAAACAAAATTTCTCGAATTCACGGCGGCAACTTGCTTCAAATGCACATGAACTAGAGGAAGTCACCTCTTTCATCCAACATATTCTTCATGAACAGGCACGAAGATAATGCTTACAAAAGTTTCCAATGCTAGCTTTAATGTTCCACATGGATCATGTGGGAGACAAGATGTTGCTGATGGGCTCAACAACAACTCATCGGAATTTCCATATCACTGGACTTCCACCATCATGTGAACATGGTGATAGCATTGGTCAGACCAAAAGATGTAATGGTGTATGCTCGAGGGATCAACCACGAGTAAGTCAATATTACGAACATCGTTGGTTCTGATTTGACTTGACGATCGCCCATACTCAAGTCAAAGTTTTGACATGGCAATAGATCCAACAACTGATCACGAGGACCAGTTGATGAAGATATCATCTTTCTTCAACACACACTCAAAAGGATATCCCTTAAAATGAACTAAGTCGGACAAGCTTTCATCTTCCAACTCTCCAAGTTGTTGTTTAGCTTAACCAACTAGCTCAGGGGTATCCAACACAGATTCTTGGAGAATGGCTGGTTTAGAGGAAAACCAACTTGATCACGAGCTCAACATAACAGTCAAGGGACAACCTGGTAATACTTCCGAGAAGATATTCAGAAATCACGAACCACCGGTATGTTACTAAGATCGAGAACAATCTTGCTTTTCAGGGCAAGATGATATGATCAAAAGAGTGAGGAATTGACACAATCCTAACTCATCAATCGAAGTGTGCACCAGGAAATAAGGACTAGGTAGCACGATCAATCTTAGGATGATGATTTAATAACCAACACGCTAAGAATGAGAATATTGTCCATTAACTACCAAGCAACGAGGTTGCTAGGAGTATCGATTTCACACATCACAGTTCACTTGTCGGCATTCCGGTTACAACAACACAGGACCGAGAAATGAATAATGATGGCGAGAAGTATCACTATGTCAAGAATTCATGAGAAATGGTGCAATCCTCATGACAATACTGACGTAAAGGGGGTAATACTCCGTGGTAGAACAGAATCAAAAGCTGGTTTGGCATTTGATTTGCAGATTACAACTGCTTTGACCCAATCCTGGATATGGATGAGGTACTGGAGTTTGTTTCTCCTAGTCATTCCAGAATAGAATGGCTTGACAGACCACGAGAATAATAGTCATCGATGAACGAATGCACACATACTCTTGATTATCAATTGATAGATGGAGGTCAGAAAACAACTAAAGAGGGACAACTCAAAGGAACATATGTTTTTTTGAGTTGTGGATGCATAGGTTAGTATGTCGAGCGAAGCTCAACATTTCTTCTGGATAACCCATGCGGAAGGGGTAGAACTGGCAGATTCACAATTATGAATGGAGAACTCCTCAAGAGTACTCTGATTGTGATCCTTTGGTTCAGCGAGGAACTTCTGCCATAAGCTGTTCATAGTATTTGGAAGAAGGAAATACCACGGACCTCGAGGACTATCGCAAAGGTTACTAATATCCTAAAAGAACTAGCAAACACTATCAACATGAATGAGTAGACTGAATCTCGGGTTCAAGAACCCAGGAGTAGAATACCTACTAACTAAGTGGCATCACGGGATGCTTTCGAGAATGACGGCCAGAATCATCACACTGGGAACACAAAACATGGCTAGATTACCAGGTGATACTCTAGACACCTAGGGTCATAATAATAGCTCCAACATAAATGCTGAGGCAATGAAATACCTCAACACACTAGTTAGTGTGGTTGATCTGGCACAAAAGGATCTTCAGAACGGTAAAAGGAATTTGCAAATGCATCAGACTATTTAGAAACCTGGGATGACTCGGACAACATAACGGCTGTAAATGCTCAAAATGATTTGAGACATCCTGCAAAAATGGTGGCATAACCACTCAGAAGCACAAAACCAAGGTTCCGAGACCAACTATGAACACACGGAAGTAGTAGAAACTGAACTGGCTGAAAACCAACAATCTTAAAGGTCTATGGATTAGTAACACGTCATCCTGATAGATAGATGAGAAGCCTAGTTCTTAAACCCCGTAGAAAAGAAGAGGATGACTCAGATCAGAAGGGCATAAGGTAAAGGAGTAAAAAGAGCCTTACGTTCCCTTCCACAATCAATTCCCTTATATAACTAAAGCATTTCTAGACACAACTTCGACCAGTTTGGCTTGGTAATCCTCAGCAACAAAGCTCGATACCAAAGCTGTCAGACCCGATTCCAAGTCACATCGATCTAGCCGGTAACACCTCATATCACTTTGCGGCCTCACGCACGGTATTCCCACGGTGTCGCTTACCATGGCCCGGGACCGCTTATGCCTTTTGGCTCACGATATGATAGTGTCGCTAGCATCCATATGACAGAGAACCCGGCCGACATGGCTAGTCGTGAACCCAAAGCGGCACTAACCCATGGGGACAGCATACATGAATCACATCGAGCATGTCGGTCGGCAGCGTGAATCCGGGCTGTAGCATCTGGCTAACAGACTCCGGAACCGGGCTGTAGCAGAGCTAGGCAGGACTCGGATGTCACCGCGTGACATTTCCCGGGATGACATAACACGAAATGAAGTGAAACACATGCCGCCACCAAGTGTCCCGAAAGAGTGCTGGGCTAGCAGGAATCTTGTGAACCGGGCTGTAGCGGACTACTATGGCTCATGGAAGCACTAGACTACATTTCCCCATAAGAGAGGCTGCCAAGGACAAACAACTAGATTGTCGGATCCCACACATACCAAGCATTTCAATCATACACACAATATGCTCGATATGTGTAAATACAACATGGCATCACAACATAACTCTACGACTCAAGTATTTATTCATTAGGCTCCGAGGAGCCAAGATATTACAAACATGGGTCTCATGACCCAACATTCAAAGCATACAAGTCAAACACATGCGGAAGCTTAACATGTCTGAGTACAGACAACTATAAATGAAAAGGCTGAGAAGCCTGACTATCTATTAGATCCTGCCGAGGGCACAAGATCGTAGCTGAGGTAACAAGCTAAACGTCGAAGTCCACGCGGAACTACTAGTGAGACTGACGTCTCTCTGCAAAACATAAAATAGGCGAACGTGAGTACAAATGTACCCAGCAAGACTTACATCAGAACTATCTACATATGCATCGGTATCAATAAAGGGGGTGGTGGAGTTTAACAGCAGCAAGCCAGCTTTGACTCGGTGGCTATCCTGAACTACGACTGCCAGTAACTCTCTTGAGGTGGCGCACACGAGTCCACATATTCACCATTTCAATACACCACTATGAATCCGCTTCCGTCTCCCTACGAGAGCGCCATTCATAGCACTCACACTTATGTTGCGCGTTTTAGAGTATCCACTTTCACTTGTCTATGAACTGTACAGGCAACCCAGAAGTCCTTTACCACGGACACGGCTATTCGAATAGATGATGTTAACCCTGCAGGGGTGTACTTCTTCACACACGCCTCGCCACTTACCACCATGTACATGTCGTGTATCTCAAAGAACCTTCAAGCGGAAGCTTTGGCGAGGAGTCAGCCACGACCGACTAACCACACAAGTCTCTAGTCCGGTTTATCGCCTATTCGGGTTCCATCCGCAAGGAGATCCGCCGGGTGTCGCCACGGCCCCAAATGATGTGTGCAGGTTCCCGAGACACCAAACGGGCGCTTTCGGTACACCGGCCACGTGTATCTACCACATCATAGCCCACCCCTAGGGTCAGCGCCACGCACGGCCTCCAACACATATCCTACAAACACGTAAACTAGTTGCAACTCCCGGACAGAGATCAAGTTGATTAATAAGTCGAGAGCTTGGAGTGCCCGAGCCCAATGTGTGGTAGTAACTGTTTCATGGATCACAAACACAGAACTCAATTCCTGAGGACGGCTGCAATGAGACAACCCACCATGTACTCCTACATGGCCTCTCACCGCTACCTTTATCAAATCGTGTTCACACACTTAGCTCACACACAGTAGGACATGTTCACACACCTCCGATTCATCCCCGATGAATCAGACCTGACTCAATTCTAAGCAGTAGCAGGCATGACAAACAAGCATGAATGAGTAGGCACAAAAGGGCTCAAACAACTCGTATTCATGCTAGTGGGTTTCATCTATTTACTGTGGAATGACAGGTCATGCAGAGGATAAAGGGGTTCAGCTACCGCAGCAAGTAACAGATTAATCGTTGTTGTCCTAATGCAACAAAAGAGAGCAGGAGCGAGAGAGTGGGATTGTATCGGAATGAACAAGGGGGTTTTGCTTGCCTGACACTTCCGAAGATAGTATAGTTCTTCATCGGTGTCATCGATCACGTCGTCGGAACACGTCTATCGAGAGGGAACAACCACCGACAAACAAAGGAGAAACACAATCAATGCCATGCAACAATATGATGCATGAATGTGACATGGCAATATGTTGTTGATTGGCCTAATTCAACTAGCAACAAGTTAAATGGAGTTGGTTTGATCACTAGGTTCAAATTCAAACTCCATATGTGAGGGTTTAAATGCCATTTATATGATTTGGCCTAAACATTAGCCATAAGTTGTTCTAATATGCATGAAAATGGTACAGATGGATAGATTGGATTTTTCTGATCATTTTTCATATATAATTTGTTTGATTTGGAGCTATGGTTGATTTACTATGAATTTTAGAAGTTAGCTCTATTTTCTGGAATTTCCTGAATAAGAATAAATCCAGAAAATAATTAACCGCGTCAGCACTGTGTCACTGTGACGTCAGCGGTCAACTAGGCAGGTCGAGGTCAAAACTGACCAGTGGGGTCCACTGGTCAGTGTCACGGTGCTAGCTAGAGTCAATGACATGTGGGCCCAGTCAACGGCCACGTCAGCTTGGTCAAAGCTGACTTGTGGGCCCACTGCGGTTAGTTAAACTTTAACAGAAAAAATAAACTGTGTTTAGATAGGAAGTGGAACCCAGCTGTCAGTGTGAGAGAGGGTTAATTAGCTGGGTTATTAGCCCCTAATGACGGTGCCACGTCAGCGTCACCGGGACCTCGCCGGCGACGACCAAAACGACGGCGGCGCGGCTCGGAAACACGCTACGGGCGGTGGTTTGGCTTGCTGAGTGTACCAGGGCATAGCCCTTGTGCCCACGCATCCAGCAGAGGCAGTGGCAGGTCGCGGGTGACCGGAGCTCGCCGGAAACAAGCTCACGGCGGCGGCCGGAGTTCGGATGGGTCGGGTTCGGCGTTACACGGCACGGCGAGATCAGCTGAGGGGCTCTACGGGTTCCTGGGGTCACCAGGAGCACGCCGGCGCAACGAACGCAATTGCAGGAGCTCGGGAGCGCGGGGCTCACCGGCCATGGCGGACAGCAAGCTACGGCCATGGCAGCGCAGCTAGCTAGGGGACAGACCAGAGAGGGAGAGGTGAGGGGAAAATACCGCGGGGCTCACAGCAAGGTCGAAGAGCAGCTCGGTGGCTCGGGGGAGGCCCAGCGGACGACGAGCGGGCGGTGGAGATCCACGGCGGCCGGTGGTGAGGAAGACGATGGTGGCGACGATGGAGGCCGTCCGGAGGTGCGTGGCTCGACAGGGAGGACGAGGACGTCGAGACGGAGCTCGCAGGCACGGCGAGGGGTCGAGGGGGAGGCGGTGGCCGCGGCAGCAGCAAGCGGCGGCGACAGCAGCGTTCGGTGGCTCCCGAGGAAAGATGTCGTGGCGTCTCCAGGCGCACCAGGGCAGCGGCGGGAAGCAGGAGGTGGCGCAGTGTGCGCAAGACGGCGCCACACGCCCCGCCCATCTGCTCGGGAGGAAGACGACAGAAGGCGCCAGGTGGGCTGGGCCAGCGAGCTGGGCCGGCTCAGCGCCAGGCCAGGTGGGCTGCACAGTAGGTAGGTCCTGGTATCTTTCTCTCCCTTCTCTTTCTATTTAGCTTCCTGTATTTCTATTTTGTTATTTTCTTCTGGGCTTTATTAAAAATACCAGAACGTTTCCAAAAATCCTGAAAATAATTGTGGGCTCTGATTGGAAAATTTCCAACAACCTCACTTAAGTTCAGAATTATTTGGACATTTAAAATATTATATAACATTTAATTGTCCAAATTCAAATATGTATGAATTAACTCAAAAATCCAGAAATGTCCTAGAAATGTGTGAATCATTTTTGGAAGAAGTTTTCACCCATTCCAAAATTGATGAACTTTTCTAAAGACCATTTTGGGTAGATGGAAAATATTTAATATGACCCTAGTTGGATTAAGGGGGTGCTGGGGGTTTCTGTCATCCCCATTTCAAGTTTCCGAGAAATTTTAAACATGATGCACAAATAAAGGGCTAGCCTAGTGCAAACCAGATCTAGGGATGTGACACTCCTCCACCCAAGGGTGATCCCGTGTTTGAGCTTAAACCATTACCTGATACTCTTAAATATGCTTATCTTGATGAAAAGAAGATATATCATGGTATTATTAGTTCTAACCTTTCAGAGAAGGAGGAAGAAAAATTATTGAAAACTCTGAAGAAGCACCGTGCTGCTATTGGATATACTCTTGATGATCTTAAGGGCATTAGTCCCACTCTATGTCAACACAAAATAAATTTGGAGAAAGACACCAAACCAGTTATTGATCACCAACGAAGGCTGAATCCTAAGATGAAATAAGTGGTAAGAAAGGAAATACTAAAGCTCCTTGATGCAGTATAATTTATCATGTTGCTGATAGTCAGTGGGTAAGTCCTATCCATTGTGTCCCTAAGAAGGGAGGTATTACGGTTGTTCCTAATGATAAAGAAGAGTTGATCCCGCAAAGAATTATTATAGGTTATATTATGGTAATAGATTTCCGTAAATTAAATAAAGCTAATAAAAAGATCATTACCCTTTGCCTTTGATTGATCAAATGCTAGAAAGACTATCCAAACATACACAGTTTTGCTTTCTAGATGGTTACTCTGGTTTCTCTCAAATACCTATGTCAGCTAATGATCAAGCAAAGACCACTTTTACTTGCTCTTTCGGTACTTTTGCTTAAAGACGTATGCCTTTTGGTGTAGTGCACCTGCTACCTTTCAAAGATGCATCATGGCTATATTCTCTGACTTTTGTGAAAAGATTTGTGAAGTTTTCATGGATGATTTCTCCATCTATGGATCCTCTTTTGATGATTGCTTGAGCAACCTTGATCGATTTTTGCAGAGATGTGAAGAAACTAATCTTGTCTTGAATTGGGAGAAGTGCCACTTTATGGATAATGAAGGCATTGTCTTGGGGCATAAAATTTCTGAAAGAGGTATTGAGGTTGATAAAGCTAAAGTTGATGCTATTGAAAAGATGCCGTGTCCTAAGGACATCAAAGGTTGTCGAATGTGGGGTTCGGGCAAACCCTTAAGGTTCGAACACTGCGGTGCGCGCGAAGTCTTTCCCTCCTATCGATCTACGCCCTAGCTCGCTGGGATCTCGCGGACGAACTCGATGAACTCACAACATAGAAACACACGAGGTTTATACTGGTTCGGGCCACCGTTGTGGTGTAATACCAAACTCCAGTGTGGTGGTGGTGGATTGCCTCTTGGGCTGATGATGGACAGTACAAAGGAAGAACAGCCTCCTAAGGTTGAGGTGTTCTTGTGGCTAGGCTCTCGATCCGATTGGATCAAGCTAAGATGAGATTCGATCCTGTCTTGTGTCTCTCTGTGGTGGCTAGACCTATTTATAGAGGCCCTGGTCCTCTTCCCAAATATCGAGCGGGAAGGGAGCCAACAACGGCGGGCAAATTTGAAGGGGGACAGCTAGTACAAGCTATCCTGACAAAAGCAGTCTTCGCCTGCGAAAAGCTCTGATGGTGACGCCGTGTTGGGCTCCACGATGACCTCCGTCTCTCCGTCCTCCTGGTATTGGTCTCGTTGCACCAATATAGCAACCTTTGCCTGATGCCTTGGTACTCTTTGCCTGCGCTGGCCTCCTTAGCACCAAAGAGGAAATAAGGACATTGCGCGCGCTGGCGCCCGCCTGGTGCCGTGTGTCACGGCTCACGTCACGAGAGCCTCGTGAGGTTTGCCCCGCCTTGATATCTCCGCTCCTCGTGAGCCTGCCTGGCTAGGCCACTCCAGAGCAGGTCTTGCGTCTTTCGCCTCACGAGGCTTGGACCCTCGCGAGGGTCTTGGATGCCTTGTCGATGAAGATGGGCCGTACGGCCTGCTACTTAGCCACGCGGTGGGCCACAGGCAGGCAAGTCTGGGGACCCCCGTTCCCAGAACAACAACAGCAGCCCCCGGGCCCAAGGTGCGCTCGGGCTTGGCTTCGCGGCGAAGCCAAGGGTCAAGTTTGGAGCATCGCGGGCCCGAAAAGCATGCGGCCTCGGTTGACGCACGGTGGTTGATTGGACGTGGGCGTCTCCGCTTCCCCACGCTGCCTCGGCAACTGCACGACTTGACAAGTCCCTGCGACATGCAAGGAAAACCATCATTACCTGCTTTCGTGGGAGACACCGGTTGGCCTTCTCTTTCCATAAAAGGGGAAGGGGGCAGAGCCCCCGTCACCCATCTCTTCCCCGCTTGCTTGCTTCTTCCTCCCTGCTCCACTGTAGACAACAATGGCGCCTATCAGAAGGCTTTCTGCTGAAGAGAAAGGAAAGACTCTCCATGATGATCCGGGGCCACTTCCGCCGAAGAAGAGGTTGATCCATCGCCGTGATGAAGCGGCGATGCTGGTGGTGTCGAGGCCCTGGTGCGAGCGGCCTCCTCCGGGGTACCCGCTACCCTTGTACGCCCGTGCCGAGGGCTCGGGAGGACGGAGTGACGAGCAGTGCCGCCATCGCCGTGTCCGTAGTCGCCGCGCCGCGGCGACGCGTGCCGTCGCCCCTGGGATCCGCGCCGCGGACTCCTCGCGCGAGTTGGTGCTGTGGGCACCGATGCCTCCAAGCTCCTGGATCCGCTTCCCACGGTTCTTCTCCGACGTGATGCCGCCGAGGGGGCCTCTCGAGCTCTGGTTGCAGCACGCCGACTACAGCGCTCCGGCGACCAGAGCGGAGATCGAAGCGGTTCCCGACGGCAAGATCTTCATGACCCACGGCTGGGGGGAGATCGCACGGGTTTGCCGCGCGAGGGGCGCCCTCGCGATCCACTTCGAGTACGACGGCGCTTCCACGCTCTTCTTCAAGGTCTTCGACGCCGAGGGCCGCTGATACGTCTCCAACGTATCTATAATTTTTGATTGCTCGATGCTACTTTATCTACTATTTTAGGCTTTATTGGGCTTTATTTTCCACTTTTATATTATTTTGGGACTAACCTATTAACCGGAGGCCCAGCCCAGAATTGCTGTTTTTTGCCTATTTCAGTATTTCGAAGAAAAGGAATATCAAGCGGAGTCCAAACGGAATGAAACCTTCAGGAACGTGATTTTCTCGCCGAACGTGATCCAGAGAACTTGGAGTGCAAGTCAAGAAGCAACCGGAGCCTCCACGAGATAGGAGCCCCCCCCCTATTGGGCGCGCCCCCCTGTCTCGTGGGCCCCTCGGGCGGCCACCGACGTACTTCTTCTTCCTATATATGCCTACGTACCCCCAAACGATCAGATCCCATCTTGGAGCCTTCGCCGGCACTCTGTCGGAGGGGGAATCAAGAACGGGGGGCCTCTACATCAACATCCTTGCCCCTCCGATGAGTTGTGAGTAGTTTACCAAAGACCTACGGGTCCATAGTTATTAGCTAGATGGCTTCTTCTCTCTTTTTGGATCTCAATACAATGTTCTCCCCCTCTCTTGTGGAGATCTATTCGATGTAATCTCTTTTTGCGGTGTGTTTGTCGAGATCCGATGAATTGTGGGTTTATGATTAAGTTTATCTATGAATAATTTCTGAATTTTCTCTGAATTCTTTTATGTATGATTGAGTTATCTTTGCAAGTCTCTTCGAATTATCGTTTTAGTTTGGCCTACTAGATTGATCTTTCTTGCCATGGGAGAAGTGCTTAGCTTTGGGTTCAATCTTGCGGTGTCCTTACCCAGTGACAGAAGGGGTTGCAAGGCACGTATTGTGTTGTTTCCTTCGAGGATAACAAGATGGGGTTTATATCATATTGCATGAGTTTATGCCTCTACCTCATGTCATCTTGCTTAATGCGTTACTCTGTTCTTATGAACTTAATACTCTAGATGCATGCTGGATAGCGGTCGATGTGTGGAGTAATAGTAGTAGATGCAGGCAGGAGTCGGTCTACTTGTTATGGACGTGATGCCTATATACATGATCATGCCTAGATAATCTCATAACTATGCGCTTTTCTATCAATTGCTCGATAGTAATTTGTTCACCCACCGTAATACTTATGCTATCTTGAGAGAAGCCTCTAGTGAAACCTATGGCCCCCGGGTCTATCTCTTATCATATTTGCTTTCAATCTACTTTTATTTGCATCTTTACTTTTGCATCTATACCAAAAATACCAAAATATTATTTACTATCTTTATTAGATCTCACTTTCGAAGTGGCCGTGAAGGGATTGACAACCCCTTTATTGCGTTGGTTGCGAGTTCTCAGTTTGTTTGTGTAGGTGCGTGGGACTTTTGAGGAGCCTCCTACTGGATTGATACCTTGGTTCTCAAAACTGAGGGAAATACTTACGCTACACTTTGCTGAATCACCCTCTCCTCTTCGAGGAAAACCAACCCAAGCTCAAGACGTAGCAAGAAGGATTTCTGGCGCCGTTGCTGGGGAGGTCTTCGCTCAAGTCAAGAAAGACCAATTACCCATCACAAACCTATCTCCGTCGCATTTACATTATTTGCCATTTGCCTCTCGTTTTCCTCTCCCCCACTTCACCCTTGTCGTTTTATTCGCCCTCTCTTTCCCAATCTCCTCCTCTTTTTTCCGTTGCCTTTTTTCTCGTCCGCTTGTTTGCTTGTGTGTTGGATTACTTGTTGCCATGGCGCAAGATAATACCAAATTGTGTGACTTCTCGAATACCAATAATAATGATTTACTTAGTACTCCGATTGCTCCTCTTAATAATGATGAGTCTCGTGAAATCAATACCGCTTTGCTGAATCTTGTTATGAAAGATTAATTCGTCGGCCTTCCTAGTGAAGATGCCGCTACTCATCTAAACAACTTTGTTGATTTGTGTGATATGCAAAAGAAGAAAGATACGGATAACAATGTTGTCAAACTAAAGTTATTTCCGTTTTCACTTAGAGATCGTGCTAAAGTTTGGTTATCGTCTTTGCCTAAAAATAGTATTGATTCTTGGAACAAGTGCAAAGATGCTTTTATCTCTAAGTATTTTCCTCCCGCTAAGATCATCACTCTTAGGAACGATATTATGAATTTTAAACAACTTGAACATGAGCATGTTGCCCAATCTTGGGAAAGAATGAAATTGATGCTTCGCAATTGCCCTACTCATGGTTTGAATTTATGGATGATCATACAAAATTTTTATGCCGGTTTGAACTTTGCTTCTAGAAATCTCTTAGATTCGGCCGCGCGAGGCACCTTTATGGAAATCACGGTAGGAGATGCTACAAAATTACTTGATAATATTATGGCTAATTATTCTCAATGGCACACCGAAAGATCTTCTAGTAAAAAAGTGCATGCTATAGAAGAAATCAATGTTTTGAGTGGAAAGATGGATGAACTCATGAAGATGCTTGCTACTAAAAATACTCCTCATGATCCCAATGATATGCCTTTGTCTTCCTTGATTGAGAATAATAATGAATCTATGGATGTGAATTTTGTTGGTAGGAATAGTTTTGGAAACAATGCTTATAGAGGAAATTTTAATGCTAGACCGTTCCCTAGTAATCCCTCTGATTTTGAGAATAGTGTGAAAGAATTTATGATCTCTCAAAAGAATTTTAATGCTATGCTTGAAGAAAAATTGCTCAAAGTTGATGATTTGGCTAGGAATGTTGATAGACTTTCACTTGATGCTAATTCTCTTAAACTTGGATCTTCTTCTCCTAAGCATGATATCAATGAGTCTCTCAAAGTAATGAGAATTTCCATTGATGAGTGCAAGGAAAGAACCGCTAGATTGCGTGCTAAGAAAGAAAGCTTTATAAAAGCGTGTTCCTCTAGTTTCCATGAAATTAATGATGAGGATCTTAAAGTTATTGATGCATCTCCGATTAGATCTATGTTTTGCAATATGAACTTTGATGATTATGGGATTGATGATGAATAAACTTTGCCTAGAAGGCGTCCCAAGACTTCGGAATCTTTAGATCTTAATGATAAATTTGGTAAAAGTGAGATTGGAGAATCCTCAACTTCTAATAATGTTGAACCCACTATCTCGGACTTCAAGGAATTTAATTATGATAATTGCTCTTTAAAAGGTTGTATTTCCTTGTTGCAAGCCGTTGTTAATTCTCCTCATGCTTATAGTCAAAATAAAGCTTTTACTAAGCATATTGTTGATGCCTTGATGCAATCTTATGATGAAAAACTTAATTTGGAAGTTTCTATACCTAGAAAACTTAATGATGAGTGGGAACCTACTATAAAGATTAGAATTAAAGATTATGAGTGTTTTGCTTTGTGTGATTTGGGTGCTAGTGTTTCCACGATTCCCAAAACTTTATGTGATATTCTAGGTTTCCATGATCTTGATGATTGCTCGTTAAATTTGCACCTTGTGGATTCCACCATTAAAAAGCCTATGGGAAGGATCAATGATGTTCTTATCGTTGCAAACAGAAATTTGGTGCCCGTAGATTTTATCGTTCTTGATATAGATTGCAATCTTTCATGTCCTATTATTATTGGTAGACCTTTCCTTAGAACGATTGGTGCAATTATTGATATGAAGGAAGGGAATATTAGATTCCAATTTCCCTTAAAGAAAGGCACGAAGCACTTTCCAAGAAATAAAGTTAAATTAGCTTATGAATCTATCATGCGTGCTACTTATGAGTTTAGTGCCAAAGACGACACTCGTTAGATCTATCCTCGCTTTTATGCCTAGCTAGGGGCGTTAAACGATAGCGCTAGTTGGGAGGCAACCCAATTTTCTTTATGTTTTTTTGTTTTTGTTTCTGTTTAGGAATAAATAATCCATATAGCCTCTGTTTAGATGTGGTTTTATCTTTTAATTAGTGTTTGTGCCAAGTTAAACCTATTGGATCTTCTTGGATGATAGTTATTTGATCTTGCTGTAATTTCCAGAAACTTTGCGCTTAGTGCCCGAATTGTTAAAAATCACCAGAACATGATAAAATAGATTCCAATTGCTGCTGATCAATAAACAAATTGTATAGGTCGTCTAATTTTGGTAGAATTTTTTGGGTTCCAGAAGTTTGCGTCAGTTACAGATTACTACAGACTATTTTGTTTTTGACAGATTCTGTTTTCCATGTGTTGTCTGCTTATTTTGATGAATCTATGGCCAATAAATTAGTTTAGAATCCATAGAGAAGTTGGAATACAGTAGATTTAACACCAATATAAATAAAGAATGAGTTCATTACAGTACCTTAAAGTAGTCTTTTGTTTTCTTTGTCTAATGGAGCTCTCGAGATTTCTATTTAGTTTTGTGTTGTGAAGTTTTCAAGTTTTGGGTAAAGCTTTTATGGACTATGGAATAAAGGGTGGCAAGAGCCTAAGCTTGGGGATGCCCATGGCACCCCAATATATTCAAGAATAGCCAAAAGCCTAAGCTTGGGGATGCCCCGGGAAGGCATCCCCTTTTGGAAATATGCCCTAGAGGCAATAATAAAATGGTTATTATTGTATTTCCTTGTTCATGATAATTGTCTATTGTTCATGCTATAACTGTATTAACTGGAAAACGTAATACATGTGTGAATACATAGACCACAACATGTCCCTAGTGAGCCTCTAGTTGACTAGCTCGTTGATCAACAGATGGTCATGGTTTCCTGACCATGGACATTGGATGTCATTGATAACGGGATCACATCATTAGGAGATGATGTGATGGACGAGACCCAATCCTAAGCATAGCACAAGATCGTGTAGTTCGTTTGCTAAAGCTTTTCTAATGTCAAGTATCATTTCCTTAGACCATGAGATTGTGCACCTCCCGGATACCATAGGAATGCTTTGGGTGTTCCAAACGTCACAACGTAACTGGGTGGCTATAAAGGTGCACTACGGGTATCCCCGAAAGTGTCTATTGGGTTCGCATTTAATCGAGATCGATTTGTCACTCCGTGTGACGGAGAGGTATCTCTGGGCCCACTCGGTAATGCATCATCATAATGAGCTCAATGTGACAAAGTAGTTAGTCATGGGATCATGCATTATGGAACGAGTAAAGTGACTTGCCGGTAACGAGATTGAACGAGGTATTGGGATAGACGATCGAATCTCGGGCAAGTAACATACCGATTGACAAAGGGAATTGCCTACGGGATTGCTTGAATCCTTGACATCGTGGTTCATCCGATGAGATCATCGTGGAACATGTGGGAGCCAACATGGGTATCCAGATCCCGTTGTTGGTTATTGACCGGAGAACGTTTCAGTCATGTCTGCATGGTTCCCGAACCCGTAGGGTCTACACACTTAAGGTTCGGTGACGCTAGAGTTGTTATGGGAAATAGTATGTGGTTACCGAAGGTTGTTCGGAGTCCCGGATGAGATCCCGTACATGACGAGGAGCTTCGGAATGGTCCGGAGGTGAAGATCGGTACATTGGACGAAGGGTATTGGAGTCCGGAATTATTCCGGGGGTACCAGGTGATGACCAGCGTGTCCGAAAGGGGTTTCGGAAGCCCCGGCAAGTGTTGGGGGCCTTATGGGCCAAGGGGAGAAGGCACATCGGCCCACTAAGGGGCTGAGCGCCCCTCCCACCCCATCTCACGTAACCAGGAGAGGTGGGGGCGCCACCCCTAGGGCAGCTGCCCCTCCCGGCTTGGGGGGCAAGTTTCCTAGGGGGTGGGGGCGCCCAAACCCATCTAGGGTTTCCCCTATGGCCGCCGCCCCTCCCCTAGGGAACCCTAGGGTGCCTCCCCCTCCTCCCTTGCCCCTATATATAGTGAGGGAGAGAGAGGGCAGCCGCACCCTTCCCCTGGCGCAGCCCTCTCCCTCCTCCATCACATCCTCCTCCTCTGTAGTGCTTGGCGAAGCCCTGCCGGAGAACCACGAGCTCCATCACCACCATACCGTCATGCTGTCGGAGTTTTCCTTCAACTTATCCTCTCCCCTTGCTGGATCAAGAAGGAGGAGAGGTCCCCGGGCTGTAAGTGTGTTGAACGCGGAGGCACCGTTGTTTGGTGCTTAGATCGGATTCGACCGCGATCATAATCGCTTAGTGAACGACTCCACCGACCGCGTTCTTGCAACGCTTCCGCTTCGCGATATTTGTCGGTGTTCTGGGAACGGGGGTCCCCAAACTTGCCTGCCTGCGGCCTGCGGCGTGGCTCGAAGGAGGCCCAGCACGGCCCATCTTCATCAACGCAAGCTCAAGACCCTCGCAAGGGGCCAAGATTGCATGGGCGGACGACAAGGAGCTTCCTCAGGCACGGCCTCGTCAGGCTGGCTCATGAGGAGGAGAGTTCAAGGCAGGGTACCTCGCGAGGTGCCCATGACGCAAGCCATGATGACCAAGGGCCCGAGTCGGGCGCCAGCCCGCGCAGTGTCCTCCTTTCCTGTTTGGTGCAAAGGGAGCAAGCGCAGGCGATAGCATCAAGCAAAGGCATCTGTTTCGGTGCAACAATACCAAGACCAGCCCAACGGCTGGAAGGGAGTCATCATGGAGCCCAGGCAGGCGTCATCACCAGAGCCTTTGGCAGGCGAGGACCAACTTTAGTCAGGATAAGTGTACCCGTTGTTCCCCTTCAAAATGGCCAATTGTTGGCGCCCTTCCCGCTCAATATTTGGGAAGAGGCCGAGGGCCTTCGCCTATAAATAGGAGTAGCCACCCCCAGGGCAGAGGGACCCGATGAGATCCGAATCCTCATCAAGAAACCAGTAGCTAGAGCGACTGAACACCACCTAGAAGTTCATCGCACCCGCCAAGAACAGACCCTCACGAGGCTGTTCTTCCTTGTATTGTTCCTCATCAGCCCAAGAGGCAATCCACCACACCACACACTGGAGTAGGGTATTACACCACAATGGTGGCCTGAACCAGTATAAATCTCGTGTCTCTTGTGCTGTTCCGTTTAGTAGTTTAGGTCCCAGCGATTCGGCGAAGTGCGAGACGGTGGAGGGTTGAATCTCCGCGCGCACCCCAGTGTTCGAACCTCAAGGGTCTGCCGGAACCCGAAATCCTACATTTGGCGCGCAAGGTAGGGGTGCGTCGGAATCCACCTTCTGCCACCTCGTGTTCCGTCGCATCGTCATCACCATGTCCGGCGACCAAGCGGGCAACCCAGATTCTTGGGCGGCGTGGCCCGCCCGCGCAGAGCCGCTCGCCTCGGGCGACCCCGTGCCCCAGGCAGCTCACGGTCCACAGGGCCCTGCGGGCCGCAGGCGGCGCGGACAGGCTTCAACGGCTCTCACGCGGCGGCAGGCGTGGTCGGCAGCAAGGGCCTCCAATCACGCCGCGACCACGTCACCGTACACCCGCCGGGAGCAGGCGAACTCGAGGGCCGCGCTCACAGTGGCCCGAGAGCTGCTGCAGTGCAGGCTGCTGGAGAGCGGCCGCGACTTGCTGCTGAAGCGAGTGGCCGAGCTCCTGGGCTTCGCCGCCTCGGGGGCTCACCCCTTCTGCACCCAGCTTCCATCTCAGGCCCAGGGCAGCCCGCGCGGGGGCTCCACGCGTGCCCGCCGGCTCCAAAGCTACTTCAACACCGGCGAAGCTGTCAGCACCGGGCCTGCGGCGGGGTTGCCCCCGCCCCCGGCCCGCGGAGAAGAAGGACTCGACGTAACCCACGGCCGAGGTGGACCGCCGCGCCACCACCCCACGGTGGGTGCATCAAGCAGAGCCGCATGGCACGCTGAGCACTGCGGCGTGGCCTTCGGGATGACGGCGCCAGAAGAATACGTGCCCCACATGATGGACCAAGGGCACCCGCATGAGGGAGAACAAGGCTCGCTCCTCAGCCCGAGCTGGGGGGATGAGGCGCCAGAAGCTGAGCTCTTCCAGGAGCCTCAGGACTGTCCCACTGGTCGCGCCGGGGGCGACGATTATCGGGTACCGCTACTTCCTCAAGAGCAAGCATACGCTAATCATGGATCGCAGGAGGTGCAGGTCGCCGCGGCGAGCAGCTGCCCCGCTCCAGCAGTCTCCTACCCCTCGGGAGGAGGGCGCAGGGAGCTGCAGGAGGGGGGCCGAGATCCAACATCACCACCGCGGCGTTCGGAGCAAGGCGTTCTCAGGAGGTAGGCCCTCTGCTAGGGAGGTGCCTCAGGGCCTGCCCCTGGCAGAGGACCCGTGGTCGTCGGGGGAAGCGCTGGCGACCGCTCTACCCCATCGGCGGCGTCCTGGTTTCCGGTCGTCGTTGATGGCACTAGAGTGTGGCGCAAGGCGGGGCCCTCGTCCGGCGATATGAAGCAAGGCTGGTACCTGTGAAGAAGGCCCAGTGCCTGTGAAGCTCGCCGCCCCGTGACACTCTCACGTAATAATGAGTGGGGCTGTACACGCCCCGGAGTCTCAGGGGTGCCGGCCTCAGGCCCTGGGGCTCCCTCCCACGCCCAGTGGCAGCACTTAGCTCCGCTGGTGAGAAGACGTCCAAGACTAGACTAGGTGTCGGACGCGCTTTTCTTCTGCTTTCTTCGCCTTTCCCTTTGGTTGTCGCTTTCCCCCGCTGGATTTAAGTTGGATTCGAATTTGAGATTTGCGTGTGTTCGGGGAAGGGGTGCTTAGTCTCGCTTGAGCAAATCTCTCGTTTGATTACCACTTCGCCTCGGCTGCCTCCCTCGCGAGCCCTCGCGAGCCGGGCTGTGCCTAGCTTGCGCGCAGCCCAGCCTGTCGCCGCCGCGTCCTCTCCGGAGGGTTTTTACTGCAGATCAATGGATTCGATCAGGAGACACTCAGGTCACCGCAGCCTCCCACAGGCTATCTCAGGGCTCGTACGAAACAAACGTAAACTAGCCAACCAGCACGTCGCTTAGCCAACCACTTGGCGCGGGCGTATGGGCGATGTAACACCTGCTAATACGATGAACACAAGTTTTACATGAGGGGCTCCCCCTCCCAAAATGCTCTCACAGCCATCAGGCCAAAGCCTGAGTTCTATTCATGCAGGGTAATGGAACAGGGACAATACATAATCAGTCGGATAAATCCCCCAATGCATCCTCAAGAGCACCTCCCGAGCCATTGCTGGCGTCGCTGGCCTCACCGTCGCTGTCTGCGTGGCCATCGGCGACGTCAGGGCCGTTCACCATGCCGCCCTCATCGGCAGCCACGATCACGCCGTCGTTGTCCGAAGCAAAGGCCCTGACGAGAGCATCCACATTGTCTTCCACCCAAGTCGCCAGAGTGCGCCCCGGACGGCCCGGGAACTGGGCGATGGCTGCGCCAAAGTCGAAGTGGGGTCCATGTTCGGAGATGGCTGAAGACACGAGAAAGGCGCCCAAGTAGCGCGGCTCCTCTCCTCCACCAACCGATTGGCCGACCGACCGCGCCTCCAAACAAGCGTCACCACATCGGTGAAGAACTCAAGGTTGCGGCGTAGTTAATCACAGGCGGCTCGCCAACAGCCGCCTCGCAGATGTTACCCAAGGCTGTGTTGGCTCTTTCCCGGAGCGTGGTGAGCATGGGGCCGTGCTCATGCTCCAGGGTTCGCCACGACGATCTCGTCCGCGATTCTCGGCGCTGACGGCCTTGGCCTCCTCCACCCGTCGGCGAAGAAGGAGCACCTCGGCCTGAGAGGTGGTTGACTCCCCCTGCGCCACCTCGAGGGCGGCCCGAAGAGAATCGGCTCGCCGCGTCGCCTCCTCCAGCTTGGTCCTCAAGGCAGCAGTCCTGCCTTCAGCCTCGGCCCTGATCAACCCCAGCCTCTCCTCGAACTCGCGCCGAGGTTCAAGCGCCGCCGCCACTCAAGGCCCGACCTCCTCCAGACGCGGGCTTCCTGCAGCGACCTCATCCTCCGCCCGCGTCACCAAGCGCCTCGCCTCAAGCGCCAGACCACGCTGCTTCGGCGCTTGCCGCCAACGCCTCATGCTTCGAGCTTCACGGGTCGCGGAGGCCACCTTCATCGACGCGAGGCTGCCTCGCAGCTCCACTTGCTCCTCCAAAGGAGTGACACCGGGCAGGAGTCCCGTGCCCGCTCCTCCGCCGCCTCGCCGCTGTTAGCTTCCGGGCCTCATCGACGGCCCGAGAACAGGCCTCCCGAGAGGCTGCCAGCACGCCTTGGCCTCCTCATCGTTAAGATCGCGCTGATGGCGCGCAAGGGCGACAGTGCCCTCCAGCTCACGCCTCTCTGCGGCCAGGCGCAGGCCCTCGGCCTCAAGGCGCGCGTCTTCATCAGCGAGCTCTTCACCAAGAAGGCTCACCGCGTCAGCCGCCCTTTGAAGAAATCCTTGGCGAAGGGCGCGCGCTCCGGCGCTTCGTGCGCTCTTCCACACCATCAACCGCCCCAAGCGGGCGCCGGGAGCCACGAATCAGCACTCCCCCTCCGGGCAGGGGGCTGCGGGCTGGCACCCTCGCGACGGTCGGGCACGCCGCGCCAGAAGCCCGGCCTGGAGCCAGCCCACCCCGCATTTAAGAGCGCAGAAGCGCCAGCCAATCGCCGTCCACGACCAGGCAAGAAGCCCACGGCAGGCTAGCTATGCCATGAGAAGGCTCGCGAAGAAGGGCCGCGAGGCGCGCAGGACCTCGACGCGCCTCGGGGCGGTTCGCCCCCCTGATCGTCCTCACCACAAGGGCTCCACTGCCCGGAGCACTCAAGGACGGGGGGAAGCCGGGGGCGGCCTCACCTGTCTCCGTGAGCTCGGCAGGAAGGGGCCTGCAGGCAAGGATCGATACAAGCAGCGAAGGATCAGGAGCTGGAGAAGGAGAAGGCTTACTCATCGCTGGCGGCATTTCCTCACGCTTGGCAGGCGACAAGTGTAATCATCGCCCAGGGCCTCCCTCCTCTTCCGGAGGGCCTCGAAGTCCACGCGGAAGCGACCCAAGATTTGAGCGCAAGGGTCAGCCTGCGACGAGGGAGAAGCATCAAGGCGACCGGCGTCAGGGGCGTCCGCCTGACGCGCGCTGCTGGTCGCCTCACCAAGAGAAGCAGCAGGGGCCTCGGGGGCCTCATCCGCAGGCGCTGCGGGCAGCTGTCTGCCGCCCTCAGCCACGCGGCATGAGCCTCAGGAGCTGCTCCCTCATGAGCATCGCCCGGCGCTGTCACCCCGACGGGGGTCCCTTCGGCCTCTGGCGGCTCGTGCCTCCCTGCCCCGCCACTTGAGGAGGAGCCGCCTTGGCCGACTGGAAGGGCCGCCACCATCACTGGATTCTCATGAGGCCCACGAGGCCAGGGCGCGCCCCATTTGTCAAAGACAGGCATCTGGTTCACAAAGTCGCCTGCTCGGGCAGAGGTACAGCAAGGCCCCTCCATGCCGGATGCCGCCGGGTTGGGGTCACCAACAGACCAGGAGCACTGCCCTCAAGACTTCAGCGCCAGTCCTCTTTCCGAGCCTCATACGATCATCAAGCCCGCTGAAGGCCCACATCCGGTGGGAGTGGCGTTGGAGAGGAGCGATACGGCATAGCAGGAACTCCTTCACCACCTTGGGCGCCGTCACGCCAAGCTTTCTCAGGAACTCGAAGCGGTGCCAGACGAAGGCAAACCGGGGGCCCACGAGTGTCACTTGGCCCCAGCCTGAGTTGGGGACAGCGGGCGAAGATGGCTCCGTCAGCAGGGGGCTGGGCACCCCAACGTCCACGTACAGCCACCGCTCGCGAAACCCAGGCGAGGGCGGAGGAAGGCTGAAGTCAATTCCGGAAGCCGCTGTCTCGGGCGCAGCGATGAAGCTCACGCACCCCGAGCACTGAATGGGGTCGACGAGGCGCAGAGAGAAGAAGTGGCGCAGCAAGGCAACCGAAGGAATGATGCCCGTCATTGCCTCACAAACGAATGCAAATACCGCGAGAAGGGTGATGGTTTCAGGACCCAGATGCATCATATGGATCTGGTAATGGGAAAGCACGGCATTGAAGAAATCTGAGAAGGGGGGAACCAGTCCTGCCCAAAGGGCGTCGGCGAAGTACCGGACCTCGGTGGGAATCCTGTCAACGGAGAAGCGAGACGCAGGCCAGGCCGTCGTCCTCCCACACTCATTGAAGATGGTGGCCAGGGCCGAGCGGACCTTGTCCAGGCCCTCTTGGTTGACTATGACCGGCCAATCGACGGCGGGGGCCGCCGCCGACGGCGAGCGAGGCGACGGCACGGGTTTTTTTCCCTTTTCCATTCCTCGCCGGGGCCATGACGGGAGGAAGGAGATGGGGAAGGTTCGAGATCAGAGTGGATGCAAAGAGCTGGAGTTCGAGAGAAGGAAGGACAGGGAGCGCTCAAGCAGCAGAAGGGGGAACGGATATGTACAGCAGCGTGTCCGCCTAGCAAGGCACGAAATAAGGAGGCGTGGGGGAACAGTGCCGCCCACGTCCAATCAACCGCCACGCGGCGCCCAAGGCCGCAGGCTGTTAGGGCCCGCGACGCTTCGCACTTGCCCTTTTGCCTCTCTGCTCGGCCAAGCTCGGGCGCGCCGTGGGCCCGGGGGCTACTGTCGGCGTTCTGGGAACGGGGTCCCAGACTTGCTCGCTGCGGCCTGCGGCGTGGCTCGAAGGAGGCCTAGCACGGCCCATCTTCATCAACGCAAGCTCAAGACCCTCGCGAGGGGCCAAGCCTCGCGGGGCGGACGACAAGGGGCTTCCTCAGGCACGGCCTCGTCAGGCTGGCTCATGAGGAGGAGGAGAGTTCAAGGCAGGGTACTCGCGAGGTGCCCATGACGCAAGCCATGATTTACCAAGGGCGCCAGGTCGGCGCCAGCCCGCAGTGTCCTCCTTTCCTCTTTGGTGCAAAAGAAGCAAGCGCAGGCGAGAGGATCAAGCAAAGGCATCCGTTTCGGTGCAACAAGACCAAGATCAGCCCAACGGCTGGAAGGGAGTCATCATGGAGCCCAGGTAGGCGTCATCACCAGAGCCTTTGGCAGGCGAGGACCAACTTTAGTGAGGATAAGTGTACCCGCTGTTCCCCTTCAAAATGGCCAATTGTTGGCGCCCTTCCCACTCAATATTTGGGAAGAGGCCCAGGGCCTTCGCCTATAAATAGGAGTAGCCACCCCCAGGGCAGAGGGACCCGATGAGATCCGAATCCTCATCAAGAAACCAGTAGCTAGAGCGACTGAACACCACCTAGCAGTTCATCGCACCCGCCAAGAACAGACCCTCACGAGGCTGTTCTTCCTTGTATTGTTCCTCATCAGCCCAAGAGGCAATCCACCACACCACACACTGGAGTAGGGTATTACACCACAATGGTGGCCTGAACCAGTATAAATCTCGTGTCTCTTGTGCTGTTCCGTTTAGTAGTTTAGGTCCCAGCGATTCGGCGAAGTGCGAGACGGTGGAGGGTTGGATCTTCGCGCGCACCCCAGTGTTCGAACCTCAAGGGTCTGCCGGAACCCGAAATCCGACAATATTCAAGGGTATGAAGATACACTCCCCTCTCTCTTGTTGCTAGAATCTCCATAGATTGATCTTGGTGATGCGTCGAAAATTTTGAATTTCTGCTACGTTCCCCAACAGTGGCATCAGAGCTAGGTCTATTGTGTAGTTTCTATGCACGAGTAGAACACAAGTTGTTGTGGGCGTTGATTTTATTCAATATGCTTACCATTACTAGTCCTATCTTGTTTCGACGGTATTGTGGGATGAAGCGGCCCGGACCGACCTTACACGTATGCTTACGTGAGATAGGTTCCACCGATTGACATGCACTTGTTGCATAAGGTGGCTAGCGGGTGCCAGTCTCTCCCACTTCAGTCGGATCGGATTCGATGAAAAGGGTCCTTATGAAGGGTAAATAGCAATTGGCATATCACGTTGTGGTTTTGGCGTAGGTAAGAAACGTTCTTGCTAGAAACCTATAGCAGCCATGTAAAAACTTGCAACAACAATTAGAGGACGTCTAACTTGTTTTTGCAGCATATGCCGTGTGATGTGATATGGCCAAAAGGATGTGATGAATGATATATATGTGATGTATGAGATTGATCATATTCTTGTAATTAGAATCACGACTTGCATGTCGATGAGTATGACAACCGGCAGGAGCCATAGGAGTTGTCTTTATTTATTGTATGACCTGCGTGTCACTGAATAATGCCATGTAATTACTTCATTGCTAAACCGTTAGCCATAGTAGTAGAAGTAATAGTTGGCGAGACAACTTCATGGAGACACGATGATGGAGATCATGATGATGGAGATCATGGTGTCATGCCGGTGACGATGATGATCATGGAGCCCCGAAGATGGAGATCAAAAGGAGCAAAATGATATTGGCCATATCATGTCACTATTTGATTGCATGTGATGTTTATCATGTTTATGCATCTTATTTGCTTAGAACGACGGTAGTAAATAAGATAATCCCTCATAATAATTTCAAGAAAGTGTTCCCCCTAACTGTGCACCGTTGCGAAAGTTCGTTGTTTCGAAGCACCATGTGATGATCGGGTGTGATAGATTCTAACGTTGACATACAACGGGTGTAAGCCAGATTTACACAGGCGAAACACTTAGGTTGACTTGACGAGCCTAGCATGTACAGACATGGCCTCGGAACACAAGAGACCGAAAGGTCGAACATGAGTCGTATAGTGGATACGATCAACATGAAGATGTTCACCGATGATGACTAGTCCGTCTCACGTGATGATCGGACACGGCCTAGTTGACTTGGATCATGTATCACCTAGTTGTCTCTCTCTCTCTCTCTCTCTCTCTCTCTCTCTCTCTCTCTGGATTCCGGACCTGGATACAAGATGCCTCTACCCTGTGAGAGGCTAGTCCTATTTATAGGCAAAGGCCCTGGGCCTCTTCCCAAATATTAAGCGGGAAGGGCGCCAACAATTGGCCATTTTGAAGGGGAACATCTGGTACACGTATCCTGATTAATGTTGGTCCTCGCTTTGTCAAAGGCTCGTGGTGGTGGCCTTTGCTTGGGCTCCACAATGACTTCCTTCCTGCCGTTGGGCTGGTCTTGGTCTTGTTGCACGAAATGGAAGCCTTTGCTTGATGCTCTCGCTGCGCTTGCTCCCTTTGCACCAAAGAGGAAAGGAGGACCTGCACGGGCTGGCGCCCGCTGGCGCCTTGGTCGTCATGGCTTGCGTCATGGGCACCTCGTGAGGTACCCCGCCTTGATCTCTCCGCCTCCTTGCGAGCCCGGCTGATGAGGCCGTGCTCGAGGAAGCTCCTGTCGTCCGCCCATGAGGCTTGGCCTCTCGAGGGTCTTGAGCTTGTGTTGATGAAGATGGGTCGTGATGGGCCCCTCTTTGAGCCACGCCGCAGGCCGCAGGCAGGCAAATCTGGGGACCCATGTTCCCAGAACACCGACAGTAGCCCCCGGGCCCAAGGCGCGCCCGGGCTCGGCCGAGCAGAGAGGCGAAGGGGCAAGTGCGAAGCGCCACGGGCCCTAACATCTTGTGGCCTTGGGTGCCGCGTGGCGGTTGATTGGACGTGGGCGGCACTGTTCCCCCACGCCTCTTTATTTTGTGTCATGCTAGGCAGACTCGTAGCCGCACACAGCCGCTCCCCTTTTCGCTGCTCGACCATCCCCCACTCTTCCTCCTCTCGAACTCCAGCTTCTGCTCCCAATCCAATCTCGAACTCCCCCCCCCTTCCATTGCCATGGCTCCGACAAAGAAGGGAAGAGGGAAGAAGCCCATGCCTCTGCCTTGCTCGCCGTCGTCGGCGGCCCCCGCCGTTGATCGGTCGATCATACTCAATCGAGAGGGCCTGGACAAGGTCAGCTCGGCTTTGGCCACCATCTTCAACGAATGCGGGTGGACGACGGCCTGGCCCGCGTCCCACTTCTCCATGTGGGTGGGGCTGGTTCCCCCCTTTTCCGATTTCTTCAATGTTGTGCTCTCCCACTATCAGATCCATATGATGCATTTGGGTCCCGAATCCATCACTCTTCTTGCAGTCTTCGCCTTTGTTTGCGAGGCGATGATGGGCATCCTTCCCTCAGTTGCCTTGCTGCGCCACTTCTTCTCTCTGTGCCTTGTTGACCCCACCCAATGTTCGGGGTGTGTGAGCTTCATTGCTACACCTGAAACATCGGCTTCAGGGATTGACTTCAGCCTTCCTCCGCCCGCGCCTGGGTTCCTCGAGCGGTGGCTGTACATGGACGTAGGGGTGCCCAGCCCCCTGCTGTCGGAGCCATCTTCGCCTGCTGTCCCCAATTCAGGCTGGGGCCAGGAGACGCTCACCGGTTCCCGGCTTGTCTTCATCTGGCGCCGCTTTGCGTTCTTGAGGGAGCTCGGCGTGACGGCGCCCAAGGTGGTGAAGGAGTTCCTGCTATGTCGTATTGCCCCTCTCCAACGTCACTCTCGCGGATGTGGGCCTTGGTAGGCGTGAAGACCGTATGAGGCTCCGTGAAGTGGACTGGCGCTGAAGCAGGAGGAAGGTGCTCTTGGTCTTGACTGGGGACCCCACCCCTGGCAGCATCCGGCAAGGGGGGGCCTTGCTGTACCTCTGCCCTAACAGGGGCGACTTTGTAAATCAGATGCCCGTCTTCGATGAATGGGGGCTGCGCCCCGCTGGCCTCCGAGGGCCTCGTGAGAACCCAATTGTGGTGGCCGCCCTTCTAGTCGGCCACGACGGCTCTTCCTCAAGTGGCGGAGCAGGGAGGCATGGGCCGCCGGAGGCTGAGGGGGCCTCCGCCGGGGTGACGGCACCAGGCGGCGCTCTTGAGGGAGCAGCTCCTGAGGCCCAGGCTGCGCGGCTGGGGGTGGCGAGCAGCTGCCCGCAGTGCCTGCGGCTGAGGCCCCTGGGGCCCCAGTTACTCTTCTTGGTGAGGTGACCAGCGGCGTGCATCGGTAGGCGCCCGGCGCGATCGCCTTGGCGCTCCTTCCTTGTCGCAGGCTGACCCCTGCGCTCAACTCTTGGGTCGCTTCCGCGTGGACTTTGAGGCTCTCCGGAAGAGAAGGGAGGCCTTGGGTGACGATTACCCTTGTCGCCTGCTGAAGCGTAGGAAGTACTTCGCCACCGATGAGTAAGCCTTCCCCTTTTCTAGCTCCTGATCCTTCTGTTGCTTTTACTAATCCTTGCTCCGCAGGGCCCTTCCCGCCGAGCTCACGGAGATGGCTGAGGAGCCATCCCCCTTGGCTCCGCCCTCTCCACCGTCTAAGAGCACTCCAAGCAGCCGAGCCCTCGTGGTGAGGCCGGCCGGAGAGTCGAACCATCTTGAGGCGCATCGCGGCCCCGCGCGCCTCGTGACCCTCCTTCGCGAGCCCTCTCGTGGCATAGCCAGCCTGCCGTGGGCTTCTCGTCTGGTCTCGACCGTGATTGGCTGAGGTATTCCCTGCGCTCTTCTTTAGGGGATGGGCTGGCTCCTGGCCGGGCTTCTGGCGAGGCGTGCCCGGCCGTGGCGAGGGCACCAGCCCCCTGCCCGGAGGGGGAGTGCTGATTCGTGGCCCCCGGCGCTCGCTTGAGGCGGATGATGGTGTGGAAGATGTACTCGAGCGCGCCCGGGAGCGTCGCGCTCTTCGCCAAGGGTTTCTTCGGAGGGCGGCTGACGCGGTGAGCCTGCTTGGTGAAGAGCTCGCTGATGAACATGCGCGCCTTGAGACCGAGGGCCTGCGCCTGGCCGCGGAGAGGCGCGAGCTGAAGGCGGCTGTCCCCCTTGCGCGCCATCAGCGTGATCTTGACAATGGGCAGGCCAAGGCGTCGCTGGCGGCCTCTCGGGAGGTCCGTTCTCGGGCTGTCAAGGAGGCTCGGGAAGCTGACCGGCGGCGAGAGGCGGCGGAGGAGCGGGCGCGGGAACTCCTGGCCTGATGCCACTCACTAGAGGAGCAGGTGGAGCTGCACGAGACTGCCCTTGCGTCGATGAAGGTGGCCTCAGGCGACCCAGCAGAGCTCCAGAAGCGTGAGGAGGCGCTGACGCTGGAAGCCGCCGAACGCGCGCGTGAGTATGAGCGCCTGGAAACAAGGGAGCACTTGGTAACGCGGGCGGAGGATGATGTCGTGGCGCAGGAAGCCCGTGTCCTGGAGGAGGTCGGACGTCGGGTGGTGATGGCGTGCTTGAACCTTGAGCGCGAGTTCGAGGAGAGGCTGGGGTTGATCCGGGCTGAGGCCGAAGGTAGGACCGCTGCCTTGAGGGCCAAGCAGGAGGAAGTGACGCGGCGGGCCGATGCTTCTCAGGCCGCCCTCGAGGTGGCGCAGGAGGGGTTAGCTGCCTCCCGTGCCGAGGTGCTTCTTCTTCACCAACGGGTGGACGAGGCTGAGGCCGTCGCGCGACAGAATGCGGACGAGATACGCCAGCGGCGGATCCTGGTGCATGAGCACGGCCCCATGCTCGCCACGCTCCGGGAGAGAGCCAACGCAGCCTTGGGTAACATCTGCGAGGCGGCTGTTGGCGAGCCACACGCAGTTAACTACGCGGGCAACCTTCAGTTCTTCACCAACGTGGTGACGCAGCTGGAGGCGCGGTCGGTCAGAGCCAACAGGTTGGTGGAGGAGAGGAGCCGCGCCCTGCTCGGGTGCGCCTTTTCTCGCGTCTTCAGCCATCTCCGGAATATGGACCCCCACTTTGACTTCGATGCCGCCATCGCCCTAGTACCCCAGGCCGTCTGGGACGACTTGGCGCACTGGGTGGAGGACAACGTGGATGCCCTCGTCAGGGCCTTCGCTTCAGATAACGATGGTGTGATCGTGGCTGCTGATGAAGGCGGCATGGTGAACGGCCCTGACACCGCTGGTGACAACGCAGAGAGCGATGGCGAGGCCAGCGACGCCAGCAACAGTTCAGGAGGTGCCCCTGAGGATGCATTGGGGGATTTATCTGACTGACTGCGCATCGTTCCTGTTTCCTTACCCTGCACGAATAGAGTTCAGGTTTTGCACTGACGGTTGTGAGAGTATTTTGGGAGGGGGAGCCCCTCATGTAAAACTTGTGTTATGCGTATTAGTGGATGCTATATCACCCGTACGCCTGCACCAAGTGGTTGGCTAGTTTACCTTTGTCCCGCGCGGGCCCTAAGATAGCCTGTGGAGGGCTGTGGCGTCTCAAGTGTCTCCTGATCGAACCCGTAGGATCTGCAGTAAAAACCTCCTGAGAGGATGCGGCGGCGGCAGTCTGGGCTGCACGCAGGCTAGGCCTAACCCGGCTCGCGAGGGGCTCACGAGGGGAGGTTGCTGAGGCAAAGCGGTAACCGGAACGCGAGAGATTGCTCGAACGAGACTAAGCACCCCCTTCCCCAAACACACGCAAATCTCAAATTCGAATCCAACTTAAATCCAGCGGGGGAAAGTGACAACCAAAGGGAAAAGCAATGAAAGCAGAAAAAGACCGCGTCCGGCACCTAGTCTAGTCTTGGGCGTCTTCTCACCAAGCGGAGCTAAGTGCTGCTTTGGGCGTGGGAGGGAGCCCGGGGCCCGAGGCCGGCACCCCGAGACTCGAGGCGTGTACAGCCCCACTCATTATTACGTGAGAGTGTCACGGGCGGCGAGCTTCACGAGCACTTGGGCCTTCTTCACAGTACCGCCTTGCTTCATATCGCCAGACGAGGCCCCCGCTGCGCCCGCACTCTAGTGCCATCAACGACGACCGGAAACCAGGGCGCCGCCGATGGGGTAGAGCGGTCGCCAGATGGTTCCCCGACGACCACGGGTCCTCCGCCAGGCAGGCCACGAGGCACCTCCCAGCAGAGGGCCTACCTCCACGAGAACGCCTTGCTCAACGCCCGGGTGGTGATGCGGATCTCGGCCCCTCTCCAGCAGCCCCCGACACCTCCTCCTGAGGGGTAGGAGACTGCGGGAGCGGGGTAGCCGCTCGCTGAGGCGACCTGGACCTCCTGCGATTCATGATTAGCGTATGCCTGCTCCTGAGGAATTAGCGGTACCCGATAATCGTCGCTTCCAGCGTGCCCGGTGGGGCCTTCACGGGGCTCCTGGAAGAGCTCAGCTTCTGTCGCCTCGTCCCCCAAATTGGGCTGAGGAGCGAGCCTTGTTCGCCCTCATCTTTGGTGCCCTTGGTCCATCATGTGAGGCACGTATTCTTCTGGGCCGTCATCCCAAGGCAGCGTCATAGTGCTCCGCGTGCCATGCAGCTCGCTTGAGGCGCCCACACAGGGGTGGTGGCCGGCCCCTGCTGGGGCCGTGGGTCGCAGCGAGTCCTTCTTCGCTGGCCGGAGCGGAGGCAGCGCTGCCACCGGCCCGTGGTCTTGGCAACCGGCTGGTGTTGGAGTAGCCACGAGCCATGGCGCAGGGAGCCCAGCAGCGGGCCGCCTGACCTGAGGTGGGAGCTGGGTGCAGAAGGGGTGAGCTCCCGAGGCAGCAAAGCCCAGGAGCTCTGCCACCCGCTCTAGCAGCACGTCACAGCCGCCTTCCAGCAGCCTGCACTGCAGTAGCTCCCGGGCCACCGTGAGCGTGGCCCTCAAATTCGCCTGCTCCCGACGGGTGTATGGCATCGCGGCCGCGTCGTGGTTGGAGGTCCTCGCTGCCGACCGCGCCTGCCGCAGCGTGAGAGCTGTCGAAGCCTGTCCGCGTCGCCCGCGGCCCGCAGTGCCCTGCGGACCGCGAGCTGCCTGGGGCATGGGGTCGCCCGAGGCGAGCGGCTCTGCGTGGGCGGGCCAAGACGCCCAGGGACCGGGTTGCCCGCTGGTCGCGGACATGATGATGACGATCGACGGGACACGGCGGCAGGAGGTGGATCCCGCACACCTACAGGCGCGCCAAATGTCGGATTTCGGGTTGCGGCAGACCCTTGAGGTTCGAACACTAGGGTGCGCGCGGAGATCTCGCCCTCTACCTACCTGCACCCCGCCGCCTCGCTAGGATCTAAACTACGAAAGGAACAACACAAGAGACACAAGGTTTATACTAGTTCAGGCCACCATTGTGGTGTAATACCCTACTCGAGTTTTTGGTGTGGTGGATTGCCTCTTGGGCTGAAGGTGATGAACAATACAAGGAAGAACAGCCTCGCGAGGGTCTGTTCTTGGCTGGTGCGATGAACTGCTAGGGGGAGTTCGATCGCTCTCTCTCTCTCTCTCTCTCTCTCTCTCTCTCTCTCTCTCTCTCTCTCTCTCTCTCTCTCTCTCTCTCTCTCTCTCTCTCTCTCTCTGGATTCCGGACCCTGGATCCAAGATGCCTCTACCCTGTGGGAGGCTAGTCCTATCTATAGGCAAAGGCCCTGGGCCTCTTCCCAAATATTGAGCGGGAAGGGCGCCAACAATTGGCCATTTTAAAGGGGAACATCTGGTACACTTATCCTGACTAAAGTTGGTCCTCGCTTTGTCAAAGGCTCTGTGGTGGCCTTTGCTTGGGCTCCACAATGACTTCCTTCCTGCCGTTGGGCTGGTCTTGGTCTTGTTGCACGAAATGGGCGCCTTTGCTTGATGCTCTCGCCTGCGCTTGCTCCCTTTGCACCAAAGAGGAAAGGAGGACATGCGTGGGCTGGCGCCCTTGGCGCCCTTGATCGTCATGGCTTGCGTCATGGGCACCTCGTGAGGTACCCGCCTTGATCTCTCTGCCTCCTCGCGAGCCAGGCTGATGAGGCCGTGCACGAGGAAGCTCCTGTCATCCGCCCAGCAAGGCTTGGCCCCTCGCGAGGTCTTGAGCTTGTGTTGATGAAGATGGGCCGTGATGGGCCCCTCTTTGAGCCACGCCGCAGCCGCAGCGAGCAAGTCTGTGGACCCCTGTTCCCGAGCGCCCGACAGACGCAGCGTCTTGCTTGAGTGGTACAGTAATCCTGTCTTGGAGGTCATGTTGTTAGACAACAATGAACCTACGAGCTATGGAGAAGCGATGGTGGGCCCGGATTCCGACAAATGGCTCGAGGCCATAAAATCTGAGAGAAGATCCATGTATAAAACAAAGTGTAGACTTTGGAAGAACTACTTGATGGTCATAAGGCTGTTGGGTACAGATGGATTTTAAAGGGGAAGACAGACAATGATGGTAAGTGTCACCATTAACAAAGCTCGACTTGTCGCTGAGATGTTTTCCGACAAGTTCAAGGAGTTGACTACGATGATACTTTCTCACTCGTAGTGATGCTAAGAGTCTGTTAGAATTATATTAGCAGCTACTTCATTATTTATGAAATCTTGCAGATATGATGTCAAAATATAGTTTCCTCGACAATTTTCTTGAGGAAAGGTCGTTGTATTTGATACAACCAGAAGGTTTTGACAATCCTAAAAGATGCTAACAAGTATGCAAAGCTCCAGCAATCCTTCTAAGGACTGGAGTGAGCATCTCGGAGTTGGAATATACGCTTTGATGAGATGATCAACGTTTTTGGATTTATACAAAGTTTATGAGAAACTTGTATCTCCAAAGAAGTGAGTGGGAGCAGTATAGAATTTCTGATGAGTATATGTTGTTGACGTATTGTTGATCAGAAATGATATAGAATTTCTAGAAAGCATATAGGGTATTTGAAAAGGTGTTTTTCAATGGAAAACCTGGATTAAGCTACTTGAACATTGAGCATCAAGATCTATAAGGATAGATAAAAACGCTCAATAATACTTTCAAATGAATACATGCCGTGACAAGATTTTGAAGAAGTTCAAAATAGATCGGCGAAGAAGGAGTTCTTGGCTATGTTATAAGGTGTGAGTATTGAGTAAGACTCAAGACATGACCTCGGCATAAGAGAGAGAATGGGCGAAGGTCGTCCCCTATGCTTCAGACATAGGCTCTACAATATGCTATGCTGTGTACCGCACCTGAAGTGTGCCTTGCCATGAGTCAGTCAAGGGGTACAAGAATGATCCAGGAATGGATTACAAGACAGCAGTCAAACATATCCTTAGTAACTAGTGGACTAAGGAATTTTCTCGATTATGGAGGTGGTAAAAGAGTTCGTCGTAAAGGGTTACGCCGATGCGAACTTTGACACTAATCTGGATTATTCTGAGTAGTAAATCGGAATCGTATAGTAGAACAATTATTTGGAATAGCTCCAAATAGAGCGTGGTAGCTGCATCTAGGAGATGACATAGAGATTTGTAAAGCACACACGGATCTGAAAGATTCAGACCCGTTGACTAATAACCTCTCTCACAAGCGAGATATGATCAAAACCCATGGGTGTTGAATTCATTACAATCACATAGTGATGTGAACTAGATTATTGACTCTAGTGCAAGTGGGAGACTGTTGGAAATATGCCCTAGAGGCAATAATAAAATGGTTATTATTGTATTTCCTTGTTCATGATAATTGTCTATTGTTCATGCTATAATTGTATTAACTGGAAACCGTAATACATGTGTGAATACATAGACCACAACATGTCCCTAGTGAGCCTCTAGTTGACTAGCTCGTTGATCAACAGATGGTCATGGTTTCCTGACCATGGACATTGGATGTCATTGATAACGGGATCACATCATTAGGAGAATGATGTGATGGACGAGACCCAATCCTAAGCATAGCACAAGATCGTGTAGTTCGTTTGCTAAAGCTTTTCTAATGTCAAGTATCATTTCCTTAGACCATGAGATTGTGCAACTCCCGGATACCATAGGAATGCTTTGGGTGTGCCAAACGTCACAACGTAACTGGGTGGCTATAAAGGTGCACTACGGGTATCCCTGAAAGTGTCTAATGGGTTCGCATGAATCGAGAGTGGGATTTGTCACTCCGTGTGACGGAGAGGTATCTCTGGGCCCACTCGGTAATGCATCATCATAATGAGCTCAATGTGACAAAGTAGTTAGTCATGGGATCATGCATTATGGAACGAGTAAAGTGACTTGCCGGTAACGAGATTGAACGAGGTATTGGGATAGACGATCGAATCTCGGGCAAGTAACATACCGATTGACAAAGGGAATTGCATACGGGATTGCTTGAATCCTTGACATCGTGGTTCATCCGATGAGATCATCGTGGAACATGTGGGAGCCAACACGGGTATCCAGATCCCGATGTTGGTTATTGACCGGAGAACGTTTCGGTCATGTCTGCATGGTTCCCGAACCCGCAGGGTCTACACACTTATGGTTCGGTGACGCTAGAGTTGTTATGGGAAATAGTATGTGGTTACGAAGGTTGTTGAGTCCGGATGAGATCCGGACATGACGAGGAGCTCGGAATGGTCCGGAGGTGAAGATCGGTATATTGGACGAAGGGTATTGGAGTCGGAATTGTTCCGGGGTACGGTGATGACCAGTGTGTCCGAAAGGGTTTGAGAGGCCCGACAAGCGTTGGGGGGCCTTATGGGCCAAGGGGAGAGGGCACATCAGCCCACTAAGGGGCTGAGCGCCCCTCCCACCCCATCTCACGTAACCAGGAGAGGTGGGGGCGCCACCCCTAGGGCAGCCGCCCCTCCCGGCTTGGGGGGCAAGTTTCCTAGGGGGTGGGGGCGCCCAAACCCATCTAGGGTTTCCCCTGTGGCCGCCGCCCCTCCCCTAGGGAACCCTAGGGCGCCTCCCCCTCCTCCCTTCCCCCTATATATAGTGAGGGAGAGAGAGGGCAGCCGCACCCTTCCCCTGGCGCAGCCCTCTCCCTCCTCCAACACCTCCTCCTCCTCCGTAGTGCTTGGCGAAGCCCTACGAGAGAACCACGAGCTCCATCACCACCATACCGTCATGCTGTCGGAGTTTTCCCTCAACTTCTCCTCTCCCCTTGCTGGATCAAGAAGGAGGAGACGTCCCCGGGCTGTACGTGTGTTGAACGCGGAGGTACCGTAGTTCGGTGCTTAGATCGGATTCGACTGCGATCTGAATCGCTTAGTGATCGACTCCACCGACCGCGTTCTTGCAACGCTTCCGCTTCGCGATATTCATCTGTATGAAGATACACTCCCCTCTCTCTTGTTGCTAGAATCTCCATAGATTGATCTTCGTGATGCGTCGAAAATTTTGAATTTTTGCTACGTTCCCCAACATCTTTCGTCTTTGTTCATTGGTAACTTTACTTGGGGCTATATTTTTATTCACCACATCATAAGTGTTTTGCTTGGAGCGTCTTGTATTATTTGCGTCTTTGCTTGTTAGTTTACCACAATAATCCTTGCTGTACACACCTTTTGAGAGAGCCATACATGAATTGGAATTTGATAGAATACTCTATGTGCTTCACTTATATCTTTTGAGCTTGATAGTTTTGCTCTTAGTGCTTCACTTATATCTTTTGAGCGTGATAATTTTTGCTCTAGTGCTTCGCTTAGATCTTTTAGAGCACGGTGATATATTTGTTTTAAAGAAACTATTGATCTCTCGTGCTTCACTTAGATTATTTTGAGAGTTGTTAGTAGCTTGGTAATTTGCTTAATGTTAATATACTTGGTATTCAAGATATGTGAAACTTTCTTTTGAGTGCGTTGAATACTAAGAAAAGTTTGATGCTTGATAATTGTTTTGAGATATGAAGATGGTGATATTAGAGTCATGTTAGTTGAGTAGTTGTGAATTTAAAGAATACTTGTGATGAAGTTTGTGATTCCCGTAGCATGCACGTATGGTGAACCGTTATGTGATGAACTCGGAGCATGATTTATTTATTGATTGTCTTCCTTATGAGTGGCGGTCAGGGATGAGCGATGGTTTTTTCCTACCAATATATCCACCTAGGAGCATGCGCGTAATACTTTGCTTTGATAACTTCTAGATTTTTGCAATAAGTATATGAGTTCTTTATGACTAATGTTGAGTCCATGGATTATACGCACTTTTTCCCATCCTTCCACCATTGCTAGCCTCTCTAATACCGCGCACTTTTCGCCGGTATCATACACCCACCATATATCTTCCTCAAAACAGCCACCATACCTACCTATTATGGCATTTCCATAGCCATTCCGAGATATATTGCCATGCAACTTTCCACCGTTTCGTTTATTATGACACTCTCCATCATTGTCATATTGCTAGCATGATCAGGTAGTTGACATCGTATTTGTGGCAAAGCCACCTTTCATAATTCTTTCATACATGTCACTCATGTTTCATTGCATATCCCGGTACACCGCCGGAGGCATTCATATAGAGTCATATTTTGTTCTAAGTATCGAGTTGTAATTCTTGAGTTGTAAGTAAATAAAAGTGTGATGATCGTCATTATTAGAGCATTGTCCCAGTGAGGAAAGGATGATGGAGACTATGATTCCCCCACAAGTCGGGATGAGTGACTGCCATGAACTTGGCCAGGGTTGGATACCCGAGGATGGCATTGTACGACAGGTGGATGTGCGTGATGTCGAAGTCGATGAGCTCGGTGCGGTAGTTCTTGCTCCCCGAAGGTGACAGGCAGGCGGACCTGCCCTATCGGTGTGGTGGAACCGTCGGTCACTCCTGAGAAAGGCTTGGTGGGCTGGAGCTGCTCATATGGCACTTGGAGGTTGTCGAACGTGTCGACGGACGGGACGTTGAGCCCTGCGCCGCCGTCGATGATGGTCTTGGTGACCTGCACATTGCTGATGACTGGGGAACACAGCATTAGGAGGGCGCCAGCGGTGGCTTCGCACTTGAGCTGATCCGCCGAGTTGAAAGTGATGGCACATGGGACCACCTGAGCGGGTGCGTGGCCTCGAGCTTGGGGAGCACCACGTTCACCTCGCGAGCGAACTGTTTGAAGATGCGCTGAGAGGCTGAGGCCTGGGCGCCGCCCAAGATGCAGGCGATTGCACGCGGCTGCTGGAAGCCCCCAGCCCCCTCGTCCTGGTGGTGGTCGTCGTTCCTTCTTGGTGGCTTTAGCGGGGGAAGACCGGTGTTGCCCTGGGGGCGATCCTCACGAGGCGGATCCCTCCAGGCGCCCTCGCGAGGTTGGTCTGGCCAACGGTCCTCGAGGCCGCTCGTGCCACTCCTGGCGTGGGCCACGGTCATCCCAGCGTCCGCCTCCACGTCCTCCTCCACGGCCGTAGCCCCGGTCGTTGCGCTCGGGGTGTCGACCGTAGAGTCCCTCTCGTACAGCTCTGAGCTCTTGACAATCGCTGGTGTTGTGGGTGTTCAGGTTGTGGAAGGCGCAGAATGGTCTATCGTTCTTGGATGACTCGGGCTGATCTCTGCCCCGCTTAGTGTCGGGCTCCGCTGCGAGCACAGCTCCCTCCTTGCGCTTCACGTCCTTGGCCTTGGCGTTCTTCTCTTCCGCACCTGCGGCTGGCAGCTCGAGGAGAGAGAGGCGCCCCTCCTCAGCTCTTGCGCACTTGGTCGCCAGGTTGAACAGCTCCTGAGATGTGCAGAGCTCCTCATGGATGGCGAGCTCTTCCTTCATCTTCATTGTGACCTTGGGGATCTTAAGGCAGGTGTTGTTGAAGCGCTGGATGTACTTCTCGAGGGTCTCTCCTGGTTGCTGCTTGATGCAGCGCAGATCAACCGCGGCCTATGGGCGGTCGCGAGTGCCTTGGAAGTTGGCGACGAAGCGGCCGCGCATCTCGTCCCAGGAGGAGATCGAGCCGTGCTGCAGGTTCAGGAGACAGGAGCGAGCTCCATCCTTGAGAGCCATGGGAAACCAGTTCGCCAAGACTTTTTCGTCGCCGTTGTAACATCCCAAATTTTCAATTTGGAATGTTATACATTAAGTCATCATGCATATCATATTTTCTTGCATTTTCCCGATCCTAGAAAATTTCACGCAACTCAAGGACCCTCGGAGAGAGTTGGAGATTTCATGATTTTCATATTTGGGTTTTCTCAAATGATTGAAAATAGGATCATTTGGATTTATTTATTTTATCTTCAAATATTCTTTCCAATAAAAAAATAAGAGAGGGAATAATATGACTTTCCCAACATTTAGGAAAAATGAAGATTTAATAAATAAATCAAAATTTTGGTTTTTCAAAGTTTATTTGCTTTAAGGAAAAAAATGAGAATTTTAAAATATGCATTTTTGCCCCGCATTAAAGTTCATTTTGTTCGACTCATTTTTAAGAGTCGGGGAAAATTAATTTTGTTTAATTTGGAGTCCGTTTAGATTTATTTTAATTCGTTTCGTTTTGTTTTAAAAAAAATAACGCCAGGCTTCCCATACAGGCCAAGGGCCCAGCCATTAACCGCCCGCCCAACGCCCTTTCCTCAAGGCTCCCCTTGGGAGGAGTCCCGCCGCCGCCCGCCACCCGAGTCGGCTCGGCCCGCCTGCCGTGCCCCTCCCAAGCAACCCCACCCTCCCTCCTTATAAGCCGCCCCCCCTCTCTCCCCCCAACCAGCGCCGCCCCCCCCAACCCGAGCCGATCGCCACCGCCTGACGCCGCCCATCGCCAGACACCGCCATCGCCGACCCGCCCCGCCACCGAGCCCACCCGACCCGCGGAGCCGGAGCCCATGGCGACCTCGCCGGAGGTAGCCACCGTCACCCCCGGTCCGGTTTGTTTTTAAAACCCGTTCGGTTTTCTTTCGTTGTTCGGTTTTTTTTAAATCCTAGATTGGTTTATTTCTTTTTCTCGGTTTAGTTAGTTAATGAACGTTCACCGATCCGTTCGTTCTAATGAACGCGTTCGCCGGTTAGTTTCTGTTAACGAACGTCCGTTCGTTTAACCGTTCGTCGTCTTTCTTTTAATCGGATTTAATCCGTTATTTTCTGATTTCGATTTCCGATCCAATCTTCGAATCAGTTTATTTTCTCGCTTCGTTTATCGGAATCAGTGATTCAAGCGCTTTGGAGTTTCGTTTCGAAACCGCCGTTCCGACTAATCCACTTAAACAAAGTTTTTCTTCTGTAAAATTTGACCTAGTTTCAAATTGCTAAAACCGAGTCGTTTTCTTTTGACATTCGACTTTCGTTGCTTTATTTGATTCGATTCTTTTTGCAACCAGGGTTCTTAAGTTGAACTTTCTGGTTAGATCTTTTATTCGAGATTTTCCCTGTGCATTAGATGAGTACTTATTGAATGCTTGTTGTTTGTCTGCGTTAGATCACCCGGAGTGCGCCGCTTGTTACTTCGAGTCTCTAGGTTTCGGATGGATCGGCAAGGCAAGTAACACTTTGATCATACTTTCTCATACCCAGTTTTATGCATTAGATCAATCCTCAAACACTTGCATGATTAGGATCTAATTAAATTGTGGGATGGGAAGTAGATTGAGGTAGTACCTATTACTGTTTTACTTATGAAACCTTGGGAGTTACTTCTCGTTTGCTTATTATGCCATGCTATGCTAGTAGACGTGGATTGGGTGAGTGAATATCCATGACAGATGTGAGATTGTTAATTAATGGTTTATCTAAGGTGGCAACTTAAACACACATCCGGGTGGATTGAGGCACCTGGTTTCTATCAGACTTGCTGTATTTCTTCTGGACCGCCACCTGTGCTCTAAGGGATCATAAGATTATTCAAACTAGAAACTTCCGTGTGCAGCCACAAGCCATTATGGGCTCGCATAGCTGAGTAAGTTGTGCGAACTCTTATGGGTAGGCTAGCTGATGTAGGGGATGTAGGTTGGTACGGTCTACCCACATGTAAGGTGCTAGTGCTTCGAAAGATCTGTGTCTCGGTCATCCGTCTCTCAAACACCATGTAGTCACGAGAACCAAGCGGAGGCGATCGAGTCTTGTGGGGAATAGTCATAAACCTCTGCAGAGTGTATAAACTAATCATGATTAGCCGTGTCCCCGGTTATGGGCGTCTTGAGTATCTAGTACCGAATATCATGTGAATCTCATCATGTTACTTCTAATTAATGTTATTGGGTTTTAATGAGTACTTTTTAATTGGGATTGAGGATCTTGTCAACCATTCTCAATGTTTAACAACCACCATGATAGTTAAACAAAATTATTCCTTTGCAAGAGGGAAAAATTTGCTTTACATAAAACTGTAACCAGAGAGCTTTTCCACCAGCCATATATGCATGTAGTATAGGCTTATTCCTTCATTTTCTCTATGTGTTACATTGCCAAGATATTCCATGTGTGACCTGTTTCGGGCTGCAACTTTCATGTTGCAGACTTTTGAACGACAGTAAGGTGTTAGGTCGTGGTTCTATACTCGATGATGCCGATGGAGTTGATGGACTCACTTATCTTCCAAGTCTTCCGCTGTTATCGTTATTAGATGGCCTTAAGCCATATTTATTGTAATAAGTCCCCTTTTGGACAACGCTGTAATGAGTGTGTGATTGCTACTCTGCTATAAATCCTTCAAAGTACTGTGTGGTGTCAGCATTACTGATCCAGGGATGACACTGAGCACAGAGACTTGATCCATTTGGGTCTGGTCGCTACAGCCGTTGGCCGCTTTGATGCTCAGCTCATAGAGTTGCAGGAACTCCGCTTTGATGTGCTTGGTGGCGTCGTAGCGAGGAGGCGGGTCTGGCTTGAACTTGCCTGGCCAGGCGACGCTACGCAGCTCGGGGGTGAAGGCGCGGCAGCTAGCGGTGGTTGCCGGGGCCCGCTTCGGAGGTGGAGCTTGGTCTTGACGAGGTCCGCGCTGCGCCGCTGCGGGCGGTGCGCGGTCTTGGCGGGGTGGCGCGGGGAGCGCAGGTGCAGCTCCTCGCGGCCGTGGAATTTCTTGGGATCTTCTCTCTTCGCGCGTGGGCGCCGGCCGTGGTGGATCACGCCGCGGAGCCGCGCGCCTTGGTGCCAAGGCTCCGTCATGGGGCTGAGATGGTGGAGGCACGCCATGAGCCCTCGCCCGCGGCTGGTTGAGGGGGAGGTAGAGAGTGGGACGACGCCAGAGAGCCCCCTGCAGCGCGGACGAGCTCGGCGACGCGATCAAGCCACTCCTCTTAGAGGTCGTCGACGGGGCGGTAGCGCAGGTACTCGTTTGCCGCGAGGAGCACGGCCCTCGCCTCCATGGGAGCACGATGCGCGTGGGACGAAGAACCGGCAGGGGTCAGTGATGGAGTAACGGTGCGGCCATCCTGCCGCACCAAAGGATGCAGCGAGGATGCCTGCTGCTCGTTCCCTGCCGGGCCAGTGGCAGCATTGACGGAGGGAGACGGAGAATGACGAGGTGGCCTGCCAACGGGAGCCGTCTGAGCGACGCGGGCGGTGAAGGCAGCCCGACGGTCAGCTCGAGCACGGCGAGCGTCCGCCATGGAGACGACGGAGCGACGAAGCGATGAACTGACGGAAGGGAAGCTAGGAGCACCCCTACCTGGCGCGCCAAATGTCGGATGTGGGGTTCCGGCAAACCCTTAAGGTTCAAACACTGGGGTGCACGCGAAATCTTTCCCTCCTATCGATCTACGCCCTAGCTCGCTGGGATCTCGCGAACGACCTCGACGAACTCGCAACACAGAAAGACACGAGGTTTATACTGGTTCGGGCCACCGTTGTGGTATAATACCCTACTCCAGTGTGGTGGTGGTGGATTGCCTCTTGGGCTGATGATGGACAGTACAAGGGAAGAACAGCCTCCTGAGGTTGAGGTGTTCTTGTGGCTAGGCTCTCGATCCGGTTGGATCAAGCTAAGATGAGATTCAATCCTGTCTTGTGTCTCTCTGTGGTGGCTAGACCTATTTTATAGAGGCCCTGGTCCTCTTCCCAAATATCGAGCGGGAAGGGAGCCAACAACCTTTGCCTGATGCCTCGGTACTCTTCGCCTGCGCTGGCCTCCTTAGCACCAAAGAGGAAATAAGGACGCTGCACGCGCTGGCACCCGCCTGGTGCCGTGCATCACGGCTCATGTCACGAGAGCCTCGTGAGATTTGCCCCGCCTTGATATCTTCGCTCCTCGTGAGCCTGCCTGGCTAGGCCACTCCAGAGGAGGTCTTGCATCGTCTGCCTCGCGAGACTTGGACCCTCGCGAGGGTCTTGGATGGCTTGTCGATGAAGATGGGCCGTATGGCCTGCTGCTTAGCCACGTGGTGGGCCGCAGGCAGGCAAGTCTGGGGACCCCCATTCCCAAAACACCGACAAAGGTATAAGAAGTTTTCTGGGTCATGCCGGTTTTTATAGGAGGTTCATTAAGGACTTCTCAAAATTTTCTCGGCCTCTGACTAATCTATTACAAAAATAAATACATTTTGTCTTTGATGATGATTGTGTAGAAGCATTTGAAATACTTAAGAAAGCATTAATCTCTGCACCTATTGTTCAGCCACCTGATTGGAATTTACCCTTTGAAATTATGTGTGATGCTAGTGATTATGCTGTAGGTGCTGTTCTAGGGCAAAGAGTTGATAAGAAAATAAATGTTATTCAATATGCTAGTAAAACTCTAGACAATGCCCAGAGAAATTATGCTACTACTTAAAAAGAATTCTTAGCAGTTGTATTTGCTTGTGATAAGTTTAGACCTTATATTGTTGATTCTAAAGTAACTATTCACACTGATCATACTGCTATTAAATATCTTATGGAAAAGAAAGATTCTCAACCTAGACTTATTAGATGGGTTCTCTTGCTACAAGAATTTGATTTACATATTATTGATAGAAAGGGAGCTGAGAACCCCGTTGCAGATAACTTGTCCAGGTTAGAGAATGTTCTTGATGACCCACTACCTATTGATGATAGCTTTCCTGATGAACAATTAGCTGTCATAAATGCTTCTCGTACTGCTCCTTGGTATGCCGATTATGCTAATTACATTGTTGCTAAATTTATGCCACCTAGTTTCACATACCAGCAAAAGAAAAAGTTTTTCTATGATTTAAGAAATTACTTCTGAGATGACCCACATCTTTATAAAGGAGTAGATGGTGTTATTAGACGTTGTGCACCTGAGCATGAACAGGAACATATCCTACGCATGTGTCACTCCGAGGCTTACGGAGGACACCACGCTGGAGATAGAACTGCACATAAGGTATTGCAATCCGGTTTTTATTGGCCTACTCTCTTCAAGGATGCTCGTAAGTTTGTTTTATCTTGTGATGAATGTCAAAGAATCGGTAACATTAGTAGACGTTAAGAAATGCCTATGAATTATTCACTTGTTATTGAACCATTTGATGTTTGGGGCTTCGATTATATGGGACCTTTTCCTTCCTCTAATGGGTATACACATATTTTAGTTGCTGTTGATTATGTTACTAAGTGGGTAGAAGCTATTCCAACTAGTAGTGCTGATCATAACACCTCTATTAAGTTGCTTAAAGAAGTTATTTTTCCGAGGTTTGGAGTCCCTAGATATTTAATGACTGATGGTGGTTCACATTTTATTCATGGTGCTTTTCGTAAGATGCTTGCTAAGTATGATGTTAATCATAGAATTGCATCCCCTTATCACCCACAGTCTAGTGGTCAAGTAGAATTGAGTAATAGAGAGCTCAAGTTAATTTTGCAAAAGACTGTTAATAGATCTAGAAAGAATTGGTCCAAGAAACTTGATGATGCATTATGGGCCTATAGAACTGCATATAAAAATCCTATGGGTATGTCTCCGTATAAAATGGTTTATGGAAAAGCATGTCACTTACCTCTCGAACTAGAACATAAGGCATACTGGGCTATTAAAGAGCTCAATTATGATTTCAAACTTGCCGGTTAGAAGAGGCTATTTGACATTTGCTCACTTGATGAATGGAGAACCCAGGCCTACGAGAGTGCCAAGTTGTTTAAAGAAAAAGTTAAAAGATGGCATGACAAAAGGATACAAAAACGTGAGTTTAATGTAGGTGATTATGTATTGCTATACAACTCTCATTGAGATTTTTTGCAGGCAAACTTCTCTCCAAATGGGAAGGTCCTTACGTTATCGAGGACGTCTATCGTTCCGGTGCCATAAAAATTAACAACTTCGAAGGCACAAATCCGAAGGTGGTGAATGGTCAAAGAATCAAACATTATATCTCAGGTAATCCCATAAATGTTGAAACTAATATTATTGAAACCGTAACCCCGGAGGAATACATAAGAGACACTTTCCAGAATGTTCCAGACTCCGAAAAGGAATAGGTACGTGGTATGGTAAGTAAACCGACTCCAAAACAGTTCTAATGGCAATTTTTCTCCATTTTAGAATATTTAAGAAAATAGGAAAATAAGAAGCAGTCCGGGAAGGACACGAGGCTTCCACGAAGGTGGGAGGCGCGCCCTACCCCCCTGGGCGCGCCCCCTGCCTCATGGGCACCTCATGTGCTCTCCAGACTCCGTTTTCTTGCACGATACTTGTTTCGGTCGGTAAAAATTCATTGTATAATCTCCCGAAGGTTTTGACCCTCATATCACGCAAATATCCTCTTTTTTGGTTTTGAGTTGTTTCTGTAGCATATTTGAAGCAAGATGTCATCTCAGGACTCCGACGGAGAGAGCTACGTCTCACACCTCATTGCCGGCCCAAAGACCTATGGGGATCTATCTCCTTGTGGCCGAACTACGGATGAGGAGGAGGATGCTCATCTAATGAGGATCAACGATTCAAGCTCGGAGGAGAAGGATGTCTCTCTACCTCAACCTGGGGATATGCATGTGAAGTTCAAGAAGCCTAGTCTCCCCAAGAGGGCTAAACTATCTAATAATCGATCTATTCCTTCTCGTTTTTGGCTTAAAAGCAAAGGTGATTTATGTGACAAGATCTTGAAGCTGGAGTCAGAGGTCGATGATTTAAAGGAGGAAATTGCTCTTCTCAATTATAATATGAAGAAGCTGAAGGCACAATTATCCACATCACCACCTCCGAAGAAAGAAACATAATCACATGGGTATGGGCACTCCCCTTGGCAACTACCAAGCTTGGGGGAGTGCCTCAGTATCGTATCACCATTACACTCCTATCTTTACCGTTTTTCTTAGTTCGATCATTTTGGTAATATCTTGATCTAGTAGAATAAAGGTTTAGTATGATCTAGTTTTGAGTTTTGCTTTATGATCCTTCTATGTAATCGAGTTCGTGAGCTATATAATAAAGATTAGTGTTGAGTCAAGGGCTTGATTATCTTGCTATGGTCTTGAGTGAATAAATGAAAAAGAAAGAATGAAAATAAACAAAGAGATCATATTGATCTTATGGAGAGTAATGACTTCACATATAAAGAGTATGATGATTAAAAGTTCTTGAGAGTTGATAAGCATAGTTTTGGTCATCGTTGCAATTAATAGGAAGTAATAAAGAAAGAGAGGTTTCACATATAAATATACTATCTTGGACATCTTTTATGATTGTGAGCACTCATTAAAATATGACATGCTAAAGAGTTGATGTTGGACAAGGAAGACAACGTAATGGGTTATGTTTTCTTACATCTGAAATAAAGTATATTGTCATGGATCATCCAACATGTTGAGCTTGCCTTTCTCCCTCATGCTAGCCAAATTCTTTGCACCAAGTAGAGATACTACTTGTGCTTCCAAATATCCTTAAACCTAGTTTTGCCATGAGAGTACACCATATCTACCTATGGATTGAGTAAGATCCTTCAAGTAAGTTGTCATCGGTGCAAGCAATAAAAATTGCTCTCTAAATATGTATGATTTATTAGTGTGGAGAAAATAAGCTTTATATGATCTTGTGATGTGGAAGAAATAAAAGCGACGGACTGCATAATAAAGGTCCATATCACAAGTGGCAATATAAAGTGATGTTCTTTTGCATTTAGATTTTGTGCATCCAACCATGAAAGCGCATGACAACCTCAACTTCCCTCTGTGAAGGGCCTATCTTTTACTTTTATCTCTTACCCTTATGCAAGAGTCATGGTGATCTTCACCTTTCCTTTTTACATTCTATCCTTTGGCAAGCACATTGTGTTGGAAAGATCCTGATGTATATATCCAATTGGATGTAAGTTAACATGAATTATTACTGTTGACATTACCCTTGAGGTAAAAGGTTGGGAGGCAACACTATAAGCCCCTATCTTTCTCTGTGTCCGATTAAAACTCAATACCCATAAGTATTGCGTGAGTGTTAGCAATTGTGAAATACTAAATAATAGTTGAGTATGTGTACCTGCAGAAAAGCTCTTATATTGAATCTTTCCGATGTTATGATAAATTGCAATTGCTTCAGTGACTAAGATTATTGTTTGTTAGTTCTCAATGAAGTTTCGGATTCATACTTTGCATTGTGAATAAATTATTACTTGAGCATAAGAAATCATATGACAAAATATATATTTGTTGATGTTATAAGAATGATCATGATGCCCTCATGTCCATATTTTATTTTATCGACACCTCTATCTCTAAAAATGTGGACATATTTATCGTTATCGGCTTCCGCTTGAGGACAAGCGAGGTCTAAGCTTGGGGGAGTTGATACGTCCATTTTGCATCATGCTTTTATATTGATATTTATTGCATTATGGGCTGTTATTACACATTATGTCACAATACTTATGCCTATTCTCTCTTATTTTACAAGGTTTACATGGAAAGGGAGAATGCCGACAGCTGGAATTCTGGCCTGGAAAAGGAGCAAATATTAGAGACCTATTCTGCACAACTCCAAAAGTCCTGAAACTTCACGGAAGTCATTTTTGGGATTTATAAAAAATACTGAGCGAAGAAAATACCAGAGGGAGCCCACACCCTGGCCACGAGGGTGGGGGCGCCCTACCCCCCTGGGCGCGCCTCCCTACCTCGTGGGCCCCCTCGCAGGCCTCCGGTGCCCATTTTCTGCTATATGAAGTCTTTCGCCCGAGAAAAAAATCATAAGAAAGCTTTCGGTAAGAAACTCCGCCGCCACGAGGCGGAACCTTGGCGGAACCAATCTAGGGCTCCGGCAGAGCTGTTCTGCCGGGGAAACTTCCCTCCGGGAGGGGGAGATCATCGCCATCGTCGTCGCCAACGATCCTCTCATCGGGAGGGGGTCAATCTCCATCAACATCTTCACCAGCACCATCTCCTCTCAAACCCTAGTTCATCTCTTGTATCCAATCTTTGTCCCAAAGCCTCAGAATGGTACCTGTGGGTTGCTAGTAGTGTTGATTACTCCTTGTAGTTGATGCTAGTTGGTTTATTTGGTGGAAGATCATATGTTCAGATCCATTATGCATATTAATACCCATCTGATTATGAACATATATATGATTTGTGAGTAGTTACGTTTGTTCCTGAGGACATGGGAGAAGTCTTGCTATTAGTAGTCATGTGAATTTTGTATTCGTTCGATATTTTGATGAGATGTATGTTGTCTCTCCTCTAGTGGTGTTATGTGAACATCGACTACATGACACTTCACCATTGTTTGGGCCTAGAGGAAGGCATTGGGAAGTAATAAGTAGATGATGGGTTGCTAGAGTGACAGAAGCTTAAACCCTAGTTTATGTGTTGCTCGTAAAGGGCTGATTTGGATCCATATGTTTCATGCTATGGTTAGGTTTACCTTAATACTTCTTTTGTAGTTGCGGATGCTTGCAATAGGAGTTAATCATAAGTGGGATGCTTGTCCAAGTAAGGACATCACCCAAGCACCGGTCCACCCACATATCAAATCATCAAAGTACCGAATGCGAATCATATGAACGTGATGAAAACTAGCTTGACGATAATTCCCATGTGTCCTTGGGAGCGTTGTCCTTCATATAAGAAATTGTCCAGGCTTGTCCTTTGCTACAAACAGGATTGGGCCATCTTGCTGCACCTTATTTACTTTCATTACTTGCTACCCGTTACAAATTACCTTATCACAAAACTATCTGTTACCGATAATTTCAGTGCTTGCAGAGAATACCTTGCTGAAAACCGCTTATCATTTCCTTCTGCTTCTCGTTGGGTTCAACACTCTTACTTATCGAAAGGACTATGATAGATCCCCTATACTTGTGGGTCATCATGGTCGCGGCGGATGAAGGCGGCTTGGTCGATGATGATGTGGACGGCATGGGAGGAGGCGATGGTGATGCTGGCGATGGTGAAGACGGTGACAGCGATGCCAGCGGCGCGTCTGAAGGCGATGCAGCGAGTGACATGTCTAACTGATCCCCGCGCTTCCCAGTTGTTTCTCCTACACGCAGAGGCATGGGCGTAGCCCTAGAGGTTGTAAGAGAATTTTGAGAGGGGGAGCCCCTCGTGTAAACAAACCGCTGCCTTTATTCTTTTATGTCAAGCTGAGTGTGCGCCTTTGTGAATCCATCAGTCTGGTGGCAAGTTTGTTGTTGCAGCTTACCTTAGCCGGGTTAAGCCCCGAACTAGATCGTGAGGTCGTGAGCTCCCGAGGAACTCCTGAAGGGTCTGCTGGTTCGCCCGAGAGGGCCTCGCGAGAATCAGGTGCCGTTCGTGGTATCGACGCGCGCGGTGCATATGCCGCGCCCAGCCCCACTCGCGAGGGGGAGGCGGCGAGCGTGAGCTTCGGAATAAGGTAAGAACCAGGTAGCAAGAAATCTCTCGAACGAGAAAAGGCACACCCCCCCCCCCCCCCGCCCCCGTGCATCAATGAAAATTCAACTTCAACTTAAATCCAAATCCAGAAGGCAAGGCTACAGAAAAGGTATTCAAAGCAAATGGCCGCGTCCGGCACCTAGTATAGTCTTCTTGTCTTCGAGTCTTCTCACCAGCGCGGAGCTAAGTGCTGCCACTAGGACATTGGAGGGAGCCCCCGAGGCCCGAGGGCGGCACTCCTGAGACTCCGGGGTGTGTACAACCCCACTCGTTATTACGTGAGAGTGTCACGAGCGGAGATCTTCATAGGCGTGAGCCTTACTTCATATCGCCAGACGAGGGCCCCGCCTTGCGCCTCCCTCGGCCACCGTTGGGGGCGACCGGAAACCAGGACGACACCAAAGGGGCAAAGGAGATGCCAGCGGCACCCTCGGCGACCACGGGTCCTCTGTCGGGGGTAGGCTCTGGAGCACCTCCCCGGCAGAGGGCCTACCTCCGGAGGACGCCTTGCTCCGCGCGGCGCTGGGGTGGGCCTTTGTCCCGGCTTCCTTCCTGCAATCACCAGCGTGCCCCTCCTGGCGGGAGGGAGGCCGACGAGCTGGGACCGCCATCTGCTGCTGCAACCTGATCCTCCTGCGCACCGTGGTTAGTGTAAGCCTGCTCCTGAGGAATTAGTGGTACCATGTAGTCGCTGTCGCCGGCGCGGTTGGCGAGGCTTCCGGATGGCTCCTGAAAGGTGCCGGCTTCTAGCGCCTCCTCCTCCGAGCATGGCTTGAGGAATGAGCCAGGGTCATCTTCCAGCATGTACTCCTGGCCCACCATGCGGGGCACGTAGGCCTCCGGGGCCGCCGCCTCAAAGACCTCGCCATAGTGCCCCACGCTTCATGTCGCCCGTCCTAGCGTGCCGCCTCGAGGATGGTAGGATTGCATCCCGCCCGGACCGTAGGTGGCGGCGCTCGTGCCTGCACCCAGCGGAGGTGGCGGGGGTGCGAGTGAGCGTATAGCTCCGTTGGTTGCGCCGGTGTCGATGAAGCTTGGTCGTGCGCCTATGGGCACGCGGGCGCGGCATGGTCCGCCATGCGACCCGGCCGTAGCTTGTGGCATGAGCGGAGTACAGAATGGTGGCGCTCTAGAAGCCGCGGCGTACAAGATCTAGGCGACGCGCTCTAGCAAAGCATCCCAACCCCTCTCCATTAACCGGCATCGCAGCAGCTCTCGAGCCTCTGTGAGCGCGGCCCTCATGTTCGCCTGCTCCCACCGGGTGTGCGGCGCCGTGGCGGCAGCGTGGCTTGAGGCCCTCGCAGCCGCTCGCACTTGTCGTGGGGTAAGAGCAGAGGGTGAGTGACCGCACTGCCCGCGCCCCGCGGTGTTTGGCGGTGCATGCGCCGCCTGAGGCGTGGGGTTGAGGTCTTGTTGGGTAGACGGTGCCACCCGGGCCGGCCAGGCCGCCCAGCAATCGGTATTGGCTCTTCAGTCGCCGGACATCGGAGCCGCGGAGCGCCGAAGGATCAACGAGCGGATCGGCTGGTGGAAGAAGAGCTCCGGCGCACCCCTACCTGGCGCGCCAAATGTCGGATCACGGGTTCCAACAAAACCCACAAGGTTCGAACACTGGGGTGCGAAGATCTCCCCCTACCGATCCACGTCCTAGCTTCGCTAAGATCTCAAGGGCTAACTCAACGAACTCGCAACACAAGGGACACAAGATTTATACTGGTTCAGGCCACCGTTGTGGTGTAATACCCTACTCCAGTGTGGTGGTGGTGGATTGCCTCTTGGGCTGAGGATGAACAGTACAAGGGGAAGAACAACCTCCTGAGGAGAGGTGCTCTTGTGCTCGGTGAGTTTCTGTGGTGAGGGGAATGATTGTTTGACTCCTTGCTATGATGGTGGCTAGTCCTATTTATAGAGGCCCTGGTCCTCTCCCCAAATATTGGGCGGGAAGGGAGCCAACAACGGCCAATTTTGAAAGGGGGCAGCTAGTACAGCTTATCCTGACAAAAGCAGTCTTCGCCTGCAAAAGGCTCTGGTGGTGACGCCGCCTTGGGCTCCATGGTGACCTCCGTCTTGCCGTCCTGCTGGTCTTGGTCTCGTTGCACTAATATGGAGACCTTTGCTTGACGCCTTGGTACTCCACGCCTGTGCTTGCCTTCTTAGCACCAAAGAGGAAACAAGGACACTGTGCGCGCTGGCGCCCGCCTGGTCTCGATCGTCATGGCTCACGTCACGAGAACCTCGTGAGGTTTGCCTTGCCTTGATCTCTCCGCTCCTCGCAAGCCAACCTGGTGAGGCCGCTCCTAAGGAGGTCTTGCGTCGTCCGCCTCGCGAGGCTTGGCCCCTCGCGAGGGTCTTGAATGCCTTGTTGGTGAAGATTGGTCGTACGGGCCCACCAGCAAAGGCACGCCGTGGGCCGCAGGCAGGCAAGTCTAGGGACCCCCGTTCCCAGAACGCCGACGGGTAGGCCTTCAGATCTTGCAGAGCTGCATCTGCTTCCGGGGTCCACTTCATAGGCCCTACTTTCTTCAAAATTTTAAAGAACGGCAGGGCACGCTCGACAGACTTGGAAATGAATCTTCTTAGCGCGGCAACACATCCCATCAGGCGCCTTACATCCTTAACTGTCCTCGGCGCTTGGATCTGCTCAATGTCCTTGATCTTGTCGGGGTTGGCTACGATCCCCCGATGGGATACAAAGAATCCAAGTAGCTTGCTGGAGGGAACACCGAATACATACTTCTCCGGGTTAGGCTTTAAGTTGATCTTGCGCAGATTAGAAAATGTCTCCTCCAGATCCTGGATAAGGGTGGCCTTATCCTTCGTTTTGACCACAATGTCATCCATATAAGCTTCTATGTTTCTGTGCAACTATGGCTCAAAACCAATCTGGAATGCCCTTGCGGAAGTGGACCCGACACTCTTCAATCCGAAATGCATGCGAACAAAGCAGTACGTACCACATGGAGTGATGAATGATGTCTTTTCCTCATATTCTTTGGACATGAAGATCTAGTGATATCCGGAGTTTGCATCCAAAAAGGAGAGCAAATCACAACCTGAAGTGGAATCCACGATCTGGTCGATGCGCGGCAAGGGAAATGGGTCCTTAGGGCAAGCCTTGTTGAGATATGTGAAATCAATGCAAAGCCTCCATTTCCCATTCACCTTTCGGACTACCACTAGGTTTGCCAACCACGTAGGGTGCAATACTCCTTTGACTAAACCAGCTGCCTCTAGCTTCTTAATTTCCTCGGCAATAAACTGCTGCCGCTCCAAGGTCTGCTTCCGGACTTTCTGTTTGACGGGTCGGGCATGTGGGCAGACAGCAAGGTGGTGCTCGATTACCTCCCTGGGAACACCGGGGATATCAGATGGTTGCTAGGCAAACACATTGATATTCGCCCGCAGGAAGGCAATGAGCGCGGTTTTACTTGGGGTGCAGCGACCTTGGATCTCTTGCTGTTGGAATACTCTGGCACGTCTTCAATGGGTGTCGTGCACTCGGAGGGGGCACGCTTCCTGGACTCCTTACCGGAGGTCCTACAATCCCTCTTCTTTCCTTTGCTTCCCCTGGTGGGAGCTGCTGCTACCGCAACCTCTGCTAGGACTGCATCCCGGTACACCTTGTCCATACTGATAATTGCATCCTTCTCATCCGATGGGATAGTGCTGACTCCTAGCGGCCCAGGCATCTTCAAAGTGTTATAAGCATAGTGGGATGCTGCCATGAACTTAGCCAGGGCCGGGGAGGTCTATCACATCAAACACAATCTTCTCAGTCCGATAGTTCAGTTCTCCCCCAAACGTCACTGGCAACATAATATTTCCCTTGGGACGGCCCCTGCCGGGATTGACTCCTTAAAACATGCCAGTAACCTCGACCTCTTCTTCCCCTATCTGAATCCTGTAGATGACTGCCGGGGAAATCAGATTCAATCCGCCCCCACCATCCACTAACATCTTTGTGACCTTGAGGTTGTGAATTGTTGGGGAGACCAACAATGGCAAACACCCTACCGCAGTGGTGCGGCCAGGGTGATCCTCCTCATCAAAGATGATGGGCGTGCGGGGCCACTTGAGCGGCTTCCGGGCCTCTGGCGCTGGTTCCATAGCATTGACCTCTCGTGCCCATCGCTTGAGTTGGCGATGGGAGGTGTGCAAAGATGCACCTCCATCAATGCATAGGGCGTCAGTGGCCTTCTGATATTCCTGCTCACTGGTTTCCTCTTCATTCCCTTCATTACTCACATCATCACATATTTCCTTCTCATGGACCCTGGCGGGTTTTCCTTGGTTCTGAAAGGGTTTGCCGCAGCGGTTTGCTTCACCGCCTCACCCTTACCGCCATCAGCATTCTGACCTTTCTCCTTATCACGCTGAAAGCACAAGTGCTCTCTGGGTGATTTTGGTAATTAATGTCAACATATCTCTTGTTGGACTAATGCTTCTACCTAGTATGTTTGGATAAGTTCAACAATGGAGTGGCATGGACAAGAGGATGTGGAACCCCTTCAAGATGCTAAGGACAAAGGATTGGCTCAAGCTCAAAGCTCGAGGACTCTACATTTTCTATTTTAAGTGATCCAAGATCACATTGAGTCCATAGGAAAGCCAATACTATTAAGAAGGGATGAGGTGTTGTAATGGCTTGCTTTCTCAAAGTGCTTAGTGATATGCTCCAAAGCCCTCAACCACTTTCTCACTTCCACATATGTCCTAAACCAAAAGTCCAACTCATTATCGATTCTTTCCATCCGGAGCCAACGAGTTCAGTTGACATAGCCACTGCCAGAAACCCTAATCAGTTCGATCTCACCGATGGGATCTCGGTCTCACCAAGATGGGCTTGCAAACTCTCTGTTGTCTGTTGCAATAGTTTCGGTCCCACCGAGATTTGCAACCGGCCCCACCGAGTTTGCTTTGCGAACATTCTGTTTCACCTATTACCCAAATCGGTCCCACCGAGTTTGAGTAACCGGCCAAACCGAGTTTTGGAGTTACCCTAACCCTAGCACATCGGTCCCACCGAGTTGTTCAAGTCGGTCCCACCGAAATTCCTAACAGTCACATTATGAACCAAATCGGTCTGACCGAGTTTAATGTTTCGGTCCCAAAGAGTTTGGTGATTTGTGTGTAACGGTTAGATTTTGTGTGGAGGATATATATACCCCTCCACCCACTCTTCATTCATGGAGAGAGCCATCAGAACATGCCTACACTTCCAATACATATTTTCTGAGAGAGAACCACCTACACTTGTGTTGAGGTCAAGATATCCCATTCCAACCACATAAATCTTGATCTCTAGCCTTCCCCAAGTTGCTTTCCACTCAAATATTCTTTCTACCAAATCCAATCCTATGAGAGAGAGTTGAGTGTTGGGGAGACTATCATTTGAAGCACAAGAGCAAGGAGTTCATCATCAACACACCATTTGTTACTTCTTGGAGAGTGGTGTCTCCTAGATTGGCTAGGTGTCACTCGGGAGCTCCCACAAGATTGTGGAGTTGAACCAAGGAGTTTGTAAGGGCAAGGAGATCGCATACTTCGTGAAGATCTACCCTAGTGAGGCAACTCCTTCGTGGGCGACGGCCATGGTGGGATAGACAAGGTTGCTTCTTCGTGGACCCTTCGTGGGTGGAGCCCTCCGTGGAATCGCGCAACCGTTACCCTTCGTGTGTTGAAGTCTCCATCAACGTGGATGTACGATAGCACCACCTATCGGAACCACGGATAAAAAATCTCCGTGTCTCCAAATTGCGTTTGCACAATCCAATCCCATCTCTTTACATTCTTGCAACTTGCATGCTTTACTTTCCGCTGCTCATATACTCTTTGTATGCTTGCATGTTTGCTTGATATGTATTGTAAATGTTTAAACTTGTGCTCAAACTCCACATCAACTAAAGGAAAATAAAAACTGCATCTTTTCTTGATTAGAGTCTATTCACCCCCCCCCTCTAGACACCTCTTCTCGATCCTTTCAATTGGTATCAGAGCTTCGGTCTCCATTGCCTTGGTTTAAACACCTTTGGAGGAAGATGGATGTGTCTACTTTGGGGAGTCTTAGACGTAGAGTGCCTATTCTTGATGGAGAATATTTTCATGAGTGGAAAAATGAAATGCTTGAGATTTTCAATGAATATCATTTGAACAAGTACATTACTAGCCCTTGTGCACCTCATATTGTTCCCTTGCAACCCACACCCGAAGAGGATCTTGACATGATTCGCAATCTTAGAACTATCAATCTTATCATAAGAGGATTGCCCAAAAATTTGATTGCTAGTTTGCCTACTCTTGATTGTGCCTATACTATATGGAGATTTCTTGAGGAACGATTTCCAGATTATTCCTTGAAAAATTTAGACGAAATTCTCCATAAGTCTATTGCCTTGAGTAAGATGAATTCTAGTGATCCTAGCTTTGGTGATTGTTTATTTGAGCTTACCAATCCTATGCGTGCCATAGGAGATGTTGGGATCATTAGCAATATCATTTCCGAAGCTATTAGAATCCATAAAGATAACCATAGAAGTGATCATTTGTCTAATGAATTACCCTCTCTAGAAATTGATCAATCACAAGATGATGCTGAACATGGATACTATGATGAGGACGATGATAGAGACTATGATCTTGATGATGCGATGAGACACTTTGGTCTTATCGGATTTTGGGTTCCGGCAGACCCTTGAGGTTCGAACACTGGGGTGAGCGTGGAGATCTTTCCCCTGCCAGCTCACGCCTGAATGGTTAGCGCGGGATCTAAACTACGAACGATGAACAACACAGAGACACGAGGTTTATACTGGTTCGGGCCACCCATGTGGTGTAATACCCTACTCCAGTGTGTGGTGTGGTGGATTGCCTCAGGGGCTGATGATGAATAGTACCAAGGAAGAACAGCCTCGCTAGGGGTGTTCTTGGGCTGGTGCGATGAACTGCTTGGGTGAGTTCGATCGACTTTCTCTCTCTGCTAGGGCTCTATCAGATGCCTCTACTTTGTGGTGGCTAGCTCTATTTATAGAGGGAGGCCCTGGGCCTCTTCCCAAATAATGAGCGAGAAGGGCACCAACAATTGGCCATTTTGAAGGGGAACATCTAGTACACTTATCCTTTTGGCTGCCAAAGGCTCTGACGGTGACGTCGTCCTGGGCTCCACGATGACCTCCTTCCTGCCGCTCTGCTCGTCTTGGTCTTGTTGCACCGAAGCGGTAACCTTTGCCTGATGCCTTCGCCTGTGCTTGCCTCCTTTGCATCAAAGGGGAAATGAGGACACTGCGCCCGCCTGGCCTCGATCGTCATTGCTTGCGTCACAGGGCACCCTCGTGAGGTACCCCGCCTTGATCTCTCCGCCTCCTGTGAGCACACTGGCGAGGCTGCTCTGAGAAGGTTCTGTCGTCCGCCCAGCGAGCCCTCGCGAGGGTCTTGAGCTTGACCTGATGAAGCTGGGCGTGTTGGGCCCCACTTGAGCCACGCCGCAGCCGCGAGCAAGTCTGGGGACCCCCGTTCCCAGAACGCCGACAGTAGCCCCCGGGCCCAAGGCGCGCCCGGACTTGGCGTAGCAGAGAAGAGAAAGGGCAAGTGCGAAGCGCCTTGGGCACCGCGTGGCGATTGATTGGTCGTGGGCATCTCCGCTCCCCACGATGCCTCGGCGACTGCATGACTTGACAAGTCCCTGCATGCAGAAATGGGTCATGATTACCTGTGATCGTGGAGGCCGACGGTTGGCCTCCTCCGACTATAAGTACGGAACAGCGCGAGCCCTTCCAGTCCATCTCTTCTTGGTGCTCCTTCCTCTCCATCCTTGCCCTTGCTCCACATTGCAACAATGGCTCCGATCCGCCGGTTTTCTGTAGAAGAGAAGGGAAAGGCCCCCCGAGAGGGTCCCGATCCGCTTCCGCCGAAGAAATGGCTAGTCCTCTGCCGCCGAGATGAGGCGCCCGGCAGGAGGTGTCGAGGCCACAATACGGCGGCCACCGCCGAGTTCTCGCTGCCCTTGTACGCCCGCATTGAGGGCCCTAGAGGAGTAGCACGCCGCCCACAGACGACGCCGCCCGTCGGCGCCCGGCGAATCCGCGGCGGTGCGCGTTGCTCCCCCTGGAGTCCATGCCAAGGGATCCTCCCGAGAGCTTGTGCTTCACGCCGCCATGCCTCCTCAATCTTGGATTCGCCTTCCTCCCTCCTTCGCCTTCGAGATCCCGCAGAGGGGCTCTCTGGATCTCTAGTTGCAGCATGCTGGCTGCAGCACCCCTGCGACCGGAGCGGAGGTTGCGATCGTCGCTCCGGGCAAGGTCTACATGACCCGAGGCTGGGGCGAGATCGCCCGGGCCTGCCGGACAAGGGGCGCCCTCGTGATCCACCTGGAATACGATGGCGCCTCCTTGATGTTCTTCAAGGTCTTCGACGCGGAAGGACGCCGGCTGGAATGCTATCTTGAGAAGGGTGGTCGGGGCGTCATCGTCGCGAGGACTAGGCCCGCCGGTCGCCCCCTCGGCAGCTCCTCGAGCAACAGCGAAGGGGACGGAGGGTCCAGCGCCTCCGCCAAGCTTCTGGCGACTCCGGAGACGAGCGACGACAGCTATGAGCCCCCGAGCTCGCGCCGCGCTCGGAGCCGGGCGGGCGCTTCAGGCTACCGGCGTCGGTGATCTGGATGGTGTTGGCGCCGGTGCCTGGCGGCCCACTGTTGATGATGGCGTCTCCTACGGAGGCTTGTGTAGTCGGCGTTCCTTAGGATTAGCACCTTTTATTTCCTGCAAAGAATCGAAGTAAGCACCCCACGGGGGTATGTAAGGCACTGGCCATGTTTTTGTGAATATTATGTCCTTATGATGAATCGGGGCGAGATGCTTGTTCTGCCTGACTCAGCTCCCCTTTCTTTCCTCACGAGGGCTTGGTGCTTTCTTGCCGACAGGTCCGGTCCCAGTGTAGGCTTCACTTTACGGTATGACAGTCGCGATGCCGTGGGTCAAGGCCGGAGGTGGCGGCCGAGGTCGATAGAGCCCACGAGTCGCGATGCTCGGGAGGTCCCTTTAGCGCTCAAGCATCGCCGTTGGGCAAGAAAGGTAGGCAACCGCCGTGTGAGCAGCGATGGCGAGGGTTTAGCGCTGAGTCGGATCAGTTTTTGCATGACTTATCTTGCGGGTTTGGAGCGGTGTTCGATGAGGTGTCGTGTCTGCGTGACGGCAACTGAAGTGTTGCTGGGTCAGGACCTCGCGAGCTTCTTCCCTCTCCCCCGCGCTTTCCTTAATGCTCTATGTCCCCAGGTCCCGGCCCTCGAGCGAGCTCAGCCGCAGCTGGTATGACAAGCCGCGATGCCGTGGGTCAAGGCCAGGGGGTGAGGGCTGGAGAGCCAGTAAGAGCCCATGAGTCGCGATGCTCAGGTACCCCCCCCTTTTAACGTGCAAGCGGGTCGTGCCGGAGAGGAGGAGAGAAGGCTCGCGATGCCGCCAACGTTACTCCTGGAGCAGGTCCTGTGTACGAGTCACGAGGGAAAACAAGGTTCGTCGTTACGGTTGCCAGCCAACCATTGGTCGCTCCGAGGGAGTGATCGGGGGCACTGAGGGCTTGGTGAGGTGGCGCTTTGCGGGGCTGCCGCGGACAGAGCTCAGCCACTCTGATTTATCAGCGTTGCAGGGACGGACCCTTGCGCAAGTGCCGTTCCTGAGCGAGCGGCTTCAAAGGAAGGTGTCAATCGAGCAGGCGATTAGGTCAAGCATGTTATGTATGAATAAGCAAATCCATCCAGATAGGTGCGGAGAAAGCATACGCTACTGGGTCTGGCCCGAGCAGCTTGGGGATAATGCAGCCGGCGCCCCAACAAGGTAAGTAAAGAATGTAAGCAGCGGATACATGCGCGAGGACGAACCCACGGCACAGGAATGATGCAGCCCGAGGGCGCTCCCACTAAAAGCGAGAACTTGGAAAGGTGTCACGATATGGTCGGAGATGGCGGGATGTTGAGGTAGCGGGCGGCGCGTGATGAGGTAGCCGGCCCTCACGAGCCCTCCGGACCTGGAGCCTCAGGAGGCTCCGGAGGCCTGAGGGGGGTTCCTCGAGCCATATCCATCTCTTCCAGGACCGCGCGTTGCTTGATCTCCTGAGCTTCCAGAGCGGACCTCAGCAGGCGCTCATGGGCGGCAACCGCGTTCGGCAGGCCGAAAGGCATGCGAACGTAGCTGTGAGGTGGACCCTCGCAACGTCCCACGCGTGAGGGCCAGAGGCGCCGCTGAGACGCGGCCCGGTTGGGCCCTGGTATGTCGATGCAGATTCGCAGCCCAGCATCCTCGCCTAGATGTGGGGCCACGGCGGGCAAGCGGCGACAGCCGCGCATGACTCTTGACTCCTGTAGCTCCTGGGTGTTCCTCGCGATGAATTCCTGAGGGTTTGGCCCTCCTTGCCTCATACCTTCCTGAGGGAAACGTGCCTTGAAGCACGCCTCCAAGTGGTGCCCGAGCGCCTCCCTCGTGACCCCGGCTAGGTCGGTGCCTCGCTATGAAAGAGCCCCCGAGCCCTGCCTGAAGAGGGCACCGGGCGTGCCTCCCTATGCGACAGAGGGTGGTGCCCCTTGAACGGGCGCGGGTCCTGTTGCCACGCCTCCGGAGGTGCCTACCCCATGAGGGCTTGGACCAGGCGAAGCCTTCTTCTTCTTAGGGATCCCCTTGGGAAGTCTCCTGCTCCTGTGATCTGGGTCTTCGATTGCTGCGGCTTGGAAGGCACGCTCAAGAGAGCACACTGCATCCCTTTCCTCACAAGGCACTGTGATGACTCCTCCGCTTCCTGGCATCTTGAGGACATTCTAGCCATGGTGTGTCACTGCCATGAACTTGGCCAAAGCTGGGTACCCGAGGATGGCATTGTATGGCAGGTGAATGTGGCCGATGTCGAAGTCGATGAGCTCGGTGCAGTAGTTGTTGCGCTGTCCGAAGGTGACGGGAAGGCGAACTTGCCCTATCGGGACGGTGGAGCCATCGGTGACTCATGAGAAAGGCTTGGTCGGCTGAAGCTGATCGTATGGCACTTGGAGATCGTTGAATGTCTCGACAGATAGGACGTTGAGTCCTGCTCCGCCGTCGATGAGGGTCCTGGTGACTTGCACGTTGCTTATGACTGGTGAGCAACGCATGGGGAGGACTCCTGCCGTTGCCGTGCACTTGGGCTGATCCGTTGAGCTGAACGTGATAGCGCACGACGACCACCTGGGAGGGCGTGTGGCCTCTGGCTTGGGGAGGACTGCATTCACCTCGCGATCAAACTGCTTGAAGATGCGCTGAGAGGCTGGGGCCTGAGCGCCACCCAGGATGCAAGCAATCGCGCGCGGCTCCTGGAAGCCCCTAGCCCCATCGTCCTGATGATTGTCTTCGTACCTCCTTGGCGGCTGCGACAGAGGTGGGAGCCCTGCGTTGCTTTGAGAGCGGTTCTCGCGAGGTTGGTCCCTCCAACCTCCCTTGCGAGGCTGGTCCTGCCAACGGTCCTTGCAAGGTCTGTCACGCCATCCTTGGCGAGGGCCACGGTCTTCTCAACGTCCTGCGCCTCTTCCTCCTCCTCAGCCGTAGCCCCAGTCATTGCAATCGGGGCGTCGGCCAATATGCCCTTCTCGCATGGCCCTGAGCTCCTGGCATTCGTTGGTGTTGTGGGTGTGGAGGTCGTGGTACACGCAGTACCGGCTGCCCTTGGATGACTCGGGCTGATCCCTGCCTCGCTTGGTTTCTGGTTCTGCTGCGAGCACAGCAGCCCCCTTGCGCTTCACGTCCTTAGCCTTGGGCTTCTTCTCTTCTGGATCAGCAGCCGGAAGCTCGAGGAGGGAGAGGCGCCCTTCCTCAGCCCTGGCGCATTTGGTCGCCAAGTTGAACAGCTCTAGGATGTGCACAGGTCTTCATGCATTGCTAGCTCCTCCGTCATCTTGACGTCACGCACGCCATCGGAGAAGGCTGAGATGATGACTTTCTCAGTCACCTTGGGGATTTTGTGGCGGGCGTTGTTGAAGCGCTGGATGTACTTCTGCAGGGTCTCTCCTGGCTGTTGCTTGATGCGGCGCATGTTGCTCACGGCCGGAGGCCGGTTGCGAGTGCCTTGGAAGTTGGCGATGAAGCAGGTGCGCATCTCGTCCCAGGAGGAGATCGTGCCGGGAGCCAGGTTCAGGAGCCAGGTTCGGGCTCCGTCCTTCAGCACCATGGGGAACCAATTCGCCATGACCTTTTTGTCCCCGTTGGCGGCTTCCATGCCCAGCTCGTAGAGCTGAAGGAACTCCGCAGGGTCGGCCGTGCCATCGTAGCGAGGAGGCAGGTCTGGCTTGAACTTGCCGGGCCACGCGACGCTGCGTAGCTCGGCGGAGAAGGAGCGGCAGCCTGCAGTGGCCACCGGGGCTCTCTGCTGATGCGGAGCTTGCTCTCATCGGTTCCTGCGCATCGTTATGCAGGCAGCAGCTGAGTCTTGACGCGGTGGCGCTGGAGCGTGATCGCAGCGCTCCGGTGCTGGGAGCACGTGAGCACCTTCTTGGGGATGAGGTATCTCCTGGCAGCTCCTTTCTTGTTGTGCGGGCGCCGGACGTGGAGGGTCTCGGCCCGGGGCCACGCGCCTTGGAGCCAGGGCGCCTTCTTGGGGAGGAGGTGGTGGGGTCACCTCCGGCTCCCTGCCTCCCACGCGGGGTGCGAAGCGAGGCAGCAAGAGGGACGGCGTGTGGGAGCCCCCTGCGGCACGGACGAGCTCGGCGACGCGGTCGAGCCACTCCTCGTAGACGTCGTCGACAGGACGGTAGCGCAGGAGCTCATTTGCCGCGATGAGCGCGGCTCGAGCCTCCATGGGAGCGCGGAACGAAGAACCAGCTGGGGCGAGCGAAGGAGTAGCAGTGCGGCCTTCTCGCCTCACCGATGGATGCAGGGACGAGGCCTGCTGCACGTTCCCCGCCGGGCCGGTGGCAGCGTTGGCGGCAGGCGACGGGGAACGACGGGGGTGTCCGCCGACGGGAGCCGTCTGGGCGACTCGAGCGGCGCGAGCAGCCCGGCACTCGGCACAAGCTCGGCGAGCGTCAGCGATGGACACGACGGAAGGTCACACACGACCAGCAGAAGAAAGATTCCGGCGCACCCCTACCTGGCGCGCCAAATGTCGGATTTCGGGTTCTGGCAGACCCTTGAGGTTCGAACACTGGGGTGCGCGCGGAGATCTTTCCCCTACCAGCTCACGCGTGAATGGTTAGCGAGGGATCTAAACTACGAACGATGAACAACACAGAGACACGAGGTTTATACTGGTTCGGGCCACCGATGTGGTGTAATACCCTACTCCAGTGTGTGGTGTGGTGGATTGCCTTAGGGGCTGATGATGAACAGTACAAAGGAAGAACAGCCTCGCTAGGGGTGTTCTTGGGCTGGTGCGATGAACTGCTTGGGTGAGTTTGATCGCCTCTCTCTCTCTCTCTCTCTCTCTCTCTCTGCTAGAGCTCTATCAAATGCCTCTACTTTGTGGTGGCTAGCTCTATTTATAGAGGGAGGCCCTGGGCCTCTTCCCAAATAATGAGCGGGAAGGGTGCCAACAATTGGCCATTTTGAACGGGAACATCTAGTACACTTATCCTGAGTAAAGTTGGTCTTCGGCTGCCAAAGGCTCTGACGGTGACGCCGTCCTGGGCTCCATGATGACCTCCTTCCTGCCGCTCTGCTGGTCTTGGTCTTGTTACACCGAAGCGGTAATCTTTGCCTGATGCCTTGGCATGTGCTTGCCTCCTTTGCACCAAAGGGGAAATGAGGACACTGCGCCCGCCTGGCCTCGATCGTCATGGCTTGCGTCACAGGGCACCCTCGTCAGGTACCCTACCTTGATCTCTCCGCCTCCTCGTGAGCCTGCCTGACGAGGCTGCTCCTGAGGAAGGTTCCTGCCGTCCGCCCCGCGAGGCTTGGCCCCTCGCGAGGGTCTTGAGCTTGAGCTGATGAAGCTGGGCCGTGCTGGGCCCCCACTTGAGCCACGCCGCAGGCCGCAGGCAGGCAAGTCTTGGGACCCCCGTTCCCAGAACGCCGACAGGTCTTATGGCAAATCTTCGTGGCTACATGGCTGGAGGAAAGGAATGGGTTCTTGATAGTGGATGTACTGATCATATGACCAGAGATAAAGATATGTTCCGTGAGCTTGCTGAAAACGACGGCCCTCGAAAATATGTCACTTTTGGTGATAACTCAAAGGGTAAGGTGGTTAGCCTCGGTAAGGTGGCCATCTCACATGATAGCTCCATACAAAATGTCATGCTCGTCGAATCTCTTGGGTACAATTTGCTTTTAGTTTCTAGACTTGCTGATTTCGGTTTCAATGTCCTATTCACTGAAGTAGATTTCCAAGTGTTTCGTAGAGACAATCGTAAAATGGTCTTTACCGGTATATGTAGAGGTGATCTTTACATTGTTGAGTTCACTAAAAAGGCTCAACCTAGAACTTTCTTAATTGCTAAATCTTCTAAGGGTTGGCTGTGGCATAGAAGGCTAGGTCATGTGGGTATGCGAAATCTTGATAAACTTATTAAAGGTGATCATATCCTTGGAGTAAAAGATGTCATATTTGACAAGGATAGACTTTGTAGTGCTTGTCAGGCAGGGAAACAAGTTGGAGGAAGTCATCGCGCGAAGAACATCATGACCATGAGAAGACCACTCGAGCTACTTCACATGGATCTCTTTGGTCCAAATGCCTACAAGAGTCTCGGTGGTAACTCATTTGGACTAGTCATAGTTGATGATATTTCAAGATTTACGTGGGTGTTCTTTCTTGATGACAAATCGCAGGTCCAAAAGATCTTCAAAAACTTCGCTAGGAAGGCCCAAAATCAATTTGACGTAAAGATCAAGAAGGTTTGAAGCGACAACGGAACGGAGTTCAAGAACGCAAATGTGGATACCTTTCTTGAGAAAGAGGGGATTTCACATGAGTTCTCGTCTACGTACACCTCAACAAAATGGAGTCGTTGAGAGGAAGAACCGGACTCTTATTGAGATGGCAAGAACGATGCTTGATGAGTACAAGACTCCAAAACACTTTTGGGGAGAAGCGGTTGAGACAGCTTGTCATGCAACAAATCGCTTGTATCTTCACAAGCTACTCGGCAAGACGGCATACGAGCTCCTCACCGGTAACAAACCCCAAGTTGGATACTTTCGAGTATTTGGCTCAAAATGCTATATTCTTGATAAGCATCATCATTCTAATTTTTCTCCTAAATCTCATGAAGGTTTCCTACTTGGTTATGGCTCAAACTATCACACTTACCTTGTCTACAACAATTTCACCCGAAAGGTTGAAGAGACGGTAGATGTGAAGTTTGATGAATCTAACGGCTCACAAGTAGAGCAACAGCCAATTGATGTAGGGGACAAAGACCCTTCGGAAGCAATCCAATACCTGTCTATTGGCAAGATTCGTCCAACGTATGTGAAGGAGAGTACCTCGTCAGTCCATGTGGAAGCTTCTACCTCACGACAAGGTGAACCAAGAATTGATACGGAAGCATCCACAAGTGGGACACACCAAGACGAAGAAAACGAGGAAGCACATCAAGATGAACATCAACAACCTCCTTCTCCACCACGACAAGAGAATGACAACGTCAACAATGAAGAAGGACAAGAAGAAGAACAATATGAAGAAGATGTTCCACCCCGAGCCAAGCCAAAGCTTCCACGAGTTCGAGCAAGAATCACCAAAGATCATCCCGTCGAGCAAATCTACAATGATATCCAAACCGGGAGAATCACTCGCTCTAAAACTCGTTTAGCTAACTTTTGTGAACATTACTCATTCATCTCTAGCATTGAACCTATGAAAGTTGAAGAAGCATTGGAAGATCCGGATTGGATTAACGCTATGCATGAAGAGCTACACAACTTTGAGAGAAATCAAGTATGGACATTGGTCGAGAAGCCCGACAACAACCACAACATCATATGTACCAAATGGGTGTTTCGCAACAAGCAAGATGAAGATGGTCAAGTCGTCCGCAACAAAGCACGCCTAGTCACCCAAAGGCTACACTCAAGTCGAAGGTATGGACTATGGTGAGACATATGCTCCTGTTGCTAGACTCGAGTCCATTCGCATCTTACTTGCTTATGCTAATCACCATGATATCACCTTGTACCAAATGGACATTAAAAGTGCTTTTCTAAATGGTGAAATTGAGGAGGAAGTTTATGTTAAGCAACCTCCCGGCTTTGTCAATCCTAAGAAACTCAATCATGTCTACAAACTTCACAAAGCCCTTTATGGTCTTAAACAAGCTCCTAGAGCGTGGTATAAATGCTTGACCAAGTTCCTTACTGAAAAAAGGCTTTGAAATTGGTAAGATTGATTCTACTCTTTTTACTAAAAGAGTCAATGGAGAGTTATTTATGTGCCAAATTTATGTTGATGATATTATATTTGGTTCGACTAACCCTCATTTTAGTGAGAAGTTTGGAAAGCTAATGTCGGAGAAGTTTGAGATGTCTATGATGAGTGAACTCAAATTCTTTCTCGTTTTGCAAATCAAGCAAACTAATGAAGGTACCTTTTTCTCTCAAACAAAGTACACCAAGGACTTATTCAAGAAGTTCAATATGCAAGAATGCAAAGGTATGACTACACCCATGCCTACTAGTGGACATCTTGATTTGACCAAAGATGGTGAACCGGTTGATCAAAAAGTTTACCGCTCTATGATTGGTTCATTGTTATATCTATGTGCCTCTCGTCCCGATATTACGCTAATTGTGTGCATGTGTGCACGATATCAAGCGACACCTAAAGAATGTCATCTTAAGGCTGTGAAAAGGATAGTGAGATACCTAATACACACACCAAATTTTGGCATTTGGTATCCTAAGAGGTCTTCTTTCAATCTTGTTGGTTACTCCGATTCGGACTATGCCAGAGACAAGGTTGATAGACAGTCCACTTCAGGTACTTGTCAATTTCTTGGTAGATCTCTTGTGTCTTGGTCCTCCAAGAAACAAAACTCGGTATCCTTATCCACCACCGAAGCGGAATACATTGCTGCTGGATCATGTTGTGCTCAATTACTTTGGATGACCCAAACTCTTAAAGATTATGGGATATATGTGAAACATGTTCCATTGCTTTGTGACAATGAAAGTGCTATCAAGATTGCTCACAATCCCGTGCAACATTCTCGAACTAAGCATATTGAAGTTCGTCATCATTTCATTAAAGATGACGTTGCCAAAGGGGACATTGATCTTAAGCATGTTCGCACCGATAAGCAATTAGCGGATATATTCACCAAACCGCTTGATGAGAAAGTCTTTTGCTGTCTGAGAGGTGAATTGAACATCATTGATGCTTCAAATTTGGAGTAGGAACTCCATTTGGATACATGCAAGGCATAAGCCTTTGACTAATCCTTGATATTTCTTTCATGATGCTATCTGTATGTTTGGGATATTCTTGCACCCTTGCATGCTATCTAACCCTTGTAGCTACTTGGATGAATCTCAATCCACGAAATTGCAACTCACTCATATCTTGAGCAATTTCAACATCACCAAGTCTCTACACAATGGTGGTTCAAGACAAGGAAGCACAAAACCCTTCAATATATCCTTTGACAAATTCTATGTTAAATCTTATGATTGTCATTTCGGATACACAAATGCTCTTCCTTGCAAAACTAACCCATGTAGGTCGATGAACTCAAATTCCAAGTGGTGCTCCCAACTCTTGATAAGCTACATCAAACTTGAGCAACCCACACAAGTTCGACTACATGATCAATATCGACACCACCACCACCCAAGGTATGCTATTCCATCTTAGAGAAGCTTTACTCCAAGTCATGGGATAAAGCAACTCAACAAGATGTGAATACATTGTCGGAGTAATGGGCCACGGGTAGGCAAACCCGAGCCCCCGGACCTTTAAAGACATCGGGGCAGGCTGCGCCCCTCAAGACCCCAAGACGAAGAGCCACTTTTTGAGAGTCGGCGGCAGAGCCGTCGACTGCCCCTCACGGCCGAGACCCAAAGACGGCTTCGAGATAAGCCGACTCCCAACTGGCGGCTTCCAGAGAAGCAGGATATGGGGAGTCGGCCCGCGACTCCCACCACCTCCTGCCTCTCGCGATCGCAGACGGGATGGGGTCGCGCCGCCGCCGCCCATCCTGCCCGTTCACGAAGGGCGAGCATGGCCACAGGCACCGTCTTCGACGGAGATCTCCATCCGCGGCAACATTTGCCCATGCCGACCTGACATCAACCCCATGGGCGGCGCCGAGCCCACGACGGCTGTCTGCATGCGACCAAGAGGCGGCGGGACCCGCTTGTCGGCGCGGGTGCGAAAGACGGCGAGCGCCACAAGCCGGACCGTTGGGAGTCGGCCCCGAGTCGGCGGCCCTCCCACGGGCCCTGCGCCATTAACTGACAAGACGAGGAATGGCAATGATGATCGCCCGTCGGCGGCGGCACTGCTTCCATGACCCATGACCAAGCCAGCGTCATTAGAGGCGGCTACGATAATCCGCAGCAGGGAAGACCACCATGGCGGACAAGGCTGTCGGCTCCATGTTGGGCCCGTCGGGGCCCACTAGTCGGCGAGCCCCAGCGATCGGCGGAGAAGACGGCGACTGAGAGATAGATTTGTTGGGACCAGCGCCCGGCGGATTACCATGTACCCCGGCGTGAGCCTATATAAACCCCCCGGGGAACCCATGCAAGAGGTTGGACCCTAGTAGTTTTAGACACACATAGAGGGAAGAGAAGAGCTAGCCGTGCCCTTCTCCTTCCTCACCCCGAACAGCTCAAGGAGCAACCTTGTACCCACTTTGCCATAGTGATCATGCGGAGACCCCGCAGAGCAGCAGTAGGGGTATTTTCTCCACGGAGAGCCCTGAAGCTGGGTAAGATCCGCCGGCGTGCATGCCTTCGCCTCATCCCGTTTCCAGGCACCGGCGACGTTCTACTCGCCCCCACCATGATAAGCCATCCTTTGGCATATGTCGCACCCAACCCCCGACATTTGGCGCCCACCGTGGGGCTAGGTGCACTGTCGTCCGGAGACCTGCTCTGGACGGGAACCCTTTTTCTCCCTGGCGAGCGCAGCCAGCCCGGCACGCCAGATGGAGTCTGCGCCGACGCGCCACACGGCGCTGAGATCGCCTGCTCGGCCAGCTGCCTCGCCGAACTTGTCGGCGAGGTTCGCCTCTCCGACGAGCCTGCATCCGATGTAGGCACGGGCGGCCCCGAGAGCCTCCTCGCGGGCCTCCTCGACCAACTCCACGTCGCCGGCGAGCCTGCCACAGACTTGGAGTCCATAGGCTCCACCGACTCGATGCTGGTCAACTCTGACACCGCGTCGCTCGACGCGTTCCCCACCAACGTGGTGGTCTACGACGAGCCGCTCCCTCGCACGGAGAGCGGCGGAAGCACTGTCACAGAAGTGCTCGCCATCGGTCATGGCGAGCATTCCGGCGAAGGAGCTCATGACCCTCTCGACGCGGCTCTGCAAGACCTGACCCCGCCAATTCCGGAAGACGCTGACACCGAGATGCTGGAGGCACGCCGCCTTCAGCTCGTCGAAGGCGCGAGGAAGCTGGCAAGCATGAGACGCTTGTCAGAAGCCTACCAGCGTGAGATGGATCGCGCTGTGGGCAGCTCGCCGGCCCCGACTGGGCCAAGCCGCCTAGGCGCGGTCCAGCAGCCCAGCGTGTAGCTATCGCCAACCTGTTCGCCAATCGCCTGCATATGCCACGCGCTGCGGAGAACATCCGCGCCGCCCAGGCGGCGGCGGACGAGCTGGACAACTTCGAGGGTGAAGAGCGCCGCCTGATGACGGAGCGAGTCCAGCAGCTCCTCGACGCGGCTACCGCGTAGAACGAGGCCGGCTGCCGCACAGAGGCGCTGCAACAACAAAACGACGACCTGCCTCCCCGTCGAGATCAAGGCGCGATGTATCGGACACCGACTGGCGGTGTCCGCGGAAGAAAAAACAAGGATCCGGCTGTCAGCCACAGTCGGACTCACATCTCCATCGAGCGCGACCAAGACAGCCGCCCAAGAGCAGCGGTGGAACGGCGGGGCGACTATCTCCTCTCCTCCTCGCAAAAGAAAGGCGAGTCTCCCCGCCACCCGTCGAGCATCCGACTCTTGGCGACCGCCTTGGCCGCCTAGAGGGAGTCGGAGAAAATGACGCCCGCCACCGGATCGACCGACTCCACCGATCCTTGGCGCTGGAAGAAGAAGACGAGTTGGGTCCGCCCTGTTTCGGACCTCGCATCTGAGACGATCCCTTTCCCAGAGGGTTCACACTCCCCCGAGATACGCCCAAGTACACCAGCTCCGTAAAGCCGGAAGACTGGCTGGTCGACTACTCCACGGCTGTCAACATAGCGAACGGCAACAAGCGTGTTGCCGTAAAGTATGTTCCGCTCATGCTCCAGGGCACGGCCCGGACATGGTTGAACAGCCTGAAGCCCCGCAGCATCAACAGCTGGGTCGACTTCACCGAGGCCTTCGTCCGCAACTTCACAAGCACGTACAAGCGACCTCCCAAGCCTCGCCAGCTATCCTTGTGCGTGCAAGGCCCCAACAAGTCGACTCGCGACTACCTCCCGCGCTGGGCCGAGCTTCGGAACTCCTGCGAGGGCATGCACGAGGTGCAAGCTATCGAGTACTTCACCGCCGGGTGCAGAGAAGGCACCCTCCTCAAGCACAAGCTCCTTTGCGACGAGCCGGAGACCCTCGACAGCTGCTGATCATAGCGAACAAGTGCGCTATGCCGACTCCTCCATGAAGGCGGAGATTGAAGTCAGTGCGACCGGCAAAGTGGCTCCTCAGGCTCCCAGAACTCCGGCTGGAGACACCAGTCGGCGATAGCAACAGAACGATCACAAGCGCAAGGCCCCACAGCCGGCTTCCAGCAGCCGGCAGGTTGCGACAGTTGAAGACCAGCAGCCGGAGGGGCAGCCTCCGGCCAAGCGACAGAAAGGCGGCAAGTCCAACTGGTTGCCGGCCTTCTCTTATGAGCAGACTCTAGATGGTCCCTGCAAGTTCCATAGCGGCGCGAAGCCGTCAAACCACACCACCCGGAAGTGCCACTTGAAGGAAATATGCCCTAGAGGCAATAATAAAGTTATTATTTATTTCCTTATATCATGATAAATGTTTATTATTCATGCTAGAATTGTATTAACCGGAAACATAATACATGTGTGAATACATAGACAAACAGATAGTCACTAGTATGCCTCTACAAGACTAGCTCATTAAATCGAAGATGGTTATGTTTCCTAACCATAGACATGTGTTGTCATTTGATTAATGGGATCACATCATTAGGAGAATGATGTGATTGACATGACCCATTCCGTTAGCTTAGCACTTGATCGTTTAGTATGTTGCTAATGCTTTCTTCATGACCTATACATGTTCCTGTAACTATGAGATTATGCAACTCCGTTTACGGAGGAACACTTTGGTACTACCAAACGTCACAACGAATCGGGTGATTATAAAGGAGTACTACAGGTGTCTCCAAAGGTACTTGTTGGGTTGGCGATTTCGAGATTAGGTTTTGTCACTCCGATTGTGGGAGAGGTATCTCTGGGCCTTCTCGGTGATACACATCACTTAAGCCTTGCAAGCATTACAACTAATGAGTTAGTTGTGAGATGATGTATTACGGAACGAGTAAAGAGACTTACGTGCGAGATTGAACTAGGTATTGGATACCGACGATCGAATCTCGGGTAAGTAACATACCGATGACAAAGGAACAACGATATTGTTATGCGGTTTGACCGATAAAGATCTTCGAGAATATGTAGGAACCAATATGGGCATCCAGGTTCCGCTATTGGTTATTGACCGAGAATGGTTCTAGGTCATGTCTACATAGTTCTCGAACCCGTAGGGTCCGCACGCTTAACGCTTCGATGACAGTTCATTATGAGTTTATAAGTATTGATGCACCAAGGTTGTTCGAGTCCCGGATATGATCACGGACATGACGAGGAGTCTCGAAATGGTCGAGACATAAAGATTGATATATTGGAAGCCTATGTTTGGACTTGGAAGGGTTCGAATGAAAACAGGAAGTTATTGAACACCGGGGTTACGGAACCCCGGGGGTATATGGGCCTTAATGGGCCACAAGGGAGAAGAGGAAGGGCCGCCGGGGCAGGCAGCGCCCCCTCCCCTCTAGTCCGAATAGGACAAGGAGAGGGGCGGCCCCTTCCCTCTTCCCCTCCCCAATCCTACTCCAACTAGGAGAAGGGGGAGTCCTACTCCGGTGGGAGTAGGACTCCTCCAGCGCCGCCTCCTAGGGCCGCCGCACCCCCTTTGCTCCTTTATATCTGAGGCGGGGGGCACCCCATGACACACAAGTTGATCTACGGATCGTTCCTTAGCCGTGTCGGTGCCCCCTCCACCATATTCCACTTCGTCATATCGTCAGAGAGCTTAGGCGAAGCCTGCGCGGAGAAGTCATATCGTCGCGGAGCTTAGGCGAAGCCCTCGTCGGTGGAGCATCAACATCGCCACCACGCCGTCGTCTTGACGGAACTCATCCCGACACTTTGCTGGATCGGAGTCCGGGATCGCCATCGAGCTGAACGTGCAGAACTTCGGAGGTGCCGTGACGTTCGGTGCTTGGATCGGTCGGATCGTGAAGACGTCGACTACATCAACAGCGTTGTTATAACGCTTCGCTTTCGGTCTCACGAGGGCGTGGACGGACATTCTCCCCTCTCGTTGCTATGCCATCACCATGGTCTTGCGTGTTCGTAGGAAATTTTTGAAATTACTACGCTCCCCAACAATGGCATCCGAGCCTGGTTTTATGCGTTGATGTCATATGCACGAGTAGAACACAAGTGAGTTGTGGGCGATATAAGTCATACTGCTTACCAGCATGTCATACTTTGGTTCAGCGGTATTGTGAGATGAAGCGGCCGACCGACATTACGCCAGACGCTTACGCGAGACTGGTTTCACCGCTCCGAGCACTCGTTGCTTAAAGGTGACCGGCGGTGTCTGCTCTCTCACTTTAGTTGAACCGAGTGTGGCTACGCCCGTCCTTGCGAAGGTTAAAACAGCACCAACTTGACAAACTATCGTTGTGGTTTTGATGCGAGGTAAGAACGGTTCTTGCTCAGCCCGTAGCAGCCACGTAAAACTTGCAACAACAAAGTAGAGGACGTCTAACTTGTTTTTGCAGGGCATGTTGTGATGTGATGTGGTCAAGACGTGATGCTATATTTTATTGTATGAGATGATCATGTTTTGTAACCGAAGTTATCGGCAATCGGCAGAGCCATATGGTTGTCGCTTATTGTATGAAATGCAACGCCATGTAATTGCTTTACTTTATCACTAAGCGAGAGCGATAGTCGAGAAGCAATAGTTGGCGAGACGACAACGATGCTACGATGGAGATCAAGGTGTCGCTACCGGTGACGATGGTGATCATGACGGTGCTTCTTGATGGAGATCACAAGCACAAGATGATGATGACCATATCATATCACTTATATTGATTGCATGTGATGTTTATCCTTTATGCATCTTATCTTGCTTTGATTGACGGTAGCATTATAAGATGATCTCTCACTAAAATTATCAAGAAGTGTTCTCCCGAGTATGCACCGCTGCCAAAGTTCAGAGTACCCGCACACCACGTGATGATCGGGTGTGATAAGTTCTACGTCCATCTACAACGGTGCAAAACAGTTGCACGCCATGAATACTCAAAGTTAAACTTGACGAGCCTTGCATATAACAGATATGGCCTCGGAACACGGAGACCGAAAGGTCGAACGTGAATCATATAGTAGATATGATCAACATAGTGATGTTCACCATTGAAACTACTCCATCTCACGTGATGATCGGACATGGTTTAGTTGATTTGGATCACGTAATCACTTAGATAACTAGAGAGATGTCTGTCTAAGTGGGAGTTTTAATATGATTAATTAAACTTAAATTTATCATGAACTTAGTACCGATAGTATTTTGCTTGTCTATGTTTACTTGTAGATAGATGGCTCGTCTGTTGTTCCGTTGAATTTTAATGCGTTCCTTGAGAAAGCAAAGTTGAAAGATGATGGTAGCAATTACACGGATCGGGTCCGTAACGAGGATTATCCTCATTGCTGCACGTAAAAATTACGCCCCGAAGCACCGCCGGTGACAGTTCTGCTGCAGAGCTGAGCCGAAGTTGTGAACGTCTGCAAAGCAAAGCTGATGACTACTCAATAGTTCAGTGTGCCATGCTTTACGGCTTAGAACCGGGTCTTCAACGACGTTTTGAACGTCATGGAGCATATGAGATGTTCCAGAGTTGAAGTTAATATTTCAAGCAAATGCCCGGATTGAGAGATATGAAGTCTCCAATAAGTTCTATAGCTGCAAGATGGAGGAGAATAGTTCGCAAGTGAACATATACTCAAAATGTCCGGGTATAATAATCACTTGATTCAACTGGGAGTTACTCTTCCGGATGATAGTGTCATTGATGTAATTCTCCAATCACTGCCACCAAGCTACAAGAGCTTCGTGATGAACTATAATATGCAAGGAATGACTAAGACAATTCTGAGCTCTTCGCAATGCTAAAAGCCAGCGGAGGTAGAAATCAAGAAAGAGCATCAAGTGTTGATGGTCAACAAGACCACTAGTTTCAAGAAAAGGGCAAAGGGAAGAAGAAGGAAACTTCAAAAGAACAGCAAGAAAGTTGCTGATCAAGAGAAGAAACCCAAGTCTGGACCTAAACCTGAAACCGAGTGTTTTACCGCAAGCGATCGACACCGGAAGCGGAACTGCCCCAAGTATTTGGCGGATAAGAAGGATGGCAAGGTGAACAAAGGTATATGTGATATACATGTTATTGATGTGTACCTTACTAGAGCTCGTAGTAGCACTGGTATTTGATATCGGTTCTGTTGCTAATATTTGCAACTCAAACAGGACTACGGAATAGACGAGCATCGCAAAGGACGAGGTGACGATGCGCGTGGGAAATGGTTCCAAAGTCAATGTGATCGCGGTCGGCACGCTACCTCTACATCTACCTTCGGGATTAGTTTTAGACCTAAATAATTGTTATTTGGTGCCGCGTTGAGCATGAACATTATATCTGGATCTTGTTTGATGCGAGACGGTTATTCATTTAAATCAGAGAATAATGGTTGTTCTATTTATATGAGTAATATCTTTTATGGTCATGCACCCTTGAAGAATGGTCTATTCTTGTTGAATCTCGATAGTAGTGATACACATATTCATAATGTTGAAGCCAAAAGATGCAGAGTTGATAATGATAGTGCAACTTATTTGTGGCACTGCCGCTTAGGTCATATCGGTGTAAAACGCATGAAGAAACTCCATACCGATGGGCTTCGGAATCACTTGATTATGAATCACTTGGTACTTATGAACCGTGCCTCATGGGCAAGATGACCAAAACGCCGTTCTCGGAACTATGGAGCGAGCAACTGATTTGTTGGAAATCATACATACCGATGTTTGTGGTCCAATGAATGTTGAGGCACTTGTGGCGGGTATCGTTATTTTCTCACCTTCACAGATGATTTGAGCAGATATGGGTATATCTACTTAATGAAACACAAATCTGAAACATTTGAAAAGTTCAAAGAATTTCAGAATGAAGTGGAAAATCATCGTAACAAGAAAATAAAGTTTCTACGATCTGATCGTGGAGGAGAATATTTGAGTTACGAGTTTGGTTTACATTTGAAACAATGTGGAATAGTTTACGAATCACGCCACCCGAACACCACGGAGAAATGGTGTGTCCGAACGTCAGAATCGTACTTTACTTGATATGGTGCGATCTATGATGTCTCTTACTGATTTACCGCTATCGCTTTGGGGATATGCTTTAGAGACGGCCGCATTCACGTTAAATAGGGCACCATCTAAATCCGTTGAGACGACACCTTATGAACTGTGGTTTGGCAAGAAACCAAAGTTGTCGTTTCTTAAAGTTTGGGGCTGCGATGCTTATGTGAAGAAACTTCAACCGATAAGCTCGAACCCAAATCGGAAAATGTGTCTTCATAGGATACCCAAAGGAGACTGTTGGGTACACCTTCTATCACAGATCTGAAGGCAAGATTTTCGTTGCTAAATTCGGATCCTTTCTAGAGAAGGAGTTTCTCTCGAAAGAAGTGAGTGGGAGGAAAGTAGAACTTGATGAGATAATCAGTATCTGCTCCCTTATTGGAAAGTAGTTCATCACAAGAAATGGTTCTGTGACAACTACACCAATTAGTGAGGAAACTAATGATGATGATCATGAAGCTTGGATCAAGTTACTACTGAACTTCGAGGTCAACCAGAGTAAAATACGCACTGAGTGGTACGGTAATCCTATTCGGAAGTCATGTTACTTGACCATGGCGAACCTACAAACTATGAAGAAGCGATGGTGAGCCCAGATTCGCAAAATGGCTGGAAGCCATGAAATCTGAGATGGGATCCATGTATGAGAACAAAGTATGGACTTTGGTTGACTTGCCCGATGATCGGCAAGCCATTGAGAATAAATGGATCTTTAAGAAGAAGACCGACGCCGATGGTAATATAACTGTCTACAAAGCTCGACTTGTTGCGAAAGGTTTTCGACAAGTTCAAGGGGTTGACTACGATGAGACTTTCTCACCAGTAGCGATGCTTAAGTCTGTCCGAATCATGTTAGCAATTGCCGCATTTTATGATTATGAAATTTGGCAAATGGATGTAAAACTGCATTCTTGAATGGATTTCTAGAAGAAGAGTTGTATATGATGCAACCAGAAGGTTTTGTCGATCCAAAGGGTACTAACAAAGTGTGCAAGCTCCAGCGATCAATTTATGGTCCAGTGCAAGCCTCTCGGAGTTGGAATAAACGCTTTGATAGTGTGATCAAAGATATGGGTTTATCTGAGACTTTTGGAGAAGCTCAGTATTTACAAGAAAGTGAGTGGGAGCTCAGAGCATTTCTAATATTATATGTGGACGACATATTATTGATTGGAAATGATATAGAATTTCTGGATAGCATAAAGGATACTTGAATAAAAGTTTTCAATGAAAGACCTCGTGAAGCTGCTTACATATTGGGCATCAAGATCTATAGAGATAGATCAAGACGCTTAATTGACTTTCACAAAGCACATACCTTGATAAAGTTTTGAAGAAGTTCAAAATGGATCGAGCAAAGAAAGGTTTTTACCTGTACACAAGGTGTAAGATTGAGTCGACTCAATGCCCGACCACAGCAGAAGATAGAGAGAAATGAAAGATGTTCCTATGCTTCAGCCATAGGCTCTATCATGTATGCAATGTCTGTGTACCAGACACGGACGATGCTTAGCTGTAAGCTTGGCAGGAAGGTACCAAAGTAATCCAGAGTGGATCATCGGACAGCGGTCAAGAACATCCCGAAATACCCGAAAAGGACTAAGGATATGTTTCTCGATATGGAGGTGACAAAGAGCTAGTCGTAAATGGTTACGCCGATGCAAGCTTTGACACCGATCCGGACGATTCTAAATCGCAAACCGGATACGTGTTTTTATTAAACGGTGGAGCTGTCGGTTGGTGCAGTTCTAAACAAAGCGCCGTGGCGGGATCTACATGTGAAGCGGAGTACATAGCTGCTTCGAAGCAGCAAATGAAGGAGTCTGGATGAAAGAGTTCATTTCCGATCTAGGTGTCATACCTAGTGCATCGGGACCAATGAAGATCTTCCGTGACAATATCGTGCAATTGCCTTGGCAAAGGAATCCAGATTTCACAAGAGGACCAAGCATATCAAGAGACGCTTCAATTCCATTCGGGACCAAGTCCAAGTGGGAGACATAGAGATTTGCAAAATACATACGGATCTGAATGTTGCAGACCGTTGACTAAGCCTCTTCCACGAGCAAAACATGATCAGCACCAAGACTCCATGGGTGTTAGAATCATTACTGTGTAATCTAGATTATTGACTCTAGTGCAAGTGGGAGATGAAGGAAATATGCCCTAGAGGCAATAATAAAGTTATTATTTATTTCCTTATATCATGATAAATGTTTATTATTCATGCTAGAATTGTATTAACCGAAACATAATACATGTGTGAATACATAGACAAACAGATAGTCACTAGTATGCCTCTACAAGACTAGCTCATTAATCAAAGATGGTTATGTTTCCTAACCATAGACATGTGTTGTCATTTGATTAATGGGATCACATCATTAGGAGAATGATGTGATTGACATGACCCATTCCGTTAGCTTAGCACTTGATCGTTTAGTATGTTGCTAATGCTTTCTTCATGACCTATACATGTTCCTGTAACTATGAGATTATGCAACTCCGTTTACGGAGGAACACTTTGGTACTACCAAACGTCACAACGAATCGGGTGATTATAAAGGAGTACTACAGGTGTCTCCAAAGGTACTTGTTGGGTTGGCGTATTTGAGATTAGGTTTTGTCACTCCGATTGTGGGAGAGGTATCTCGGGCCTTCTCGGTGATACACATCACTTAAGCCTTGCAAGCATTACAACTAATGAGTTAGTTGTGAGATGATGTATTACGGAACGAGTAAAGAGATTCTTACCGTAACGAGATTGAACTAGGTATTGGATACCGACGATCGAATCTCGGGTAAGTAACATACCGATGACAAAGGAACAACGATATCGTTATGCGGTTTGACCGATAAAGATCTTCGTAGAATATGTAGGAACCAATATGGGCATCCAGGTTCCGCTATTGGTTATTGACCGAGAATGGTTCTAGGTCATGTCTACATAGTTCTCGAACCCGTAGGGTCCGCACGCTTAACGCTTCGATGACAGTTCATTATGAGTTTATAAGTATTGATGCAATCAAGGTTGTTCGAGTCCGGATATGATCACGGACATGACGAGGAGTCTCGAAATGGTCGAGACATAAAGATTGATATATTGGAAGCCTATGTTTGGACTTCGAAGGGTTCGAATGAAAACAGGAAGTTATCGAACACCGGGGTTACTGAACCCCGGGGTATATGGGCCTTAATGGGCCACAAGGAGAAGAGGAAGGGCCGGCCAGGCAGGCCACGCGCCCCCCTCCCCCTCTAGTCCTAATAGGACAAGGAGAGGGGGGCGCCTTCCCTCTTCCCCCTCCCCAATCCTACTCCAACTAGGAGAAGGGGGGGGAGTCCTACTCCCGGTGGGAGTAGGACTCCTCCAGGCGCGCCTCCCTAGGGCCGGCCGCACCCCCCCTTTGCTCCTTTATATACGGGGGCAGGGGGGCACCCCATGACACACAAGTTGATCTACGGATCATTCCTTAGCCGTGTGCGGTGCCCCCCTCCACCATATTCCACTTCGGTCATATCGTCGTAGAGCTTAGGCGAAGCCTCGCGCCGAGAAGTCATATCGTCGCGGAGCTTAGGCGAAGCCCTGCGCCGGTGGAGCATCAACATCGCCACCACGCCGTCGTCTTGACGGAACTCATCCCCGACACTTTGCTGGATCGGAGTCCGGGATCGCCATCGAGCTGAATGTGCGTAACTCGGAGGTGCCGACGCTCGTGCTTGGATCGGTCGGATCGTGAAGACGCACGACTACATCAACCGCGTTGTTATAACGCCTCGCTTTCGGTCACGAGGGTACGTGGACGGACACTCTCCCCTCTCGTTGCTATGCCATCACCATGGTCTTGCGTGTTCGTAGGAAAATTTTTGAAATTGCTACGTTCCCCAACACCACTGGCTCACCAGGATCGCCAAGGGAGAGGGCCTCCTGCCTCCCCCGCCTGCTGGGCCGCCGCCTCCACCGCCGCCCCAGTAGCCGGCTATGAGGCCAGTCGGCGCAGTGCAAGACGAGTACCCAGAAGTGCACGGAGCCTATGTGGTGTTCACCAGTGTGGTCGACGATCGATGCAGGAGGCGGCTGCAGCAGCAAGAGGTGAATGCAGTAGCATCAGATACTCCAGAGTTCATGCACTGGTCCGAGAGGCCTATCAGTTGGAGCAGAGCTAACCACCCAGAGGTGATGCGAGTCCGGGCTCCTACGCCCTGGTCTTGGGAGCCACCCTTGCCACAGAAAGGCGAGCCGCTCGCTTCATGCAGTCTTGATAGACGGAGGCAGAGCATCAACATCCTGTATAAGGACACGATGGAGAAGTTAGGAATCAAGCAAAGACAGCTTCAGAGCAGCCGGACTGTGTTCCACGGCATTGTACCTGGCCTTTCCTGCTCACCAATCGGCAAGATCCTGATAGATGTCCTCTTTGGGGACAAAGATCATTTCCACCGAGAGCCAGTTTGGTTCGAAGTGGTGGACCTCGAAAGTCCGTACCACGCTCTGCTTGGCCGGCCTGCTTTGGCCAAGTTCATGGCAGTCCCCCACTACGCCTACCTCAAGATGAAGATGCCGAGTTCCAAGGGGATTCTGACCGTAGCCGGCGACTATAGAAAGTTGTACGCCTGCGCAGCTAAAAGCAGTCGGCTAGCCAAGTCCCTGGTGATCGCAGCTGAGAAGTGGCTTCTTGATCGGGTTGTGGCGATGGCCGGCAAGCAGCCCGAGATATCGCTCAACCCCAAGGAGTCGAAAGCTGCGGGCTCGTTCAAGCCGGCCAAAGAAACGAAGAAGATACCCTTGGACCCGGAACACCCGGAGAGGTATGCTGTCATAGGTGCAAACCTTGACAACAAATAGGAAGGCGAGCTTGTCGATTTCCTCCGTGAGAATCGGGACATTTTCGCATGGTCCCCTAAAGACATGCCAGGTGTACCGACGGAATTCGCCGAGCACAAGTTACATGTCCGATCTGATGTGAAGCCCGTCAGGCAGCCCTTGCGCCGCCTGTCAGAAGAGAAGAGAAGAGTTGTTGGAGAAGAGATAGCCCGGCTCCTAGCAAACCCGGTCCTGGTATTGAAGAAGAACAAGCAGTGGCGGATGTGTATTGACTACACGAGCCTCAACAAAGCTTGCCCCAAGGACCCGTTCGCTCTGCCAAGAATTGATCAGGTGATAGACTCCACGCCGGATGCGAAGCTGTTGAGCTTTAGATGCATATTCGGATATCACGCAGATCAAGCTAAACCCGCCGACAGATCAAGACCGCCTTCATCACGCCGCTTGGAGCCTTCGCTACCCGACCATGACGCTCGCTTAAGGAATGCCGGGCGCCACCTTTCAGCGTTGCCAGATGCGAAGTGCCTCCTCAAGCAACTCGGCGAAAACGCCCATGTCTACGTGGACGATGTGGTGGTGAAAACGGAAAAACGAGGGACACTTGGAAGACCTTAAGAAACCTTTGAGAACTCGCGCCGATTCCAGATCAAGCTCAACCCCGAGAAGTGCGTCTTGAAGTACCACCGCCAACTCCTTGGTTTCCTGGTCTCCGAACGCGGCATAGAGTGCAACCCTCAGAAGATCAAGGCCATCGAGAGGATGGAAGTACCTCACATCGCTAGATGTGCAAAAGTTCACCGGCTGCTTGGCGTCCATCACCGATTCATCACCATTTGGGCGAGAAAGCTCTCCCTTTATACCAGCTCATGAAGAAGACCACCTTCTTCAAATGGAACCACAAGGCGATTTAAGCTTTTCTCCGCTTGAAGAAAATGCGACTACTCTCCCTCGTGTCAAGCGGCCCCGACTCTAAAGAGCCCATGCTCCTGACATTGCCGCCACCAGTGGGTAGTCAAGACACCATTGTAGTTGAGCGCAAGGAGGAAGGCAAGGCGCTACCTGTCTGAGACCGTATATTACCTGCGGGGCATCGTCGACCTCCAAGCGTAACTAGCCCCACTACCGTAAGATGTGCTACGGCATGCACTTTGCAACCAAGAAGTTGAAGCCTTACTTTCAAGAGCATCCAATCACTGTGGTTTGCACAGCCCCACTAGCCGAGATGCTTCTGGCCGAGTGGCCAAATGGGCCATAGAGCTGGCCCCCTACACCATCTATTACCAGCCCCGCACCGCCATCAAGTCGCAAGCACCGCCGATTCCTCGCTGATCGGGCCGAGACCCATTACTGCCGCCTTGATACCGACTCCACCCATTGGCGGATGCATTTCGATGGCTCCAAAATGCGCACCGGCTTGGGAGCCGGCGTTGTCCTCACTTCCCCCAAAGGCGACAAGCTCAAGTATGCGCTGCAGATCCATTTCGCCGCCTCCAACAACATCGCCGAATATGAGGCGCCATTCATTCGGGCCCGCTTGCCAAAGAACTTGGCATTCGCCGATCCGTGTTATGGCGACTCGACTTGGTGGTCCAACAAACATCCGGCTATTGGGACGCCAAAGATGCAAACATGGCGAACTCATCGCTTCTCTGGCACAGCAACTCGGTTGGATATTTTGAGGGTGCGAAGTTCCTTCACGTGCAAGAAATGACAACGACCAAGCAGACACCACAGCACGAATCGGCTCCACCCGCCGAGCAATACCATTCGCCATCGGCCTCGCGCCTCCTCAAGCCATCTGTCAAGCCTTCACCAGAATCAGATTCCATTTTTGTGCCGGCTCCCCCTGAAGAAGTCGGATCCAACTCAAGAGCCTCAGCAGACGGCACGAGAATTCTTACAGATGGCTCCAAGAATGGCGCAATCGAAGCCGCCCGGGACTTGTAACCCGCCCGGGACCTGCAAAGAACTGCTGCGAAGAACCCAGAGCTCGCCCGGGGACTTCATCAACCCAAATAGCGGCAAGACTCCAGCCCGCCGCCCCAGCCCAAATTACCTCGGCCCAAGTAGCAGAATCTTGGCAGTTGAAGAAATAGTAGCACCTCATGGGCCCAGCCCATCCTGAAGTTCCTAGTAAGCGCATAGCTACCAACCGACGAAATCTTGGCTCAAAAGTACAACGCCGAGCGGCAGCCTACACCATAGTCAATAGAGAGCTGGTCAGCGCAACATTACTGGTGTCTACCAGCGTAAGGCCGAGCCGAGCAAGGCCAAGCGATTCTCAAGACATTCATCAAAGCGCAGTAGCCACCATGCGGCCTCAAGAGCACTCGCCGCCAAAGCCTTCGACACGGTTTCTTCCGCCAACTGCCCTAGAAGAGGCCAAGGAATTAGTGCAAAATGCAAGGGTGACGGATGTTCCGCCCAAGCCAGACAGCCGGCTTCCGCACTCAAGACTATCCCCATCGCCTGGCCCTTTGCTGTTTGGGGCCTGGACATGGTAGGACCATTCAAAACAGCACGAGGTGGGCTAACTCATTTACTTGTCGCGGTGGACAAGTTCACCAAGTGGATAGAAGTAAAGCCCATCAAGAAGTTGAATGGTCCAATCGCAGTTACTTTCATCGCCGACATCACGACTCGGTACGGCGTACCACACAGCATCATCACCGATAATGGCACAAATTTTGCCAAAGGCGCCCTGGCCCGTTTCTGCGTGACACAAGGCATCCGACTGGACTTAGCGTCTGTTGCCCACCCGCAGTCAAACGGCCAGGTAGAGCGAGCAAACATCCTCATCTCGTTCGCATCAAGCCTCGATCGGGTCAAACCATCGAGCGCTCGCCGCTGTTGGCTTGAGGAGTTGCCACCGCCCTTCCGGAGTTTGCGACGACTCCAAACAAGTCAACCAGCTTCACACCTTTCTTCCTCGCTCACGATGTCAAGCCGTCATTCCAACGGACATAGAGTTCGACTCACTTAAGTCACCATGTACACCGAGGAGGAAGCGTAAGAAGCACGCCAAGACGGCGCTGACCGCTGGAAGAGGGCCAGTTGGCACTCACCGGTCCAAAGATCTACCAGCAGAGCTCGCGCCGCTACTACAACAGGAAGGTCAGTCGAGATCTTTCCAAGAGGGCGACCTTATGTTCGGCCGATCCAGCGAACAGCCGCCGGCATAAGTTGTCGGGCGCCTTTGGGAAGGCCCTTTCATTATCGCCAAAGTCTTGGCAACGACTCCTACTACCCGATCGACGCCAGAGCGCCGAGCACGCAAGAGGGACGACTCCGGCAAAGAGACGGAACGGCCATGGAATGCGAATCTTCTCCGAAGATTTTACAGTTGATGCAGTATGTACCACGCTACCTTTTGTGTTAAAGTACCAAGACTTCGGGCCCCCCGAGACGAGCTCGGGGACTGCCCTTTTTTGTTATCTGTATGATAAGAATTATGCCTTCGAGTATGTTACTCTTTGTTATGCCGCTTGGCACCGGTTTCGACTAAGTCGACCCGAGGACTCGCCGCCTCGCACTATGGAATGCTTCCTGCAGTCGGACAAGTAGTGTGTGGTGCCTAAGCCGTCTCCTGTCAGAAGCCGCAGCTCATGGCAGAAGCGAATGTTTGGTGGGTAGGAGTAAGGAAGAATGGGCGCCCACACGTAAAAATGGCTAAGGACCCAAAGCATAAACATAGCTTAAGCCGACTTCGAGCCTCTCTTCATAAAAGCCGACTCTTGAGTAGTCGGCTTGCCGCTTTCTATCCAACTTGTTAAAAGACTCTAAAAATGGTTGATGCATTTGCCTTCCCAAGAGTAGCCAAGCACTTGATCCAAACGGCAGTCCGCAGAGCGTTGTCCGATCGGGCAAGGCGGCGACTAAGGGAAGGCGGCAGGAAAAAAAGCCATAGGAGCAATGAGCAAGGAAAGATAGAATTAGGATAATATTTACACAGCATAGGCCCTTGGCCGAATCTTCAAGCAGAAGTTCAAAATACACCCCGCGGGTGGAATTGTGCGAATTAACAAGTTTTTAAAAGACTATCAAAGCAGATAAGATGAAGGCAAGACGGCAGCCTAGGAAGCGGCAGACGGGTTTGGAGGGCCGGAGGAGACCGCGGTGTCAGGTGCTGGGGCGGCCGGCTAGGCAGTCTCGGCTTGATCATCTCCGCGGCAGCCGCCTGGCCAGCGCTGACTCATTGCCGGAGGCGCGTCGAAGCCGAGGCTGGTCGCCCGCTCCGCTCTTCTGGCGCCTGTCTCACCTCCGCTCCTCCGCCTCGCCTTCCTCCTCGGCCGGAGCCGATCACCTCCGCCGAGTCTCGCTATAATCCGGGTTCATCTCGAACCACTCGCGGCGTCTCCCGCCGTCCTCAGCCCGCCAGGGGCGAAGACGCTGGTGTCCATGTAGTCGGCGATCGCCGCCGCCGCTAGACGAGGGCGCTTCCGCAGCCGCCAGCTCCGCTGGCCTTCGACCGAACGCAGCCAGCCGGGTCCAGATCCAGCCACGATACCGCGCTGACGATTCCAAGGCCGCTTAGCTCGGGCCGAGGAACCTTCCGAGCCTCAAGACGGCCAGCCGCGACCTCCAGCCGGTCGGCGATCCGACCGAGTGTCGCAGAACCGCATGTCTGGTCATAGGGCAGCGACGCTGGCGCCCGACACGTTGAAGCCGGCACAAGCATCCGATGGGCCAGCCGCAGACGAGCCTCGACACTCGAAGCTGCTGCGTCAAGGGTCCGGGCGCGGCGGCAATCTCCGCTCCATTTGCCCTCCGCGCCCGCTATCGCCTCGATGGCTGGATTGGCGCTGCGTGTGGCTGGGAAGAAGTTTGCCAAGACGAAAAGAAGCAAGTAAAAAAACCGAGTCGGCCCGACCTATAGTATTGGCTCAAAGAAGGAAAGTAAAGAAACTCACCATCGACGATGTCCTCGATTTCATGAAAGTCGGTCGGTCACCGTGCCTCCTTGCGGTCCAGAGGAGCTTCGCTTCGAACTTCGGCGAGGAGAGCAGCCTCTTTCTTCTCCGCCTCGTCCCGCGCCTTTCAAGTAGCTCCTTTGCTCGCCACTGGTGGGTAGCAGAGGTCGCGCTCTGCGGCAAGCTTGTTGCACTCCTCCCCTTGGCCCGCAAAGGGTGTCGGCAGCCCCAGCTGCCACTAGAGAGTGGCGTTGGCCTCGAAGAATAAAAGAAAAAGGACGTTAAGTGCGTCAACTAAGAAGGTCGTTGGGAAGATCCGGCCCGACGCTCGGCAGCCGCCCGAATCTCGGGGACACAGCCAGCTGGTGCGCCAAATAAGCCTTCGCTAAGAAGAAAGAAGACTCACCCCGGCTCCTCGACAAGTCGGCGGTCCGCTTGCCCAGCTCCTCAACATTGCGGTTGAAGGCAGTGACGCGGAGGTTGTGATACTCCTGTGATAAGCATTTCAGACAAAGGTAAATATTTGGAATTCGCCAGATAGAGTTCCGAGCACCGCTGCTCGGCCGCCTGAAACTCGGGACTACACCAGTGGTGCCGGCTGGCCTCTACGAGAAGAATAAGAAAAACTCAAAGAAGAAAACATACCCGAACGGCGGTTCGCGACGCCAGTGCGCCTTAGTGCGCATTCGGATGGCGTCGCCCTCGGCTCGCAACCGCATGAGCGTCGAGCGCTGGTTGGCGGGCTGTGCGCCTCCTCGCACCACCCAACGGCGCGGCGCTTGTCGCTTGGGCGTCAGGATGGCCGAGCTGGTGGCGCCCGGTCTCCAAGGTAGCGGCGCCGGTCTCAAAGGGGCGGCCTTGAAGTCGCCTTCTCAAGGCGGGCGGCGCTGGCGAGGTAACTTGAAGGAGCAGCCGCCACGGCTCGTCTTGATCGGCGGCACCGGGCGATCCGCTCGCTGTTTACCTCGCAGCGCTCCCGACGGGCGGCGGGCGGCGGTGGCGGCACGGCCGCGTCGACATGGAGGCCTCGCCGCCTTCCTTCTCCATGATGGGGGGTGCTCACCGCGGCTCCCTCGGTTGCCCGTGAACTCGGGGGCGGCCTTGGGCTCAGCGAGGTGACGAAACAGCGCCGATTGGAGACCGCAGCGGCCTCGGCTCGCCGCTTCCCAGCGGCGGCCGCCTCATCCGGCTTCCATTTGGCGAGAGGCGCCGCCTTCGGCCTCCGCCTTCTCCAGACAGGCGGCCTCCTCCTCGTCGCGCTTCTCCTGCGTTCGCTCCTCGCCTCCCGGAGGTCGGCGGCGGGTCAATCCGCCCGATTAGTGGCGGGCGTCTCTGCCGACCCATGGCGGAGGTGGCGACCCTCTCTAAAGTAAGGGGAGCCCTGATGCGAAGAAGACGTGTAAAAGATTTGAACAAGATTCACCAGAAGAAAACAAGACAAAGCAGAAGCACTTACGCGGAGACCAGTGCGGCTTTTTCACTTCCTTGCGGAAGCGGTTAGCCTTTGCGATCGCCTCTTCCCGCTTGGTCACGGCGGCCGTCCCCTTAAACTTCTTCGACCGGCTGCCAAGCAAGCTCGGTCCGGCCCGGCGCTTCTTCGCGCCGCCTCGACCACCCAAGCCGGCGGAGGAACTCGCGCTCGGCTGGCCGACCTTCGGTTGGCGGCGTGGGACGACTTCCCCCTCGCCTTCATCTTCAGGCCAGTCGGCGAAGGTAGCCTAGGGCCTGAAGTCGTTAGCCCCTCCTCCTCCTCCTTCAGCGTCGGCCTCCATCGCCGCCGCCGCCAAGTCGGGGTCGTCGACGTCGCTCTCCGCCCGGTCGGGGACGAACTCACGGGCCGGCCCCGTGGTGCCAGCTGAGGGCTGCATGAGGGGGTTCTAACTCGAAAAAACCAAAAAAGATCAGAGGTCGGATTCGGCTGAAAAAGAAAACAGAAGAGGAAGAGGCGACTTACCACGAGCGGAGGGTTGGCGCGATGTACGCTCCTTGCGAACTGCCAATCGGCCGTGAGATTGATTCGCAATGTAGTTCACCGTGTCGCCACCTCCGCATGGGGCATGTCCTTGGAGCACAGCCGACTGGGGTCCCGGTGGCCGCTCATCTGACATATCATATGAGGCCGACCTTGGAGCGGGAGGACTCGGCGCGCCACGAAGGCGGCGAGCAGGCCGGCCCGGTGAAGCCCTCCGCTCGTCAAGACTCGGGTCGCGCGTGGCGGCGGCACCAGCGAGTCAGCGTCCTAGCCGGTGGGACCAGGCGGGGAGCCTCCCGCGATCGCCCGGCCGTGGGCGGCAGATTGACCCATGCCTATACAGGGCGTTGTTCTTCACGTGAAATAGGTTCGCTGCCACATCTTCACCTGACTTGATCAGCGGAATGGTGGGGAGCGGGTTGTCGGCCACCGACCTCCGCATCGCGATGAAGGTGCCGCACAAAGCCGGCACGCCGGCGACGTGCGTGCGGAGCTTGGACTGGAAGAATTCCCCCCACAGCTCGATAGTGGGGAGAACGCCGAGGAAGCCCTCGCACAAGGTGGCGAAGGCAGCCAGCAGCACCACCGTATTCGGAGTGAGGTGGTGCGGCTGGAGCCCGTGGAACTCCAAGAAGGCGCGGAAGAAGCCGCTCACCGGCAGCCCTAGGCCGTGCATGAGGTGCGAGTGGAATACGACCCTTCGCCCTCCTCCGCGCCAGCGTTATTTCACCCCGGCCGTGGCGGCGGGTCCGCACTAGGCTCTTGCCGGGGGCGGCGTCTGGCGGAGGAATTCGATGTGGTCGTCGTCCACCTCGGGTCGTCCCTACGCGAAGCGTCTGGCGGGAAGTGCAGCGGCGGAGGAAAAGCTCATCGCCTCGGCGTGGCATGGTTGGTGGCGGCGGCAAGAGGAGAAAAGCGAGGAGGAAGCGGGGAAGCGAGGGAGATGGGTGCGCGTGCCGCGCCCCCCCCCTCCGCCTACTTATAGGCTCATGGGCTAAGAAGCCGATGGGGCGGCATGGGATTACCGCGCCCGGGACCCCACGCCCACGATTTAACCCACGAAGATTCTGCCGCGATAACGGCGTGGGAACTCAACCGCCGCACGGCCGCAACGGTCCGTTCGCGTGCGAGGCGTGGTAGTGGCGGGTCCGCTGACGGCTGTCTCGTCCGCCACGTGTGGGTGGGCGATCCGACCGCCAAGGCGTGGCGTCGCGACGGGCCCGCAACGGGCCACCGCCAAGAAGCTTATCGAGCACGCTGGCCGGTTCCCTTCGACTTTCAAACTCTCCAAGGGCAAGACGGCCTTCTGCGAGTCCGCTCCAGCTAGTCGGCCTGGAGGAAGACGGCGAGCAAGGCCCAGATTCCACCACCGAAGGATGAAACTGTTGAGGCTCCTCGACCTGTCGCCCTCGATGCCTCACCAGCTTCGTGGACTCTTGTCGGAGTAATGGGCCACGGGTAAACAAACCCGAGCCCCGGACCTTTCAAGACATCGGGCAGGCTGCACCCTCAAGACCCCAAGGCGAAGAGCCGCTTTACGAGAGTCGGCGCAGAGCCGTCGGCCGCCTCACGGCCGAGACCGAGGCGGCTTGAGATAAGCCGACTCCCACCTGGCGGCTTCGAGAGAAGCCGGCTATGGGGAGTCGGCCGACTCCTCCACCACCTCCTCTGCATTGCAGACATGGATGGATGGGTGCGGCGCCGCCCCCATCCCTCGCCCGTTCACGAAGGCGAGCATGGCCTGAGTGTCGATCTTGGCGGAGATCTCCATCCGGTGCGGCATCTGTTGCCGCCATCCTCGACATCAGCCCCATGGGCGGCGCCACTGAGCCCATGACTGTCTGGGTAGATGACCCGGAGACGGCGGACCGCCGTCGTGGGGAGGTGCGAGAAAGGCGGCGAGCGCCACAAGCCGGACCCGTTGGGAGTCGGCCCCAAGGAGTCGGCCGGCCCCTCCCACGGGCCCGCACGCCATTAACCAGACAAGACAGGGAATGGCAACAGTGATCGCCCGTCGAGGCGGCATCTGCTGCCATGACCCCATGACCAAGTCGTCATTAGAGACGCGCTACAGAATCCACTGCGGCAAGACCACCACAAGGCGTGACAAGGCCTGTCGGCCCCATGTTTGAGCCCGTCGACGGGGCCCACTAGTCGGCGGGCCCGGCGAATCGGCGGAGAAGGCGGCGACTGAGAGATGCGGTGGGACTGCGCCCAGCGGATTACCATTGTACCCGGGGTAGGCCTATATAACCCGGGGCACCCATGCAAGAGGTTGGACCCTAGTAGTTTTAGACACACATAGAGGGAAGAGAAGAGCTAGCCGTGCCCTTCTCCTTCCTCACCCGAACAACTCAAGGAGCAACCTTGTACCCACTTTGCCATAGTGATCATGCGGAGACCCATGAGCAGCGATGAGGGTATTATCTCCACGGAGAGCCACGAAGCCGGGTAAGATCCGCCAATAGTGCATGCCTTCGCCTCATCCGTTCCGAGCACCGGCGACGTTCTACTCGCCCCCACCATGATAAGCCATCCTTTGGCATATGTCGCACCCAACCCCCGACATACATCAAGAAGCTTAGACGAAAATTGGTGACCCCATTTTGAGCTTAAACGATGAGTATGACCAAAGATCAAGTGATCTCACTTGACTCCTAAGTCAATATACTCTAACATAGGTGACTTTATCACCGCCCAATTCTAGATGAAGTTCTCTTGTGTTTCCTCTTGCATTTATCTCATACATTTGTGTTTCCCCTTTTCAAAAAAACTTCATCTAGATCTTTTCATTTCTTTTCTTCTCTTTTCTGTTCTGCATTTTCTGCATCCAATTCATTGCAAATATTTTAGCTAATTCCTTGCAAATCATTATGAGATCTTAAAGTGCCTAGTGAGCTGAGGTGACAAGTGTTTTAATGTGATGAACTCGGTCACACCGGTCTATTATCTTCGGCCCAACCGAATTCTCTCGGTGCCACCAAAGCACACAGCTCGGTGCTACCGATTTCACTATAGGAAAGACAACTTGCCACTTATTCATGCAGTTCTTTTGCTCCAGCTCCACTCAGTGATTCTTGTCCTCTACCAGCGTCACATTCAACTTGCTTTGTGACTCAAGGACCAAACCCTTCTGCAATAACACAAAAATCCAGAAGAGCCCTTCTTGGAAATTGATGTCAAAGGGGGACAGAGAGATCATATCAAAGCTCTATGCTTAATCATTTCTATAGGGGGAGAGGATACTCAGGGGGGTGTGTAAGTAACCCCAGATGCTTGGTGTTCAATAGGAGAGAAGTTACATGTCTTTAAGAGGGGAAAGACATGTTCATATTTGATCATATTTGATTGCTTGCATTAGCTCAAGCTCTGTTGTTTCTTTTCTTTTACTCTGATTTTCTGTTCCCTATGATATCCCTTGCAAGATTCAGGGGGAGCAAGACTTCTAAGGGAAGGAAATCTCTGATTTTATTGCATATCTTTACCTTTGGGGACATGTCTATACCCAATGGGGTACTCAGTACCCACTCTCGACATGTCATCCCAGTTTTGGTTCTCTTGTGGTTTATTTTGTTTGCTCTGGCTAGTAGGTGTATCTGTGTTGTCTAACCTTGTTTACTCAGGTTCATTCCTTCCTAAGCCAACTCAAGACCACAAGGTAAGTATATGCATCACAGTCATGTGTATGAGGATTTCTTGCTAATGTACATACTGTTTGCAAGAAGGACTCATGGGCATGAAGGTACATTTCCTATATTCACATCATTTGCTTTGATGCATATAGCCAAGATATATGTAACACATGGATTACTCTGTCATGCTTATGCATTCACATGCTCCTATGTTTCATATTTATATGATTGCATACATGTAGGGGGAGCCTATGCATGTTACATGTCTTTCCAAAGCTTTGCTTGTTGCTCTCTATATCTTTATCTAAAGCTTTGATGTATGTTGTCATCAATTACCAAAAAGGGGGAGATTGAAAGCGCAAGTGCTCTCTGGGTGATTTTGGTAATTAATGTCAACATATCTCTTGTTGGACTAATGCTTCTACCTAGTATGTTTCAGATAAGTTCAACAATGGAGTGGCATGGACAAGAGGATGTGGAGCCCCTTCAAGATGCTAGGGACAAAGGATTGGCTCAAGCTTAAAGCTCAGGACTCTACATTTTCTATTTTAAGTGATCCAAGATCACATTGAGTCCATAGGAAAGCCAATACTATTAAGAAGGGATGAGGTCTTGCTTAACGGCTTGCTTGCTCAAAGTGCTTAGTGATATGCTCCAAAGCCCTCAACCACTTTCTCACTTCCACATATGTCCTAAACCAAAAAGTCCAACTCGGCCCCACCGATTCTTTCCATCCGGAGCCATCGAGTTCAGTTGACATAGCCACTACCAGAAACCCTAATCAGTTCGATCTCACCGATGGGATCTCGGTCTCACCAAGATGGGCTTGCAAACTCTCTGTTGTCTATTGCAATAGTTTCGGTCCCACCGAGATTTGCAACTAGCCCCACCGAGTTTGCTTGGCTAACATTCTGTTTCACCTATTACCCAAATCGGTCCCACCGAGTTTGAGTAATCGGTCAAACCGAGTTTTGGAGTTACCGTAACCCTAGCACATAGGTCCCACCGAGTTGTTCAAGTCGGTCCAACCGAAATGCCTAACAATCACATTATGAACCAAATCGGTCCGACCGAGTTTAATGTTTCGGTCCCACCGAGTTTGGTGATTTGTGTGTAATGGTTATATTTTGTGTGGAGGCTATATATACCCCTCCACCCACTCTTCATTCGTGGAGAGAGCCATCAGAACATGCCTACACTTCCAATACATATTTTCTGAGAGAGAACCACCTACACTAGTGTTGAGGTCAAGATATCCCATTCCAACCACATAAATTTTGATCTCTAGCCTTCCCCAAGTTTCTTTCCACTCAAATCTTCTTTCTACCAAATCCAATCCTATGAGAGAGAGTTGAGTGTTGGGGAGACTATCATTTGAAGCACAAGAGCAAGGAGTTCATCATAAACACACCATTTGTTACTTCTTGGAGAGTGGTGTCTCCTAGATTGGCTAGTTGTCACTTGGGAGCCTCCGACAAGATTGTGGAGTTGAACCAAGGAGTTTGTAAGGGCAAGGAGATCGCCTACTTCGTGAAGATCTACCCTAGTGAGGCAAGTCCTTCATGGGCGACGGCCATGGTGGGATAGACAAGGTTGCTTCTTCGTGGACCCTTCGTGGGTGGAGCCCTCCGTGGACTCGCGCAACCATTACCCTTCATGGATTGAAGTCTCCATCAACGTGGATGTACGATAGCACCACCTATCGTAACCACGGATAAAAAATCTCCGTGTCTCCAAATTGCGTTTGCACAATCCAATCCCATCTCTTTACATTCTTGCAACTTGCATGCTTTACTTTCCGCTGCTCATATACTCTTTGTATGCTTGCATGTTTGCTTGATATGTATTGTGAATGTTTAAACTTGTGCTCAAACTCCACATCAACTAAAGGAAATTAAAAACTGTAACTTTTCTTGATTAGAGTCTATTCACCCCCCCCCCTCTAGACACCTCTTCTCGATCCTTTCACACGCTTATCATACTCCGCCCTCTGTCTCTTGACGAGCTGCTCAACCTGATAACACTCCTGAAGGTCGTGGCCTTTGGTCCGGTGGATCTTGCAGTACGGCCCATCACCTTTCCCAACTTTTTCCGCGGCAGCAGCTTCTCGGCAGGCTGTGCAAGCGGAAACCTCCTTGTAGGGGGCCTCAGCCTTGGCCTTCTTGCCGGTACTAGGTATGCCTGAACCTTCTACAGTCATCACTGTCTTATCTCTTGGCTTCTTATTGCGCTTCTTGCCCTTTCTCTGCATGGTTGATTCATCCTCATCCTCCGAATCAACATTGATGCAATCTTCCTCTCCTGGCAACTTCCTTCATTCCTCCACCCGAGCACACTTATCCACTAGTGTGTACAGCTCCTTCACAGGCTTGGGCAACCACACATTCATCTTAAAACGAATGGGACGGTTGCGCACATTGGACTGGAAGGCTGCTATAACAGCTGCCGGATGGATATTTGGAATATTTCTATGAACTTTACTGAATCTTTGTAAATACTTATGGAGAGTTTCTCCTTCCTTCTGCTGGAGAAGTTGCAGGTCGCTGGGCCTGCCAGGCTCTTGGTGGCCACCGGTGAAGGCACCGATGAACTCGTGGCACAGATCTGCCCATGACGAAATGAAGTTCTCCGGCAGGTGCATCAGCCAAGACCTCACATTGGACTTGAGGGACAAAGGGAAGTATTTGGCGAACACCTTCTCATCTCTTCCCCCGGTAGCCTGAATAGTGATGGTGTAGATGCTCAGGAACTCTGCCGGGTTCAGCCACCCGTCGTACTTCTCAGGTATCTCTGGCTTGAACGTGCGAACGGACGGCCAACGGACTTGTCGCGGCTCTCGTGTAAAGGCAGGGCAGCCGACGTCGAAAGGTAGGCACCCTCCAACACCGAACGTGGGCTCGTCGACGTTGAGGCCACCGCACCCGTCGGTCTGGCGGAGGTCGTCGTGGTGCTGATCTACGACGACGCGCGCGTCTCCCCGCCGCCTATCCTCCAGGGCTCTACGTTGGCCTGGACGTGCTCGAGGGTCAGAAGAGGCCATGGAGACATCATCGGGGTCTTGATTCTGCAGCGCCCGCGTCGGCTGACGTGGTGGGGACTGCACTGTGGGGACGGCCCCCTCCGTTCGGCCAGCGGTGCGGGCGGTTGCTGTCACTTGGGGAGGTCGTGGTGGGCCAGCTCGTCGCGAGCCCCCAGCCTTGGCGAAACCGAGCAGGCTCTGGATGGTGGCACGCCATTCATCCATTTGCTCAGCTGCCGGCGGAAACTTCAGTAGCAGCTGAGCCTACGCCATAGCCTCCGTGGCTGTGCTTGGCATGGATGTTGATGATGTCAACCGCACCGTCGCCTGGCTCCTGATGGTGCCGGCGGCGGCGGCGGCGTCGCGGCCGCGCTACTGCGGGACGACCACCTGGGCAGCGGGGTTGCACGGTGGTGGTGCTTGAGGGTCAGTGGCTCCGTTGGGCGCAGCGGTCGAGTCGGCTCACCCAGGGGAGGCACAGGTGTTGTGGCCGCCTCCGTGGCAGGGGCGGCCGGAGGGCGATGGCTCACCCCGGACCGAGCGCCGTTGCTGCGGCTGTGTCCGCCGGTGGGAGGAGGGGGTGTGAGCAGAGTGACCCCCTCGTCCACACCTCGCGGAGCGTGACCGTCGAGACGCAGCTGAAGTCGTTCCTCTCCGACGCCTTCAGCCCTTGTGTCGGTCGCGGGGGAGTGGCGATGGTGCCACCTACTCCTGCCACGCCCCCAGCAGCGCTCATGTCCTCGCTCGTCTCCGCATCCCCCGCAACATTAGAGGCTGTGGGCGGCGGAGCCTTTGAGTTGGATGGTTGGGTCGAAGGGCCGGACTTCTTCTTCTTGGGCGCCATGGTCGATGGCGTCGTCAAAGATGAAGATGATGATGAAGATGACGCGCTACGCACGCTTTCAGGTTCGCGCAAGAAATCCCCCTACCTGGCGCGCCAAAGATGTCGCGGGATATCTGCAGCCGCCTATGGGACCGGGTGGCCCCTTGCTGGTTCGGCGGGGGGACGTCGCATTGCACAAAGAGCAGATCAGTGCACGACAGCAAGAAAGAAAGCACACGAGAAATTTAGCCAGGTTCGGGCCGCTGATACGTCTCCAACGTATGTATAAATTCTGATTGTTCCATGCTATTATATTATCTGTTTTGGATATTCGATGGGCTTTATTATACACTTTATATTATTTTTGGGACTAACCTATTAACCGAAGGCCCGGTCCAAATGGTTGTTTTTTTTGCCTATTTCAGTGTTTCAGAGGAAAGGAATATCAAACGGAGTCCAAACGGAATGAAACCTTCGGGAACGTGATTTTATGAACAAACGTGATCCAGAGGACTTGGACTGGACGTCAAGCAATCAACGAGGAGGCCACGAGGCAGGGGGCGCGCCTACCCCCCTGGGCGTGCCCTCCACCCTCGTGGTCCCCTCGTAGCTCCACCGACCTACTTCTTCCTACTATATATACCTACGTACCCCGAAAACATCAGATACAGAGCCAAAACCCTATTTCCACCTCCACAACCTTCTGTAACCGTGAGATCCCATCTTGGGGCCTTTTCCGGCGGTCCGCTGGAGGGGGCATCGATCATGGAGGGCTTCTACATCAACAACATAGCCTCTCCGATGATGTGTGAGTAGTTTACCTCAGACCTTCGGGTCCATAGTTATTAGCTAGATGGCTTCTTCTCTCTCTTTGGATCTTAATACAAAGTTCTCCTTAATTCTCTTGGAGATCTATTTGATGTAATCTTCTTTTGTGGTGTGTTTGTCGAGATCCGATGAATTGCGGGTTTATGATCAAGATTATCTATGAACAATATTTGAATCTCCTCTGAATTCTTTTATGTATGATTGGTTATCTTTGCAAGTCTCTTCGAATTATCAGTTTGGTTTGGCCTACTAGATTGATCTTTCTTCCAATGGGAGAAGTGCTTAGCTTTGGGTTGAATCTTGCTGTGCTCGATCCCGATGTGATGATGGGGAAACGACATGTATTGTATTGTTGCCATCGAGGATAAAAAGATCGGGTTTATATCATATTGCATGAGTTTATCCCTCTACATCATGTCATCTTGCTTAAAGGTTACTCCGTTCTTATGAACTTAATACTCTAGATGCATGCTGGATAGCGGTCGATGTTTGGAGTAATAGTAGTAGATGCAGGTAGGAGTCAGTCTACTTGTCACGGACGTGATGCCTATATACATGATCATACCTAGATATTCTCATAACTATGCTCAATTCTATCAATTGCTCGACAATAATTTGTTCACCCACCGTAATACTTATGCTATCTTGAGAGAAGCCACTAGTGAAACCTATGGCCCCCGGGTCTATTTTCAATAATATTAATCTCCGTCAACAAGCTATTTACATATTGTTTATTTTGCTTTCTTTACTTTTAGTCTTTATCATAAAAATACCAAAAATATTATCTTATCATCTCTATCAGATCTCACTTTTGCAAGTGGCCGTGAAGGGATTGACAACCCCTTTATCGCGTTGGTTGCAAGGTTCTTATTTGTTTGTGTAGGTGCATGGGACTTGAGCGTGGTCTCCTACTAGATTGATACCTTGGTTCTCAAAAACTGAGGGAAATACTTACGCTACTTTACTGCATCACCCTTTCCTCTTCAAGGGAAAATCAACGCAATGCTCAAGAGGTAGCAAGAAGGATTTCTGGCGCTGTTGCCGGGGAGCATAGCTCTATTCTTTGAGTCACTTGGAATTTATATCTGCTGGTCACTATGAGGAACTTGAAAGATGAGAAAACTAAAATTTATCCCTCAACTACGAGGGGAGGTAAGAAACTGCCATCTAGCTCTGCACTTGATTCACCTTCTATTTTGAGTAAGCTTGCGACACCTAAACCTGCTTCTGCTATTAATTCTAATATGTCGCATCTTATTGATGATGCCACTTCTGCTATGCATGATACTTATGATGAAACTACTTCTATGCTTGATAATCTTTGTGCCACTAGGTGAATTTCGGATGAACAACTTGCTAGGGCTAGAGAGAATGAAATTATTGAAACTGATAATATTGATGAAAGTGATGATGAAGATTCTCCCCCTAAATATGAATTGCCTTTTGTGCCTGAGGGTTATGTTATGGGTGAAGAAAATGCTAGAGACTTTCTTGCTTGCAATGATAGAAGTGATATTAAGAAATTATTAGTTAAGCTGAAAGAAAAATCTCTGAATGCTAGAATGAAATATGACCCTGCTTATGCTACTTCACCTATCTTTGTTACTGATAAGGATTATGATTTATCTGTCGATCCTGAGATAATTACTTTGGTTGAATCTGATCCTTTCTATGGCTATGAATCTGAAACTGTTGTGGCATATATTACTAAATTAAAAGATATAGCCACCCTGTTCACTAATGATGAGAAAGCTCACTACTATTATATCCTTAAATTATTTCCGTTTTCATTAAAGGGTGATGCTAAGACATGGTTTAATTCTCTTGATCCTGGTTGTGTGCGTAGTCCCCAGGATATGATTTATTACTTTTCTGCTAACTATTTCTCTGCTCATAAGAAACAAGCTGCCTTGAGGATATATATATATATATATATATATATATATATATATATATATATATATATATATATATATATATATATATATATATATATTTTAATGCAAATTGAAGAGAGCCTCCCACAAGCTTGGGGAGGCTTCTCAATTACTTAATGCTTTGCTGATCATCCTCTTAAGAAAAATGAAATACTCGATATCTTTTATAATGGACTAACCGATGCTTCCAAAGACCACCTGGATAGTTGTGCTGGTTGTGTTTTCAGGGAAAGAACTGTTGATGAAGCTGAAATTCTTTTGAATAATATGTTGACCAATGAAAATAATTGGACACTTCCTAAACCAACTCCTAAGCCAACTCCGAAGAAAAGGGGTATTCTATTTCTCAGTCCTGAAGATATGCAAGAGGCAAAGAAGTCCATGAAAGAAAAAGGTATAAAAGCTGAAGATGTTAAGAATTTACCTCATGTTGAAGAAATACATGGTCTTAATTTACCGCCTGTTGAAGAAACACATGGTCTTGATAACCCGACACAGGTAGTAATGGTAAATTCTCTCTATAGATATGATAAAGCTGAAATCCCTCCTACTAAGTTTGCTAGCCAATGTTTAGATGAGTTTGATAATTTTATGGTTAAGCAAGAAGAATTCAATGCTTATTTTGGTAGACAATTAAAACGCAATGCTTATATGATTGAACACTTGAGTGATTATATGTCTAGAGTTAAAGGTGAACTTAAACTCATTAGTAAACATGCTTCTATGGTTACCACTCAAGTAGAACAAGTACTTAAAGGTCAGAATGATTTGCTCAATGAAATGAATAGTAAGAATAATGACTTTCCTATTAGAGTTGCAACTAGAGGTGCTAAAATGACTCAGGAACCTTTGTATCCTGAGGGCCACCCTAAGAGAATTGAGCAAGATTCTCAGAGGAATAATGTTGATGCACCTAGTTCTTCTAGAAAGAAGAAAAGGAAAAATGATAGGAATTTGCATGCTTCTAGTGAACCTATTGTTTACACACCTGAGAATCCCAATGATATTTCTATTTTTGATGCTAAAACACAATCTGGTAATGATCATGAACCTAGTGATAATGTTAATGATGATGTTCATGTTGATGCTCAACCTAGCAATGACAATGATGTAGAGATTGAACCTGTTGTTGATCTTGATAACCCACAATCGAAGAATCAACGTTATGATAAGAGAGACTTTGTTGCTAGGAAGTACGGTAAAGAAAGAGAGCCATGGGTTCAGAAACCCATGCCTGTTCCTCCTAAACCATCCAAGAAAAAGGATGATGAGGATTTTGAGCGCTTTGTTGAAATGATTAGACCTATCTTTTTGCGTATGCGTTTGATTGATACGCTTAAAATGAATCCTTATGCTAAGTATATGAAAGAAATTGTTACTAATAAAAGAAAGATACCAGAAGCTAAAATTTCCACCATGCTTGATAATTACACTTTTAAGGGTGGAATACCTAAGAAACTTGGAGATCCTGGAGTACCCACTATAGCATGTTCCATTAAAAGAAACTATGTTAAAACTGCTTTATGTGATCTTGGAGTCGGTGTTAGTGTTATGCCTCTCTCTTTATATCATAGACTTGACTTGAATAAGTCGACACCCACTGAAATATCTTTGCAAATGGCTGATAAATAAACTGCTATACCTGTCGGTATTTGTGAGGATGTGCCTGTTGTGGTTGCAAACGTTACTATTTTAACGGACTTTGTTATTCTTGATATTCCCGAGGACGATAGTATGTCTATTATTCTTGGTAGACCCTTTTTGAATATTGCAGGGGCTGTTATTGATTGCAACAAAGGCAATGTCACTTTTCATGTTAATGGTAATGAGCATACGGTACACTTTCCGAGGAAACAACCTCAAGTTCATAGCATAAACTCTATTGGAAAAATTCCATCGATTATTTTTGGAGGTTTCGAATTTCCTCTTCCTACAGTCAAGAAGAAATACGATATTCTTATTATTGGGACGTGCATATCCTCGTTGAGGTAACCTAGTGCTATTCAAAAATTCTCCGGTTTCATGCGATTCGAAATGAGTTTGTTAACAAGACTTGATCAACCTTGTTAGAGGATTCCTTTTGATGAGCATGAGATGGATGAAGTTAGAAAGCACAATCTTCTGTACCCTCCTACTACTTTCTGTTATTTAGATTAAATATAGTAAAATAGTTTTTTTGTCTGTTTTCTGAATTATCCGTGCAATAAAAAATACCCCGAAAATAAAAGTTCTCCAAATGCCCCGAAATTGAAATGTGATTTTTTCTGGAATATTTGAGAATTTCTGGCACTGAAAACACATCAGGGGGAGCGAGCACCTGGCCACAAAAATTTTTTGCTTCTTAGGTGACCCTGTCCTTGAGCTTGCATGTCTAATTTATTTGGTCCAAAGTAGTTCTAATGCATGATATAGTCTCTAGGCACTTGTGGGGGTAGTTGCTATCAATTTTGTTGAGCTTGGTTCACGCTTATTTAAGTTACTAAAAATTTCAGAAATTTTTCAGAGGAAGAAATATGTTTAGGAAAATGTACCAAGGCGGTTCTTCAAGGAAGCAAGGACCCAGACCTGCAATACGTGAGCCGGACCATGAACCAGCAAGAGAAGCACAAGTGCGGCCTTGTGAATGGCCGTCAGAAAACTTCATGGTCCGAGCAGGAATTAAGGAGGAATTTGAGGCATATGTGCGTAATGCTGATTTGGAGGGCTTCATGTCAGATAAGTGCCTCCAACACTATTACCTTACCGATTCCTTTGTGAGAAGATTTAGATTTTCATCTTCACGCAACTCTCACACGGTCATGTTTGATCTTTATGATAAATCCTATACCATGGACCCAGAGGATTTTAGCACTGCTTGTAAACTCCCACAATGGGGTAGTCCTAGTGAACCTCGCAAATCTGAGTTTAGAGATTTTCTTGCTAGTATCACAGTGGAGGAATCTAGAGAAATAACACAATCTACCATAGGGAGCATTCATTTTCCTGCTATATATTATTTTGCTCTCTACATAGGTAGATGTATAAACGGTAAGGATGAGGCTTGCCACATGTGTGTTCCTGATCTCAGCGTTCTCAGGAGTGATGTATTAGGAGATAAACATTATAATTTGGGAGCTATTGTGGCGCATAGGTTGCATAATAACAGTATGAATGGAGATTTGTTTGGTGGAATTTATGCAACCCGTTTAGCTAATTATCTCGAGATACCTATTCGTGATTGTGATACGGAATTGCCTCCTGCTTATCCAGATTTTAATGCCATGGTTCGCCATCAGTTTGTTGAGAGGAATGAACCGCCTCTTCAGTACCGACTAATCTTTGACAGGCGTCATGCTGTCAATATTGTTCTCCCTGCTCCTACTCTCTTTGACTTTCAGGCAAAGGGGAGATATGTCATAACCAGGGAGGAGGAAAATGAGTACGAGAAGAGGACGATGGCAGCTCGCCTCCAAGCTGCAGCCCACGATGCAATAGCCGCTGCTTCTCAGTACGAGCCAACTACAATTTTGGATATCCGCCTGGTCAGCCATGGCAGTAGACGAACTTAGGCCAAGAGCCTAAGCTTGGGGGGGTACGTATTCCTCATCGACATTACATTCATATTCACACACTCATGCTAGTTATCGGTGCTCATACTTTTTCACTGGAATATCCATGCTAGTTTATTTTCCTTTTTATGCTTTCTTCTTGTGTGTTTGAAAAACCTTAAGAAAAACCAAAAAAAAAATTAGTTGTAGCTTTTAGCTAGTTTACTTTCCATGCTTGTAGTAGTAGTAATTAAAAGAAAACCCAAAAATATTTCTTGTTCTTCTTTTGCTTGTTGGGAGCTTTCCCGTGCAAATAGTTTTATTTCTTTTCTTTTCTTTGGGGGTCGAGAGGAGAAGACAATAATGAAAATGTTGAAGTGGCTCTTTTATGCATTGTTGTTGATTTAACCAAGAGCCCATATTGCCTTGTCTTCTCCTGTTCATTGAATGCTTGCAGATTCCAGCTTAGTCCAATGCACGTGCTCTATTATTATTATTCACATCGTTCGGTCGTGCAACTGAAAGGCAATTATGATGATATATGATGGACTGATTGAGATGAGAGAAGCTGGTATGAACTCGACCTCTCTTGCTTTTGTAAATATGATTAGTTCATCGTTCTTGATTCAGCCTATTATGAATAAACATGTTTGCAATGACAATTAGAGATTGCTTATGCCATGCTTAATTAGCTACGAGCTTATAATGGTTTACCTTGCGTGCCAACATGCTATCAAAATGGTTGTGATGTGGTATGATAGGGTGGTATCCTCCTTTGAATGATTTGAGTGACTTGACTTGGCACATGTTCACACATGTAGTTGAAACAAAATCAACATAGCCTTCACGATATTTATGTTCATGGTGAATTATTTCCTACTCATGCTTGCACTCAATGTTTATTAATTTTAATGCATGTTCACGACCGTTGTCACTCTCTAGTTGGTCGCTTCCCAATCTTTTGCTAGCCTTCACTTGTACTAAGCGGGAATACTGCTTGTGCATCCAATCCCGTAAAACCCCAAAGTTATGCCATATGAGTCCACCATACCTTCCTATATGCGGTATCTACCTGCCGTTCCAAGTAAATTTGTATGTTCCAAACTCTAAACCATCAAATGAAATTCTGTTTTGTATGCTCGAATAGCTCATGTATCAACTAGGGCTATCTGTATCTTCCATGTTAGGCGGGTTATTCTCAAGAGGAGTGGACTCCGCACCTCACTCACAAGAAAATGGCTGGTCACTGGGATGCCCAGTCCCATGCTTTATGCAAATCAAATCAAAATAATTGCAAAAAAAACTCCCCCGGGACTCTTGTCAGTTGGAGGCACTCGTTGTTTCGAGCAAGCCATGGGTTGATGCCTGTTGGTGGAGGGGGAGTATAAAATTTACCATTTTGTTTGGGAATCGCCTATAATGTGTGTAGCATGGAAGATATCGAGATCTCTCGGTTGTTATGTTGACAATGAAAGTATACCACTCAAAATATTATTTATCTCTATTTCAAAATTGAGCTCTGGCACCTCTACAAATCACTGCTTCCCTCTGTGAAGGGCCTATCTATTTACTTTTATGTTGAGTCATCACCCTCTTATTAAAAAGCACCAGCTGGAGAGCACCGCTGTCATTTGCATCCATTACTATTAACTTATATTGGGTATGACTATGACTGGATCTCTTTTACCATGAATTACAATGTTTAGTCAGTCCTTGATCTTTAAAGGTGCTCTGCATTTATGTTTTGCGGTCTCAGAAAGGGCTAGCGAGATACCATCTTGTTATATCATATTATGATTGTTTTGAGAAAGTGTTGTCATCTGAGATTTGCTATTATTGCTTGCTAGTTGATTATGCCATTGATATGAGTAAACATGAGACCTAAGTGTTATTGTGAATATGGTTAGTTCATAATCTTTGCTGAAAACTTGAATGATGGCTTTACATATTTACAACAACAAGAGCAAACAGAGTTTGGAAAAGTTTTTCTTTATCACTTTCAGTTTGTCAACTGAATTGCTTGAGGACAAGCAAAGGTTTAAGCTTGGGGGAGTTGATACGTCTCCGTCGTATCTACTTTTCCAAACACTTTTGCCCTTGTTTTGGACTCTAACTTGCATGATTTGAATGGAACTAACCAGGACTGACGCTGTTTTCGGCAGAATTGCCATGGTGTTATCTTTGTGCAGAAACAAAAGTTCTCGGAATGACCTGAAAATCAACGGTGAATTATTTTGGAATTAATAAAAATACAGGCGAAAGAATCAAGGCCAGGGGGCCCACATCCTGTCCATGAGGGTGGGAGGCGCGCCTGCCCCCCTGGGCGTGCCCCCTGCCTCGTGGGCCCCCTAGAGCTCCACCGACCTCAACTCCAACTCTATATATTCACGTTCGGGGAGAAAAATAAGAGAGAAGGATTCATCGCGTTTTACGATACGGAGCCGCCGCCAAGCCCTAAACTCTCTCGGGAGGCCTGATCTGGAGTCCATTCGGGGCTCCGGAGAGGGGAATCCGTCGCCGTCATCATCATCAACCATCCTCCATCACCAATTTCATGATGCTCACCGCCGTGCGTGAGTAATTCCATCGTAGGCTTGCTGGACGGTGATGGGTTGGATGAGATTTATCATGTAATTGAGTTAGTTTTGTTAGGGTTTGATCCCTAGTATCCACTATGTTCTAAGATTGATGTTGCTATGACTTTGCTATGCTTAATGCTTGTCACTAGGGCCCGAGTGCCATGATTTCAGATTTGAACCTATTATGTTTTCATGAATATATGTGAGTTCTTGATCCTATCTTACAAGTCTATAGTCACCTACTATGTGTTATGATCCGGCAACCCCGAAGTGACAATAATCGGGACCACTCTCGGTGATGACCGTAGTTTGAGGAGTTCATGTATTCACTATGTGTTAATGCTTTGGTCCGGTACTCTATTAAAAGGAGGCCTTAATATCCCTTAGTTTCCACTAGGACCCCACTGCCACGGGAGGGTAGGACAAAAGATGCCATGCAAGTTATTTTCCATAAGCACGTATGACTATATTCGGAATACATGCCTACATTACATTGATGAATTGGAGCTAGTTCTGTGTCACCCTATGTTATAATTGTTGCATGAATAATCGCATCCAGCATAATTCTCCATCACCGATCCAATGCCTACGAGATTTTCACATATTGATCTTTGCTTAGTTATTTTAACGTTGCCACTGTTACAATTGCTACAAAACTGCTACTGTTACCTTTGCCACTGTTACCGTTACTATCATACTACTTTGCTACTAAATACTTTGCTGCAGATATTAAGTTATCCAGGTGTGGTTGAATTGACAACTCAACTGCTAATACTTGAGAATATTCTTTGGCTCCCCTTGTGTCGAATCAATAAATTTGGGTTCAATACTCTACCCTCGAAAACTGTTGCGATCCCCAATACTTGATGATGATGACGGCGACGGATTCCCCTCTCCGAAGCCCCGAATGGACTCTAGATCTGCCCTCCCGAGAGAGTTTAGGGCTTGGCGGCGGCTCCGTATCGTAAAACGCGATGAATCCTTCTCTCTTATTTTTTCCTCCCCGAACGTGAATATATAGAGTTGGAGTTGAGGTCGGTGGAGCTCCAGGGGGCCACGAGGTAGGGGGCACGCCCAGGGGGCAGGCGCGCCTCCTACCCTCGTGGACAGGGTGTGGGCCCCTGGCCTTGATTCTTTCCCCGGTATTTTTATTAATTCCAAAATAATTCCGTTGATTTTCAGGTCATTCTGAGAACTTTTGTTTCTGCACAAAGATAACACCATGGCAATTCTGCTAAAAACAGCGTCAGTCCGGGTTAGTTCCATTCAAATCATGCAAGTTAGAGTCCAAAACAAGGGCAAAAGTGTTTGGAAAAGTAGATACGATGGATATGTATCAGCCGCCGCGAGGCGTAAGACCCTACTCCTGCTTTGGTGGATTGATGGTGGAATGAATGTGGTAGTGCGTAGTACACTTGCCCGACAGGGTTTGCCTCGGGGCCATTGTGAATACGCACGTATGGTGGCTTGGGTTCATCAACTTTCTAACCCCTCCCATGAGTGCCATGGGCCTCCTTTTCTAGATTAAGGGGTCACCACAGTGGCAAAGTGGTCATTGTCCACTAATATGATAGCGAACAATGCTATCATACCTAACTCTGCGGGCTGACAGGGTGCATTAAATGCACCGCTTAGTGTCACATCACTGGTTGCCCGGCAAGGCTTGTCGGGCTATCTTGCCAGCTCCGCGCCTGTTCCCTTGACACGTTGCAGGACAGGTGTCATCTGTGGGTTTCTTCTGTAGGAGATGACCGCCATGTGGCAAATGGCTGCCACTTAATCACCTTGCGGCTTGACACCGCACTGATTGATGACGTGGGTCGTGCTAGAGTGGTTAGCATGGTGGTTCAGCCCCCGCGAGCCCCGGCAGACTCTGCCGGGGAGTCTTGGTTGCTTGCTTCTGGTGGTGGCCTTGCCCCTTGCCGGGCTCGCCTGCCCGGCAAGGGAGGCCCTTTCCTTATAGATATCCCGCTCCTCTAGCTTGACCTTGGTCTCTCTGAGCTGCATGTTGGTTCTTCAAGTATCTTGGTCCTTCAATCTTTGACTTGAGTTGGTGCTTCAATCTTGATCTTGTGCTTGTGCACAGTTGGGCAACATACCCAGGGTTTGTTGCACTGACAAAGATCTTCAAGACTACTTTTTTAGGCCCCGTATAAAGCTTCCCCTTGTGTAAAAATTCTCGGCATGTAAAATAGCCTTGATCTTTACGGCATTATCAGTAATAGCACGTTTTGACGTATCAATCAAATTATAACGGTGAAAGTGCGTTATATCGACTAGAGGGGGGGTGAATAGGCAATTTTTATGAATTCTTCACTGAGGAATTTGCCGGTGAGGAAATTCCTTAGCGAAGAACTACGTGCAGCGGAATAAGTACTCGAAGTAAGCATAACAGAATACACGATAGTCATCATGATGAAATGAAGACAATCACAGAGTCTGAAAGCATAATCACAGGATAACACAAGATGAAGACAAACGGTGAAGAAATTGAACCGAGGAAATTGAGAAAGTCTTGATCAAAGTCTTCAAACACAGATATGAACAAACACTCAACACAAGAATGAGGAAATGAAAGGGTTGAGGAAATAGAACCGATTAGGTTGGTGAAGACAATGATTTGGTAGACCAGTTCCAACTGCTGTCTCGGTTATGCGTCTGGTTGGAGCGGCTGAGTATTTAAACTCGAGGACACACAGTCCGGACACCCGATCACTTGAAGCACGCAGCTCGGGACACCAAGTCCTCACCGTATTCTCCTTGAACTAAGGTCACGCAGACCTCGTCCAATCACTCGTGGTAAGTCTTGAGCGACTTCCAAACCTTCACAGACTTGGTCACTCGGCGATCCACAATTCCTCTTGGATGCTCTAGACCATGGCGCCTAACCGTCTGGAAGAAGCACAGTCTTCAAAGGTAACAAGCGTCGGATCCACGCAGGATCAATTTCTTGATGATGCTCAATCACTTTGGGTTTGTAGGGTTTGGTTTTGGGTTTTCCTCACTCGATGATTTTCGCTCAAAGTCCTCGGAGGATGGGTTGCTCTCAAATGACAAGTGTCAAGTTCTCTCGGAGCAGCCAACCAGCTAGTGGTTGTAGGGGCGGCTATTTATAGCCTAGGGAGCAGCCCGACATGATAAGACATAAATGCCCTTCAATGATATGACCGTTAGGTGGATAAGATATTTTGGGACAGGTGGCGCGCAAGACAAAGAATGGTCGGAAATTTGAATATCAAATTCCTCGGGGCTATCATGATCCTCCTTGTAGGCAATCCGCCTTTGGCGAATTCCTCACTCCTCGGTCGAGACAAATTCCTCGGCGACGGAAGAACTTCGCCTCACCTTTGAAGAAATTGACTGAAATGTATGAGATTTCAAAGGCTTCACTCGAAGGGATTGGTAGGTGTAGGATTTTGAGTTGAGCATCACATGGAAATTTTTCCTTAGTATTTCCTCGACCCCTTTATCGATCTGGTGTTTCCTATGACTCAAGAAAGAGAAAATGAAACTACGAAAACAAAAGTCTTCATGCTTCATGTTCCTCAAATGAATACCAAGTCTTCAAGGTCACACCAATTTCTTCACTTTCAAAGTCTTGAAAGTCTTGAGAATATCAAAGTCTTGATTGAAGAACTTCATTTTTAGGGTTCGACTTTCTCTGTAAATATCAAACTCCTCATAGACTTATAGACCTGTGTACACTCACAAGCGCATTAGTTCCTTAACCTATAAGTCTTCAATACACCAAAATCACTAAGGGCACTAGATGCACTTACAATCTCCCCTTTTGGTGATTGATGACAATATAGGTTAAGTTTTCAACGGGGATAATCATATGAAGTGTAAATACTGATAATGAGGAATTTGATTGCAAGATATAGAAGAACTCCCCCTGAAGATGTGCATAGTGAGGAATTTGCTTTTGAGGCAATGCACATTTGAAGAGTTGAGTCATGGAGATCTTCCCCTATATCTTGTAATTCATACACGCATTTGAATTATAATATGAAGAATTTGAAATGCATGATGAAATATGGTGCTTGATGTTATTCAGTATGCGTGCGATATCATTAATGAGGAACAGCCATGCAAAATAACGCATCAAGAGTGTCAGAGCCCAAATCGATTTTCTATGAAGATTTTCAAGGAGCTCATGAGAATCAGAGCATAGTGCAAGAGCATAATGCATCAAAAGTATCAAAGCACCATCGGGTTTAAGATTACAACTCGATCCAATAAAAAGTTTCAGAAGAACGAGAGTTGTAACTTAATAGAAATAAATTACTGTATATAGGCAATAAACTAGACCCGCTTGAAGACTAACTCAAATTTCTCCCCCTTTGTCATCAAATGACCAAAAGGATCAAAACTGAGGACTAACGCTCCTGAAGAATTTCAAGTTGAAGGCGGAGCGCCAAACATTGTTGGGGTTGTTTGTTGAAGTAGGACCAGCGCGGTGTCTTCCAAGTCTTCATTTTCATCGATGTCGAGAGATGAAGAATAGGAGCTGGCCACCAAGGAAGGAACTTTGACCTTCTTGAATTTCTTGGAGGAGGTCGGACCAGTCAAATTCTTCCTTGAGTCCCATGGACGTCGGTTCTTCTTCATCAGTAGACATGTGAAAGAACAGCCAGTGCGTTTGAAGGTTTCATGGAGGTAGTAGTGGTTTTCTTCACTTGATTGTGTGTTGAGGTCATGTTGTGAAGAAAAGTACCAAGCGGACGCTTGACCCATTTATGATTACGATCAACCTTCCGATGAAGGCGAGGAGTAACTCACGATCATCATCACCACAGGTCGATAGCTTGAGGACTTTGCTTGGTGAGGTATTTGCGGCAGAGTCATGTGTGGTAGAGTCATCATTGGTGGAGTAGGATGCTGCTTTGCGAAACTGTCCATCCAATTGACGAATGCCTTCATCGATCATAGCAATAGCCTTGCCCTTGTCATCATCTGAGGTAAATGTCCGTTTGAGGACTTCAATCGGGGGCAAGTAGCTGCAGTGGTTCAAAGTATCAGCCTTGTAATTGAGTGAAGACCTTGTCCTGATGAATCTCATAATCCAAGGCGCATAAGGCTTCAGCTCAAATGGTGACATAGCTATGTTTGCCAGAGTCCTCATGAAGAAATCATGGAAGTTGACGGGAACGCCATGGATGATGTTGAAAAGCATATTCTTCATGATGCCAACGACTTCTTCATCGTTCTAGTCGTGGCCTTTGATAGGACTCATTGTCTTCGTCAGAATCCGGTAGACAGTCCGAGGCACATATAATAATTCCTTGACGAGGAATTTGGTTCTTGGGGCCTGCCTTGGCTTCAAAGGCTTCATCAGCACTTGCATATAGTGATTTGAAAGTTACGGTTCATTGTAGATCTGACGTGCACCATCAAGTGGAGGATCGAGTGGTAGGGCACGAAGCAATTCAGTTGTTGGTGCCTTGTAGTGAGTATTTTCAGTCATCAATCTAAGACCCATGAGTTCACGTCTTGACTTCTCCGGTGATGTGCAGCGTTGCATAAAACGAAGAATTAGTTCTTCATTCCATCATAGATATCGGTGCAAAAATTTAGAAGTCTGCGTCGTGAAGAACACCGAGGATGGCTCAAAGCTGGCAGCGACTCCATGTCCACATGAGGAATATGAGCATGATCGAAGATTTTATCCTTGTTGAAAAGCACCGAGGAATAGAAGTTGGCTTGGTGGCGGTCGAAGCGCCTCTTCCTAATGCGAGCGAATCATATGGATTATAGTCAGTGAAGAACACGTGCTCGGCAAAGAAATCTTCAGCCTTGAACTTTTGCTTGCTTGAAAACGGATTCTTTTGCTTGGGCAGAGGGGTGTGAGTGAGTTGCATCACCACCTCAGGAATCGCAAGTTCAGGTTCTTCAGGCTGAGGAATTTCTTGTTCCTCAATAGATGCAGTCTGAGGATCAGCAGCAGCAGTTTCATCAGCACTAGTGGCTGGAATTTCTTCATGCACAGAACCAGTGGGTTGAGCTTCTTCAAAGTCCATTTGGACTGTTTGTGTAGGGGACTAAGGAATCTGTTGGAGCGGGGTGAAGAGAGGAGTATTGGGATGCAGACTTTCCCAAAAGTCATCATTTATCACCGGTGTGGTGCATCCAATATCCACATCTTCATCTTCAATTTCCTCAACACCAGCCTCTTGGTTGTGAACTGAGGCATAGGTGAGGAAATGACTGGGGTTGAAGGGATTGCATCCACTTCAATTTCTTCATCAATCTGCTCTGACGAAGCATCAGAATGATGTTCTTCATCAGATTCGATTGGGATCTCATAGTCTTCTCCAAAAGGAACAACGTCCTTTGATGGTATGGAGGAAATTGGAACAGCATCAATTGGATTTTCGTATGAGCTGGTCATAGGCCTCATTTTCTTCGCGGTCAAGAATCGACGCAGTGATGCTTTCCTTTTCTTCACAGCAGCTCGCTCGCAGCCTTGGTTTCTTCACATCGAGGCGATGGAAGAATTGGAGTTGGAGTTGGTGCGGGAGGAGCCGAGGAATGTGTTTCGATTTCTTGGCATGGCGATGCGTTGCCTGTCTTGAGCAGCTTCTTGAGCGCACTGGTGGGTGCCTTGGCAATTTCTTCAGCGTGGAATGGGATCATCATCCTGGAACTAGCATTTTCATCAAGCAGGCTGAACGTCATCGCAAAGTCTTGGCATGTTCTTCGATTGGTTGGGCTGAGGCTTCACTGAGGAATTTCATGTTGCATTTGGGCTGCAACATTTGTGAATTTCTTCGTCGGGTTCACAATCTGACCTTGGCTCCTTGCCAATCAGCATAATAGGAATCGAAGTTTTTCTTTGAGGTCTTGAATTTCAGTTTGTACCTTGAGAAGCTCCTCAGGTGTCATCTTGACAACGTTTTTCTTCAGGAACTTCTCCTTCCTATATTGAGCCTTTTTTATTTCCCTTGCCTTCTCAAACTTCCATTTTTCTTCAGCGATGAAGTGAGTCAACATATGACTTTGTCCGGTGTCGATGAAAGTCGGGCATAGGGGTATTGGGATCCTTGTGCGAGAGATCAATATAGTCGAGGACTTTCTTGGATCAACAGCGATGGGCACAGATGTACCTTTGGCTCTAGCGGCCTTTTCTTGACGGTCTCTGATGATTTCCGCAAGTTCATCATCAGAAGGCACATGGAATGCAACCTATTTCTTCTTTGGGCTAGGCCGAGGACCTCGTCCAGCTGTTGCTTTGGTCTTCAAATGAGTCGGGCGATTGAAGAAATGGGAGCTGCTTGAGAACTTGCGAAACGCTGAGGCAATTGAGAAGCCAGCAGTCCTTTGACATGTAGCAGTGCACAGGCTGAAGGTTTTGACGGAGCTGTTGAGGACTTTGGTGGAGCAGCAGCGGTGTGAGGAATTTGCTTGGAGGGTGCTCTTTGAGGAACTTGGCCGTGAGGGCGCAGATGGTGAAGCACTTGGCTTATGAGCAGGCTTCTTATGCATGGATTTCCTCGGTTTGACCGAGACCTCTGTGGCAGTAGTAGCGGCAGAATCCTCATTGAATTTCTTCACTGCCTCCTTTGCTTGCTTTGCCAATTTTGCTTGGCGTTTAGCCCATTCATCAGGAAAGTCCTCACCTCGTTTGATGCTTGTGGGATCAGCTACTTGGCCAGGTGCCAAAGGAGCTCTTGGGCATGGAGGATTAAGAGCAAATTTCTTCATGTACTTAGGAGTTACATATCTGTATTCCTCCATTCCGTGCCCATCTCCGTTCAATCTTCCGAATCGCACCTTGCGTTGATTTTTGTTTTCTTCATCCGATGTGCATTAGTCAGCATAGATTTCCTCGAGGATTTCAAACGCAGTCATAACCTCGGGTTTCTTTCCTCCTTTCGTGGCTTCTTACCGTCGCCATGTTCTTGAGCTTGAGGAATTTGAACAATTGAGTTCTCTGAAGAAGTATGCAGTTTTCTTGAGGAACGCTGCAAATGAGTTAAGTTGATGAGAACCTAGTGATTCAGCAGCGGACATGTGTACCTGTGAGCAGAGTATAGTTGCGAGGAATTTGGAGAGGTCATATCGTTCTCGAAGGTTTTCAAAAAACAAGTTTTGAGGATTTTGACCAGATGAGCCTTGAAGAATTTCACTAAGCGTTCTTTGTCTTAGGTTCGAGTTGTATAGATTGAGGATCCACACAATTGAGGAATCTTGAAGAAAATCATTGCTTAGAAAGCGAATCAAGAGATTTGAGGTGTTCATATGTGTGAAGATTTGAAGAATAAACACCTTTGAAGATTTTAAGAAGGTTTGAGAATCAAAGCGAGTAGTAAAAGTAACTTTTAATTACCCAAGTGAAGAACACGACGAACCGAGAAGAACAGTTGGGAAGTTCGTCTTCAGATCTTCCACGCCCTAACTTGGCGGAGGAAGACGGCTACGGCGGCGGAGTGAGGATTTCAGCGGTCGGCGCGAATACGTCGGCTGACGAGGTCGAGGCGATGAAGCTTTTCCTCACCGGCGACGATGGAGTAGCGGCGGCGCTAGGGTTTGAGGAGCTCGGCGGGAGAGAGAGGTCGGCGAGTAAAAGAAGTGAGGAAGGGAGAGGGTATTTATAGACACGGTGAAAACGGATCGCCGAAGATTTAGGGACGAACATGCCTGACCATTTCCTTCTCACGACATGTGTCATCCACGTCTTGTGTAGTGGCGATCGTGTATGATTGTGGGTGAGTAAAATAATGCATCGTGGGATGCGGAGCGGTTTGATGCGCAAAAGCGAAAGTTTGGATAAGATCAGTTTTAAAGTTCCGTTGCAATTTCTTCAGCTGTCAAGGACACGGTGAAGATTTTGAGCGAGTTTCAAAATAGAACGCACATGAAGAATTTGTGAATGGATTGGGTTGAGTATAGCATAGAGGGGAAGGGTCGATCACATTCACTTAGCGAAAAGCGACTTGAAGAAATAGCCATAAGTGAATGTTGTAGAGGACATAAACCCATATATATATATATATAGCCAATGAAGAAAGACGACGGAAACAGTGAAGATTTTGCAAAGTTGAAGAATTTGAAAAAGCAAGAATTTCAAAACTGATGAAAAACTCAAATTGAAGATTTTAACTTTGGTGGTGGCGTGACCCACCAGATAAGAAAGATGATTTCAGACACCGCGTACAATTGTCGTAGGGTTACGAGAATCAAATTCTTCATTAATTTCTTCACACTAAGAGTGTTATTCTTCATTGATTGAAGAAAACGTTTCTTCATGTGTTGCACATCTAAGTCATCAATTTTGCATAAGTGTTAGGATGTGTGTCTTTTTCAAAGAACGTTCGAAGATTCTAAGATATTTAGCTCACACCGCAACTTGCTAAATCTCTTCTCATCCAAGGGCTTAGTGAAGATATCGGCTAGCTGTTCTTCAGTCTTCACGTGCTCGATGGAAATGTCGCCCTTCAACACATGATCACGAAGAAAATGATGACGAATTTGAATGTGCTTTGTCTTCGAGTGCTGAACTGGGTTGTGAGAAATCTTGATGGCACTCTCATTGTCACAATAGAGAGGCACATTCTTCACGTTGATGCCATAGTCCTTGAGAGTTTGCTTTATCCATAGCAATTGAGCACAACATGAGCCAGCAGCAATGTATTCAACTTCCGCAGTAGACAGTGATATGCAGTTCTGTTTCTTCGAGGACCAACAGACCAAAGATCGTCCGAGGAAATGACAAGTACCAGATGTTGACTTGCGGTCCACCGATCACCAAAGATAGTCGAGTCGAGAATATCCAATGAGATCAAAAGTAGAGCCCTTGGGGTACCATAATCCTAGTGTTGGTGTGTGAGCTAGATATCGAAGAATATGCTTCACAGCCTTATGGTGTGATTCCTTTGGTGTAGCTTGAAATCGGGCACACATGCAAACACTAAGCATTATATCTGGCCTAGATGCACATAAGTACAATAAAGAACCAATCATGGGCGGTATACCTTGTGATCAAGTCAATACCATTTTCATCGATTGCATAGATGGCCATTTGTGGGCATAGGAATTTTGACACCTTTGCAATCTTGCATGCCAATTTCTTCAGGACATCTTTGAGGTATTTCTCCCGAGATATGAATATGCCATTGTGTTGTTGATTTAATTTGAAGACCTAAGAAGAATTTCAACTCTCCCATCATAGACATTTGATATTCTTCACTCATCATATAGGCAAATTCATCACTATAACGTTGGTCGAGAGAGCCAAAGATAATATCATCAACATATATTTGGCACACAAAAGTTCACCATCATAAGATTTAGTAAAGAGAGTAGGGTCGAGTGAACCGGGTGTGAAGCCATTCTTCACAAAGAATTCCTTCAATGTATCATACCACGCCCGAGGGGCTTGCTTGAGGCCATAGAGGGCCTTATTGAGTCTGAAGACTTTGTCAGGATTCTTTGGATCTTCAAAACCTGGGGGTTGAGCAACATATACTTCTTCCTCAAGCTTACCATTGAGGAATGCACTTTTCACATCCATTTGATATAAGGTGATATTGTGATGGTTAGCATAAGCGAGTAATATGCGAATAGACTCAAGTCTAGCAACAGGTGCAAAAGTTTCATCGAAATCAATTCCTTCAACCTGCGTGTAGCCTTGAGCTACTAATCGTGCCTTATTCCTCACCACAAGACCATTTTCATCTTGCTTGTTGCGATAGATCCACTTTGTGCCAATGATATTATGCTTGCGAGGATCTGGACGTTTGACCAGTTCCCAGACATTGTTGAGCTCGAATTGATGTAATTCTTCTTGCATGGCCTGAATCCACTCCGGCTCCAGAAATGCTTCATCTACCTTAGTGGGCTATTAGGTTTCTTGTCAGTGAGGAGTTCATAGGCAGTCTTCTTGAAGAATTTCTGAAGATATACTCTGTTGATGATGTGGCACGCAGTGTCGATTGCTTCAATCCAGAAACGACTAGGCGTTTTGTATTCATCAAGCATAGTGCGAGCCATCTCAACCAGAGTTCTGTTCTTGCGCTCCACGACGCCATTTTGCTGAGGAGTATAAGGAGCAGATAACTCATGAGTAATACCAAGTTCATCAAGATAGTCATCAAGACCGGAATTCTTGAACTCAGTTCCATTGTCACTTCTGATGTGCTTGATCTTCACACCAAAGTTAGTTGAAGCCCTCGAGGAAAATTGTTTGAAGACTTCCTGCACTTGATTTTTGTAAGTAACAATGTGTACCCATGTGTAACAAGAGTAATCATCAACAATAACAAAGCCATATAGAGACGCATCATTAACGACAGCTGAATAATGATTGGGACCAAAGAGGTCCATGTGAAGCAATTCTAAGGGACGAGTAGTGGTCATGATAGTCTTTGCTGGATGCTTGGCCTTGGTCATTTTTCCAGCTTCACAGGCTCCGCATAAGTGATCCTTGAGGAATTTGACATTCTCAATGCCAATGACATGCTTCTTCTTTGCAAGCGTGTGCAAATTCCTCATGCCTGCGTGACCAAGTCGCCGATGCCATAGCCAGCCTTCTGAAGCTTTTGCAAGTAGACACACGGCTGGTTGTGGTCCTGTGGAGAAGTCAACAATATACAAGTCTCCTCTCCTAAAGCCTTCGAAGACTTTGGAATTTTCAGCTTCCATAATCACAACACAACGATACTTGCCAAAGATAACAACCATATCAAGATCACAAAGCATTGAGACTGACATGAGGTTGTATCCTAAGGACTCAACAAGCATGACTTTGTCCATGTGCATGTCCCTAGAGATAGCAACCTTACCAAGACCCAATACCTAACTTTTGCCTTTGTCAGCAAAGATGATATGCTTCAGATGTGACGGTGATAAGGGAGCATCCATCAATAGATTCTTGCCACCAGTCATGTGATTTGTACATCCACTATCGAGAACCCACTCAGTGGCTTTGGGTTGATCATCCTGCGGATGAATTAGTACAACTTACGATCTCATATACTTCATCGGTGAAGAATATGATATCAAGTTCATCGATGAATTTCATCGGTCAAGATCAATCGATAAGCGATAGGAGGGCGTGTGAAATGAAAGTTCATTTCATCATGATTAGCCTGCGTCCTTTCGAGCATTTTGTCGGGCCCCAAGAACTTCTTCAGACGTTAAGGCACGTCTGGAGACCTGACCCTGCAGAAGAGATTAGTTCTTCTTCTTCACCACCCACATCTGAAGGGGTGGCAAAGAGTTCATCACTCTGCGAGCACCATACGAGAATGGTGGCATGGAAGCCAAGCCATTTCGTTTCACATAAGAGGGTTAGGGTAAGCATATGAATAAGCGAGAGAAATTCTTGAGGACATATGAACATATTGGTTTGAAGAATAATGCACATATTCATAGCCCTTAGCTCTACCTGCGAAACAGAGTTATTAGCACAATGATAATCATATGAGGACTTTGATCCTTTTGAGGAATTTGATCCACGTGAGGAATTTGGTCCGTATGAGGACTTGAATCCATATGAAGAATTTGGTCCATATGAAGAATTTGATCTGGGGTTCCTATTCTTCACTGGTGGTGTCATGAGGACATTCACGAAGACTTTCAAGGCACTTCTTGGGAACCCAGATTTTCTTCATAGGGGAACCGTTCTGCAGATTAGTGCCAACATATCTAGCAAATACTTCACCATTCTGATTTTTGAACAGTTTATAGTTGGAGTCAAATGACTCATCGCAGAATGAGGAAATTAGCATGTAAAGCCAGATAAGTTAGATGGATCAATCTGGAGGTCCCTTTGCAGCAACCCATGAGGTTTTGGGATCTTGCTCGGGCTTCGATATGTTCCATCAACATTTAGTTTCCTCTCAAAGGCGATACCCTCTTTCCTAGGGTTCTGTTGAGGATCTGCTTTTAAGCACATCACAAAGAGTCGATGCCCTTTGAGGCTTTTGTACATGCTGTCATGTACAATTCCTTCAACCTGCATCGTCGGTGATACTAGCAATGTCCTCGGATGAGGAATTAGTGATAGCAGAGGCAGGTGAAGAATTTGTAACAGTTGAAGCATTTGAACATTCAGTGAAGAATTAGCGATTCACGTTCAATGCACTTTAAGCATGGAGGAACAAATTCTTCTTGAGAAGCGCTAATTTGTTGAGCAAGTAATGAATCGCGCCTTACAAGATCTTCATAACTCACTCTTAGCTTCTCAAGATCTTGCTTTCTTGAAGAAATTCATAAGAAAGTTTCTCATGATCGAGATAGGAGAGTGTTATGATGACCTTGAAGGCTGTCAAGCCTAGATCAAGTCTCTGAAGATTTTCGATCGGGGCTTTAGTGCGATCCATTTCTTCACCCAACATATCATCACTTTTGTCTAGCATGTTTTGAACCTTTTCAAAAGCCCTTTGTTGTTTTATAGCAATCTTAGCAAGTTTAGAGTAGCTGGGCTTGAGATCCTCATCGATTCATTTTCACTAGATTCGGAGGAGGTGAAATTGAAGACCTTGGCACCTTTTGCCATGAAGCAATAGGAGGGGCGTAGTCATCATCATCCTCATCGGGCTTGTCGGTGGAGTCAGTTTCTTGATGTTGAAGATGGACTTGCTAACAAAAGCGATGGCGAAAGCCGACTAGCCACACCAGATTCGGTTCTTGGACTCCTCCTCTTCCTCATGTTCCTCGATTCAGCTTCAGAGTCCATTTCCTTGCCAATAAATGCCCGAGCCTTTTTGGAGCTGCTCTTCTTGTGAGAAGAAGGCTTTGAGGATTTTGATGATGAAGATTTCGATGATTTCTTTTTCTTCTTGGCGTCATCGAATCTGTAATCCTTGTGTTTCTTCTTCTTTAATTCCTTTTCCCATCGAGGACAATCTTGGATGTAGTGACCAGGTTTCTTGCATTTGTGACAAAGTCTTCTCTTATAATCACTAGATGAGGAATCACCGCTTCTTGAGGATTTTCCAGCGACCACGTCTTGAGAATTTCTGGAATTTCTTCACGAGCAAGGCTAGCTCTGGCCTAATTCTTGGGATCTCCAAGGCTACTACGAGTCTTCACACTCAGATTCGGACACAGCCTTGGCCTTGAGGCACGTGTTTTCCATAGCGTAACCATAGAGATCTCTCTTTTGAGCAAGCTGGAACTCGTGAGTATTTAGCCTTTCGAGGATATCGGCGGGATCAAGAGACTTGTAGTCAGCTCGTTCTTGTATCATCGGTGCGGAGTATCAAATGAGGAATCAGCGATCTTAACAATTTCTTCACCACCTCATGGTCGGTGATGTCGGTGGCACCAAGTGCTTGAAGCTCATTTGAGATGTCGGTGAGGCGATCGAAGGTTTGTTGAACATTTTAGTTGTCGAGTCTTTTGAAGCGGTTGAAGAGATTCGAAGAACATCAACTCGAGAGTCACGCTGAGTTGAGACACCTTCATTTACTTTGGACAGCCTGTCCCGGATGAGCTTGGCAGATTCCAAAGCACTCACTCTTCCATATTGACCTTTGCTCGGATGGCCACATATGATATTCTTCGCTTGAGAATCGAGTTGCTTGAATCTCTTCACATCAGCAGATTCGGAGAAGGTGTGGTGAGGAACACCATTTTCCACAACATACCGTAGATCGTTGTCAATTGCTTCAAGATGCATTCGCATCTTGTTCTTCCAGTAGGGGTAGTCCGTCCCATCGAAGGTAGGACACCTGCTGAGACCTTGATCATACCTGCGGTCGACATAACTAAAACTCCAGGTGGTTAAACCAAAATCACACGTAACAAGGAGTACCTTGCTCGATACCAATTGAAAGTCGTTATATCGACTAGAGGGGGTGAATAGGCGATTTTATGAATTCTTCACTAAGGAATTTGCGGTGAGGAAATTCCTTAGCGAAGAACTACGTGCAGCGGAATAAGTACTCGAAGTAAGCATAACAGAATACACGCATAGTCATCATGATGAAATGAAGACAATCACAGAGTCTGAAAGCGCAATCACAGGATAACACAAGATGAAGACAAACAGGTGAAGAAATTGAACTGAGGAAATTGAGAAAGTCTTGATCAAAGTCTTCAAACACAGATATGAACAAACACTCAACACAAGAATGAGGAAATGAAAGGGTTGAGGAAATAGAACCAGTTAGGTTGGTGAAGACAATGATTTGGTAGACCAGTTCAACTGCTGTCTCGGTTATGCGTCTGGTTGGAGCGGTGAGTATTTAAACTCGAGGACACACAGTCCGGACACCCGATCCTTGAAAGCACGCAGATCGGGACACCAAGTCCTCACCGTATTCTCCTTGAACTAAGGTCACGCAGACCTCGTCCAATCACTCATGGTAAGTCTTGAGCGACTTCCAAACCTTCACAGACTTGGTCACTCGGCGATCCACAATTCCTCTTAGATGCTCTAGACCATGGCGCCTAACCGTCTGGAAGAAGCACAGTCTTCAAAGGTAACAAGCGTCGGATCCACGCAGGATCAATTTCTTGATGATGCTCAATCACTTTGGGTTTGTAGGGTTTGGTTTTGGGTTTTCCTCACTCGATGATTTTCGCTCAAAGTCCTCAGAGGATGGGTTGCTCTCAAATGACAAGTGTCAAGTTCTCTCGGAGCAGCCAACCAGCTAGTGGTTGTAGGGGGCGGCTATTTATAGCCTAGGGAGCAGCCCGACATGATAAGACATAAATGCCCTTCAATGATATGACCGTTAGGTCGATAAGATATTTTGGGACAGCTGGCACGCAGCACAACAACGGTCGGAAATTTGAATATCAAATTCCTCAGGGCTATCATGATCCTCACTGTGTAGGCAATCCGCACTGGCGAATTCCTAACTCCTCAGTCAGGACAAATTCCTCGTGACGGAAGAACTTCGTCTCATCCTTTGAAGAAATTGACTGAACTGTATGAGATTTCAAAGGCTTCACTCAAGGGATTGGTAGGTGTAGGATTTTGAGTTGAGCATCACATGGAAATTTTTCCTTAGTATTTCCTCGACCCCCTTTATCGATGCGGTGTTTCCTATGACTCAAGAAAGAAAAATGAAACTACGAAAACAAAAGTCTTCACGCTTCATGTTCCTCAAACGAATACCAAGTCTTCAAGGTCACACCAATTTCTTCACTTTCAAAGTCTTCAGAATATCAAAGTCTTCAGTTGAAGAACTTCATTTTTAGGGGTAGACTTTCTCTGTAAATATCAAACTCCTCATAGACTTATAGACCTGTGTACACTCACAAACGCATTAGTTCCTTAACCTATAAGTCTTCAATACACCAAAATCACTAAGGGGCACTAGATGCACTTACAAACGGAAACAGTATTTTTACTAACCCCTGCTCGGTATTGGCTCATTTCATAAACCTATATACCTTCTTTGCGTCAGATTGCCATATATACTTTGGTTCGGCTTAAATGCCAGAGGCTCTATTTGGCCACACATATCTTCAAAAAGTCCGAACACTTCTAGAGTATACTTCGGCGTCCCGAATATTGCATTATATGCATCAGCTCTGAATCATGTCTTTGGTCAATAGTTGGGTTGCCCGGCTCCTGTGATTACTACCTTACGTTCCGTTTGTTCGGCTAGGGTCGTGAAGGGAGAACTACTGCGATTGTGTTTCCGGCTCGTCCGGTCAAGCACCTCGGTAGAGAAAGCCAAAAATTGATTGTCATGATGCGGCGAGAGCTGGTCGGCGATTCGGCGACTTGCTATAAATCTCTTGTGATTTCTTCCGTATTATACGAAGGATTGGCCTTCATCCAGTCACGCGTCTAAGGCATCCCAGTTCAGATAGCCGCATACGCACCAGGGGCTAGTACTTAGTCACACCGTCAAACTCCTATGGCTAAGTGAAAGTGATAAAGCCGCATAGTCTGATTGCCTGGTTCGTTGCGCAGACACCTCCTTTACGGACCAAGACGTTGGGTAAAGTGTGGTCGTGCGCTGTTCCGAACACCCCCATAGCATCAATGTGGGGGCTGAAGACGATGAATGGCAAACTCTCAGAATTAAAAAACGGCCGCACAGGAGGAAAGTAATTTCAGATAAAAGCATACATATATTATAGGCCATGGCTAATAACACAAAGTCTGGATAAATATATTACATTTACTCAAACATGATATCCTTGTAGCACTGGCCCTCTACTCTTCGGGCACCCTCCACGATGTCATCAAAATACCGCTCCGGCTTGCGGTGGTCCTTGCCTTCGGGTGGGCCCTCGGTCACCATGACGGCGGCCTTCATCTTCGCCCAGTGCATCTTGACACGGGCAACCATCCGCGCACCCTCTATGCCCGTCGAGCGCTTAACAGCTTCAATTCGGGGCAGCGTGTCGGCGAGTCGCTTCACCAGGCCAAAGTAGCATCTAGGAATGGGTTCGGTTGGCCAAAGTCGGACTATAACGTCCTTCATGGCCAAGCCGGACATCCTATGCAGCTCCTCCAGTTGCATCATCTGGTTGTTCAATAGCGTCGGACGCTCCGGCGCCAGGAACTGTGACCAGAAGAGCTTCTCCATCGTGTTCCCCTCCTGGTCCCGGAAGAACTGCGCGGCGTCGGCAGCGCTCCTCGGAAGATCTGCAAAGGCGTCTGGAAAACTCCACAGTCGAGTGAGCAAGGCATATCTTTGACCGCCAAATATAGTCTGCAAAAGAAAGGGCTTACCAGCCGCTATCTGTTCGGCCTGCCGAATCTCCTCCCGAGCCGCCCGGGACTCAGTCCGCGCCTCTTTGGCCTCTTGGAGGGCCTTGGCGAGATCGGCCGCTTGGGTCGTATTCTTCTCCTCCAAGGCCTCGCACTTGCCGGCGGCATCCTTCAGCTCTTGCTCCACCTTGGTCACCCTCTCCTCGTACTGACGGCGGGCGACATGTTCGGTCTTTAAATCTGCAGCCACTTTATCAGCGGCCGCTTTGCTCGCCTTCGCCTGCTCCTTGGCTCGGGAAAGGGCGCTCTTGAGGGTCTCGACCTCGGCCGTGCTACCTGCAATCATAATCATAGCAGTGCATGAGCTTAACTCTGAATATCACTTTAGGCATATAAAAGCTCTTTTAAACATACCATGCGCCTCATCGAACCGCTTGTTAATGCGGTCGATATCATCATCAGCCAACTTCAGCTTCTGCTTGAGTTCGGAAACTTCAGCAGCCTGGGCGGTTGCCGCCAACAGGGAAGCCTGTCAAAAGAGAAATATATGTCACCTCTTCTGAATGCTATGTGATCCTCTGTTCGGCTTTTTCCAAAACCGAACACAGTCTCAGGGGCTACTATCTATATACAGGCATATTTCCTTCATATGAAATGCGTCTAAGAGTATTACGTTGCATACCTCAAAGCCTGTTAACAGGCTGGTGAAGGCTTCGTTCAGCCCGCTCTTGGTAGACTGAACCTTCTCAACCACCACACCCATCAGGGTGCAGTGCTCCTCCACGATGGAAGCATGTCGTAGTGCCTCCACCAGAGCGTTCGGCGCCTCCGAATTAGTGGAGGTCGCCACCGGAGCTGACGCTCCCCCCTCCTTCGAAGGGGGTTGCTCGCTCAATTCCGGAGCCATATGGGTCTCCAGAATAGTGTTCGGCTGGGGGCCGGAATGGTCAGGGCCCCCGCCGTCGGTCTCCATGGGGGTCGCCCCCCCCATGTTCTCGGCCGCCGAGGCCTCACCCTCAGGCGCCATATTGGCAACCTCCCTCACCTCTCCGTGGCCCAGAGAGGCCCTTCGGGACAACTCCTCGGTTTCATCCGCGGTGGTTGGCGGAGAGGCTCGCGGAGGTGATTCGCTCTCCACCATCTCTGGTGCCAAAGAGCTCCCCTCAGATAGCGACGGATGGGGGGGGGGGGGTCGGTAGCAGGACTAAAATACACACAACATGATATGTTATAGTGGAAACATAAAAGACCGGATATTTGTACAGTGTCTTTTGATACTTACGATGTGGCCAGGGGCTTTGCCCTCGGCGCCTCTTGGGGATGTGTTCGGTATCCGAATTCGATCCATCCGAGAGGGTTATCTTCTCCCTCTTGGACGCCCCTCCTTCGGGTCAGTGGAGGCCGCCCTTTTCTTTTTCCTCTCCTTGAGGGGAGAATCACTTTCCACCTCCTCCTCTTCATCTTCATCTCCCTCGTGGGAGGAGGGGACTTCGGTCTCTCCGGACACTATGTCCAAAGTACCCTTACGGTAGAGGCCGCCCTTGGCCTCCTTGCACTTCTTCTTTGCCTTCTTCTCCGGCGCCTGAAAGGGCACTGGAACCAGCATCTTCGTGAGCTTGGGTGTGGCCGGATCTTCAGTCAGCGGCGCCGGACACTTGATTCGCTCCGCCTTCGCTGTCCAGCCCTGTGAGAGGGACGGAGAACCCATTATGCGTAAGGATTTATGGACCATAGGTATGCTTGAGAGTAATATACACTTACCGGAGTGGCCGGATTCTCGCTGTCAAGGCCGATGTCTTCGGTCTTCTTCGGCCACGTCTTCTAGGCCTTAAAGAGCAGCTTCTAGATCTCTTCGTGCGTCGTGCCGAAGAGGCGCTGCAGGGTCCGGGGACCTTCCGGATTGAACTCCCACATATGGAGAGGCCGGAGTTGACAGGGGAGGATCCGGCGGAAGAGCATCACCTGAATCACGTCAGTGAGACTGGTGTTGTTGTTTATCATGTTTTTGATGCGGTTTTGCAGCGTCAGCACTTCCACGGTCGACCCCCAGTCCAGACCCTTGTTGGTCCATGACGTGAGCCGCATAGGAAGTCCGGATCTAAACTCAGGAGTGACCGCCCATTTGACGCCGTGCGGTTCGGTGATGTAGAACCACTCCTGCTGCCACACCTTGACGGTCTCCACGAAGGCCCCTTTAGGCCAAGTGGTGTTGGGAGCTTGCTCACCATGGCGCCGCCACAGTCCGCATGTTGCCCGTCGACCACCTTCGGCTTCACATTGAAGACCTTTAGCCATAGGCCGAAGTGTGGGGGGATGCGGAGTAGCGCCTCACACACGATGATAAACGTTGAAATGTGGAGGAAAGAATTTGGGTCTAGATCATGGAAATCTAGCCTGTAGTAGAACATGAGGCCGCGGACAAAGGGATGGAGGGGAAACCCAAGCCCGCGGAGGAAGTGTGGGATAAACACCACCCTTTCGCCGGCTTCTGGGGTGGGGATAACTTGCTCGTTGGTAGGGAGCCTGTGTGCGATGTCCGCAGACAAGTACCCCGCCTCCCGGAGGTCCTTTGCGTCCTTCTCCGTGATGGAGGAGGCCTCCCACTTTCCCTTCGAGCCGGATTCTGACATGGCTGGAGAAGGTTGGTGGCGGTGGGGAAGATTGAAACTTGGGCGCTGGAGCTTGAGGATGAGGAAACAGGAGAAGGAAGAAGGCGTGGGAAAAAAAGGGATCTTTATCCACTTATAGAGGCAGTGAATATCAAGCGCCCCCCTCGAAGTCTTAAAACTCACCTGTTCCCGAGGGGTCGTGCGAATGGCACGGTTGGATTACCCCAAACCCGTATTGATGAGGATCCCGCGATAAGCGGACACGGTCTCTGTTTTGACAAGACGTGTCAATAGAGGCTGCGCCTCAAAACACGAAGCGGGAGGCGGAAAACGGTTCAAAACGTTAAGAGACCAGACGTGGCGTTTCGCCGAAAAAGTTGTCAGTTGACAAACATTATTTTGATCAAATACTTTGCCTTCGTGGTTGAGGATTGTGACTGTCATGCAGAGCCGGATACAGTTCTTTTATTCAGAAGATTGCTTTGAAGTATTCGGGAGGAGGAACCTGCCTTGCAATGCCGAAGACAAACTGCTACCGAACATATCGTCATTGAAGACTTGTTCAGGGGCTACTGAGGGAGTCCTAGATTAGGGGGTGTCACGCCCAATATGCGACCCTATCCAAAAGGAACTCGACGGTCCCACCAAGGATAGACCCGCATATTGAAACGCTTTTGCAAGGTGGATATCATTACATCAACATTACATAATAGTGGGGATACATACATAAGGCACAAATGCCACAAGAATACATCAACATCATATACAAGATCAACATCCGACTACGGATGAAACATAAACGAAGCTCAAGCGACATCCACCACCTAGCCAGTGCTGCCGACCTGAAATCGATCTTGAAACGGCATCGGTGATGAAATTCATTCTTACATCAAACTCAAAAGAATTGAGAATAACTCGGGAAATTAGAAGAGTCGGGTAAGATCACAGAAAAGACACGTGGGTTAGGGCCCACTAAAAGAAAACACCGTTGGAAAGGGATGTTGAACAGATAGATGATGCACCGGAACAATTAAATATTTGAATGAAGTGACAACCTCGAATTAATTCGAACACAGACGAATCTCCTAATATGTCTTCCGAACTCCGGAATGATAAACTGGCGAGAGGCGAACGAGCAGGGAAAACACTTGACCCAAGGAAAAGAATATGGTCAACCTGAATAACTTGAATTGAATCCGCCGGAAAAGAAAGGGATGAAGAATGACGACTAGACGAGAATTCAGTTGAAATAATTAAGGGAAGACTGAAGAGGCTCCACACGAATGGAATTGATGGTCGGAAGAAACTCAAACTCCGGGAAGAAGAAGGGTGGGAGGGCGGGAAAAACAAAGGCAACTTGGAAGGGGAAATCGACGAATATCTTGAAGAGAAAACACCGGTTGAAATCATTGAGGAAAGAAAGCAAAGATTTATGCAGTAGGATGGATACTCGATTACGGACTCGGATTCGAGAAGAAGAAGGAGGCGGTGGGAATATAAGACAACTGAGGATTGAACTTGCAAAGATGAAGAGGCTCGAGTCGACTTGACGAGAAATGCACCGATCAAAAGAGCTGAGAAACAACGATCGAAAAACCAAGCTGCGTGATCCTAAAGAAAAATTTGAAGGAAGAGGAGTAATTCAAAACACCTCGTCAAGATTTCTCACCAGAGTGACGAAGGCAGAGGAGTAAAAGAATTCCTACTCTTGATATAACTAGACTCAAAACAGTTTTCTTCTAGACTCAACAACGCCAAACTACGATCAATCAAGGGGGCTCCTAGGGTCGGTCGAGGCTCGATACCAACTTGTCACGCCCAATATGCGACCCTATCCAAAAGGAACTCGACGGTCCCACCAAGGATAGACCGCATATTGAAACGCTTTTGCAAGGTGGATATCATTACATCGACATTACATAATAGTGGGGATACATACATAAGGCACAAATGCCACAAGAATACATCAACATCATATACAAGATCAACATCCGACTACGGATGAAACATAAACAAGCTCAAACGACATCCACCACTGCTAGCCCAGGCTGCCGACACGAACCTATCCCCGATCGAAGAAGAAGCGGAAGAAGAACTCCAAAACAAGCAAACATCGCTCTCACGTCAAGATCATCGCAAACCTGTACACAAATGGTGGTGTAGTAATCTGTGAGCCACTAGGACTCAACAATCCCATTACCATGGGTATCAAGACTAGCAAAGCTTAAAGGGAAAGGAAGGGTAAGGTGGTGAGGTTGCAACAGCGACTAAGCATATATGGTGGCTAACATACATAAATGAGGCGAGAAGAGAAACAAAGGAACGGTCGTCAACTAGTAATGATCAAGAAGTGATCCTGAACTCCTACTTACGTCGGGCATAACCCGAAACCGTGTTCTCCTCTCGATCATCCCGAAAAGAGACACTCACGATTACGCACACGGTTGGTGTATTTTAGAAGAGTTTGCTTCAAGTTTACTACAACCGGATATTAACAAATTCCCATCTGCCACATAACCGATGGCACGGCTCTCCAAAGTTTATACCCTGCAGGGTGTCCCAACTTAGCCCATGATAAGCTCTCGCGATCAACGAAGGATATTCCTTCTCCCGGGAAGACCGATCAGTCTCGGAATCCGGCTACAAGACATTTCGACAAGAATAAAACAAGACCAGCAAGACCTCCCGATCGCCGACAATCCCGATAGGAGCTGCACATATCTCGTTCTCGAGGCAACACGGATGAGACATCCTCGTGTAAAACCAAACCCGAGTTTCCCGAGGGGCCCCGATCTACTCGGTTAGGGCCAACACTTAGACAAGCATTGGCCGGGGGCTAAATAAAGATGACCCTTGGGTTAATTACTCCCAAGGAAATATAGGTGGTGGTGAGGCAAATGGAAAACCAATGTTGGGTCTTCTTGGAAAAGTCTTATTCAAAGCGAACTGTCAAGGGGTCCCATAAATCACCCGACCGTGTTAGGGACGCAAAATCCGGGAACATAATACCGATATGACGGAAACTAGGGCGGCAAGAGTGGAACAAAACACCAGGCATAAGGCCGAGCCTTCCACCCTTTACCAAGTATATAGATGCATTAATTAAATAAGATATATTGTGATATCCCAACAAGTAAACATGTTCCAACAAGGAACAACATCTCCATGTTCAACAAGGAACAAACTTCATCTTCACCTGCAACTAACAACGCTATAAGAGGGCTGAGCAAAGCGGTAACATAGCCAAACAACGGTTTGCTAGGAAGGGTGACAATGGTTAGAGGTTCATGGCAATTTGGGAGGCTTGAGCAGCAAGTGATAGGTAGCGCAGCATAGCGAAAGAACGAAGCAACTAGCATAGCAATGATAGTAGTGAGATCCAGGGTAGCGGTCATCTTGCCTGAAATCCCGCAAGGAAGAAGAACGAGTCCATGAAGAAGACGAACGGAAGAAGCCACGAAGACGGACCAAGCGTAGACGAACGGATCCTCACGACCGCAACGAAACAGGAACTAACAAGAAGAAGCACACAACATAGTAAACACACCACACATGAACAAGGCATGATGCACAACAAGCATGATGCATGACCAAGCTACATGAAGCTACTCATGGCAAGAGATGATGCAAACAAGAGCAACACACCAAAGCAAGTTTAAATGAGGCCGGAAACAACATATAACAATTCCGGTAAGTCCTCATATGCAAATTTCGAAATTGGTCCAGATCTGAATAAACCTTATGTTCAAGTTGTTAAACAGCAATTTAATATGCACCACGATGATCTACATGAGATTCTAGTCAAGTTACATATAAAGTTCATTACATTCGGAGCTACGGCCTAGAAGATATGAGCAAAACAAGATAAACATGGCATTGATGCAAAATGCGCCCAAACATCAAGCAAACACTCTCAAAGCAAGGATGCAACATGATAATATAAAGCTACATGCAAAATCAAGCAAGTTTCATATAGAGCACACTCAAAACGGAGCAACGGTTCAACACATACACCCTATACAAGTTTAAAGGACAAGCTGTCCAAAACAGCAACTAGGCATATTGCAAGCACCAAAACAACATGCTACATCATCTTAACATAAAAACAAAACGCATGGACATGATGTACAGGTAAAGCATGACAAAACATGAACACTGAGCTATCTCCAGAAATCACTAGAACATGCTCAAAAGGACATGGCAGGTTTGCAAATAATAACAGTTTCAGACTCTGCAGAAATTAACATCAGGTTGCAATGTTTAGAGCAATCAACCAACATGTTACAGGAACTTAACATGGCAAACAAAGTCATGGAATAATACTAATAAATGCATAGAACAAAAGTCCTTTACTGACCATAAGCCAAAAAGGATCAGAAAATATGATGGCACCCATGTAAACATAGCAAGTTATATTACAGATTCATACATGGCAGGAACAAAAATAAGTAGGCATGTTGGTGAGCTTGAACCACTCACCACAGAGCAATACATGGCATGGCAAGGCAACTCATAGTAAGAAGACATGACATAGAAGCTATAAATGGCAAGAACAACATCATAGCATACACGGATCAGCTACAACAACCTTGGCAAAATTGAATAACATGTAAACAATCTGCCAGGAACATTTTATAGCAAAAGTAGAGCTCGATTGACTCAAGCTATGACACTCCATAATTACAAACAGGGACATGGATGGATAGAGAAAGACATGTATAACAAAACATCCTTAGTGAAGTGTCTCAAAATAAGCATGGATATCTCTGTAGAATCAAGTTACATGGCATAAAAATATCAGCAGAACAGGGCTGAAATCAGCAACATCATGAAGCCTAGTTTGCATGCTTGTGCTAGTCACCACAGAGATCACAAAAATACATGGCATACACCCCTGTAGAGATGGCATGGCATATTACAAAACACATGTAGGACTCAAGTTCATAGGGTGCACACATCAATCATGGCAAAAATGACAAAAGTGCATGTTCTGATAAGAATCTGAAACTAACATCACTTAGCCCTCTTCTAACAGCATTTCGGGCATCAAGATGAGCTCAAATGAAAATGATCCAATGAGATGAAATGATGTACTCGTCGGGGCGAACAATTTGACATATTACACGCATGAAACGGAGCAGCGACGACAGAGTTACAGTATGATGAATATGGAATGATAATATGCAAATCTGGGGACTTAGTCAAAATTCCAGATCTGAAAACTGAGCGTAGAATAGCTAAAAGACGCTTGGGCGGGGAATAGGGCATCTCACCACGTGGGCTGAGAGAGAGAGGTTTTGGGCTGAGGGGAGAGAAGAGAGATGCAGCCCGGCGGCAGTTTCGGAGACCGAAACATCCGATTTAAGGTACCGGCAATGATACGCTATGTTTAACGGTTGGGCAGTCAAACGGACTCCGAATGCGACGAAACTTGACAGGCGCTCTGTCTACACTATAATAAGACCGCGTGCCAAGTTTCAACCAATTCCGAGAACATTTTTCAGCCACTCACGAAACAAGGTGAAAGGGGGCGCCGGAGGACATAGGAGTGCCGGATCACAAAACGGACAACGGGGAAAATGCTCGGATGCATGACACGAACACTAATGCAAAATGAAAAGCACATGATGACATGATATGAAATGCAGATGATGACATGGCAAAGTGCAACACACAAGCAAATGACATGGCAACGACGGCAAATAACTGGCGGACACCTGGCGCATCGAATCCGGGGCGTTACAACACTCCTCCACTAACAAGAGATCTCGTCCCGAGATCTTAGGACCAAGACGGAAGGGAAAAAGGGATGAGGTGAAACAAGAAACGCAAGAGAGAAGAGGCAAAGAATCGAAAGCACTCGAGAAGAAGAGACGAACGACGAGAATGACAAGAATCGAAACTCACGGAATCAGATAGACTATGAAACCACTCGTTCTAACCGGAGTGGTTAGAATGAGAAAAGAAACGAATAAGACTGAAACGATTTAGGTAGCACTCCGGCTGAAACATGGAGGAATAGAACACGAGCTAGAGAGGATGGAATGGCACTTGACGAAGACATGACACAAACACTCCGGAAAGAAGTGAAAGAGAATTGAATGAAAAGAATTTAGAAGGAATGAATGGAGTTGTTGAGAAAATCAACAACGAAAGAATAAACTTGTTGTGGTCTTATAGGTAACATCTCAAGATCATAAGGTGATAACCGGCCACAAACGGAAATGATTTAATAGCTGAGAAAAACGAAGAAATGCAAAACTCCACTTCAAAAGAATACGGAGATTTAATTGCACCTCGAGATGCAAGAAGAGAAGATACTTGAATTCCTCCAACAAGAATCTTTATGCACTCCTGAAGAATGGATTAAATCATGAAGAACGCCATGAAGAACTCCGGTAACAAAAGGATGATGAGATAGAATAAAGGATGAAAGAATAAGATGAGCCTTGCGGTGATTCGGATGGAGGTTCCGACGAGATGGCGGAGGAAATTGAACTCCGGAAAAGAAAACATGAAAACACTTGGAAGTGGAATTTATTCCTCAAGAACAAACTCCGAAGAAAAAGATTATTCACTTGGATGAAATAAGAATAAGATTTATTGTATGCTTATCCTTAATCAAATTAAATTGATGACCAACAATGGATTTTGCATACTACTTATTCTTCTTGAAAAAGAATTGAGAAGTGACATATCGCAAACTTGAGAAAGTCTTCATGAACCACCGGTAGGATTGGAAAGAACGAATGGATTAATATGATAAACAAGGAAAATAATCTTGAAAGAACCACCGCAAGAATTCGAAATGACTGATGAAAAAGAAATAATCACCGGGAAGAATTAGAGGAGCACAGAGATACTTGAGGGAATTAAAATGCAAGAGAAAAAAGAGATCGCGAACTGATAGAAGAATACTTGAACGAAGCACCGGAAGAATATTGAGACGAACGAAGGGGCACGGATATAGAATAATTGGAGAACGAATTTGAAAACTTGGAACGAAGATATCTTCCGAAAAGATGGCCTCCGGATGATTGAGACGGAAAGTAACTCCTGAAATACTCCGGATGGATGAAAAGAATTTCTGACAAGCGGGGTAATTTGCGAGGATAACATGAAGGTAGAACCACGAAACTTTGAGAGAATGAACAAGATTTAGAGGAAAAAATTCTCTTCAATCTTCAAATGATGAGGAGAAACACCATCAAAATTAATGAGATACTCCGGAAGAAAGAAAAACAGAGAGGTTGAGCCAACAATGAAATGGTTTGAAATCGATCTTGAAAAGGCATCTGACTGATGAAATTCATTCTTACGTCAAACTCCGAAAAGAATTGAGAATAACTCCGGGAAATTAGAAGAGTCGGGTAAGATCACGGAAAAGACACGTGGGTTAGGGCCCACTAAAAGAAAACACCGTTGGAAAGGGATGTTGAACAGATAGATGATGCACCGGAACAATTAAATATTTGAATGAAGTGACAACCTCGAATTAGTTCGAACACAGACGAATCTCCTGATATGTCTTCCGAACTCCGGAATGATAAACTGGCGAGAGGCGAACGAGCAGGGAAAACACTTGACCCAAGGAAAAGAATATGGTCAACCTGAATAACTTGAATTGAATCCGCCGGAAAAGAAAGGGATGAAGAATGACGACTAGACAAGAATTCAGTTGAAATAATTAAGGGAAGACTGAAGAGGCTCCACACGAATGGAATTGATGGTCGGAAGAAACTCAAACTCCGGGAAGAAGAAGGGTGGGAGGCGGGAAAACAAAGGCAACTTGGAAGGGAAATCGATTTAATATCTTGAAGAGAAAACACCGGTTGAAATCATTGAGGAAAGAAAGCAAAGATTTCGCACGAGTAGGATGGATACTCGATTACGGACTCCGAATTCGACAAGAAGAAGGGAGGGCGGGTGGGAAAATAAGACAACTGAGGATTGAACTTGCAAAGATGAAGAGGCTCGAGTCGACTTGACGAGAAATGCACCGGATCAAAAGAGCTGAGAAAAAACGATCGAAAAACCAACTGCGTGATCCTAAAGAAAAATTTGAAGGGAAGAGGAGTAATTCAAAACACCTACGTCAAGATTTCTCACCAGAGTGACGAAGGGGCAGAGGAGTAAAAAGAATTCCTACTCTCCGATATAACTAGACTCCGAAAACATTATAATAAGACCGCGTGCGACGAAACTTGACAGGCGCTCTGTCTACACTATAATAAGACCGCGTGCCAAGTTTCAACCAATTCCGAGAACATTTTTCAGCCACTCACGAAACAAGGTGAAAGGGGGCGCCGGAGGACATAGGAGTGCCGGATCGCAAAACGGACAACGGGGAAAATGCTCGGATGCATGAGACGAACACTAATGCAAAATGAAAAGCACATGATGACATGATATGAAATGCAGATGATGACATGGCAAAGTGCAACACACAAGCAAATGACATGGCAACGACGGCAAATAACTGGCGGACACCTGGCGCATCGAATCCGGGGCGTTACAGGGGGTCCTCGGGTGTCCGGACTGTGTGATATGGGCCGGACTGATGGGCCATGAAGATACAAGGTAGAAGGCCTTCCCCTGTGTCCGGATGGGACTCCCCTATGCGTGGATGGCAAGATTGGCGTCCACATATGTAATTTCCTTCTTCTGCAAAACGACTCTGTACAACCCTAGGCCCCTCTGGTGTCTATATAAACCGAAGGGTTTAGTCCGTAGGGGCTATCAGAATTCATATAGGCTAGACATCTAGGGTTTAGCCATCACGATCTCGAGGTAGATCAACTCTTGTAACCCCTATACTCATCAAAGTCAATCAAGCAGGAAGTAGGGTTTTACCTCCATTAAGAGGGCCCGAACCTGGGTAAACATCGTGTCCCCTTTGTCTCCTGTTACCTTCGATCCTCAGATGTACAGTTCGGGACCCCCTACCCGAGATCAGCCATTTTTGACACTGACACCTGCACCAACTAGAGAGGAAGCTAATGATGATGATCATGAAACTTCAAATCAAGTTACTACCGAACCTCGTAGGTCAACCAAAGCACGTTCCGCACCAGAGTGATATGGTAATCCTGTTCTGGAGGTCATGTTACTAGACCATGACGAACCTACGAACTATGAAGAAGCGATGATGAGCCCAGATTCTGATAAATGGCTTGAGGCCATGAAATCTGAGATAGGATCCACGTATGAGAACAAAGTATGGACTTTGGTGGATTTTCCCGATGATCGGCGAGCCATAGAGAATAAATGGATCTTCAAGAAGAAGAGTGACGCTGATGGTAATGTTACTGTCTACAAAGCTCGACTTGTCGCGAAAGGTTTTCGACAAGTTCAAGGAGTTGACTACGATGAGACTTTCTCACCTGTAGCAATGCTTAAGTCTGTCCGAATCATGTTAGCAATTGCCGCATTTTATGATTATGAAACCTGGCAAATGGACGTAAAAACTGCATTCCTTAATGGATTTCTTAAAGAAGAGTTGTATATGATGCAACCAGAAGGTTTCCTCGATCCTAAAGGTGCTAACAAAGTGTGCAAGCTCCAGCGATCAATTTATGGACTGGTGCAAGCACCTCGGAGTTGGAATATACGCTTTGATGAGGTGATCAAAGCATATGGTTTTATCTGAGACTTTCGGGCTTTGTATTTACAAGAAAGTGAGTGGGAGCTCAGAGCATTTCTAATATTATATGTGGATGACATATTGTTGATTGGAAATAATATAGAATTTCTGGATAGCATAAAAGGATACTTGAATAAAAGTTTTTCAATGAAATACCTCGGTGAAGCTGCTTATATATTGGGCATCAAGATTTATAGAGATAGATCAAGACGCTTAATAGGAATTTCACAAAGCACATACCTTGATAAAGTTTTGAAGAAGTTCAAAATGGATCAGTCAAAGAAAGGGTTCTTTCCTGTGTTACAAGGTGTGAAGTTGAGTCAGACTCGATGCCTAACCACTGCAGAAGATAGAAAGAAAATGAAAGTCATTCCCTATGCCTCAGCGATAGGTTCTACCATGTATGCTATGCTGTGTACCAGACCTGATGTGTGCCTTGCAATAAGTTTAGCAGGGGGGTACCAAAGTAATCCAGGAGTGGATCACTGGACATCGGTCAAGAACATCATGAAGTACCTGAAAAGGACTAAGGATATGTTTCTTATTTATGGAGGTGACAAAGAGCTCGTCGTAAATTGTTACGTTGATGCTAGCTTTGACCCTGATCCAGATGACTCTAAGTCACAAACCGGATCCGTATTTATATTGAATGGTGGAGTTGTTAGTTGGTGCAGTTCCAAGCAAAGCGTCGTGGCGGGATCTACTTGTGAAGCGGAGTACATAGCTGCTTTAGAAGCAGCAAATGAAGGAGTCTGGATGAAGGAGTTCATATCCGATCTAGGTGTAATACCTAGTGCATCGGGTCCAATGAAAATCTTTTGTGGCAATAATGGAGCAATTGCCTTAGCGAAGGAATCCAGATTTCACAAAAAAATCAAAACACATCAAGAGACGCTTCAACTCCATCCGTGATCAAGTCAAGGAGGGAGACATAGAGATTTGCAAAATACATACGGATCTGAATGTGGCAGACCCGTTGACTAAGCCTCTTCCACGAGCAAAACATGATCAGCACCAAGACTCAATGGGTGTTAGAATCATTACAATGTAATCTAGATTATTGACTCTAGTGCAAGTGGGAGACTGAAGGAAATATGCCCCAGAGTCAATAATAAAGTTGTTATTTTATATTTCCTTATGCATGATAAATTTTTATTATTCATGCTAGAATTGTATTAACCGGAAACTTGATACATGTGTGGATACATAGACAAAACATTGTGTTCCTAGTAAGCCTCTACTAGACTAGCTCGTTAATCAGAGATGGTTAAGTTTCCTAACCATAGACATGTGTTGTCATTTGATGAATGGGATCACATCATTAGGAGAATGATGTGATGGACAAGACCCATCCCTTAGCTTAGCATATTGATCGTTCAGTTTTATTGCTATTGCTTTCATCAATGTCATATACATATTCCTTTGACTATGAGATTATGCAACTCTCGGATACCGGAGGAATACCTTGTGGGCTATCAAACGTCATAACGTAACTGGGTGATTATAAAGATGCTCTATAGGTATCTCCGAAGGTGTTTGTTGGGTTGGCATAGATCGAGATTAGGATTTTTCACTCCGAGTATCAGAGAGGTATCTCTGGGCCCTCTCGGTAATACACATCATAAGAAGCCTTGCAAGCAATGTGAATAATGAGTTAGTTGCGAGATGATGTATTACGGAACGAGTAAAGAGACTTGCCGGTAACGAGATTGAACTAGGTATGAAGATACCGACGATCGAATCTCGGGCAAGTAACATACCGACGACAAAGGTAATTACGTATGTTGTCATTATGGTTCGACCGATAAAGATCTTCGTAGAATATGTAGGATCCAATATGAGCATCCAGGTTCCGCTATTGGTTATTGATCGAAGAGGTGTCTCGGTCATGTCTACATAGTTCTCGAACCCGTAGGGTCCGCACGCTTAACGTTCGATGACGATTTTGTATTATATGAGTTATGTGATTTCGTGACCGAATGCTGTTCGAAGTCCCGGATAAGATCACTGACAAGATGATGAGTCTCGAAATGGCTGATAGGTAAAGATTGATATATAGGATGATAGTATTCGAACACCGGAAGTGTTCCAGAGTGTATCAGGTACATATCGGACTACCGGGGGGGTTACAGGAACCCCTGGGGAAAAGATATAGGCCATATGGGCCATGAGAGGGGAGCAAACCAGCCCACAAGGGATGGCGCCCCCCATGGAAGCTGGGCAAATATGAAAAGGAAAACGGGGGGTTCGCCCCCCTTCCTTTCTCTCTTCTCCTTCCCCTTTTCCCCCTCCGGTAAAAGGAAAGGGGGGGGGGGAATTGGACTAGGGGACCAAGTAGGATTCCTCCTACTTGGGGCGCCCCAAGGATGTTCCCCTCCCCCTCCCACCTATATATACGTGGGGAGGGGGCGCCTAGAACACACACCAATAATTGTTAGCCGTGTGCGGCGTCCCCTCCACAGTTTACGCCTCCGGTCATATCTTCGTAGTGCTTAGGCGAAGCCCTGCGTGGATCACTTCACCATCACCATCACCATGCCATCGTGCTGACGGAACTCTCCCTCGACACTTTGTTGGATCAAGAATTCGAGGAACGTCATCGAGCTGAACGTGTGCTGAACTCGGAGGTGCCGTACGTTCGGTGCTTGATCGGTCGGAACGAGAAGAAGTTCGACTACATCAACCGCGTTGTCAAACGCTTCCGCTTTCGGTCTACGAGGGTACGTGGATACACTCTACCCCTCTCGTTGCTATGCATCTCCTAGATAGATCTTGCGTGAGCGTAGGAATTTTTCTGAAATTGCATGCTCCGTTTCCCAACATAATTTTCAGCTAACTCCATATGGAAGACTTGGGCTCCTTTGCGCTGCAAAGTTTTTGTGTGGCTGGCTGTCCGCAAGCGACATTGGACTGCAGATCGCTTAGCTAGGCATGATCTCCCCCACAATGAGAGTTGCATCCTCTGTAACGCCGATGCGGAGGATGTTGATCATCTTTTGTTGGGCTGATCCATATCCAACATAATTTGGTGCTCAACTATGAACTGGATGGGTAACCAAATATCTCTCCAATTGTGAGTAGCTCCTTTGTCAACTGGTGGACAACGGCTAAGATGAATGTTCCTTCAAGCGAGATTAAGAAGTTGAATAGTATGGTCGTCTTGGTGACTTGGACAATTTGGAATGAGCGCAACAGTAGAGTATTTCATAACAAAGCTAGCTCCATTGATCGTATCTTGGACAAATTCAAAGGCGACGCACTCAAGTGGTCTAAAGCGGGCGCTAAATGCCCGAGGTCGTTGTTCTCCTACGATCGCTTGCCTTTTGCCTTTTTGTTGTTGTTGGGTCGTCTTTGTACTCTAAGACTTTGTATCTCTTTTCTTCTATATTGTCACATGCAGTTCTCCTGCATGGTTCAAAAAAAACATCTCCATGCAAGAGGAGGTGGTCGCCATAGCGCAATTATCCGGAATATAAACGCTCACTATGAGGCCTATGAGGAATGCAGAACACCTGTGCGAACTTTGAAGCCCACAATCTTGCAAAAAAATGTGTTTTTGTTAAGTACAAGAAGACATACATGGCTTGTTGAGCCGCATGATTCAATAATTTTTGTAAACTATCCAATTAGGACGTGGCTAGGTCTTAGTCGACTGAAATTTAACCAACTCTCATTCAAGTGACATACCATGCTAGAGAGAAAAAGACAAATTGAAGGGAAAATGCACGGATCTCAATGTAAGGTCTCACGGATATAGAATCGACTGAGACTTAGCAAGACTGATCCAATTAATCAATAAAGCTTGTACTGGATTTTTCTTAAAAATCCTAAGTTAGAGCATCTACAGTCGGACTTTGCAAATCCGGCCCTCAACGCCCATGAGACGCTTGAGGCGCGTCAAGTCTGCAAGCAATCGACCGCACTCCTTATATTTCCTTCTCCACATACAAGTCTCTCATACTCAACCCCTAAATCCATACAAAAGCATGCAGAGTATATACCTACGTACTACAGTCTATACTACTCAAATTTCGTCGTTGTCAGCAATGTCCGGAGCCGGAGCCTGGGCCTCCTGCGCCGCCTCCATCTGTTGCCGACGGCGACAGCTAGCCTACGCAACCGACTCCGAGCGGATGGAGTTCAGGATGGCGTGCTGCTCCGGCCACACGCCCACGTCCTCCTCTATCACCAGCGCCTCCTCCTCCCCCACATCTGGCGGCGGCGCCTCCTCCTCCTCCGCCAGCTCCTGCTCCTCCTCCCCCGGCATGTCCTCCTCCTCAAAATCCTCCTCCGGTTCCAGAGGTAGCCTCGCCTCCCTACGGATCCAGACCTGCTCAACGAGGAATAGACGGTGATGGATCGTGTAGTAGCGGCGGCGTGGGAGCATGGCTAGGCTCAAGTGGCGGCGGAGGAAGGGAAGAGGCAGATGTGCTAGGGCTGGTGGCCCCGGCCGGCTTAAATAGCCGGCTACGGCCTCGGGCGGCGAGCAGGAGCGGCGCCACGCGGCGTTCCCACCGCAGCAACGGTCGAGGCGCCCGTCGGACCGTCGGGTTTCCCGGCGAGTCCGTATGGAGCCACGCCGTCAGGCCGGCGTGGCCGGGGTGCCCGAGCGCGCCCGGATGCCCCCATATCCGCCCCATATTTGGGCTGGATATGGGGGGTGCCGGTCAGCGCGGGCATTTCAGGGCTGTTTGAGAGGCCCGTCTGGATCAAAAAATCGTGACCGGGCTGAAAGTGCAACTATCCCTAGGTGGTTTTGGTAATTCATAACAACATATAGCTCATTGAGCTAATACTATTCCAAGATGAATATTTCAGGAAATCTCAATGAATGGCATGGCATGGATGATGAAAGTGGATCCCTCAAAATATTAAGGGCAAAGGATTGGCTCAAGCTCAAAAGCTCAAGACTCTACATTTTACATTTTAGTGATCCAAGATCACATTGAGTCTATAGGAAAAGCCAATACTATCAAGAAGGGATGAGGTGTTGCTTAATGAGCCTCTTGCTCCATGTGCTTAGTGATATGCTCCAAAACCCTCCACTACTTTCTCACATCCACATATGACCTAAACCCAAAGTCAAACTCGACCCTACTGATTCTTTCTATCCGGCACCACCGAGTTCAAATGTCATAGCCACTGCCACAAACCCTAGGCAAATCGGTTTCACCGATAGGGATCTCGGTCTCACTGAGATGGGATTGTGATCTCTCTATTTCCCTTCATAACGTTTCGGACTAACCGAAGTGAGCGATCGGTCCCATCGAGATTACAATGTAAACTCTCTGTTTCCCTTTTGTAACTTTTCGGTCTCACCGAAAGAGCAAATCGGTCCCATCGAGTTTACCTGACCAACTCTCTGGTTAGCTAATTACCAAATTCGGTCTCACCGAGTTTGTGTAATCGGTCTCACCGAGATTACATTATGCCCTAACCCTAACCATATCGGTCCTACCGAGATGCATGTCGATCCCACAAAACCCTAACGGTCACTAGGTTTACTAAATCAGTCCGAGCGAGTTTGATGATTCGGTCCCATCGAGTTTGGTAAATTGTGTGTAACAGTTAGATTTTGTGTGGAGGCTATATACCCTCCACCTCCTCTTCATTCGTGGAGAGAGCCATCGAAACAAACCTACACTTCCAACTTACCAGCCTAGAGAGAACCACCTACTCATGTGTTGAGGCCAAGATATTCCATTCCAACCATATGAATCTTGATCTCTAGCCTTCCCCAAGTTGCTTTCCACTCAAATCTTCTTTCCACCAGATCCAAATCCTATGAGAGAGTTGAGTGTTGGGGAGACTATCATTTGAAGCACAAGAGCAAGGAGTTCATCATCAACACACCATTTGTTACTTCTTGGAGAGTGGTGTCTCCTAGATTGGCTAGGTGTCACTTGGGAGCCTCAGACAAGATTGTGGAGTTGAACCAAGGAGTTTGTAAGGGCAAGGAGATCGCCTACTTCGTGAAGATCTACCGCTAGTGAGGCAAGTCCTTCGTGGGCGACGACCATGGTGGGATAGACAAGGTTGCTTTTTCGTGGACCCTTCGTGGGTGGAGCCCTCCGTGGACTCGCGCAACCGTTACCCTACGTGGGTTGAAGTCTCCATCAACGTGGATGTACGATAACACCACCTATCGGAACCACGACAAAAACATTCATGTCTCCAATTGCGTTTGAATCCTCCAAACCCTTCCCTTTACATTCTTGCAAGTTGCATGCTTTATTTTCCGTTGCCAATATACTCTTTGCATGCTTGCTTGAATTGTGTGAAGATTGCTTGACTTGTTCAAAAATAGCTAAAATCTGCCAAAGTCTAAAATTGGGAAAAGGTTAGGTTTTATTGGTCAAATAGTCTAATCACCCCCTCTCTAGACATACTTCAAGGTCCTACAAGTGGTATCAGAGCCTTGGTCTCCATTTGCCTTGATTTCCATAGCTTTTGGTGGTCATAGCCTTGGTTTCACAACCTAGGAGAGTATGGCGTCTAGCGAGGGAAATTATCACCGTAGAGGTCCTTACTTTGATGGCACTAATTTTGCTAGTTGGAAGCATAAGATAAAATGCATATTCTCGGACATAACCCCGCCGTTTGGGCTATTGTGTGTATTGGCTTGCAAGGTGAATTCTTTGATGGGAGAGAACCGAACCGTGAAGCTAGTGCGGAAGAGTTGAAGATGTTGCAATACAACGCTCAACCTTGTGATATCCTCTTCAATGGATTGTGCCCCGAAGAATTCAACAAAATCAGCCGTCTTGAGAATGCAAAGGAAATTTGGGATACTTTGATTGATATGCACGAAGGTACCGACTCCGTCAAGTAACCCAAGTTGGATGTGCTCCAAAGTCAGCTTGACAAGTTCAAAATGAAGGATGGTGAAGGTGTCGCTGAAATGTACTCTAGGCTTGCTCTTATCACAAATGCGATTGCCGGCTTAGGAAGTGAAGAGATGACCGATAGATTCATCATCAAGAAGATCCTAAGAGCATTGGATGGAAAATATGATACCGTGTGCACATTGATCCAAATGATGCCCAATTACAAAGATCTCAAGCCTACGGAAGTCATTGGAAGAATTGTTGCTCATGTGATGTCACTCAAGGATAAGGAGGAACTTCACAACAAGTCGAGTGGTGCTTACAAAGCCTCATGTGAAGCCCCTACATCATCAAGTGAGAAACAAACCTTCAATGAAGAATTGAGCTTAATGGTGAAGAACTTCAACAAATTCTACAAGAGTAGAAGCAAAGAAAAAAGCTCTAAGTCAAGGTCCTACAATGACAAAAGATCTTCTAGTCGAGAGCGCAATTGCTACAATTGTGGGAGACCCGGACACTATTCCAATGAGTGTAAGGAACCCTACAAAAGAAGAGAAGATTCTCCCAAGATAAGAAGTAGAAGAGAAGAATCACCACCAAGAGAGAGAAGGAGTAGAGATGATCGTTATGAACGAAGACCCTCACGGAGAAGCAAGGATTCGGAAAGGAAGGACAAGTCAATAAAGAGCTACACAAAACGAAGACATCAAGCTCATGTTGGTGAATGGGTATCCGGCTCCGACTCCGACCATCACTCCGAGAGAAGCTAACACTCCGACTCCGAATACACTCAAGATGAAGGTGTTGCCGGTCTAGCACTTGTGTCAACCAACTCCTACGACATATTTGAATCACCAAATGAAGGAATTGGTAGATGCTTCATGGCCAAAGGTCCTAAGGTAACACACCCCGAGTATGTTGATTTTGATGTTGATGAAGATGACTTGCTAGGTGATGATGATTTACTTGTTGACAACTCTAGTGATGAATACTATGATGAAACGTCAATTAATCATGCTAATCAAGTTGAAACAAACGACAATGATAAGGCGAAAATTGAGCGTCTAACTAAAGAACTAAACACTCTTAAGTTAGCTCATGAAACTATCTTTGAAGATCATCGAGAACTTTTAAGGGCTCATGAGAAGTTACGCTTTGAAAAGCTCAATCTTGAGCAAGAGCATGAGTTCCTAAAAGCGATCAATGATGATCTTCGTAAGAAAAGTTCTTCTTACATTGCCAAGCGTTTACTCTTATCTACTTACATACCTCAAGTCAAGTCTAGTAACAAGAACAACAAAGATTCTTCCTCTAGTAGTAACAATAATAATGCTAAATCCAATATTGTTGCTTCTAGTAGTTCTCTTGATTCCACTAATGATCCTCTTAGCCAAGTCACACTTGAGCAAGAAAAAATAGCGTATTGAAGGGAATTATAGAGAAAGTGTATACAAGAGTCTTGTCGGGAGTAAGCAATTTGAGGAAATTGTACGCAAGCAAGGAAGGCACCGGAAGAATCAAGGTGTTGGTTTTGAACGAAAGTTCAATGCCAATGGAGTTGAGTGGGAAGAAGATCAATACCCCAAGACGAAGTTTGTTCCTCAACAAGAGAAGTATGATCCTACTTCCTTCAAGGGAACACAAGCACAAGATGATCTTCCACCACAAGACCACAAGAACAAAGGCAAGGACAAGCTTCAAGAGGAAATTGATGCATTTGAAGAAGCACTTAAGGCCTTGGTCAAGTGGGTTCCCAAGACTACGTCAAGTTCTACTTCATCAAGTACAACTACTACACCAAGGATTCCCATCAAGATGATGTGGATCCCGAAGAAGAAGAACTAGAGGAGTCTTGAGGGTGACTCACGCCAATATTCTTCACTCATATCATTATGGCAAGGACAAGTGCAATCAACTTCCATATCTTGCACTAGTTCAAGGAGTCACAAACCCTCATGTTGGAAAGGCAAGGGACAAGGTAACCTAATGTTTTCATGGACATCATTTTGTGTGTGCATCACTCTATGTCTATGGATATTCTTGTTTGTTCCTTGTGGGACTAACCCATGTAGGTATTGAAAGTGCAACTCACTCCAAAGGATTGCTCCAAACGATCTACATCAATATTGAGCATCCACATCTTCAACACCTACATGAAGTCATCATCGACAAAACCCAAGGTTAGTTTATCCCTCTAAGGGGGGATCTCACATCTAGGGGGAGCTTAACTCTAATAATTGAGTCAAAGCAACTCTAATGATGTGAACACATAAATGCTTTATGTAAAAGTGGAAACCCCACTTGAGCTTAAATGATGAGTATGACCTATGATCAAATGTTCTCATTTGACTCCTAAGTCAATATACTCATATATAGATGACCTAGTCATCGCTAATTGTTTGATAGATGCTAGAATTGGTTGTGCATGCTTTGTCACATATTTCATTTGTCATCTTATTGTGTGAGCATGTTGGTTGCATATTTACTCATTCGAGGACATCCACTTGTTGTTTTGATTGATTGGCTTCTTTTTCTTTTGCCAAGTGGATGGACAAGAATGCCTAAGTACCAACTCTAGCTATCTATGCTTTTCTCGTCTCAAACTCTATTCATGCTACATCACAAAATTTGATCAAGTCAGATTCGAACCACTCTGTGTGAGGAGCACTCGGAGTCCCCGATTCGTCATAGACTTAAACTTCCAAAACTTCTTTGTGATTTTCGGTCTGACCGATTCCTCCATTTCGGTCATACCGAGATTACTAAGTCGATCTAGGTTTTCATCTCGGTGCAACCGATTTGTACTTTTCGCTCACACCGAGTTGCTATAACTGTTCACGCTTTGCATCTCGGTACCACCGAGTTGTACCACTCGGTCACACCGATGTGGTCGGGCTATATATACGCACGGGCAAAATTTGGAAAACTTTCTCCGAATCTTCTCGCCACAAGATAGCTTGCTCTGCCAACTTGGTCTCGGATCGCCGACTTAAATCGCCACTGCCTCCTGTCATTGGTCTCCGCCGTCAACGAAATTCTCCTCCGCCATTGCCGCCAGAAGCGAGTTCCCGCCAAACTATGGTATGAACTCGATCACAGTGCTTTCCTCGTACGATTCTCAGCACATTGTGTTCATTATGCATCTTGCCATGATTGAGACACTCCTATCCAGTCAAATCAATCCTTAGAATAGTTGCGATTCGAAAATTTAGGGTTAGGTTTCCGCCGAAACCATCTCGGACCCACCTAGTTGAAAAACTCGGTCCCACCGATTTGGCTAATGCCATTGCACTAGTAAGTCTCGGTCTGACCGAGAATTGCTATCGGTGTGACCGATTTCGAACTTTGTGAAACCCTAGCAGTCTCGGTGCCACAACTGTGACTCGGTCTCGACCGAGTTCACTAGTTTAGGTTCCAAAACTGCTTCGGTATCACCGAGTTTGAAAATCGGTAGATCCGAAATGTTTTCGGGGAAACTAAAACTAAGTTTTTGAATCATTCTTTGCAAAAATCCCTGCATTTTGTGATGCTCATCCACTCTACCTCATCTATAACTATTCACGAAGTGGTCAGCATCGGTTGAACAAAGATGTCGGACCAAAGTGATAGCCATAACAAATCAAGAGCAGATCCAATTGAGCGAGGGCACTAGTCCCTCAAGCAGCTCGATGAGGGGAGCGAAGCACTCGAGCAATTTGCCCAAGGCTGCCACAAGGACAAGAAAGAAGAAGACCTCAGAGTCTGAGGATGAGGATTATGTGGCCGTTGAGGATGAAGCAAGCTCCAAGAAGAAAGTGCTCAAGAGGGAGTTCAGCTCATCTGGAGTGAAGCCTGGTTTGAAAATCAAAAGGCCAAAGGTAGACAACCAATGTCCAAAGCCAGAGTGTCTACTCAAGCTCCTTTGGAATCTCAACCCAAAGAGCCTCAAGGTCTTTGAGGGAAAGAAAAGGAAAGAAAGGGTCAAGAAGACCATGGCAAGAGTGATTGGGAAGCCTTCCATGATGGAAGAGGAAGAAGAAGAAGAGGTTGCAGAACCAGCACCCAAGGCACAAAAGCTGATGGGTGATGCTATCAAATCAGGGGCTGCAACTTCCAAGCCCAAAGCTGCCCCCAAGCCCAAGAATGCACCCGAGAGAGCCATCAGAACAAACCTACACTTCCAACTTACCAGTTCTGAGAGAGAACCACCTACTCATGTGTTGAGGCCAAGATATTCCATTCCAACCACATGAATCTTGATCTCTAGCCTTCCCCAAGTTGCTTTCCACTCAAATCTTCTTTCCACCAGATCCAAATCCTATGAGAGAGAGTTGAGTGTTGGGGAGACTATCATTTGAAGCACAGGAGCAAGGAGTTCATCATCAACACACCATTTGTTACTTCTTGGAGAGTGGTGTCTCCTAGATTGGCTAGGTGTCACTTGGGAGCCTCCGACAAGATTGTGGAGTTGAACCAAGGAGTTTGTAAGGGCAAGGAGATCGCCTACTTCGTGAAGATCTACCGCTAGTGAGGCAAGTCCTTCGTGGGCGACGACCATGATGGGATAGACAAGGTTGCTTCTTCGTGGACCCATCGTGGGTGGAGCCCTCCGTGGACTCGCGCAACTGTTATCCTACGTGGGTTGAAGTCTCCATCAACGTGGATGTACGATAGCACCACCTACCGGAACCACGACAAAAACATCCGTGTCTCCAATTGCGTTTGAATCCTCCAGACCCTTCCCTTTACATTCTTGCAAGTTGCATGCTTTATTTTCCGCTGCCAATATACTCTTTGGATGCTTGCTTGACTTGTTCAAAAATAGTTAAAATCTGCCAAAGTCTAAAATTGGGAAAATGTTAGGTTTTTATTGGTCAAGTAGTCTAATCAGCCCGGGCGTTTCAGGGCTGTTTGAGAGGCCCGTCTGGATCAAAAAATCGTGACTGGGCGTATGAGACGGATTGGAGAGGTCCCATTGTAGATGCTCTTATCACGATTTTATGTTTACTTCGGAAAACAAATCTCTGTCGGCCTGCCTCTACCTTGCACTGTTTGATTATTAGCTCTGGGTGTACTAGGTCTGACGCTGGAACTGGCGAAATCCGCAGTAACAAAAAACCTAAAATCTTAAAAGCGCACGCGCAGGATTTGGGGCAATCGAGCGGCCGCGCTCCGCGACAAGCGACCGCACGCGTTAGTACAAAGTGTCGCCACTGCATCCCTTCGCTAACTCTTTTTTCTCTTAAAAAAACACCACCCTCTCTTCGTATCTCTCTCTCCCTCCCTCCGCTTCCCATCTAGATCCCATTTTCTTGTCAACCTTCGATGCCGACCAACATCGATGCCAGAAGTTTGAGGGCGAGGAGGCGAACCAGAGGAGAAGAGGACCACCGGAGCTCGCTCGTCATCTCTGCCATCACGGAGCTCACATCGGACGGCGACTGCCGGTCACCGTCGTGTGTAGCTATGTGGTCCGCCGGCACCGACAAAGTTGGGTTTCACGGAAGGGCGGGCCGATTTATGACGCGCTCGAGCGCCACTTCTAGTACCGGAGGCACACCCACTGCTCGCCTGCATCTCTGCTCCAACGCGCTGCTCCCTTCTCCATTTTTTTTCTCTGTCGAGCAAATCGGCGGTGGGCGGAGGAGGCGAAGGCAAGCATCGCCGGTTCAAGTACAAGTAGATCAGCCGCCCCGTCCTGCCGCCCCGTCCTGTACTAGCACCTGAGGTCAACACCATCCTCCGAGATCTCCTTCTGCTTGCTAGTTGAACAATTTCTGATTCATGTGTATAGTCAATTAATGGATCTGGGGTATCGTGCTAGCCTTTTTTATCTGATTCCTTAGTGCATGACGAGCGAAGTAATAAAGTCAACAATTTGGGCGACGTGCTAGTGATTTGAAGACGACAGGGCAGCTAACTGAATCGATGCAGTGATGTTTAGTTGGCTTGTAGTGTAGTCTAGTTGCACATACGTTGATGTTTAGTTGGCAGAGAAGACTAGTTGCACACATATATACTCAGTTGGCTTGTAACTTAGTCTAGTTGCACACACATTAATGTTTACTTGGCTTGTAATATAGTCTAGTTGCACGCACATTGATGTTTAGTTGGCAGAATACTAGTTGCACAAACATGCTCAATCGGCTTGTAATCTAATCTAGTTGCACACACATTGATGTTTAGTTGGCAGAGAAGACAAGTTGCACACACATATGCTCAGTTGGCTTGTAATGTAGTTTAGTTACACACACATTGATGTTTTGTTGGCAGAGAAGACTAGTTGCACACACATATGCTCAGTTGGCTTGTAATGTAGTCTAGTTACATACACATTGATGTTTAGTTGGCTTTTAATGTAGTCTAGTTACACACACATTGATGTTTGACAGAGAAGACTAGTTGCACATACATATGCTCAGTTGGCTTGTAATTTAGTCTAGTTGCATACACATTAATGTTTAGTTGGCTTTTAATGTAGTCTAGTTACACACACATCGATGTTTAGTTGGCAGAGAAGACTAGTTGCACACACATATGCTCAGTTGGCTTATAATTTATTGTAATTTAGTTTAGTTGCACACACATTGATGTTTAGTTGGCAGGACTATTGGCACACACATATGCTCAGTTGGCACGGCAATGTAGTCTAGTTTGCACACACATTGATGTTTAGTTGTCAGGACTACTGGCACACACATATGCTCAGTTGGCGCGGCAATGTAGTCTAGTTGCACTCATATGATGTTTAGTTGGCAGGAAGACTAGTTTGTCGAAACATTCCCATGCGAGATCTACTTTTGAAGAACACGTCGTGAGGGTTTCAACGATAAAAACTGATATGAATTTCGACACGCGATTTAGAAGATATATCTTTTATAATTTTAAAAAACCAAAAATTAATGCACTAGGGATGAATATAGGGAACAGGAATCCATCACGTGAAAAAAGATTACATAGGATGATTAATTAGCAATGTCCTTTTAGCTCTTTTGATTTACAGTAATTTTGCTTTTTTTAATACGTGGCAGTGACTAGACGTCTGGGACCAGGGCCGGCGGCTCGCGAGCGGCAGCGAGCGCCCGGCCGCCAGCTAGACCGGTCCAACAAAAAAAAGGGCAAAGAGCCAAAGAGGCGGCGACGTGTGCCTGACGCAGACCAAACCGTTACCTCCGAGTCCGAGCCGCCACTCTGCTCCGGAGCCAGAGCCCGCATCTTCTCCCCATGGCGGCGGCGGCGGCGGCGGCGTCAGAGCACGCGGCCGAGGAGGGGACGCTGAGCATCTACAAGGCGTCGAGGCGCATCAAGCGGCGGGAGAGCACCCTGTACAACGCGCTGCGGAGCGTGGCGGACGACGCGGCCTTCGTGGCCGAGATCGCGGCGCTCTGGCCGGCGCTGCCGCTGGTCGCCAACCTCCGCTGCGGCCTCTGGTACGCGCAGCCGCGCTCCCTCGCCGCCACCTGCTACTTCAAGTCCACCGACGGCCACGCCGGCAACTGGGGCTTCTCCACGGCCCGGCTCAATCTCCACCTCGCCCTCCTAGCCGGTATATTATGCATCTCGCTCCCTCCCTTCGTTGCACAACTTGTACAACTTGTAGTAAGTAGTGCATATCCAGAAGTAGGAGTTCGGAAAAAATTTGCTTCTCCGAATCATTACTGATTCGATTTCGTTCGCTTGGGGTTAATTCAAATATCCACTGCCAAAAGTGCGAATATGAGTGCAAGTATGCTCATCGTTTGAACTCTGAAACTATTGCGTATACTGGGCCACATATTGAATATGTTTTGGCGACAATCGAATGGAGAGTGCAAGATGCCTGAACTTTCGGGGATTTAGCTTTAAGTTAAGCTTAATTTGTTTTGTTGGTACCCTTTGAGCAGGGGAAAGAGGAGGGTGCATAATAGTTGATTCAACAAGGAAAGGGAAACGATTTCCTGATAGCATGGCAAAGACCATACCCATTTGGTGCTGTGTTCTCAATCGAGCCATTCAGAGGCATCGGGCTATCAACCAAGGTAGCGGATTGAATTCTGAAACGGTTGGTATATGGATTACTTCGATTTATTAGAATATGCATGTATATCCTGCTAATTTCCACTTGTGCACATTTTCTTTACCCCAATGCTTTGCCAATTGCCATTGCTATATTTGAAATTTGTACGGTAGACCACATGTTTCAGTATGCCTGTTTTAATATAATCCTTGTATATTAAGTTAATGTCTACGAGGAAGCTATATATTAGTTTATTACTCTAGAAAACTACATGGAAAAATAAGAGCAGCAGTGCTAATTTCATGATTTAACATGGCACCTACTTCACTACCACATTTCTATTTGGGATGAGGTCACAACTCACAACCGTATATTGTAGTTTAGTCACAGTATATCTTCCTTTTCTGTTATTTCAGCCTTTGTTTCCATATTGCGGATTGTTCTTTTCGCAAGAAGAATATGTGTTCACTTGTTCTCACAATGTTCCACAATTCTGTCTGTTAGTCAGCTGTTGTATCAAACGGGGATGCTGAAGAGTACTCTGGTTCATCAAACTGGGATAGCTCAGTTCATCTTCCTGTATGGGTTCTGGAAACTGAGAAAAATGCAATAGAGGGGCGTATTGAAGAATGGGCGAACCTATTTGAATCTTGTGGTGCAGACATTCATTCTCTTGCATTAGCTTTGCAAAAACCACTCCGTCCACTGTGGATATCACAAAATACACGTATATGGTTGAATGAAGTACCAGATCATCAGTTATGGGACTTCACTCCCATCATATTAGTTTCAGCATCTGCATCTGGTGCAGTGGCTACGCAAAGGACGGCGTCAGAATTCAGTTGGCGCTATATTCCTGGTGCAGGAGATGATGAAGAGAGTTGGGCACGTGGTCTAACTCCTACATTATTTTGGAAGCATTCGTACGATCTACTTGATGGTGGACCAGATCTTTGTAATCAATTAGTTGCCGATATTGTTGAAAAGGATAGGGTTTACCGTGCACAGAGGGGTGAACATTCTCCACAAGTTATAGTTAAGCATGTAAAGTGCTCAAGCCATGGACTCGAACCCTACACGGGAGATCATACAATTATCGCACAACCTATGAACTCAAACCCTTCTACTATTGCTCCAGCAAATACACAATACTCCAATGGTGGTCATGTAGTCTTCTGGATTGGGACATCAAACCTTGCAGTAGGATCTACCATGCAAGGTATACTGATTAACTGTGCACCATCTTTAATAGTATTGTTCATTAGGAAATAAAAATTAGTTGACATGGCAAAGAACCTTAATGATAGTGTTTCTTATGTCCCTTTATGTAGTTGCAGATGGCTTGGCTGATATGGATTGCATATTGAACTGTGACAGCACATCAAGATTGCCTCCTAGTTCATCAGAAGAGTCTTACCTTGAGCTACCTATTGTGGTTAGTGATATTGTTTTAACCCTTTGCATTTCCTCTTTATTCAGACATCAACTTCTATATTTCCGTTTTGCAGGGTTCCAAGGATGAGCGATTTTCTTTGTTGAAAAATCTTCCTAAAGCAGTTAGCTTTGCAAAGAAAAATCTAATCGCAAGGAGAAAAATGCTGCTATGTTGTCAAAATGGTGAGTTGACAAAGTTCACCTACCAAAAGAAAATATTGCATGCACTTTCCTTTTACCGTGTAGAAAACTATACCATTTGTGAACACGTTATTATTATAAATAATCCCTTTAGGACTATCTTTTTCAAATACCAGCATCTAAACTTTTAAAGCTTGAGTGCACACAACACTGCTAAACTCTAAAACCAGACAAATCTAGTTTCGACTATTTCAAAGAGTGTTTAGATGTCTTACCATCTTTTTTCTGCCACGTGACCTCTACATCATCGCGTGAGTTGAGTGCAAATTTTAGTCCCAAAATTTTCTAGATTGAAAACATTTGGTCATATTTATAATTTTATTTTTTATTCTTTTGAACTTGGAAAATCAGGAGAATTTTTATTTTTGTTTTTGGGGCTTGTTTTTTTAAATAAACTTATAAAAGACCCGACTCTTATATTTGCAAGCTTTTTTTGGATGATCTAGAGGTACTGTGGCATACAGCAGGCAGCATGTCATCTAAAACCACTTTGAAATAGTCAAAACTGCTACTCTACCTTATTTTCAGAGCTGAGGTTTATATTTAACCGGTTTTAGAGTTTAGGGTAGTCAGGCAGTTTAGGGATGCAAAATACACTCCCCACCCGCATTTTTTATAAAAAGAATAATCCTTTTTGGTTCTGTCGGTGGAGCAAGTGCGCTAGAGTGGCTCCCTTTGCCGGCTGTTAAATGGTGCCACGCCAATGTTCATTGGCCACGCTACAGACCATGCATGATGTGGCCCAAACGAATTAAACTTTAGACTCCCATGGTGGCAAGTAAATGCCACATCACCAAGTGTCGTGTGACAACCACAAGTCATTTTTGGTAATTTGTTAGGGTGGGCTTTGTTTGATAAATATTTGTTCGAATAATGTTATTTAGCAAAAAGGTTGTCTGCGCCTGTTAGCTTAACTCTTCTTTTACCTGCCCTTTCAGGAGAAGATATAAGCATTTGTGTAGCCTTGGCAATAATCACACGGTTATTCAGTGACACTGGTAAGCATAATCCTGAATGCAATTATATAGTTATTGATTTCAAGAGTAAATAGGGATCCTGTTCTTATTTGTCTGCATAGCTGCATGACATACAAATTTATTTTTCTGCGCTCATTTCTAACCATGGATAACCATAATGCAATCAATTTTTTTAATACTGGGTAGGTGCTCTGTAGAACTATATATACTTTGAGTAAGTCATGTCTATTCATCTTGAACTAATCAGTATGTATTTATCTAAAGGGTGCTTTGACTGCGGCGAATCTTTTATGAGAAGAGACATCACCAAGTTGGAGATGAGGAAGAGGCTGGTGTTCATTTGCAAATACGCCGTTAATGCGCGGCCATCTAGGGGAAACTTGAGGCAGGTCTATGGTTTTCTATGCAACGAAAAGGAACAGCTGCCCCGTTAGTTCTGTGGAAAAATGCATCCAATGAGGCATTCGTTCTGATCAGTTGCCGCAGAATAGCCAGGTTTGGGCTTGTAGTTGATTCTTGTGTGTTCTTCATTCTCCAGTGATCTTCTAGTGTCTGAAGAATTAATGATCACTAGTTGTCCTTGGAATAGCTCAAGCAACACCGTCCAGATGGACCCCATACTGATCAACATTTCTTCATTTGAATGAAAACCAGTTATGTACTGGCAACAGCCAAATTCCCAAGTTACTTTTTTGAAGTTTATAGTCGTATATGTACATACAAATTAATAGGTAAATCTGAAATGTGAAAAACTTAACAATACTAGATAGAAACCTTGAATAGATTGATGAATGATGATAATGATGCAGCCGAGGTCATAAGATGAGTCAGTACATGATGTCTGTGTACTAAAGGATCATCTGTCAAAGGAGATTTTACAGGTAATTAGCAAGGCGGGCTTGGCTTATTAGAACTGGTAGGATAATTCCTTGGGCTTTGGTTACTCTGCTCCGAATTTTTTAGAACCCTTTGAGAAGCATCCAAGGGGTTCTCAATAAAACATAAAAGTAAAAACCTTCATTTCATGAAGGTTTTATTTTATGTCATTGCTTGAAAAATGTTTTTATATTACGAGACGGGGGAAGTAGGTGTTATTGTAAACAAAATGTAGTAGTGGCTTCATGAAAGCCTAGAGTCTTCAGTTGATCCAGTAGTACTTGGAATTATATTTCATTCCAAAATGAACTATTAATCTGCTAATAAGGGTTGACGGATGGCACAAGTCTAGAGGCGATGATCCGACATGTACAAATATTATGAGGAGATAACGGACCACTTAAATTTATATCACGGACACACTTAATTAGTAGCATCCTCACTGGGGTCATGAATACGTACGATAAGACTGCTCTGGAATATGCTTTGCCATTGCCAACGATACGCAACGTGGAAAATGTTCTCAAAGCAAATATTTGGAAGGATAAACACTACATGATTTGGAGTAAAATACAGAAAGTTGAGATTATCACTTCTACACTCCGTTTGGATGTAGACATTGGGAGGCTTGGTATTGAATTGGAGCAATGCCAAATCACACAGGACATTGATATTGATATTGAATGTGAATTCTGCTGTTTGGATGTCAAGTAATTGGGACTTGACATTCCGAGAGGGTGGTTCAATTCCATGGCTTGTTTGGATGGTCATAAGTTGCATTGGAATTGCTCATTTGTTACTGGATCTACATTGTACATTGTTCTATTGATTGAAACTAAATTTTATACAGAAAATGATCTGACAGTATGCAACTGCACAATAATTAAGTAATTAGGCATCCATCACTTGTACATCATATCAATCTACCTCAGGTGAAAATTGCACTACTAATCCAGATCTACTCCCTCCGTCCCATAATGTAAGACGTTTTTTGACACTACACTAGAGTCAAAAAACGTCTTACATTATGGGACAGAGGGAGTACATGACAAGTGAAGATACATACCTTGAATCGGGTTGCTGATGGGGATCCATACACCCACCGAATTAGGGATTAGAGGGGAATTTTAGGGATTAGGGTTCTGACCAAGGGGAGGGGCGGCTGCCATGGGGATTCAGGCGCTTGAAGGGAGGGGGCGCTCGTCATGGTAGGCAAGAGGCAGCCGCCACAGCCGCAGGGTGGGACCTCCTCGGACCTCGGTCGCCATGACGGGGAACAACGGACAGTGGGGAGCGTTCTCCATGGCGGGCAAGAAGAAGACTTGGTATGGATCGACCTTCGTTGGGAGAAGAGAGGAGGAGGACGGAGAAGTCAGTCGCCCGCGCCGCCGTCTCCTGAGTCGCGCCGCTTCTCCTCTCCAGCGCATGTTTCTTTTCCTCGAGCGGGACGAAGCGGTAAGTGGGGCGGGGGGCTGCACGCTACCGAATACCAAGGAAAACCGAGCGGTGAGGCTCCGAATTGGAAAAGGGGAGGCACGCGTCTTGCCGCGGATGGGCCAATATCTTGGTCCGTTTCCTAGTCTGAATACCAAGACCATCTGAACAATGGCATTCGGGTCTAACCAATGCTAACATCAAATTCAGAGGCCCAATGTCTATATCCGAACGAGGCGTTAATATTTTCAATGTTTGTAGTTCAAAAAGCTTAATGAAATATTAGTGAACTCAAACATTTTCAATGTAGTTCTAAAGCTTAATAAAATATTAGTTTGTTTAACGGAGCAGCTCCAAGCATGGCAAGAGGGCTGGACACTGCCGGGAGATTGCAGCTCAGGGGGTCTCTTTTCCTTGACTGCCCCGCCCTTGGAGCTTAGAGCATCTCCACTCGAAAAAATCGGCGTGAAGGGGTTCGGGTTCCCAGCCAACCCTCCAAGGTTGCCCCCCAGCCGATTTCAGCCCAGTTTCTACGTAAATTGGCTCACTTTCAGCACAAATTGACCTAATTTCGATCCATATTCGGCCTGCTTCGGCACAAATTCAACATAAACTAATTTTAATCACAGAGTTCTTCACAAAAATCAACACAAAACAAATAGTTAAACAAATCCATACAAATCAAATAGTTCGACAAAGAAAAACTCCGGCAGAACAGCTTCGCCGGAGCCCTAGATTGGTTCCGCCTCGTGGCGGCAGAGTTTCATCCCGTGAGCTTGCCTATGATTTTTTCCAGGACGAAAGACTCCATATAGCCAAAGATGGGCATCAGAGGGCTGCCAGGGGGCCCACGAGGCAAGGGGCGCGCCCAGGGGGTAGGGCGCGCCCCCCACCCTCGTGGATGGTGGGTGGCCCCTCTCTGGTACTTCCTTCGCCCAATATTTTTTATATATTCTGAAACGTGCTCCCGTGAAGTTTCAGGACTTTTGGAGTTGTGCAGAATAGGTCTCTAATATTTGCTCCTTTTCCAACCCAGAATTCCAGCTGCCGGCATTCTCCCTCTTCATGTAAACCTTGTAAAATAAGAGAGAATAGGCATAAGTATTGTGACATAATGTGTAATAACAGTCCATAATGCAATAAATATCAATATAAAAGCATGATGCAAAATGGACGTATCAGCCCACGCCTGGGGTGCGGTGTTGTCAAGCGTGCACTAGATTCCGGAATCCTCCGCTATGAACACCGTGACAAGACGTGACCATTACAGGCCGGCCGGCCCCCATTTATTACAGCGGCCATTTAACCTACCCTTGTGTCTCTTCAACCTTTCGATCGCGCCCCACCATTGCAAGAAGCACACCCACCATGAGAATTCTTAGAGGGTATCCTGGTGCGCGGCTCCAATGGCGCTCCGAGCGGCTGCCGATGACGAGCAGCAGTTCACCATGCGTGCCGTGGTGGACACCCACAGAAGGTTCATGGATCTCTCGGTGGTGTACACCAATGACCCGGTCTGGGCGGAGCACTCCATCCACATCATGGATCTGTTGCTTGCCGAGGAGAAGTACAAGGTGGTCGGGTTTGACCTCGAGTACACCCGCGCTCGTGCCGGGTCTCGTCCCAAGGTCGTTGTCGCCCAGATGTGTGTGCGCCACCACGTCCTCGTCTACCACTACTGCCTGGCCATAAGGCCTTGTGAGCGTTTCGCCAGGTTTGTCAGCAGCCCTCACTACATGTTCGCTACGGTGGACATCACCAACGATGTAAAGACGCTCGAGAATTCGCGCATCGCCTGCTAGAATCTTGTCGACATCCAGGGCCAATACAAGATCAGGGGCAGCAAGGAGCATGAGAAGGACTCACTGGTTCACCTCGCCGAGGCCATCATCGACCCCTACTACAGAGACATGAAGGATTCGTGCAACAAGGAAAACGTGCACGCACTCGCCCGATGGAGAAACTCGACAAAGCTCACGTCGTGTACGCTGCCAAGGAGGCGACACGAGCTACGCACATGTACAAAGCGGATCGCTGACATGATTTAAGTCCTCCTTCCCCAAAACGGTCAGGGATCCAGCCGGAAGCAGAGCAATGACAAGCGTCGTCGCAACAATAAGTAGATGATTAGATCCTCGTTTCTCCTACTTTAGTATGCATGTAATTGCTTTCTTTGGTATGTGGAAATGTTATGTGTGTAGTCATTTGTGTAATTGTATGCTTAATTTGGTTATGCAATGCTGTCTTTTTAAGTATATATGTTGATGCTATAGACAGAGCGTAGATGTTGTGCGGACAAAGAAAATCGCATCGCACACGGACTAAACAATGGAACCCGTCGGTGATGTTTTCATCAATCACCCACAATTGTATACCAGCAATCGTTTGCTCACAACACACATGGCTTGTTAGTAGTAATCGTCTGTGTTGTTATCGGTCTTCGCACACGTCTCCGATTACAGACCTGTTTGCCTCGTATCACACACATCTTGTTCATTTGAACCGTTTATGTTCTCATGTCTCAACGCGAACAGATCATCTGAGTGAACCGCATGCCGTATATCACACACACCTTTGATCTGGCTGACCGTTTTTTTTGTGTTGCCTAATCACAAACAGTTCATCTGAGTGAACCGTATGTTGTGTATCGCACATGCCTTCATCTGGCTGCCCATTTCTTTTGTTCCTCCTCATCGCAAACAGTTCATTGAATTGAACCGTATGCCCTTCATCGCACACGCAAATAAAACCTGAACCGTGTTTGATGCATCCGTCATCGCAAACGTTTTACACATTTCTGACGGTTTTCATACAGCACCATTTGTGATTATTGCATCGCAAACAGTTTCTCGAAGGGTCTCTGATCGTAGTGTCGCGTTAGCAGCATCCTGCAGTAGTACCGGCGCACCCAATGGGTTGTTGACTCGCCCTCTTCTTGGGCACATGCATCGAAATCCACAATCAACATGGGCTGCTTGCACATATCTTTAAAATTCTGGATAAATCAGGCATTTAACTCGGCCCACGACCCAATGGAATTGGCAGGCAGCCCCTTTAACCAAGTACGGGTCGTCCCATCCAGCATCATAGTGAAGTACTTGGCACACGCAGCATCACTGACCTCCAACAGTTCCATGGCCATCTCGTAACTTTCAATCCACGCCTCAGGGGGTAAGTCGGTTGTATAGTTAGGCACCTTACGAGGTCCTTTGAAATCCTTGGGCAAACGTTCATTCCGCAGAGCTGGTACTAAACATGGTACGCCCGTAGTTCTAGAGGTCACGCCTGCCTCCACCGAAGTTGTTGGATAAGCCGGAGATGGTTGACGGGCCGCGTGCTGAGCCGCCAGCTCAGCCTCCCGACGTGTTCTATCCTGATCCATCAGGGCCTGAGTATTAACACCACCACGCGCCGGGTCATGTCCACGGGGCGGGTTACGGTGCTACTCACTGCTTGATACGGCCGGGGAGTCCACGTGCCTGCTATAACTCCGGCTTGGACGTGGAGTTGAGTGAATTCTCTCACGACTGTAAGAATAAGCCTCCTGCTGTACCAGTGCTGTCTGAAGAAGCTCTCTAGCCCTCTGTGTGTCGATCGAAGCTGAAGACTCACCTTCAACTGGGATGGTCGCCAATCGTGTTGCCGCAGTGACCATGTTATCCAACGGGTTAGAATAATGACCCGGTGGCGTCGGCACATACTGTGGTGGGGTATTATTCACACGAGGTGGATCTGTCATGCGTGGCTGAGCCGACGCCCCAGTCCTAGGTGTGGCTGTCGCCCGGTTTACCTCTGGCGGATCACTGGTCCCTACACCAGGTGTGTTGAAGAGGTTCCTTGCCTCGTAAACCGGAGGCAGACGACTCCGGTGTCTTCTCCTCATGACTTTGTTTGAAGCGCTCTGATCCAACGAGATCCGAAAGGAATCAGCCTGGATCCGTTGTGCATGAGCATCCAGAGCAGCTCGCTCCGCAGTCATCCTCGCGTCCTCAGCCGCCAGATGCTCCTTAGTCTGAGCTATCTCATCTCGCAGTTTCTCAACTTCCGCGTTATGCTGAGTTCGATTTGCCAGATTAACTTCTGTTGTTAACAATGTTGTTAAGGTGTCCAATAAGTCGGTCAAAACCTGAGCCGGCAGGCGCACAGGGCCTCCTGCCCCGGTAGCCAGTGCTACTGCTGACCCAGAAATTATTTCCGCCGCAATTGAAGAATTCTACACTGGCTGTGTACCGGCCATGAAGATCGCAACCCTACTCGGCGGCTCATAGGGGTCTGGAATACTGTCGCCATCGGAATAGCCCCCAAGCCGGCTGTCTTGCAGCTGATACAATGACTTGGTTTCACCAGTGGATGACTCATCATCAGAGTAAACGACCGTCTCACCATCGGACATAGATCTATCCTCAGATTCCGCCCCATGGATGAATCCCACGAAGGCACGTTTCACGGCGGGCTGAACTCAGGTGGGTCACGCACGCTGAGCCGTCTCGATGATGTCGGTGCAGATGTCCAGCTCAGGGCCCGGTTCACCGATCTTGCCGATGAAAACATGAATTCCGCCGAAGGGGACCCGCACCAGACTCAATTGAGCCGCCTCGTGGCCCCACCTGCATCGTCGATGTAGAGCTTACCTCGGCGACTCTTGGTCATCTGGCCCACAGCGTATCCCTTGATCCCTTCGAAGTTGCCCTTCAAGAACTCAAAACCACTGTGTGCTGGCCCCACGGTGGGCGCCAACTGTCGTGGAATTGTCATGGCAGATGTCCTAGCAAAAAGACTTAGTCGTGGAGCCATCGCAACAGGGTTAGCTTAAAGGTGTTAAACGGGACAAAGGACACAAGGAGTTTATACTGGTTCGGCCCCTTGCAGCGAAGGTGAAGGCCTAATCCAGTTTGAGGTGGTATTGCTTATGTCTCGATTACCAGGGAGCGAATACGCTTGACCTGGCTTTTGATCTGTTGTTTTTTGCCCTAAGTCGTCGTCGGGTCGTCCCTTTATATACACAGGTCGACGCCCAGCGGCTTACAGAGTCCCGGCCGGCTCATAAACAATGTGTCCGGCTCGATGACTAATTGTACATGCCTTATCATACACATTACACAAATATGACGGTTTACACTTGTTTGGGCCTTAAGTCGTCTTTGGGATTTAGGCCTTCAATGAGTTTGCGTAATGAACTACCATCTTAAGCATCTTCATGGGCTTTGTCTTGATGAACCGCCAGGGGCTTAACCCGGCCCCTCCTGGGCGGGTTAACCCAATAGTTGTATTCCCAACAAGCCTCGTCCTCATCCAATCTTCTGCAACACACACAGAGAGTGTCACACTCAATGCCTCTCCGCTTAAGGGCCAGCTTAAAAGGTAGGCTATCGTGAGCAAGACGCCACATGAACTATTGGATCTTTGGCTGACAGGGCAAGCTCCATATTTCCTTCCATTCCCAGTCTCTCAGAATTGGGGTTGATGTCGTCGGCAGATCCATGTCCCTTTCTTGGATGTACACTTTATATGCTAACTAACCGAAAACCGGCCCTTGCTATCAAAATGCCAAGCATAAAAGTCCTCAATACCTTCTTGTACCGGAGTTGCCAGGATAATTCTTGCTTCATCCTCTTAGAATATATCCCTAATCAATAGCTCATCTCCCCTCAGGGTATCAGGGCCCATGAGTTCATTAACTCTAGTTAACACACATTGGCCTCGTGGTGTCATGGGTGTTCTCACAGTATCCCTCGCCAACCATGGATCGCTCCATATGTTAACCAAAGCGCTATCCCCAGTTCTGTTGGAAATATGCCCTAGAGGCAATAATAAATTAGTTATTATTATTATATTTCCTTGTTCATGATAATCGTTTATTATCCATGCTATAATTGTATTGATAGGAAACTCAAATACATGTGTGGATACATAGACAACACCATGTCCCTAGCAAGCCTCTATTGGCTAGCTCGTTGATCAATAGATGGTTACGGTTTCCTAACCATGGACATTGGATGTCATTGATAACGGATCACATCATTAGTAGAATGATGTGATGGACAAGACCCAATCCTAAGCCTAGCACAAAGATCATAGTTCGTATGCTAAAGCTTTTCTAATGTCAAGTATCTTTTCCTTAGACCATGAGATTGTGCAACTCCCGGATACCGTAGGAATGCTTTGGTGTACCAAACGTCACAACGTAATCGGGTGACTATAAAGGTGCACTACGGTATCTCCGAAAGTGTCTGCTGGGTTGGCATGAATCGAGATCGATTTGTCACTCCGTAAACGGAGAGGTATCTCTGGGCCCACTCGGTAGGACATCATCATAATGTGCACAATGTGACCAAGGGGTTGATCACGGATGATGTGTTACGGAACGAGTAAAGAGACTTGCCGTAACGAGATTGAACAAGGTATCGGGATACCGACGATCGAATCTCGGGCAAGTACAATACCGCTAGACAAAGGGAATTGTATACGGATCAATTGAGTCCTTGACATCGTGGTTCATCCGATGAGATCATCGTGGAACATGTGGGAGCCAATATGGGTATCCAGATCCCGCTATTGGTTATTGACCGGAGAACGCCTCGGTCATGTCTACATGTCTCCCGAACCCGTAGGGTCTACACACTTAAGGTTCGATGACGCTAGGGTTATAAAGGAAGTTTGTATGTGGTTACCGAATGTTGTTCGAGTCCGGATGAGATCCCGGACGTCACGAGGAGTTCGGAATGGTCCGGAGGTAAAGATTTATATATGGAAAGTTGTTGTTCGGGTTCCGAAAAGTTCGGGTTTTTCGGTATTGTACCGGAAGCTTCGGAAGGTTCCGGAGGATTCGGAGGGGTCCAGAGGTCCGGAAATTGTTCCACCACGTCCAATACAGTAGCATGGGCTGTAAGGGGCGCCCTAGCCTTAATGGGCCAGGGCACCAGCCCCCAAGGCCCATGCGCATGGGAAGGGGGAACCCCTAGGGGAGGGCCTCCACTTGACTTGGGAGGCACTCCTCCCCTCTGGCCGCCCCAAGTCCCATCTAGGGTTGGCCGCACCCCTTGGGGTGGAAAACCCTAAAGGGGCGCAGCCCCTTTCCCCTATATATACTTGAGGTTTTGGGCTGCCCAACACACATGAGAACCTCTCCTCTTGGTGCAGCCCCGCCTCCTCCTCCTCCTCTCCCTTGGTGCTTGGCGAAGCCTGCGGGATTGCCACGCCTCCACCACCACCACGCCATTGTGTTGCTGCTGGATGGAGTCTTCCTCAACCTCTCCCTCTCTCCTTGCTGGATCAAGGCATGGGAGACGCCACCGGCTGTACGTGTGTTGAACGCGGAGGTGCCGTCTGCTCGGCACTAGGATCTCCGGTGATTTGGATCACGACAAGTACGACTCCTTCAACCCCGTTCTCTTGAACGCTTCCGCTTAGCGATCTACAAGGGTATGTAGATGCACTCTCCTTCCCTCGTTGCTAGATTCTCCATAGATTGATCTTGGTGATGCGAGAAAATTTTGAATTTCTGCTCGCTCCCCAACAAAGGGCATCATGAGCTAGGTCTATTGCGTAGATTCTTTGCACGAGTAGAACACAAAGTAGTTGTGGGCGTTGATTTTGTTCAATATACTTACCGTTACTAGTCCAATCTTGTTTCGACGGTATTGTGGGATGAAGCGCCCGGACCGACCTTACACGCATTTCGTGAGACAGGTTCCACCGACCGACATGCACTTGGTGCATAAGGTGGCTAGCGGGTGCCGCCTCCCATTTTAGTCGGAACGGATTCGATGAAAAGGGTCCTTATGAAGGGTAAATAGCAATTGGCATATCACGTTGTGGTTTTATGAGGTAAGAAACGTTTTGCTAGAAACCCATAGCAGCCACGTAAAACATGCAAACAACAATTAGAGGACGCCTAACTTTTTTTGCAAAGGTATGCTATGTGATGTGATATGGCCAAGAAGAATGTGATGAATGATATGAGATGTATGAGATTGATCATGTTCTTGTAATAGGACTCACGACTTGCATGTCGATGAGTATGACAACCGGCAGGAGCCATAGGAGTTGTCTTTATTTATTGTATGACCTGCGTGTCATTAAACAACGCCATGTAATTACTTTACTTTATTGCTAACCGTAGCCATAGTAGTAGAAGTAATAGTTGGCGAGACAACTTCATGAAGACACGATGATGGAGATCATGGTGTCATGCCGGTGACGATGATGATCATGGAGCCCCGAAGATGGAGATCAATGGAGCTATATGATATTGGCCATATCATGTCACTACTATATAATTGCATGTGATGTTTATTATGTTTATGCATCTTGTTTACTTAGAACGACGGTAGTAAATAAGATGATCCCTTACACAAATTTCAAGAAGTGTTCTCCCCGATCGCACACCGTTGCTACAGTTCGTCGCTTCTAAGCACCACGTGATGATCGGGTGTGATGGATTCTTACGCTCACATACAACGGGTGTAAGACAGATTTACACAGCAAAAACACTTGGGGTTAACTTGACGAGCCTAGCATGTGCGACATGGCCTCGGAACACGAGAGACCGAAAGGTCGAGCATGAGTCGATAGTAGATACGATCAACATGAAGATGTTCACCGATGATGACTAGTCCGTCTCACGTGATGATCGGACACGCCTAGTTGACTCGAATCATGTAATCACTTAGATGACCGAGGGATGTCTATCTGAGTGGGAGTTCATAAGATGATCTTAATTATCTTGAACATAGTCAAAAGACCTTTTGCAAATTATGTCGAAGCTCGCGCTTTAGTTCCACTGCTTAGATATGTTCCTAGAGAAAATATAGTTGAAAGTTGAAAGTAGCGATTATGCGGACAGAGAAAGCTTATGTCCTTAATGCACCGCTCGGTGTGCTGAACCCTAAACGCCGCTTTGTGGATGTTGCGAACATCGGACATACACGCTTTTGATAACTACGTGATAGTTCGCTTAAACGGTTTAGAGTTGAGGCACGAAAGACGTTTTCAAAATGTCGCGAACATATGAGATGTTTCGAGGGCTGAAATTGGGATTTCAGGCTCGTGCTCACGCCAAGAGGTATAAGACCTCCGACGATTTTCTTAGCCTGCAAACTAAGGGAGAAAAACTCAATCGTTGAGTTTGTGCTCAGATTGTCTGAGTGTAACAATCACTTGAATCGAGTGGGAGTTGATCTTCCTGAGATAGTGATGTTTCTCCCAAGACATTGCCACCAAGCTACTAGAGCTTCGTGATGAACTATAACATATCGTGGGATAGATATGATGATCCTTGAAGTGTTCGCGATGTTTGACACATAAAAGTAGAAGTCAAGTAGGAGCATCAATTGTTGATGGTTGATGAAACCACTAGTTTCAAGAAGGGCAAGGGCAAGAAGGGCACTTCATGAAACGGCAAATCAGTTGTTGCTCGGTGAAGAAACCCAAGGTTGAACCCAAACCCGAGACTAAGTGCTTCGTAATAAGGGAACAGCCATCGGAGCAGAATTACCCTAGATTCATGGTAGATAAGAAGGCAGGCAAGGTCGATAGAAGTATATTTGATATACATTATGTTAATGTGTACTTTACTAGTACTCCTAGTAGCACCTGTGGTATTAGATACCGGTTCGGTTGCTAAGTGTTGGTAACTCAAATAAAAGAGCTACGGAATAAACGAAGACTAGCTAAAGGTGAGTGACGATATGTGTTGAAGTGTTTCCAAGTTTGATTTGATCAAACATCGACGCCCCTCTACCATCAAGATTGGTGTTAAACCTAAATAATTGCATTTGGTGTTTATGCTGAGCATAGACATGATTGGATTATGTCTATCGCAATACGGTTATTCATTTAAGGAGAATAATGGTTACTCTATTTATTTGAATAATACCTTCAATGGTCTTGCACCTAAAAGAATGGTTTATTGAATCTCGATCGTAGTGATACACATTTTCATGCCAAAAGTATAAGATAGTAATGATAGTACCACTTACTTGTGGCACTGCCATGTAAGTCATATTGGTGTAAAAGCATGAAGAAGCTCCATGTTGATGGATCTTTGGACTCACACGTTTTGAAAAGTTTGAGACATGCTAACCATGTCTATTGGTGTATACGCATGTTGAAACTCCATGCATATGGACCGCTTGGACTCACTTGATTTTGAATCACTTGAGACATGCAAATCATACCACATGGGCAAGATGACCTAAAAGCCTCCGCTTTTGAGAAGATGGAACAAGATAGCAACTTGTTGAAGTAACACATTTTGATGTGTGCAGTCCAATGAGTGCCGAGGCATGCAATGAATATCGTTATGTTCTTACTTCACGATGATTCGAGTAGATGAAACACAAGTCTGAATTATTGAAAGGTTCAAGTAATTTCAGGTGAAGTTGAAAGATCGTCGTGACAAGAGGATAAAATATCTATGATATGATCATAGAGATAAATATCTGAATTACGAGTTTGGCACAGAATTATGACATTGTGGAAATTGTTTCACAACTAATACAGCCTGGAACACCATAGTGTGATGGTGTGTCCGAACATCATAACTGCATCCTATTGGATATGATGCATACCATGATGTCTCTTATCGAATTACCACTATTGTTCATGGGTTAGGCATTAGAGACAACCGCACTCACTTTAATAGGGTACCACGTAATTCCGTTGAGATGACACCGTATGAACTATGGTTTAGAGAAACCTAAGCTGTCATTTCTTAAAAGTTTGGGGCTACGATGCTTGTATGAAAAAGTTTCAGGTTGATAAGCTCGAACCCAAAGCGGATAAAATACATCTTCATAGGACACCCAAAACAATTGGGTATACCTCCTAATTCAGATCCGAAAGCAATAGGGATTGTTTCTTGAATCGGGTCCTTTCTTGAGGAAATGTTTGTCTCGAAAAGTTGAGTGGGAGGATGGTGGAGACTTGATGAGGTTATTGAACCATCACTTCAAATAGTGTGTAGCAGGGCACAGGAAGTTGTTCCGTGGCACCTACACCAATTGAAGTAGAAGCTATGATAGTGATCATGAAGTTTCGATCAAGTCACTACCGAACCTCGTGGGGCGACAAGGACGCGTCGCTTGTGGTGGTACGGTGATCCTGTCTTGAAGGTCATGTTACTAGACAACAATGAACCTACGAGCTATGGAGAAGCGATGGTGGGCCCAAATTCCGACAAATGGTTAGAAGCCATGAAATCCGAGATAGGATCGATATATCGTAACAAAGCATGGACTTTGGTGGACTTGCCCAATGATCGGCAAGTCATTGAGATAAATGGATCTTTAAGAAGAAGACGGACGTGGATGGTAATGTCACCATCTATGAAGCTCGACTTGTGGCGAAGAGTTTTCACAAGTTCAAGGAGTTGACTACGATGAGATTTTCTCATCCGTAGCGATGCTTAAGTCCGTCGGAATCATGTTAGCATAAGCTGCATTTATGAAATCTGGCGATGGATGCCAAAACGAGTTTCCTTACCGCCAGTAAGGAAAGGTTGTATGTGATACAATCGAAAGTTTTGTCGATCCTAAGGATGCTAAAGGTATCTTGGCTCCAATGATCCTTTCTAAGGACCGGAGTAAGCATCTCGGAGTTGGAATGTGCGCTTTGATGAGATGATCAAAGATTTTGGGTTTATACAAAGTCTATGAGAAACTTATATTTCCAAAGAAGTGAGTGGGAGCACTATAGAATTTCTGATGAGTATGTGTCGTTGACATATAGATGATCAGAAATGATGTAGAATTTCTGTAAAGCATATAGGGTTATTTGAAAAGTGTTTTCAAGTGAAAACCTGGATTAAGCTACTTGAACATTGAGCATCAAGATCTATGAGGATAGATAAAAACGCTCAATAGTACTTTCAAATGAGCACATACCTTGACATAATCTTGAAAGTGTTCAAGATGGATCACCAAAGAAGGAGTTCTTGCCTGAGTTGTAAGGTATGGAGTTAAGAGTTAAAAGCTCGACCACGGCAGAAAAGAGAGAAAGGATTTAAGGTCGCCCCTATGCTTCGTATATAGGCTCTATAGTATGCTATGCTTTGTGTACCGCACCGAAGTGTGCCTTGCCATGAGTCACTATAGTACAAGAATGATCCAGAATGGATCATTGGACAATGGTCAAAATTGTCCTTGGAGTAAATAAGGACATGTTTCTCGATTATGGAGGTGATAAAGAGTTCGGCGTAAAGGGTTACGCCGATGCAAGCTTTAACACCTATCCGAGTGACTCGAGTAGCAAACCGGATACATATAGTGGAGCAACCATTTGGAATAGCTTCAAGTGGAGCGTGGAAGCAGCATTTATAATATGACCTAGAAATTTGCAAAGCACACACGGATCTGAAAGGTTCGAGACCCGCTGACTAAAACCCGCTGACTAAAACCTTTCTCACAAGCAAAACATGATCAAACCTCGAACTCATTGAGCCTAAATCACATGATGATGTGAACTAGTTTACGACACTAGTAAACTCTTTGGGTGTTGGTCACATGGCGATGTGACCTATCGCTGTTAATCACATGACGATGTGAACTAGATTATTGACTCTAGTGCAAGTGGGAGACTGTTGGAAATATGCCCTAGAGGCAATAATAAATTAGTTATTATTATTATATTTCCTTGTTCATGATAATCGCTTATTATCCATGCTATAATTGTATTGATAGGAAACTCAAATACATGTGTGGATACATAGACAACACCATGTCCCTAGCAAGCCTCTATTGGCTAGCTCGTTGATCAATAGATGGTTACGGTTTCCTAACCATGGACATTGGATGTCATTGATAACGGATCACATCATTAGTAGAATGATGTGATGGACAAGACCCAATCCTAAGCCTAGCACAAAGATCATAGTTCGTATGCTAAAGCTTTTCTAATGTCAAGTATCTTTTCCTTAGACCATGAGATTGTGCAACTCCGGATACCGTAGGAATGCTTTGGTGTACCAAACGCCACAACGTAATCGGGTGACTATAAAGGTGCACTACGGTATCTCCGAAAGTGTCATTGGGTTGGCATGAATCGAGATCGATTTGTCACTCCGTAAACGGAGAGGTATCTCTGGGCCCACTCGGTAGGACATCATCATAATGTGCACAATGTGACCAAGGGGTTGATCACGGATGATGTGTTACGGAACGAGTAAAGAGACTTGCCGGTAACGAGATTGAACAAGGTATCGGGATACCGACGATCGAATCTCGGCAAGTACAATACCGCTAGACAAAGGGAATTGTATACGGATCAATTGAGTCCTTGACATCGTGGTTCATCCGATGAGATCATCGTGGAACATGTGGGAGCCAATATGGGTATCCAGATCCCGCTATTGGTTATTGACCGGAGAACGCCTCGGTCATGTCTACATGTCTCCCGAACCCGTAGGGTCTACACACTTAAGGTTCGATGACGCTTAGGGTTATAAAGGAAGTTTGTATGTGGTTACCGAATGTTGTTCGAGTCCCGATGAGATCCCGGACGTCACGAGGAGTTCCGGAATGGTCCGGAGGTAAAGATTTATATATGGAAAGTTGTTGTTCGGGTTCCGAAAAGTTCGGGTTTTTCGGTATTGTACCGGAAGCTTCGAAAGGTTCCGGAGGATTCGGAGGGGTCCAGAGGTCCGGAAATTGTTCCACCACGTCCAATACAGTAGCATGGGCTGTAAGGGGCGCCCTAGCCTTAATGGGCCAGGGGCACCAGCCCCCAAGGCCCATGCGCATGGGAAGGGGAAACCCTAAGGGGAGGGCCTCCACTTGACTTGGGAGGCACTCCTCCCCTCTTGGCCGCCCCAAGTCCCATCTAGGGCTGGCCGCACCCCTTGGGGTGGGAAACCCTAAAGGGGGCGCAGCCCCCCTTTCCCCCTATATATACTTGAGGTTTTGGGCTGCCCAACACACATGAGAACCTCTCCCTCTTGGTGCAGCCCCGCCTCTCCTCCTCCTCCTCTCCCTTGGTGCTTGGCGAAGCCTGCTGGATTGCCACGCCCTCCACCACCACCACGCCTGTTGTGTTGCTGCTGGATGGAGTCTTCTCAACCTCTCCTCTCTCCTTGCTGGATCAAGGCATGGGAGACGCCACCGGCTGTACGTGTGTTGAACGCGGAGGTGCCGTCTGCTCGCACTAGGATCTCCGTGATTTGGATCACGACGAGTCACGACTCCTTCAACCCCGTTCTCTTGAACGCTTCGCTTAGCGATCTACAAGGGTATGTAGATGCACTCTCCTTCCCTCGTTGCTAGATTCTCCATAGATTGATCTTGGTGATGCATAGAAAATTTTGAATTTCTGCTACGTTCCCCAACAAGTTCTGTAAATAAGGCCCTCCTTCAATAGTGCTACTCCCTTTAGTATGCTCCGCCAAGTGTATGAGATCCCCGGGTGTGGCACTGCTTCAAGTATAGATGAGTTGGGGAAGTAACGTGCCTTCAGTACACGAGCGCACAAGGACTCAGGATTCATCAACATGCGCCATGCATGCCGGGCCAACATCGCAATATTAAATCCAAATATATCCCTAAACCCCATGCCCCCCTCCTTTTTAGGTTTTGTCATCAGCTCCCAACTGAACCAATGCATGGTATTTGTTTTCTCTTGCTTTGCCCACTAGAACATGCATATCATACTACTAATTTCCTCACACAAAGTCTTTGTAAGATCAAAGCAGGACATGGCGAAAGTTGGAATGGCCTGAGCACATGCCTTAATGAGCACATCTTTTCCCATTTTAGAGAGTAACCTTTGCTGCCATCCCTGAATTTTCTGCCAAATTCGGTCCTTCAAGTACTCAAAAACTTGGTTCCTTGCCTGACCCATATACACTGGTAGCCCAAGGTAGCGTTATGTCTTTGCTTCCGCCCTAATGTTCAGTACATTTAGGACTTCTTGTTTCTGTTTCTGCTTGGTATTCTTGCTGAAAAGTACAGCCGACTTTTCATAGTTCACCACTTGACCCGAGCACACCTCATAAAGTGTTAGCACATCTTGCAGCACCCCGTCACTCTCACGCGTAGCTTTGATGAGTACCAATGAGTCGTCCGCAAAAAGTAGATGGTTGAAACTTGGGGCAGCATTACAAATTATGATTCCTTGAAGAGAGCCATCCAATTCTGCCTTATTAAGCAAACACGAGAAGTCTTCAACACATATAAGAAAGAGGTATGGATAGAGGATCTCCGTGACGTGACCCTCTATGTGGCACGATCACATCTGTAAGGCTCCCATTCACCTAAAAGGTACTCCCTCCGTTCCTAAATATAAGTCTTTCTAGAGATTCCAACAAGTGACTATATACGGAGCAAAATGAGTGAATATACACTTTAAAATATGTCTACATACATCAGTATGTTGTAGTCCATTTGATGTCTTAAAAGACTTATACGTATTTAGGAACAGAGGGAGTATATAAGAAATAGCTGGTTGGGTGTGACGGCTTCCGAGCTGAGCTGAGCTGAGCTGGTAGGCGTGAGCTCCCTGCCGGCTGCCACCCCGGCGCCGGCAGCCACCGCAACCGCCATCGCCCATGTGGGCTCAGCGTCCACTCTCGTGCCGTACGCCCCTGCCCGCGCACGGCAGCCACTTCACGGAGCTCCGCCGTGCAGCCGGGGGTCCCTTCTCGAACCCACATATTGTCCGTCCTCTCCCAAGGTACGCTGACCATCTGGTTTGCTTTCTTCGCTGGTGATCTCTGATCTGCAGCCCAGGCCATGCTTCCCTTCTTTCTTCTCTGCTCCGCTTAGTGCTCTTCCCCTCCTCTGGTTTCCGTTTTCCCGGGCTGCTCCGTATTTCTAGCCATGAACGACAGTAGCTTTGAGGATGCTATGTTGGCCAAGTACGGATGCGGCACGGTGGCGCCGGTAGCTGGTCCTCGCCGACCTGCCGGCGTCCTCGCCGTCATTCGCAACAAAGGTGTCTTTCTTGCCCCTAGCTTTTTCGCCTCCATGCTGGTCAGCTGGTTCGGTGGCTTCGCCAACGGCTACCGAGTTCGTCAACTCCAGCGTGGCTCCTTACTCTTCCAAGTTGCACATGCGTCCATCGCCAAGGAGATCGTGCTCCGTGATTCGTGGAGGTCGGGCATCATTGTGGTTGATATGTCTCTTTCCAGTTTGGCCCTTTCCGGTTGCCTGGAGGTGTCACGTCCTGTGTGTTCTGCATTCTCTGGGACGTGGCATCGAGTTTGGCGTGTCAACTCTCTTCTGCCATCGATCCTTGGTCCTGGGCCGGCCCCGTCCGCTTCGGACTCGGCTCGCAGCCTCTCGAGCGTTTCCTCCCCACGTGCCCAGGTTTTCGGGGGACAGAGTGGTGCTACGCGGGGCAGTGATGCCTATGGCAGCGCCCAGCTCGAGGGTCATCATTCATCTGCCAACCTCCCCTCCCCTAGCGCTGTCGCCACGCTAGCGCTGCCGCCGCACCAGGGCCAATCCTCGACCGTCTACGGCTCGAATCCTATGGGATCTGCTCGCAGCGCTTCGGCTGACCCTTCGTGCCCCAAGCCCGCCTCCCTGTCTGTGCATGGCGACGCGCCATACAAAAACGCCTTACTCTCTCCCGTGGCCAGACTGTCCACTCCCCCTGCCTCGCGAGCTGCGCCAAATCTGCTTTCTAGATTTGCTAAGCCTAAAGACCTGCACAAGCGATGTTTTCGTTGCCTCTCTTACAGTCATCATCGGCGGGATTGCAGGGATCCCGTCGTTTGCTGGTGTTGACGCCTAGTCGGTCATGTCAGCTCTCAATGATCTCTCCGCTCTCTGTGCTCACCCCCAACCCTCCTTTAAGTGCCGACTCCCTTGCCCGCAGCTCGCCACCACCTGCTTCCTCCTCTCTCACCCTCTACGCCCCGCTAGCGATCACAAGATCCCCTTCCCCATCCATGGAGCCCGTGGTGCATGGTCGCCCCACCTCCCTTGATGTCCACTACCTGAAAGTGCAACTATCCCTAGGTGGTTTTGGTAATTCATAACAACATATAGCTCATTGAGCTAATGCTATTCCAAGACAAATATTTCAGGAAAGCTCAATGAATGGCATGGCATGGATGATGAAAGTGGATCCCTCAAATTATTAAGGACAAAGGATTGGCTCAAGCTCAAAAGCTCAAGACTCTACATTTTACATTTTAGTGATCCAAGATCACATTGAGTCTATAGGAAAAGCCAATACTATCAAGGAGGGATGAGGTGTTGCTTAATGAGCCTCTTGCTTCATGTGCTTAGTGATATGCTCCAAAACCCTCAACTACTTTCTCACATCCACATATGACCTAAACCTAAAGTCAAAATCGGTCCTACCGATTCTTTCTATCCGCGCCACCGAAGTTCAAATGTCATAGCCACTGCAACAAACCCTAGGCAAATCGGTTTCACCGATAGGGATCTCGGTCTCACCGAGATGGGATTGTAATCTCTGCTTCCCTTCAGTAGCGTTTCGGTCTAACCGAAGTGAGCGATCGGTCCCACCGAGATTGCAATGTAAACTCTCTGCTTCCCTTTCAGAACTTTTCGGTCTCACCGAAAGAGCGAATCAGTCCCACCGAGTTTACGACCAACTCTCTCGGTTAGCTAATTACCAAAATCGGTCTCACCGAAGTTTGTGTAATCGGTCTCACCGAGATTACGTTATGCCCTAACCCTAACCATATCGGTCCTACCGAGTTGCATGTCGATCCCAATCAAAACCCTAACGGTCACTAGGTTTATCGAATCGGTCCGACCGAGTTTGTTGATTCGGTCCCACCGAGTTTGGTAAATTGTGTGTAACGGTTAGATTTTGTGTGGAGGCTATATATACCCTCCACCTCCTCTTCATTCGTGGAGAGAGCCATCGAACAAACCTACACTTCCAACTTACCAGCCTCGAGAGAGAACCACCTACTCATGTGTTGAGGCCAAGATACTCCATTCCAACCACATGAATCTTGATCTCTAGCCTTCCCCAAGTTGCTTTCCACTCAAATCTTCTTTCCACCAAATCCAAATCCTGTGAGAGAGAGTTGAGTGTTGGGGAGACTATCATTTGAAGCACAAGAGCAAGGAGTTCATCATCAACACACCATTTGTTACTTCTTGGAGAGTGGTGTCTCCTAGATTGGCTAGGTGTCACTTGGGAGCCTCCGACAAGATTGTGGAGTTGAACCAAGGAGTTTGTAAGGGCAAGGAGATCGCCTACTTCGTGAAGATCTACTGCTAGTGAGGCAAGTCCTTCGTGGGCGACGGCCATGGTGGGATAGACAAGGTTGCTTCTTCGTGGACCCTTCGTGGGTGGAGCCCTCCGTGGACTCGTGCAACCGTTACCCTTCGTGGGTTGAAGTCTCCATCAACGTGGATGTACGATAGCACCACCTATCGGAACCATGACAAAAACATCCGTGTCTCCAATTGCGTTTGAATCCTCCAAACCCTTCCCTTTACATTCTTGCAAGTTGCATGCTTTAAATTTCCGCTGCCTATATACTCTTTGCATGCTTGCTTGAATTGTGTGAAGATTGCTTGACTTGTGCAAAGATAGCTAAAATCTGCCAAAGCCTAAAATTGGGAAAAGGTTAAGTTTTTAATTGGTCAAGTAGTCTAATCACCCCCCTCTAGACATACTTCAAGGTCCTACACTACCCTATGGTCGCGGACCAAAACTCTCTCGTTTTCCTTGTCGACATCATCCCGCCCCACCCGGCTTTCTTGCCATGGCTTAAGCGCGTCCTCCGCTACCATCTTGGCATCTCTGCCGTTCGGTTCGCCGGTTGCTCCGTGGGCACCACCTTTGCTGTCTTCCAGCGTGAGTCCGTGAAGGCCGCCGCCCTGTGGGCCAGTCCAATCTGCCTTGGCAGCCGCAAGATTTGGATCCGGCCTCACAATGCCTTCTCCTTCTCCTACCGCCACGTCGTGAGCATTGATACATCCATTTTGCATCATGCTTTTATATCGATATTTATCGTTTTGTGGGCTGTTATTTCACGTTATGTCACAATACTTATGGCTATTCTCTCTTATTTTACAAGGTTTACATGAAGAGGAGAATGCCGCACCGGAATTCGGGCCGAAAAGGAGCAAATATTGGAGACCTATTCTGTGCAACTCCAAAAGTCCTGAAACTCCACGGAATATCTTAAAATAAATAAAGAAAAATCGTCGCCAAAGATGAAGGCCAGGGGGCCCACACCCTGCTCACGAGGGTGGCCCCCCCCATGGGGCGCGCCCCCTACCTTCTGGGCCCCCTGGTGGCTCTCCGATGCCCATCTTCTCCTATATGAAGTCTTTCGATGAGAAAAAAACCAAAGGCAACCTTTCGGGACGAGACTCCGCCGCCACGAGGCGGAACCTTGGCGGAATCAATCTAGGGCTCCGGCGGAGCTGTTCTGCCGGGGACACTTCCCACCGGGAGGGGGAAATCATCGCCATCATCATCACCAACGCTCCTCTCATCGGGAGAGGGCTATCTCCATCAACATCTTCACCAGCACCATCTCATCTCCAAACCCTAGTTCATCTCTTGTATCCAATTCTTGTCTCCAAGTCCGGGATTGGTGCTAGTAGGTTGCTAGTAGTGTTGATTACTCCTTGTAGTTGATGCTAGTTGGTTTACTTGGTGGAAGATCATATGTTCAGATCCTTTATGCATATTATTACCCCTCTGATTATGAACATGAATATGCTTTGTGAGTAGTTACGTTTGTTCCTGAGGACAAGGGAGAAGTCTTGCTATTAGTAGTCATGTGAATTTGGTATTCGTTTGATATTTTGATGAGATGTATGTTGTCTAGCCTCTAGTGGTGTTATGTGAACGTCGACTACATAACACTTCACCATTATTTGGGCCTAGAGGAAGGCATTGGGAAGTAATAAGTAGATGATGGGTTGCTAGAGTGACAGAAGCTTAAACCCTAGTTTATGCGTTGCTTTGTAAGGGGCTGATTTGGACCCATATGTTTCATGCTATGGTTAGGTTTACCTTAATACTTTTGTTGTAGTTGCGGATGCTTGCAATAGAGATTAATCGTAAGTGGGATGTTTGTTCATGTAAGAACAGCACCCAAGCACCGGTCCACCCACATATCAAATTATCAAAGTACCGAACGCGAATCATATGAACGTGATGAAAACTAGCTTGACGATATTCCCATGTGTCCTCGGGAGCACTTTTCCTATTATAAGAGTTTGTTCCGGCTTGTCCTTTGCTACAAAAAGGATTGGGCCACCTTGCTGCACCTTATTTACTTTTGTTACTTGTTGCTCGTTACAATTTATCTTATCACAAAACTATCTGTTACCACTTATTTCAGTACTTGCAGAGAATACATTGCTGAAAACCGCTTATCATTTCCTTCTGCTCCTCGTTGGGTTCGACACTCTTACTTATCGAAAGGACTACGATAGATCCCCTATACTTGTGGGTCATCAAGACTCTTTTCTGGCGCCGTTGCCAGGGAGTGTAGCGCCTTTGGTAAGTGGAATTTGGTAAGGAAAAAAATATGTACTGTGCTGAAATTTTCTGTCACTTGTTACTATGGAAGGTGATTCTCTGTGGGGCTTGTTCGGGGTATCTTCACCCCGTCCAGTAGAGCAAAGAGTTGCTCCTCAACCTACTGAACCTATTGAAAATGAAACTCCTTTTGATGTTCCTCGGGTATGATGGAAAAACTGCTAGCTAATACTTTTACAGGAGATGGAACAAAGCATCCTGATGAACATCTACTCTATGTGGATGAAGTTTGTGGATTATTTAAGCTTGCAGGTATACCCGATGATGTTGTTAAGAAGAAGGTCTTTCCTTTATCTTTGAAGGAAGACGCATTGACATGGTATAGGCCATGTGATGATACGAGATCATGGAACTATAAAAGATTGAAATTGGAATTTCATCAAAAGTATTACCCTATGCATCTTGTTCATCGTGATCACAATTATATATATAATTTTTGGCCTCGCGAAGAAAAAAGCACCGCTCAAGCTTGGGGGAGGCTTAAATCAATGTTATATTCATGCCCCAATCATGAGCTTCCAAGAGAAATAATTATTCAAAGTTTTTATGCTCGGCTTTCTGATAACAATCGCACCATGCTCGATACTTCTTGTGCTGGCTCTTTTATGATGAAGACTATTGAATTTAAATGGAATTTATTGGATAGAATTAAACGCAACTCAAGATTGGGACCTCGACGAAGGAAAGGAGTCGTATGACGCCTAAGTTTGATTGTGTTAAATCTTTTATGGATACCGATATTTTCCGTAAGTTTAGCACTAAATATGGACTTGACTCGAGATAGTAGCTTCTTTCTGTGAATCTTTTGCTACTTATGTTGATCTCCAGAAGGAGAAGTGGTTTAAATATCATCCACCCATAGAAGTAAAAGTAGATTCACCTATTAAAGTTGAAGAAAAGACTGTCACTTATAATGATCCTATTGTTCCCACCTCTTATGTTGAGAAACCACCTTTTCCTGTTAGAATGAAGGATCATGCTAAAGCTTCAACTGTTGTTCGTAAAAGCAATATTAGAACTTATACACCTCCTGAGCAAGTTAAAGTAGAACCTAATATTGCTATTGTTAAAGATCTCTTGTCTGATAATATTGATGGGCATGTTATTCAATTATGTGGTGAAACTGCTAGAATTGCTAAACCTTGTGCTAAAGATAAACATAGACCTGTGGTAGGAGTGCCTGTTATTTCTGTTAAAATAGGAGATCATTGTTATCATGGCTTACGTGATATGGGTGCTAGTGCTAGTGTAATACCCATTGACTTATACAAAGAAATTATGCATGATATTGCACCTGCTGAGTTAGAAGATATTGATGTGACAATTAAACTTGCCAATAGAGATACTATATCTGTAATGGGAATTGTTAGAAATGTTGAAGTCTTGTGTGGGAAAACTAAATATCCTGCTGATTTTCTTGTTCTTGGTTCTCCACAAGATAGCTTTTGTCCCATTATATTTGGTAGACCCTTCTTGAACACTTATTAATGCTAGGATAGATCATGAAAAGAATGTTGTTACTATTGGCTTGGATGATATGGTTCATGAGTTTAATTTCTCTAAATTTAGTAAACAACATCGTGAGGAAGAATTGCCTAGTAAGGATGAAATTATTGGTCTTTCTTCTATTGCCGTACCTCCTAGTGATCCTTTAGAACACTATTTGCTAGACTATGAAAATGAGATGTTCATGAATGAAAGAAGGGAAATAGATGAAGTATTCTTTAAACAGGAACCTATTCTGCAACACAATTTGCCTGTTGAAATCCTAGGGGATCCTCCTCCACCTAAGGGTGATCCTGTGTTTGAGCTTAAACCGTTGCCTGACAATCTTAAATATGCTTATCTTGGTGAAAAGAAAATATATCCTGTTATTATTAGTGCTAACCTTTCAGAGCATGAAGAAGAAAGATTATTGAAAACTCTGAAGAAGCACCGTGCCGCTATTGGATATACTCTTGATGATCTTAAGGGCATTAGTCCCACTCTATGTCAGGATAAAATAAATTTGGAAGCGGATGCCAAACCAGTTCGTGATCCTCAACGACGTTTGAATCGTAAAATGAAAGAAGTGGTAAGAAAAGAAATACTCAAGCTTTTGGAGGCAGATATAATTTATCCCGTTGCTGATAGTCAGTGGGTAAGTCCTGTCCATTGTGTCCCTAAGAAGGGAGGTATTACTGTTGTCCCTAAAGATAAATATGAATTGATTCCGCAAAGAATTATCACAGGTTATAGGATGGTAATTGATTTCCGCAAATTAAATAAAGCTACTAAGAAAGATCATTACCCCTTACCTTTTATTGATCAAATGCTAGAAAGATTACGCAAACATACACATTATTGCTTTCTAGATGGTTATTCTGGTTTCTCTCAAATACCTGTGTCGGCTAAAGATCAATCAAAGACTACTTTTACATGCCCTTTTGGTACTTTTGCTTATAGACATATGCCTTTTGGTTTATGTAATGCACCTGCTACCTTTCAAAGATGCATGCTGGCTATATTCTCTGACTTTTGTGAAAAGATTTGTGAGGTTTTCATGGACGACTTTTCTATCTATGGTTCCTCTTTTGATGATTGCTTGAGCAATCTTGATCGAGTTTTACAGAGATGTGAAGAAACTAATCTTGTCTTGAATTGGGAAAAGTGCCACTTTATGGTTAATGAAGGAATTGTCTTGGGGCACAAAGTTTCGAAAGAGGTATTGAAGTTGATAAAGCCAAGGTTGATGCTATTGAAAGATGCCATGTCCCAAGGACATCAAAGGTATAAGAAGTTTCCTTGGTCACGCCGGATTTTATAGGAGGTTCATTAAGGACTTCTCAAAATTTCTCGCCTCGACTAATTTATTACAAAAAGATGTACCATTTGTTTTGATGATGATTGTGTAGAAGCATTTGAAATACTTAAGAAAGCATTAGTCTCTGACTTTTTGTTGTTCAGCCACCTAATTGAATTTACCCTTTGAAATTATGTGTGATGCTAGTGATTATGTTGTAGGTGTTGTTCTAGGGCAAAGAGTTGATAAGAAATTAAATGTTATCCATTATGCTAGCAAGACTCTAGACAATGCTCAAAGAAATTATGCTACTACCAAAAGGAACTTTTAGCGCTTGTATTTGCTCGTGATAAGTCCGACACTATATTGTTGATTCTAAAGTAACTATTCACACCGATCATGCTGCTATTAAATATCTTATGGAAAAGAAAGATGCAAAACCTAGACTTATTAGATGGGTTCTCTTGCTGCAAGAATTTGATTTGCATATTGTTGATAGAAAAGGAGCTGAGAACCCGTTGCGTATAACTTATCTAGGTTAGAGAATGTTCTTGATGACCCACTACCTATTGATGATAGCTTTCCTGATGAACAAATTAATGTCATAAGCACTTCTCGTAGCACTCCCTGGTATGCTGATTATGCTAATTATATTGTTGCTAAATTTATACCACCTAGCTTCACATACCAACAAAAGAAAAAGTTTTTTTATGATTTGCGACATTACTTTTGGGATGACCCACATCTTTATAAAGAAGGAGTAGATGGTGTTATTAGACGTTGTGTGCCTGAGCATGAACAGGAACATATCCTACGCAAGTGTCACTCCGAAGCTTATGGAGGACACCACGCTGGAGATAGAACTGCACATAATGTATTGCAATCCGGGTTTTATTGGCCCACTCTCTTCAAGGATGCCCGTAAGTTTGTTTTGTCTTGCGATGAATGTCAAAGAATTGATAATATTAGTAGACGTCAAGAAATGCCTATGAATTATTCACTTGTTATTGAACCATTTGATGTTTGGGGCTTTGATTATATGGGATCTTTTCCTGCCTCTAATGGATATACACATATTTTTGTTGCTGTTGATTACGTTACTAAGTGGGTAGAAGCTATTCCAACTAGTAGTGCTGATCATAACACTTCTATTAAAATGCTTAAAGAAGTTATTTTTCCGAGGTTTGGAGTCCCTAGATATTTAATGACTGATGGTGGTTCACACTTTATTCATGGTGCTTTCTGTAAAATGCTTGCTAAATATGACATTAATCATAGGATTGCATCTCCATATCACCCGCAGTCTAGTGGTCAAGTAGAATTGAGTAACAGAGAGCTCAAATTAATTTTGCAAATGACTGTTAATAGGTCTAGAAAGAATTGGTCCAAGAAACTTGATGATGCATTATGGGCCTATAGAACTGCATATAAGAATCATATGGGTATGTCTCCGTATAAAATGGTCTATGGAAAAGCATGTCACTTACCTCTCGAACTAGAACATAAGGCATATTGGGCTATTAAAGAGCTCAACTATGATTTCAAACTTGCCGGTGAGAAGAGGTTATTTAATATTAGCTCACTTGATGAATGGAGAACCCAAGCTTATGAAAATGCCAAGTTATTTAAAGAAAAAGTTAAAAGATGGCACGACAAAAGGATACAAAGGCGTGAGTTTAATGTAGGTGATTATGTATTGCTATACAACTCTCGTTTAAGATTTTTTGCAGGAAAACTTCTCTCTAAATGGGAAGGTCCCTACGTTATCGAGGAGGTCTATCGTTCCGGTGCCATAAAAATCAACAACTTTGAAGGCACAAATCCGAAGGTGGTAAACGGTCAAAGAATCAAACATTATATCTTAGGTAATCCCATAAATGTTGAAACCAATATTATTGAAATCATAACCCCGGAGGAATACATAAGGGACACTTTCCAGACCGTTTCAGACCCTGAAAAGGAATAGGTATGTGGTACGGTAAGTAAACCGACTCCAAAACAATTTTAAGGTAATATTTCTCCGTTTTGGAATATTTAGAAAAATAAGTAGCAGTCCGGGAAGGACACGAGGGCCCCACGAGGGTGGTGGGCGCGCCCTACCCCCTGGGCGCGCCCCCCTACCTCGTGAGCACCTCGTGTGCCCTCCGGACTCCGTTTTCTTGCACGATATGTATTTTGGTCGGTAAAAATTCATTATATATTCTCCCGAAGGTTTTGACCCATGTATCACGCGAACATCCTCTGTTTTTGTTTTGAGCTGTTACTGCTGCAGATTAGAGCAAGATGTCTTCTCAAGAGTCAGTCGGGGAGAGCCGGGTATCTAATCCGCACTGTAACCAAAGCACACAATGATGCCGACCACTTTGGGCCAGCAACGGAGGAAGAGATGGAGGCCGACTTGATGAGGGTAGATGCCATGGAGGATCAAGAAGTCACCTCTTGCCTCCGAGCTAGGTTTACGATGGGGGAACTACATATGCTATTCCAAACTCGGTTATCCCTTCCAATGTTAGATTTCTTTCTTATGTAAATATGAGGAGGAGTGTCTCTTGTTCTCCCGCAGCTATGCAACACCCTTGGGTGCAAGGAGCTTTAGCCGTTACAGGAAAGCTTCGCAAGGAAATAATGGACCTCAAGCAGCAAGTCAATAAGCTTGAGGAGGAGAACCGTATCTTGAGGGGAATCATCGCCAAGAATATTACACCAACCCCGAAGAAGGAGACATAATCACATGGGTATGGGCACTCCCCTTGGCAACTGCCAAGCTTGGGGGAGGTGCCCCGGTATCGTATCACCATCACAACTCCTATCTTTACTGTTTTTCTTAGTTCGATCCTATTAGTAGTATCTTGATTTAGTAGAATAAAGTCATGGCATGATCTAGTTTTGAAGTTTTGCTTTATGATCCCTCTATGTAATCGAGTCCGTGAGCTATATATAACAAAGATTAGTGTTGAGTCAAGGGCTTGATTGTTTTGCCATGATCTTGGGTGAATAAAAGAAAAAGAATAAAAAGAAACAAAGAGTTCATATTGATCTTATTGAAAGTAATGACTTCACATAAAAAGAGTATGATGATTAAAAGTTGTTGGGAGTTGGCAAATATAGCTTTGGTCATCGTTGCAATTAATAGGAAGTAATAAAGGAAGAGAGGTTTCACATATAGATATATTATCATTGACATCTTTTATGATTGGGAGCACTCATTAAAATACAACATGCTAAAGAGTTGATGTTGGACAAGGAAGACAACGTGATGAGTTATGTTTTCTTATATCGGAGATAAAGTATGTTGTCACGGATCCTCTAACATGTTGAGCTTGCCTTTCCCCCTCATGCTAGCCAAATTCTCAGCACCAAGTAGAGATACTACTTGTGCTTCCAAATACCCCTAAACCAGTTTAGCCATGAGAGTCCACCATATCTACCTATGGATTGAGTAAGATCCTTCAAGTAAGTTGTCATCGGTGCAAGCAATAAAAATTGCTCTCTAAATATGCATGACTTATTGGTGCAGAGAAATAAGCTTTATACGAACTTGTTGTGGAAGTAATAAAAGCGACGGACTGCATAATAAAGTTCCACATACAAGGGGCAATATAAAGTGACGTTCATTTGCATTAAGATTTTGTGCATCCAACCATAAAAGCGCATGGCAACCTCTGCTTCCCTCTGCGAAGGGCCTATCTTTTATTATTATCTTCTACCTTATGCAAGAGTCACGGTGATCTTCACCTCTCCTTTTTCATTTTATCCTTTGGCAAGCCCAGCATGTTGGAAAGAACATGATATTGTTGGGGAACGTAGTAATTTCAAAAAAATTCCTACGCACACGCAAGATCATGGTGATGGCATAGCAACGAGAGGGGAGAGTGTTGTCCACGTACCCTCGTAGACCGTAAGCGGAAGCGTTATGACAACGCGGTTGATGTAGTCGTACGTCTTCACGATCCGACCAATCCAAGTACCGAACGTACGGCACCTCCGAGTTCAGCACACGCTTAGCTCGATGGCGATCCCGGACTCGATCTAGCAAAGTGTCGGGGATGAGTTCCACAAGACGACGGCGTGGTGGACGATGATGATGCTCTATCGCGCAGGCTTCGCCTAAACTCCGCGACGATATGACCGAGGTGGAATATGGTGGAGGGGGGCACCACACACGGCTAAGGAACGATCACGAAGATCAACTTGTGTGTTGTGGGGTGCCCCCCTGCCCTCGTATATAAAGGAGGGAGGGGGAGGTGCGGCCGGCCCCAAAGTGCGCTGAGGAGTCCTACTCCCACCGGAGTAGGACTCCCCCTCTGCCTTGTTGGAGAAGGAAAGGGAGGGAAGAGAGGAAGAGGCGCCGCCCCTTCCTGTCCTATTCGGACTAGGGGGAGGGGGCGCGCCTGCCCTCGCCGCCCTCCTCTTCTCCCTCATGGCCCACTAAGGCCCATTATCCCCGGGAGGGTTCCGTAACCCCGGTGTTCCTAAGAAAATCCGATTTCACCCGAACCATTCCGATATCCAAATATAGGCTTCCAATATATCAATCTTTATGTCTCGACCATTTGAGACTCCTCGTCATGTCCATGATCACATCCGGACTCGAACAAACTTCGTACATCAAAACTTATAAACTCATAATAAAACTGTCATCGTAACGTTAAGCGTGCGGACCCTACGGGTTCGAGAACTATGTAGACATGACCTAGAACTATTCTCGGTCAATAACCAATAGCGTAACCTGGATGCCCATATTGGTTCCTACATATTCTACGAAGATCTTTATCGGTCAAACCGCATAACGATATAATGTTGTTCCCTTTGTCATCGGTATGTTACTTGTCCGAGATTCTATCGTCGGTATCCAATACCTAGTTCAATCTCGTTACCGCAAGTCTCTTTACTCGTTCCGTAATACATCATCTCACAACTAACTTATTAGTTGCAATGCTTGCAAGGCTTATGTGATGTGTATTACCGAGAGGGCCTGAGATACCTCTTCGACAATCGGAGTGACAAAACCTAATCTCAAATCGCCAACCCAACATGTACCTTTGGAGACACCTGTAGTACTCCTTTATAATCACCCGATTCGTTGTGACGTTTGGTAGCACCAAAGTGTTCCTCCGTAAACGGAGTAGCATAATCTCATAGTTACAGGAACATGTATAGGTCATGAAGAAAGCAATAGCAATATACTAAACGATCAAGTGCTAGGCTAACGGAATGGGTCATGTCAATCACATCATTCTCCTAATGATGTGATCCCATTAATCAAATAACAACTCATGTCTATGGTTAGGAAACATAACCATCTTTGATTAATGAGCTAGTCAAGTAGAGGCATACTAGTGACTATATGTTTGTCTATGAATTCACACATGTATCATGTTTCCGGTTAATACAATTCTAGCATGAATAATAAACATTTATCATGATATGAGGAAATAAATAATAACTTTATTATTGCCTCTAGGGCATATTTCCTTCAGCCTCCCACTTGCACTAGAGTCAATAATCTAGATTACACAAGAATGATTCTAACACCCATGGAGTCTTGGTGCTGATCATGTTTTGATCGTGGAAGAGGCTTAGTCAACGGGTCTGCAATATTCAGATCCGTATGTATCTTGCAAATTTCTATGTCTCCCACCGGACTTGGTCCGGATGGAATTGAAGCATCTCTTGATATGCTTGGTCCTCTTGTGAAATCTGGATTCCTTTGCCAAGGCAATTGCACCATATTGTCACGAGAAGATCTTCATTGGTCCCGATGCACTAGGTATAACACCTAGATCGGAAATGAACTCTTTCATCCAGACTCCTTCATTTGCTGCTTCGAAGCAGCTATGTACTTCGCTTCACATGTAGATCCCGCCACGACGCTTTGTTTAGAACTGCACCAACTAACAGCTCCACCGTTTAATAAAAACACGATCCGGTTTGCGATTTAGAATCGTCCGGATCGGTGTCAAAGCTTGCATCGACGTAACCATTTACGACTAGCTCTTTGTCATCTCCATATACGAGAAACATATCCTTAGTCCTTTTCGTATTTCAGGATGTTCTTGACCGCTGTCCATGATCCGTTCTGGATTACTTTGGTACCTTCCTGCCAAGCTTATTGCTAAGCATACGTCAGTCCGTACACAGCATTGCATACATGATAGAGCCTATGGCTGAAGCATAGGAACATCTTTCATTTTCTCTCTATCTTCTGCTATGGTCGGGCATTGAGTCTGACTCAATTTCACACCTTGTAATACAGGTGAGAATCCTTTCTTTGCCTGATCCATTTTGATCTTTTTCAAAACTTTATCAAGGTATGTGCTTTGTGAAAGTCCAATCAAGCGTTTTGATCTATCTCTATAGATCTTGATGCCCAATATGTAAGCAGCTTCACCGAGGTCTTTCATTGAAAACTTTTATTCAAGTATCCTTTTATGCTATCCAGAAATTCTATATCATTTCCAATCAATAATATGTCGTCCACATATAATATCGAAATGCTACTGAGCTCCCACTCACTTTATTGTAAATACAGCTTCTCCAAAAGTCTCAGATAAAACCATATGCTTTGATCACACTATCAAAGCGTTTATTCCAACTCCGAGAGGCTTGCACCGACCATAAATTGATCGCTGGAGCTTGCACACTTTGTTAGCTCTTTTGGATCAACAAAACCTTCTGGTTGCATCATATACAACTCTTCTTCTAGAAATCCATTCAAGAATGCAGTTTTGACATCCATTTGCCAAATTTCATGATCATAAAATGCAGCAATTGCTAACATGATTCGACAGACTTAAGCATCGCTACGGTGAGAAAGTCTCATCGTAGTCAACCCCTTGAACTTGTCGAAAACCTTTCGCAACAAGTCGAGCTTTATAGACAGCTACATTACCATCATCGTCAGTCTTCTTCTTAAAGATCCATTTATTCTCAATGGCTTGCCGATCATCGGGCAAGTCAACCAAAGTCCATACTTTGTTCTCATACATGGATCCCATCTCAGATTTCATGGCTTCCAGCCATTTTATGAATCTGGGCTCACCATCGCTTCTTCATAGTTTGTAGGTTCGCCATGGTCAAGTAACATGACTTCCGAATAGGATTACCGTACCACTCGGTGTGGATCTTACTCGGTTGACCTCGTGGTTCAAGAGAAACTTGTTCAAGTTTCATGATCAATATCATTAGCTTCCTCACTAATTGGTGCAGTTGTCACAGAACTGGTTCTTGTGATGAACTACTTTCCAATAAGGGAGCAGATACAGATTATCTCATCAAGTTCTACTTTTCTCCCACTCACTTCTTTCGAGAGAAACTCTTTTTCTAGAAAGGATCCGAATTTAGCAACGAAAATCTTGCCTTCAGATCTGTGATAGAAGGTGTACCCAATAGTCTCTTTTGGGTATCCTATGAAGACACATTTCTCCGATTTAGGTTCGAGCTTATCTGGTTGAAGTTTCTTCACATAAGCATCGCAGCCTCAAACTTTAAGATACGACAACTTTGGTTTCTTGCCAAACCATAGTTCATAAGGCGTCGTTTCAACGGATTTTGATGGTGCCCTATTTAACGTGAATGCGGCCGTCTCTAAAGCATAACCCCAAAACAATAGCGGTAAATCAGTAAGAGACATCATAGATCGCACCATATCTAGTAAAGTACGATTACGACGTTCGGACACACCATTTCGTTGTGGTGTTCTGGGTGGCGTGAGTTGCGAAACTATTCCGCATTGTTTCAAATGTAAACCAAACTCGTAACTCAAATATTCTCCTCCACGATCAGATCGTAGAAATTTTATTTTCTTGTTACGATGATTTTCCACTTCACTCTGAAATTCTTTGAACTTTTCAAATGTTTCAGATTTGTGTTTCATTAAGTAGATATACCCATATCTGCTCAAATCATCTGTGAAGGTGAGAAAATAACGATACCCGCCGCGTGCTTCAACATTCACTGGACCACAAACATCAGTATGTATGATTTCCAACAAATTAGTTGCTCGCTCCATAGTTCCGGAGAACGACATTTTAGTCATCTTGCCCATGAGGCACGGTTCGCAAGTACCAAGTGATTCATAATCAAGTGATTCCAAAAGCCCATCAAGATGGAGTTTCTTCATGCTTTTACACGATATGACCCAAACGGCAATGTACCACAAATAAGTTGCACTATCATTATCAACTCAGATCTTTTGGTTTCAACATTATGAATATGTGTATTACTACTATCGAGATTTAATAAAAGTAGACCACTCTTCAAGGGTGCATGACCATAAAAGATATTATTCATATAAATAGAACAACCATTATTCTCTCGACTTAAATGAATAACCGCCTCGCATCAAACAAGATCCAGATATAATGTTCATGCTTAACGCGGCACCAAATAACAATTATTTAGGTCTAAAACTAATCCCGATGGTAGATGTAGAGGTAGCGTGCCGACCGCGATCACATCGACTTTGGAACCATTTCCCACGCCGATCGTCACCTTGTCCTTAGCCAATCTTCGCTAATCCGTAGTTCTGCTTGAGTTGCAAATATTAGCAATGTAACCAGATCAAATACCTGTACTACTACGAGTATTAGTAAGGTACACATCAATAACATGTATATCACATATACCTTTGTTCACTTTGCCATCCTTCTTATCCGCCAAATACTTGGGGCAGTTCCGCTTCAAAGGTCCATCGCTTGCAAGAGAAGCACTCGCCTCGTGCTTAGGTCCAGACTTGGGTTTCTTCTCTTGAGCAGCAACTTGTTAGCTGTTCTTCTTGAAGTTCCCTTCTTCTTCCCTTTGCCCTTTTCTTGAAACTGGTGGTCTTGTTAACCATCAACACTTGATGCTCCTTTTTATTTCTACCTCCGCTGCTTTTAGCATTGCGAAGAGCTCGAATAGACTTGTCCATCCCTTGCATATTATAGTTCATCACGAAGCTCTTGTAGCTTGGTGGCGTGATTGAAGAATTACATCAATGACACTATCATCGTGAAGATTAACTCCCGGTTGAATCAAGTGATTATTATACCCGCACATTTTGAGTATGTGTTCACTGACACAACTATTCTCCTCCATCTTGCAGCTATAGAACTTATTGGAGACTTCATATCTCTCAATCCGGGCATTTGCTTGAAATATTAACTTCAACTCCTGGAACATCTCATATGCTCCATGACGTTCAAAACGTCGTTGAAGGCCCGGTTCTAAGCCGTAAAGCATGTCACATCGAACTATCGAGTAGTCATCACTTTGCTCGCCAGACGTTCTTAATGTCGCTCGGTTGCATCAAGCAGCAGGCGGCACCCAGCGATGCTTCCAGACGTAATTCTTCCGTGCAGCAATGAGGATAATCCTCAAAGTTACGGACCCAATCCGTGTAATTTCTACCATCATCTTTCAACTTTGCTTTCTCAAGGAACGCATTAAAATTCAACGGAACAACGGCACGAGCCATCTATCTACAAAGAAACATAGACAAGCAAAATACTATCGGTACTAAGTTCATGATAAATTTAAGTTCAATTAATCATATTACTTAAGAACTCCCACTTAGATAGACATCTCTCTAGTCATTTAAGTGATTACGTGATCCAAATCAACTAAACCATGTCCGATCATCACGTGAGATGGAGTAGTTTCAATGGTGAACATCACTATGTTGATCATATCTACTATATGATTCACGTTCGACCTTTCGGTCTCCGTGTTCCGAGGCCATATCTGTATATGCTAGGCTCGCCAAGTTTAACTGAGTATTCGCGTGTGCAACTGTTTTGCACCCGTTGTATTTGAACGTAGAGCCTATCACACCCGATCATCACGTGGTGTCTCAAAGACGAAGAACTTTCGCAACGGTGCATACTCGGGAGAACACTTCTTGATATTTAGTGAGAGATCATCTTATAATGCTACCGTCAATCAAAGCAAGATAAGATGCATAAAGGATAAACATCACATGCAATCAATATAAGTGATATGATATGGCCATCATCATCTTGTGCTTGTGATCTCCATCTCCAAGCACCGTCGTGATCACCATCGCCACCGGTAGCGACACCTTGATCTCCATCGTAGCATCGTTGTCGTTTCGCCAACTATTGCTTCTACGACTATCGCTACCGCTTAGTGATAAAGTAAAGCAATTACATGGCATTTTCATTTCATACAATAAAGCGACAACCATATGGCTCCTGCCAGTTGCCGATAACTCGGTTACAAAACATGATCATCTCATACAATAAAATATAGCATCACGTCTTGACCATATCACATCACAACATGCCCTGCAAAAACAAGTTAGACGTCCTCTACTTTGTTGTTGCAAATTTTACGTGGCTGCTATGGGCTGAGCAAGAACCGTTCTTACCTGCGCATCAAAACCACAATGATAGTTTGTCAAGTTGGTGCTGTTTTAACCTTCGCAAGGACAGGGCGTAGCCACACTCGGTTCAACTAAAGTGAGAGAGACAGACACCCGCCAGTCACCTTTAAGCAACGAGTGCTCGCAGCGGTGAAACCAGTCTCGCGTAAGCGTACGCATAATGTCGGTCCGGGCTGCTTCATCTCACAATACCGCCGAACCAAAGTATGACATGCTGGTAAGCAGTATGACTTGTATCGCCCACAACTCACTTGTGTTCTACTCGTGCATAACGCATAAAACCTGGCTCGGATGCCACTGTTGGGGAACGTAGTAATTTCAAAAAAATTCCTACGCACACGCAAGATCATGGTGATGGCATAGCAACGAGAGGGAAGAGTGTTGTCCATGTACCCTCGTAGACCGTAAGCGTAAGTGTTATGACAACGCGGTTGATGTAGTCGTACGTCTTCACGATCCGACCGATCCAAGTACCGAACGTACGGCACCTCCGAGTTCAGCACAGGTTCAGCTCGATGACGATCCCGGACTCGATCCAGCAAAGTGTCGGGATGAGTTCCACAAGACGACGGCGTGGTGACGATGATGATGCTCTACCGGCGCAGGGCTTCGCCTAAACTCCGCGACGATATGACCGAGGTGGAATATGGTGGAGGGGGGCACTGCACATGGCTAAGGAACGATCACGAAGATCAACTTGTGTGTTGTGGGGTGCCCCCCTGCCCCCGTATATAAAGGAGGGAGGGGGAGGTGCGGACGGCCCCCAAGGGGTGCGCCTGGAGGAGTCCTACTCCACCCCCCTCTTGCCTTGTTGGAGAAGGAAAGGGGGGAGGGGAAAGAGGAAAGGGGGGCGCCGCCCCCCCTTCCTTGTCCTATTCGGACTAGGGGGGGAGGGGGCGCGCGGCCTGCCCTGGCCGGCCCTCCTCTTCTCCCTCATGGCCCACTAAGGCCCATTATCCCCGGAGGGTTCCGTAACCCCGGTGTTCCGTAAAATCCCGATTCCACCCTAACCATTCCGATATCCAAATATAGGCTTCCAATATATCAATCTTTATGTCTCGACCATTTGAGACTCCTCGTCATGTCCGTGATCACATCCGGACTCAACAAACTTCGGTACATCAAAACTTATAAACTCATAATAAAACTGTCATCGTAACGTTAAGCGTGCGGACCCTACGGGTTCGAGAACTATGTAGACATGACCTAGAACTATTCTCGGTCAATAACCAATAGCGGAACCTGGATGCCCATATTGGTTCCTACATATTCTACGAAGATCTTTATCGGTCAAACCGCATAACGATATACGTTGTTCCCTTTGTCATCGGTATGTTACTTGTCCGAGATTCGATCGTCGGTATCCAATACCTAGTTCAATCTCGTTACCGGCAAGTCTCTTTACTCGTTCCGTAATACATCATCTCACAACTAACTTATTAGTTGCAATGCTTGCAAGGCTTATGTGATGTGTATTACCGAGAGGGCCCAGAGATACCTCTCCGACAATCGGAGTGACAAAACCTAATCTCGAAATACGCCAACCCAACATGTACCTTTGGAGACACCTGTAGTACTCCTTTATAATCACCCAGTTACGTTGTGACGCTTGGTATCACCAAAGTGTTCCTCCGATAAACGGAGTTGCATAATCTCATAGTTACAGTGAACATGTATAGGTCATGAAGAAAGCAATAGCAATATACTAAACGATCAAGTGCTAGGCTAACGGAATGGGTCATGTCAATCACATCATTCTCCTAATGATGTGATCCCATTAATCAAATAACAACTCATGTCTATGGTTAGGAAACATAACCATCTTTGATTAATGAGCTAGTCAAGTAGAGGCATACTAGTGACTATATGTTTGTCTATGTATTCACACATGTATCATGTTTCCGGTTAATACAATTCTAGCATGAATAATAAACATTTATCATGATATGAGGAAATAAATAATAACTTTATTATTGCCTCTAGGGCATATTTCCTTCAGATATATATGTCTAATTGGATGTAGGGGAGCATGAATTGTTATTGTTGACATTACCCTTGAGGTAAAAGGTTATGGGGCAAAACTATAAGCCCCTATCTTTCTCTGTGTCCGATTAAAACTCCGTAACCACAAGTATTGTGTGAGTGCTAGCAATTATGAAGGACTAAGTGATAGTTGAGTATGTGGAGTTGCTTTTAAGCACTGACATAGACTCTTTCCGATGTTATGATAAATTGCAATTGTTTCAATGACTGAGGTTATAATTTGTTGGTGCCCAATAAGGTTTCTGATTCATACTTTTGCATTGTGAAAACATCATCACTTGAACATAAGTAATCATACGACAAAAGTCTATATATGTTGCTGTTATGAGATTAATCATGATGCCTTCATGTCCGTATTTTATTTTTATCGACGCCTCTACCTCTAAACATGAGGACATATTTATTGTTATCGGCTTTCGCTTGAGGACAAGCGAGGTCTAAGCTTGGGGGAGTTGATACGTCCATTTTGCATCATGCTTTTATATCGATATTTATCATTTTGTGGGCTGTTATTTCACGTTATGTCACAATACTTATGGCTATTCTCTCTTATCTTACAAGGTTTACATGAAGAGGGAGAATGCCGGCAACTGGAATTCTTGGTCGAAAAGGAGCAAATATTGAGACCTATTCATGCAACTCCAAAAGTCCTGAAACTCCACGGAATATCTTAAAATAAATAAATAAAAATCATCGCCAAAGATGAAGGCCAGGGCCCACACCTCTCTCTCACGAGGTGGGGCGCCCCCCAGGCGCCCCCTACCTTGTGGGCCCCCGGTGGCTCTCCGATGCCCATCTTCTCCTATATGAAGTCTTTCGATGAGAAAAACCAGAGGCAACCTTTCGACGAGACTCCGCCACGAGGTGGAACCTTGGCGGAATCAATCTAGGGCTCCCATGAGCTGTTCTGCCGGGGACACTTCCCTCCGGGAGGGGGAAATCATCGCCATCATCATCACCAACGCTCCTCTCATCGGGAGAGGGCAATCTCCATCAACATCTTCACCAGCACCATCTCATCTCCAAACCCTAGTTCATCTCTTGTATCCAATTCTTGTCTCCAAGTCCGGGATTGGTGCTAGTAGGTTGCTAGTGGTGTTGATTACTCCTTGTAGTTGATGCTAGTTGGTTTACTTGGTGGAAGATCATATGTTCAGATCCTTTATGCATATTATTACCCCTCTGATTATGAACATGAATATGCTTTGTGAGTAGTTACGTTTGTTCCCGAGGACAAGGGAGAAGTCTTGCTATTAGTAGTCATGTGAATTTGGTATTCGTTCGATATTTTGATGAGATGTATGTTGTGTAGCCTCTAGTGGTGTTATATGAACGTCGACTACATAACACTTCATCATTATTTGGGCCTAGAGGAAGGCATTGGGAAGTAATAAGTAGATGATGGGTTGCTAGAGTGACAGAAGCTTAAACCCTAGTTTATGCGTTGCTTCGTAAGGGGCTGATTTGGACCCATATGTTTCATGCTATGGTTAGGTTTACCTTAATACTTTTGTTGCAGTTGTGGATGCTTGCAATAGAGGTTAATCATAAGTGGGATGTTTGTTCAAGTAAGAACAGCACCCAAGCACCGGTCCACCCACATATCAAATTATCGAAGTACCGAACGCGAATCATATGAACGTGATGAAAAATAGCTTGACGATATTCCCATGTGTCGTCGGGAGCGCTTTTCCTATTATAAGAGTTTGTTCTGGCTTGTCCTTTGCTACAAAAAGGATTGGGCCACCTTGCTGCACCTTATTTACTTTTGTTACTTGTTGCTCGTTACAATTTATCTTATCACAAAACTATCTGTTACCACTTATTTCAGTGCTTGCAGAGAATACCTTGCTGAAAACTGCTTATCATTTCCTTCTGCTCCTCGTTGGGTTCGACACTCTTACTTATCGAAAGGACTACGATAGATCCCCTATACTTGTGGGTCATCAAGCATTTCCCTTGAGAAGATGCCGCTTGAGCTGTGGAATAGGAGAGGAGTCGCGGCCAGCGTGGCGGGCTTCGCCAACCTCTTCAGGCTTGAGCATGCATGCCTCCATGGCAGTGAGTTTTCCTCCATCTTCGTGCTTGTCAAAGTGGAAGCCCTCCACCATATCCCCCACCACCTCACCTTCCACCACGTCGATGGCAATGGCATATATGCGGACGTTATCATCAACGAGATTTGGGATATGGCCTGCTCCCTCGGCGCCCCGACCGCACCGCCTCGGCCGGCCGGCCTGGTGGATGGGGGCGGTGCCAGTAGCTCGCTACAGCCCGCCATGCCGCAGCAGGGGCATGCTCACCCTTGGCCTGCTCTGGGCAACCTTGGGGGCAATGAGGGCATGGCTGATCGGGCCTTCCGGGCCTTGCCCCACCCCGAGATGGCCTTGGTCGGGGACTGCATCGCCATGCTCAAGGTCGCAGTCAAGCCGAAGCTCATCAAGAACGCCACTTTCTTCCTTACGACGGTCGCAGATCGGCCATGAAGACGAAGCCAGGCATTGTTGTAACGCCCCCGATGCGGCTATATCTCCCACGTGTCGAGGCACGACTTAGAGGCATAACCGCATTGAAAGCAATGTCGCAAGTGAGGTAATCTTCACACAACCCATGTAATAAATAAGGGGAAGAGATAAATAGTTGGCTTACAGTCGCCACTTCACACAGTACATAAATAAACATCCATCATTCAGAATACCCTCAAGGTCCGACTACGGAACCAAAATAAAAGAAGATACCCCAAATGCTACACAGATCCCCGATCGTCCCAACTGGGCACCACTATCGATCATCGTGAAAAGACACATAGTAACGACCACGCCTCGTCGAACTCCCACTTGAGCTCGGTTGTATCACCTGACCGCATCGCCGGCACCTGCAACTGTTTTGGTAGAATATGTGAGTCACGGGGACTCAGCAATCTCACACCCGCGAGATCAAGACTATTTAAGCTAAAAGGAAGGACAGAGTAGTAAGGTGGAGCTGCAGCAAGCGACTAGCATATATGGTGGCTACCTTCGCAAAAGAGAGCGAGAAGAGAAGCAAAGCACGGTCGTGAAGCTAGTAGCGATCAAGAAGTGATCCTGAACTACTTACGTCAGACATAACTCCAACACCGTGTTCACTTCCCGGACTCCGCCGAGAAGAGACCATCACGGTTACACACGCGGTTGATGTGTATTTTAATTAAGGTCAACTTCGGGTTTTCTACAAGCGGACATTAACAAATTCCCATCTGCCTCATAACCGTGGGCACGGCTTTCGAAAGATATTGCCCTGCAGGGGTGTCCCAACTTAGCCCATTATAAGCTCTCACGGTCAACGAAGGATATTCCTTCTACCGGGAAGACCCGATCAATCTCGGAATCCCGGACTACAAGACATTTCGACAAAGAATAAAACAAGACCAGCAAAGCCACCCGATTGTGCCGACAAATCCCGATAGGAGCTGCACATATCTCGTTCTCGTGGCACATCCGGATGAGACAGGCTACGAGTAAAACCAAGCCTCGAGTTTCCCGTGGTGGCCCCAAGCAGTAGCTCGGTTCGGGCCAGCACTCGAAGGAGCACCGTCCGCGGGGGTTAAAATAAAGATGACCCTCGGGCTCGCGAAAACCCGGGGGAAAAAGGCTTAGGTGGCAAATGGTAAAACCAAAGTTGGGCTTGCTGGACGACTTTTATTCAAAGCGAACTGTCAAGGGGGTCCCATAAATCACCCAACCGTGTAAGGAACGCGAAATCAAGGAACATAACACCGGTATGACGGAAACTAGGGTGGCAAGAGTGGAACAAAACACCAGGCATAAGGCCGAGCCTTCCACCCTTTACCAAGTATATAGATGCATTAATTATAGCAGATATATATTGTGATATCCCCAACAAGTAAACATGTTCCAATAAGGAACGACATCTCCATGTTCCAACAAGGAACAAACTTCAACTTCACCTGCAACTAGCAACGCTATAAGAGGGGCTGAGCAAAGCGGTAACATAGCCAATCAACGGTTTGCTAGGAAAGGATGGTTAGGGGCTGACATGGCAATATGGATGGCATGATATAGCAAGTGGTAGGCATCGCAACATAGGCATAGCAAAAGAGCGAGCAACTAGCATAGCAAAGATAGAAGTGATTTCGAGGGTATGGTCATCTTGCCTGCAATGTTCTCAGAGTTGTCGAAAGCTTGATCCTCGTAAGCGTTCTCAACAGGTTCCTCGTTCACGTACTCGTCTCCCGGCTCTACCCAAAGCAAGAACACAAACAAAGAAACCACAATAAATCACGGTGCAATGCACAATCAACATGGTGCAAAACATGACATGATATGCGAGATGTGATATGCAATGCGTATGCGTGCTCCGGAAGGAAAATGATGAACCAGGCATCAACTTGGCAAAACAAGTATGCCGCTGGAAAGATGAGATGATTTCGGTTGAAATCGATATAAAGATCACCGGAATCGGATACACGGTTTGCAAATGACAAGCAAAACAAGAATGGCACAAATCTGCCATTAACAGCATGATGCCACTTAGCAAGCAACAATAAATTAAGCTACTGCACCCAAACGTACCAACAAAGTATATGGCAGTGATCTACACAAGATGCTTGACAAAAGATGAACACTGAGCTACGGCTAAATCACATCATAACAGGTTCAAACAAGCATGGCAAAAGTGCACAAAATATCAGGCTGGACATGGCAAAAACAGCATCAGGTAGCAATGTTCAGAGCAAGAAAACTACATGCTACAGGAACTTATAATAGCAGAACAAGGCATGGCATGAATCTACTCAAAGGATAGAACAAAAGTCCCTTACTGACCATAAGCCAAAAAGGATCAGAAAATATAGAAACACCCATGTCAATATCGCAAGTTTCGTTAACAGAATCAGCATCTTGGCATGTCAAAAACAGATAACGAGTAGGCATGTTTGAGAGCTCAAAGCACTCACTACAGAGCCTTTCATGATAAACTAAGCATACATACATCAAGAAGACATGGCATAGAAGACATACATGGCAAGAACAACATCATAGCATAAATGGATCAACCACAACAACCTTGGCAAAATTGAATAACATGTATACAATCTGCCAGGAAACATTTGATAGCAAAAGTAGAGCTCGATTGACTCAAGCTATGGCACTCCATAATTGCAAACAAGGGCATGGATGGATAGAGCAAGACATGGAGAACAAAACATCCTTACTGAAGTATCTCAAAATATGCATGGATCTCTTGGTAGCATCAAGTTAACATGGCATCGAATATCACTAAACAGTAATGAAAACAGCAACATCAGACACCTACTTTGCATGCTTGTGCTAGTCACCACATAGATCACAAAAATACATGGCATACACCCCTGGAAAGATGGCATGGCATATTACAAAACACATGTAGGACTCAAGACCATAGGATGCACACATCAATCATAGCAAAAATAACAAAAGTGCATGTTCTGTTAAGAAACAGAAACTAACATCACATAGCCCTCTTCCAACAGCATTTCGGGCATCAATATGAGCTCAAATGAAAATGACGCAATTAGATGAAATGATCTACTCTTCGAGATGAACATTTTGACATATTATACGCGCAAAATGGAGCTACAGATGCAAAGTTATGCTACGTTGAAAATGACACAAAATATTCACAGGATGAAAAAACTTGCCCCCTGGCCTAAACCTCGATCCATCCCAGAGTAGCCGCCGGCTGGACGGCGGCGAACGGGGGGCAGAGGAAAATTAGAGGGGGGAAGAAGAGAAAGTCAACCCTCGATGGGATCTCCGATCCGGATCGGCCCGATCGAGGGCGGCGGCGGCGGGCGGCAGCTCCGGTGGCCGGAGGGAGAGGAGGCGGCGGGCGGGGCGCCGGAGGAGGCTGCCGGCGGCAACCGTGGCGGAGCGGCCGTGGCGAGACCGAGCGGCGCGGAGAAGGAGATGGCAGCGACAGGCCGGTGGCGGCGGGCGAGGGAGCCGGGCGGGGGCGGCGACGCCGCGCGGGCGGCGGCGGAGTTTGTCGGCCGGCGGGCGAAGCGCGCGCGCACGCCGGGCCGGGAGGGTTTCAGCTGGCGCTGGCGGGCTGGCGGTGGCGGAGGCGGCGGCGTGCTACGCCTGCTGCCACTGCTGCTGCGGCGGCGGCGATTTCGTCCCGCGGCGGCGGACGTCCGTCTGGCGCGGGATGAATTTTAGGGTTTCGGGGGAAGAAGACCCGGATTTGGACGGGGGAGGTGTTTAAATAGGCATAGAGGGAGCTAGGAGAGTCCAAATGAGGTGCGGTTTTCGCCCACACGATCGTGATCGAACGACGGAGAGCATGGAAGTGACTTAGATGGGTTATTGGGCTGTTTTGAAAGGGTGTTGGGCTGCAACTTAAAAGAGGCCTTTGCGAGTCAGCGGTTAACCGTTGGAGTACCAAACGAGCTCCAAATGACCAAACTTGACCGGTGGTCTACGGGTGGTATACCAAGGCCACTTGACAAACCTCGGTCCATTCCGAGAAAGTTTAGTACCGCTCACGGAAAAAGCGTAAAAGGGGCCGCCGGGAAGATAGGAGTGCGGATTGCAAAACGAACAACGGGAAAAAGCTCGGAATCATGAGATTTAACACGTATGCAAATGCGATGCACATGATGACATGATAAAAAAATGCATGACATGGACAAAATGCAAAAAGGAGAAAAACCCAACCATGGAGGGAATATCATATCACAATGCCGAAAATGGCAAGAGTTGGAGTTACAAATATGGAAAGTTACGTCCGGGGTGTTACAATTGTCTTCACTCCTCCCTGCTCGCCGCTGCGTGCGTGTGTCGCGGGTAACCATCTCCTTCGACCCTAAGGAGCTGCAGTTCTCCTTCAAGATGGAGCTAACCAACCGGCGTTCGGTCACTGGGTCCATCCCAGTGCGGCCTCTTACTGTGGGGGACGGCTACTTCCCGTGCTTCAACTACATCTCTGAGGAGCTGACGCAGGAAAGCTGCCGGTTCCTCCTTTTCAAATTCTGGCCCAAGCTGCTCGATGGTAGCCTCTGCTCCCGCACGCTGCCTCTGCTTCCGTCGGCGGAGTGCAAATATCTGCCCAAGCCCAATGTGCCATCCAGCCTCCTGCCTACAGTAGGCCCACACATCTCTTCTGGGGACAGCCCGCTCCTCCCCGCCGCAGCCTATTTCCCAGCCCAGGCCCATCTAAAAGCTCACCAGATCCTCACTTCCCGGCCCATCTGTTCGCGACCGGCCAATCGCACCCCCAGGCCTGAACCTGGTATCCTGCCTTATGGTCAGGCCTCGCCTGTGGCCTTGACTGACCTCAAGCACGGTGCATGCGCTGCGCTCCCTCCTCATGTCGCTACTGTCTTCTGCAGCTGCCGTGATCCGCCGCAGGATCCTGCCGCCTGCGAGCTCCTCTGTGCGCCGCCCATGCTCCAGCTTCTTGACCCCCCCCCCCCGAGGGGCCATGCAACTGGCCAGCGCTACCTGGCCTAGGATGCGCTCGATCTGAATCTGGAACCGGTCTCCGACGGTGGGACGTCGACGGCCTGGAGGTCGCGCCCCTGCTGTGGGGGACCCCCTTTCCCCGTGACGCAGCCAGCGTCTCAGGCATGCGCATGACGGCGTGCGCTTGGGCAGTGTGGAGCGCGCAGCCAAGCGCAAGGCAGTGGCGTCTGGCTCGGACACGGGCTCGGGCGCAGGCCCTTCTCACTGCTCCGATCCCTCGTTGTCCCACCGCAAGAAGACCAAGACGGCGGTGATCCCGGGCCTCCTCGAGCTGCCGCTGCTGTCAACCCCCTCCCCGCTGACCAGGAGCAAGCTGAAGCAAATCACCGAGATCTGTGATCTTAACGTGACTGCCATCCTCGACCAAGTCAGCGCTCATTCCTCTCCTGCGACGTCTCCAGCTTCAACCGGCTCCCCCGCCGCCAGCGGCTCGTCCGCGTCTTCTGTGCGTGTCCTCTCTAGCCTCCATGACTAGAACGCTTCTATCTGCCGCTGTTCTCAGCTGGATGTGTTTGCTTATGCCTAGCTATGCACTCTGTTACCTCTGTCAGTTTGTCTGCTTTGTTAGGTTGTCAGTCAGTCGTTGTACGTGCTGCGGATTTGCCCATGTATCAAGTTCTTGTTGCTTCAGTTCTAGTCTGTATCGAGTCCACCTCCGGGTGCTTCTATCTAGCTCTGTGTCTTCTCTAGCTCGTTGCGCTCTTAGCACCTACCTGCTTCATGATCTGGGCTGTATGGTCTTTGTTTTACCATGAAGATTTTAAAATGGAATGTACGCGGCCTTGGTGATGATGATAAATGTTCGTTGGTTCGAGATGCTATAACCTCTTGCTGCCCCAGCATTGTTTGCTTGCAGGAAACCAAACTGCAACACCTCACGATGATCAAGCTCCGATCCTTCCTGCATGCCTCCTTCCAGGGTCAGGCTGTCACCCCCTCGGTGGGTGCCGCAGGTGGCATCCTTGTTGCCTGGGATACTTCTTGCATTCACGGCCAGATTATCGACACACACAGATACCACGTCACTCTGAGGATGAGTTCAACCTCTTCTGACACTTCCTTCCTGATCACTGCTGTTTATGCGCCTTGCTTGCATGAGGAGAGGTCTGCTTTCTTTGATGCTGTCAATGCAGTTGCAGCTGATGAGGACACACCTTGGGTCATCTTGGGTGACTTCAACATGTACCGCTTTGCAAATGAGAAATCCTTTGGCCGCATCAACTGGAGTCTCATGGATATGTTCAACACATGGATCAGGGAGATGGGTTTGGATGACATTCAGATTGACAACCGGCTTTTTACCTGGTCTAATAAACGGACTTGTCCCACCCTTGCCAGGCTGGATCGCGTGTTGGTTAATGCGGCATGGAACCTGAGCTTTCTGCAGTCCTATGCCACCTGTGTGCCTGCAGTCACTTCAGACCACACCCCGATTCTGCTGCAGTTCAGTGTTGAGGTACCCAAGAGCAAGTTCTTCAGGTTCGAGAATCACTGGCTCGATACGCCTGAGGCCAGGGACATAATTCGGGAATGCTGGACCCAGGGCACCAGGGTGTTTAAGTCCTCGGCCTCGCTCATCAGTTTCAAAATGAGGAGAACCAGGGCTGCTCTACGGCAATGGGGCCAGCGCAAGTCCAACCTCAGGGCTCTGTTGGATAATAACAAGCACGTTGTCAGTTTTCTACAGGCTGTAGAGGAGAAGCGACAACTGTCTATGCTGGAAGTAGTGCTTCGTGAGGCTGCCTCTGCCAAGGCCGAGCAGCTCATTCTCTGGCAAGCGGCTATGTGGCGTCGCCGGGCCAAGCTCAGATGGTGTGTTAGCGGAGACGAGAACTGTCATTTCTTTCATGCGACTGCCAATTCATAGCATAGGCGCAATCAGGTCAGGGTTCTTGCACATGAGGGGGGTGCTACACTATCATAACAGCCAGAAGCTTAGCTTGGCAACTCGCTACTTCATGGATATTTTGGGCCAACCTGCCCCTTCCCTGCCAATGATCCAGCTCAACGTTTTGTACAATGCTGACAATGTTGTCGACCTCTCTGAGCTTGCCAATGCTTTCTCTTTGGCTGAAGTGGCACATGCCATTAGTAAGTCGCCAAACAACAGGAGCCCATGACCGGATGGTTTCACGAACGAGTTCTATAAGGCTTTCATGCCTCTCCTGAAGGACGACCTACTCACCTTCCTCATGGACTTTCACAAAAATTAGTTGTCTTTGAAGGGTATCAACACAGCCTACATCACCTTGCTGCCCAAGAAAGATACCCCGATGGAAATGCGTGACTACAGACAAATCTCGCTGGTGCACAGCGCGCCCAAGCTGGCATCCAAGATCCTGACAAACAGGTTGCAGAAAAGAGTCCCGGAGCTGGTTCACCCGCTACAGTCAGGGTTTTTGCAAGGTAGATCAATCACTGAGAACTTTGTGCTGGCCGCGGAAATGGTGCAAACCGCACATAAAAGGAGAATGCCTGTTATCGCGCTAAAGTTGGATTTTCAGAAAGCATTCGATTCGGTCAGCTGGGACTGTATTTTCCAGGTGATGTAGGCTAGAGGCTTCCCTTCTAAATGGACTCAGTGGATCAACACCCTCCTATCCTCGGGTAGTTCTCGTGTGCTGCTCAACGGGGAACTGGGAGATCCCATTATGGCCAAAAGAGGGTTTCGTCAAGGTGATTCTCTGTCACCAATACTTGTTCTTGCTCGTTGCCGATGTGCTCCAGCGACTCTGCTTGCACCATTTCAGAAATGGAAACCTTGTGCACCCGCTAGGACCAGACATACATGACTTCTTTCCAGTTTTGCAGTACGCAGACGACACGCTTATAATTTTCCGTGGGGATGTGCAGCAGGCTGGCATGATCAAGAGCATTCTATCTGCTTTCTCAGATTTCTCTGGCCTTCATATCAACTTCCAGAAGAGTACCCTTGTCCCTATTTGTGTGGATGAAGATACCACTGCTGCGATTGCCTCTCTGCTAGGGTGTCCGGTGTCCTCATTCCCATGCAACTACCTTGGGCTGCCTCTGTCCGTTCATAAAATCAAGCATGGCATGCTGCTGCCGGTCATCCACAAAGTTGATCGTAGATTATCTGGCTGGCTGGCCTATTTTCACTCCCGGGGTGGTAGGCTCACACTTATTAACTCTGTGTTAGCTGGCATCCCTACATACTTCATGCAATGTTTCCTTTGGCCCAAGGAATCTTTGGACAAGTTGGAGGGCCTGCTTCGAGCTTTCTTCTGGCAAGGTAAGAACAAGGTGAAAGGGGGTCAGTGCAATGTGGCCTGGAATAAAGTTGTTTTGCCTCGGATTAACGGTGGGCTGGGGGTCAAGAATCTGCAGGCGCATAATCAAGCTATGATCTGTAAGTTTGTGGCTAAAGTTCTTCAGTCATCTGACATTCCATGCTACCGTTGGTTCGCCTCCTAGTATTGTAGTGTTTCTGTACCTCAGGATGCCAGTTCGCGTGACACTGTTATTTGGAAAGGCTTCAAGGCTTGCATCCCTCTAGTCATCTCTTCCTCGCGTTGCGCTGTCGGAAATGGAGCTCTTGTTTCTTTCTGGCACGACCAGTGGCTTCCAGAAGGTCGGCTGCGGCTCTTGTTCCCAGTTCTATTTTCATTCGCTCGCCACCCCTTCTGCTCCGTGAAGTCACAATATGAGGTAGGGATGGCACCTGTCTCTGCATACAAAATCTGTCGCACACCGCGGCCCAACAACTTTTGCAGCTCAGGCAGTTGATTGCGAATCTAACTCCCGACAACTCCATGCCCGACTCTCGCATGCCTCTCTTCCTCAGGAGACAGTTGAACATGGGCCACTTCTACAGTCTGCTTAACTTCAGAGGGGTGCTCTGGGATTATGAGCACTGGGTTTGGGATCCAATCATACCGCTGAAATATAGGATCTTCCTCTGGCTACTTTTTTGGGGCCGCCTCAACACTAGGGATTTCATGGCCAAGAAAGGCTGGGTTGCCGTGGCTCCTTCCGCATGCTGCGACCTCTGCCCGGCTTTGGAAACAGTCCATCACCTTGTGCTACGATGCCGGTATGTGAATGCTATTTGGGACAAGTTGATGCTGGCCCCCCTCACTTGCACCTCTCCGGATGTTCAGTCCTTCGTCACCAATGCAACCAATCAGCTTCAATTCAACAGGGAGTGGAATATTGCCTTTGTCGCGTCTGCTATTGCTTTGTGGCACGCTAGAAACGATCGCACCTTCAATGACAACACGTGGAGCGAGCCTCAAACCCGATCTTATGCTGCCAGCTTGATACGACTGTGGGCCAATAGAACTTCCAATCAGTGTGACAAGGAGGATCTGCAAACATGGGCCATGATGATCGGAACGTAACGTAGCATACATGTAACTACAATTGGTTTTTTTTTCTTCCTTCCTTCCATTCTCCCCCCCTCTCTTCTCCCCCCTCTTTCCTTCTTTCTTTCTTCAATGGTTGTACCCTAGGCTGCTTGCGGCCATGCACCTTGGTGCATTTAGCAAGACTCTGTATCCAGACCCAGGCTTTGGCCTGTTTTGAAATATAAAGTTGGCCTGGTGCCATCTTTTCTCTTTCAAAAAAACAAAATCGTCTAGAACCTGGCTTCTCGCGATTCTGGACGTTCCTACAAAACAAAACGTTTCGATTTAAGGTAGTGCCCCTATTTGAGAGGCAAATTACGAGGAAACTGCCACTGGCCGGCCGCGCCCAGAAAACGAGTCGAACGACTCGTCCTCTCCGTCGCTCGATCCCCCGCTTCTCCCCTATTGCTTGCGCTAGGGTTACAGGGCCGCCGTCGCCGCGCCGCCCGACAGCCCGCCCCGGCCTCGCCGGCCCCGCCAGACGCCGGACATGGACACGACGCCTGTAGTCGTTGCTCCGCCCTACCCGCTCGCCTGAAGGCCCGCAGCCGCTGCTCCGCCCTGGGCGCTGGCCTCGACGCCCGATGCCTCTTCTGCCCGACGCCGCCTCGCCGGAGTTCACTCGGGCCGTCGCCTCAGGCGAGCTCTCCTATCCTCTCTGCTCTGTCTCCTCTCCTCTCTGTCTTCTCCGTTCCTAGTTCACAGTACCGAAATTGATGGATGGATTGATTGATGAATGGATGTATGGACAAATGAATGCATATATATTTACAATCTGTCATGTTGTAGTTGATCATGGTAATTCCCTGGGTGCAGCCTCTCTTCCTTTCTTGTTCGTCTTGTTCCTAGTTCTTCTCTGCACATGGAACAATGGATCGATAGATGGATGTATTTCTCTGTACATGGAACAATGGATGGATATATATTTGTTTGGTAGGAGTAGATGATTTGCTTGATGGATGAATGGATGGTGATAGTTTTTTCCTAGATGGATGGATGAATTCTGGTACTGTGAATGCTCAATGCTACTTTGTAGGTAGATGATTTGCTAAATTCTTTTTGCTACTGTGATTGCTAATTGCTTTCATGTCATATTCAGCGATAAATTGTTTGAAACAAGTGTCAGCAATTCAGCACCTAGTTTTAGTCCAGGGACATTACAGACATTTCAGCACACAACTAATCCCATAATCTCAGACCACAATCTTAGAAAAGAACTTGACGGCTGATTCTGGCTAATTTTGTGGGAAGCTGATTCTGCAGGAAGTTTCCCAAAAGCTGATTCTGGAGAATCAAAAGCTGAAAAGAACCGGGCCTCACTCACGCCGCTCTCCTTGCTCCCCTCTCTCTCTCTCCTGCGACATCGGATCTCGCAGCCCTGTCGCCTCTGTCGACATCGCCGGTGGGCATGCTCGCTGCTGCGGAGGTAGAACTCTCCTCCCCTCCGTCTCCCATCTGTCCCCATCCTTCTCTCCTCCCTCCCATCCCCAGCTCTCTGCCACTCACGCTGCGCTGCGCTGGTCGTGCTTGTTCTCCGATGCGGATGGGTGAAGCGGCAGCCTCCTCTGGCCGCGGACGGGAAAGAGGGACTCATCTCCAGCTGGGCGTGCCTAGCACCGATGCATCCTTTTGCCATCATCTCCCCTCTCCCTTTTGTATGTAGGTTCAGATCTGTCACCAACCTCCTATTCCCCTATGGATTGGAGATGGTTGGGTTGTTTTTATATTATGTAAAGTTGGTGATTAGCATGGATATGTGTGATCTGTCCAGAACATTTTGCTAGCTTATGGAAATGAAGGAATCAGTAGGTAGGCAAAATAGTTATGCAAATGGTGCAAATAGTATGAATAATTTGTGCATATATTTTATTTTGTTTTGATGATCCAAATGATGTCAATATTATCAGTGCCCAATATGTGCTGAATTTATATAGATGGATGACAACGGCAAGACCCGAGATACGCTGATAGTGCAAGCTTCTCTTTGTTGTGCCCTGAAGTTGATTACCGATCGTAAGTTTGCCCTACAGAGCTTTTTGGCACTACGCCTGTCAGCCAGGGAGCGACAGGACTTAAGAGTGAACATAACTAATCAAGTAAGTAGTCCTTATGCTGCATAAATCGTGATGCGAAGATCTTGATTAGACAATGCCTCGAGAGATAGAATGTTGTTGATTGGTTTGGAGTGGCTTACCGCACGATCGATTTTAGAGATAGAATACGAATCAACACAATGCAGCATCTCAATCTCGATCCAGAGACGGGCAGCTTGCAGGCCAGACCACAGACACGCGAATCTACCATGCCAGGGCTACGCCGGATCTGGCAGCAGCTCAGGAACTCATGCGGAGGCTGCTGCCTTGGAAACGGGATGGGGAAAGGGGGCTACCGGGTGGGCGAGAGAAACGAGATAGGAGATAGAGGGAGCAAACGTGGGGAGTCGCTCGCGTGACGGGAAAATCGCCAGGTGCCCCTCAAGCCCAACAATGGACGCATTCAAACTAATCTAATGTTAGCAGCTAAACGGCCGTGGGGGATCTGGGTTCGCATTCTATCTCTAAAATCGATCGTGCGGTAAGCCATTCCAAAGCAATCAACAACATTCTATCTCTCGAGGCATTGTCTAGTCAGATTCTTCGCATCACGGTTTATGCAGCATAAGTAAGGACTACTTACTTGATTAGTTATGTTCACTCTTAAGTCCTGCCGCTTCCTGTCTGATAGGCTGCTCCTTGCAACTAAAGTGTATTATGATTTTTTTTTCTCTGTCCTGGTTTTGACTTTGAGTAAGTCAAGTGTATTAGTAGTGCCAAAAAGCTCCGTAGGGCAAACTTATGATCGATAATCAACTTCAGGGCATAACAAAGAGAAGCTTTGGGACAAATTTACACTTCTCCCGTTTATGGAGAGAATTGCAGATTTTTGTACTAAAGTTGTTTTGACATATAGAAGATCCTCATGAATAAGTTACTGCTGCAGTTTGATGTACATAAATTTAATCATGATGAATCTCCAGGTGGACTGTATCATTGTTACAAGCCACAGCTTTAGAAGAATGATGCATCTTGTGGGCCTATTCTTTCTTGATGGTCTGGCTGAAATTTATTGAATTGGAAGAGTTACTGGTCTGATAATATGTCGCTCCGACTTCCACTTCCGCAAGGGCTCTTCTTTTTCAAAAGTGTTGGGCGGTTTGAAGACAGTAAGGTTGATTCAGCTGCCAAGCAGCACTTGTCTCCAAAATTTAAGCTCCAGACAGATAAGGAGGGGTATAGGCCTGGTGATTCAGTTACCGTGACTATAGAAATTTGCAGTCCTGCTAGTTCAAAGGATGAAGCGGGGGCACCGTCAGGTGGAGATGTCACATCCCTCTTGGTAGATGGTCTATCTTTCGAACTTAAAGGAATTGAGAAGTTGGATAGCCAATGGTTCTCTGTTCCAAAGCCCTTACCAGGGTCTAAGCAAAGGAGAGGTAATTAACAACCTAGCTGTCATCTAAATATTGATCAATGTGTCTTTTATTTTATTTCTGACAATCCTCTTGTGTTATAATTGATTATATAGGTGAATATTTGTTTTTGGATTGCTCGGCACCCTCATTAGTCTCCAAAGTAATAATTGCTTCGGGGCAAACAAAAACATGTAAGTTATCGCATGTTTTGGAGCATCAATGGAGGTTGATAATGCACTTATCATGTAATGCTACATTTCTAGATTGCTTGAAACGTAAATATTGTTCATATGCTTTACCTCCATTTTCCCCATTATTGTATGACGTGTTAGTGTAATACAGTAATTGAAATTTCCTTTGCTTCTTATTCTGCTAATCACCTGTCTCATTACCATCCTGTATTTGATCTTAAATACTCCCTCCGTTCACTTTTGTAAATCATTTCAGACAACTCAAAATGGGTTGTTTTGTACATTGTCTGAAATATCTTCGAGGTCTTATAAAAGTGAACAGAGGGAGTATTTTTTTCGAGGGTACGCCAAAGGCGTACCATAGCTTTATAAAAGAGAGAAACATATATACAAGAGAGATTACACGGTCGGTAGAAGGCCCAAAGTGCACCCTCCACCAAACCCTCCACTCATCCAAACTCTACCCTACTACTCACACCACACAGAAACTCCAGTGGCTCCTGCTCTAGACCACATTTCTAATTTTTCACATTATGTCAAAATCGAAGTTTAAGCATCCATGATTCTACTTGTGAAGTCAAAGTGAATACTGGCTATAGCTCTGTTACAGAAGTTCATGACTCATGACTATGAGGATTTACTATTTAGGGATATGCTACTTGCATGTTTCTCAAAGGCAGTTGGACCCAAGCAACGGATCCAGGTAGAACTGAGCATCCGTCCAATCAAAATGGCATCTCGAATCTCGTACAAATCGTTGCCCACACTCCGGAATACGAGCGCGACTCGATAAATCCAACAGCTCGCCGCCACAGGAGTAGCAGCCGGTATGCCTTCGGTCGAGGCCAAGCGGAAGCAACGGGCAGAACAAGGCTACGCCCGTGGCGGTGCATGTGCATGGATGAAGCTGCTGCTACCGGTGGAAACAATTAACCAACGACAACGCAAATTAAACTTGAAGCAAAGCGACCATGTGGCCAAAGAACAGGGCTTGCGATCGACGGGGGTTTCGATTGCTTCATGCTTCCAATGGCGTCCAATCACGAACTTGTCATGCATGTTGTTACCCGCTTTAATTTTCCCGCAAAAAGGGAAAATAATTATCAAGAGGTTTAGTAGAGAGAGCTGACTTCCCGACGATACGACGACTTTGTAAACAACCGGTCATGCAGCCCACCCCACAACTACTAGAGGTACTAGTATATACGTGCATTAAAACTGTTGAACTATTTTCTTATTGTAGTAATCCTAATGATTAGCATCTCTACTCCTAATGGAGCAGTTGGTAGTCTCCGCCGGTTAATTTTCGTCCCACCTTCACTGGTTTTTTTTCGTCCTAAAAAAATCTACGAAATTTCGTAGGTTAACCAGGGACAACTCCCACCTTCCAGGTTTTTTTTCGTCCCACCTCCCATGGTTTTTTTGGTACCTCGTCCCACCTCACACTGAGCCGTCACGAACCACAAAAACCGCCTACCTTAGCCAAATCAACAAATCTCTCTCATTAATGCAATTTTCTTTAGGAAACAAATAATAAATTCTTTCCTACCTTAGCTAAATCAACGGATCTCTTCCATTAATGCAATTTGCTTTAGCAAACAAATAATAGATTCTTTCCTACCTTAGCCAAATCAACGAATCTCTCCCATTAATGCAATTTGCTTTAGCAAACAAATAATGGATTCTTTCCTACCTTAGCCAAATCAACGGATCTCTCCCATTAATGCAATTTGCTTTAGCAAATAAATAACAGATTCTTTCCTACCTTAGCCAAATCAACGGATCTCTCTTATTAATGCAATTTGCTTTAGGAAACAAATAATAGATTTTCAGGAAACAAATAATCTCTAATCTCTAATCTCTAATCTCTATCTCTAATCTCTATCTCTAATCTCTAATCTCTAATCTCTAATAATAATAATAATAATCTCTACTCCTAATCACCATATCTACTCACGTTAATTTTTTTTACCCTCACAATAAAAAGTTTCCTAACCTTTCCAAAGTTTCCTAACTAGACACGTTATAAACGGGCAGGAACTGATAGCACGTTACCAATCAATAAAATTTAGTTTCATGACAATCAATTCCAAATCCTAATTTTCCTAATACGTCGATCTTTCTCAAATCCTAATAAGCCCTCTTCCTCTTTCCTTTTCACCGCTCCACCTAGAAAAAAACCCATCAATCACGCAACCCTCCCCGCCTCTCCCAACTCCCCAAGCGACATCCTCTCTCCCTCCTGCCGTCCCCAAGGCGCCTCGTCGGCGCACTCTTCATCGGAGAGCCGTCCACCGGAAGCCGGAGTCGGGAAGGAGAGCAGCCACCAGCGGGGGAGACTGTGATAGCCTGGCTTATTAGGGATGATAGACTACTCATATCAATAAGGAATTCCTTCTTTTCCGGGAGCCCATTCGGACAGAACTCCAAAGTTAAGCGTGCTCAGCTTGGAGTAGTGTCGGGATGGGTGACCGACCGAAGTTGCTCCGGTGCGCACGAGTGAGGACAAAGTGCGCAGAAAAGACTAGTATTGATCTGTGGGGCCAGTCTAGATCCCGCCAGGAGTAACGACCACCGGCGGGTGTGTCCGGGGCGTTACAAGTTCCTTATTGATATGAGTAGTCTATCATCCCTAATAAGCCAGGCTATCACATACACCCCCACTCAGAGGAACCGACGTCCTCGTCGGGCGGCCTAGATCCCGCCAGGAGTAACGACCACCGGCGGGTGTGTCCGGGGCGTTACAAGTTCCTTATTGATATGAGTAGTCTATCATCCCTAATAAGCCAGGCTATCACATACACCCCCACTCAGAGGAACCGACGTCCTCGTCGAGGCCACGAACGTTCCTCTTGGCACAAACGTCGTGCTTCGGTCCGTACATGTGCCATGTCGGGTGCCACGACGGGTCACAAATGTCATGAACAACATGACCACGCACCGTCCGCAACCATCCGTGTAACCGCGAGGGTCGGCTCGATACCAACTTGTAACGCCCGGACACACCGCCGGTGGTCGTTACTCTGGCGGGATCTAGACTGGCCCCACAGATCAATACTAGTCTTTTCTGCGCACTTTGTCCTCACTCGTGCACTGGGGAGCAACTTCGATCGGTCACCCATCGACACTACTCCAAGCTGAGCACGCTTAACTTTGGAGTTCTCGTCCGAATGGGCTCCGGAAAAGAAGGAATTCCTTATTGATATGAGTAGTCTATCATCCCTAATAAGCCAGGCTATCACAGAGACCACAAGGGGAGGTGTTGGTTCTTCCTTCGATTGATGCATCTGCTCGTGGGGGCATTGCTTTGGTGGGGGCGAGGAGCGATGTTGGTGGCGTCTTTGGGGCCGCGGCGGCGTGGGCGCTACTGGAACTGGTTGTGTCGATGGCGTCGTTCCGCGGAGACCACGTTCGTGTGGGCGGGCCAGCGCCGGTGCGTGGCGGGTAGGTGCGCGTGCCTCTCGACGGTCTGCTCGACCGGGACGGTCGGCGGCTATCTTGACTTCGATGTCTGCGCCTTGCAAAGGGCTTCCGTCGCTCGACGAGGTCATCCAGCGATGAGGAAAAACCCCTTGATCCCTAACACTACCCCACCGCTAAATTTTCTATGACTGTTTGGTTAAATCTGCAGGTCGGACAAGCTCGTTGGCCACATTGGGTAGCTGCCGCCCTCTGCTGAGATTGTTCACACCATGGATGAGATCTCCAACACTATAAGTTACTCTTCTTTGGTTACGTTTTATTTAATCTGTGTAGTTTGATGTGGGTTGGCTGATGATTGGCTAGGTTTGCTCGGTCATTGATTCGGCGGAGCTGTGCAGGGAAACGCACTCAGATAGGTGATTGGATGACGTCTGCTTGCTTCTTGTGTAATAATTTGGAAGCTCTGCAACAAAGTGTTTTCAGTTTTCTTTTACTGAATATAAATATGTATGTGAACTAGGGGTTTACGGAGGAAGCAGATAAGGCATCAATGACGAATTATGAGCATCTTCAAGTAAGGTCTATAACATAAATGGCATCTGTGAAAAGGGAGAGAGCAGAGTGAAATGACCAAACCAGAACGGTAACATTCATTTTCTGTGATTTTCTGCAGTACCTGAACACATATACTACTTTATATAAAACGCGGTACTAAACGCTGAGAGTGAAGGTGCCCTGCCTACGGAGGAATATGGGAAGGCAGCAAATAACTAATGTGTCGACTTTGAGAAAGGAGGATTCATCTTCGTAACAGTTGCCATAGTGATAGTTATATTCTGTTGTGATTGTTAGCTTTGAATTTGAATTAGAAAGATAATGCTCTACCATTGCAGATAAACTCAAGCATCTTAATCAGCCGAACCTTGCAATTGCGCATCTGGGTAAAAAGTAGGTATTGGGCAGGCCGTTGCTAAGCTTAGTACTATCTTCACTGTCGAACTTGCATATATTGAAGTCAGTTGTAGTTCCAGTTTGGAATTTAGTACCATGCATATCAGCATATTAAGAGAAGCCTGATTGGTTCCATTGATTTGCTATAGAACGTTTTATTAGACATGAAGGTGCCTGGCCTTTCTTTTACAAAAATAGGGTAAGACCTACTTTGAAGAAAAATTGCTTATTATGTTTACGAGTGGAGCGAGAAAACAATTGCTAATCTCCTTTCATATACTCATTTTTGTAGCTTAGTTGTCCATCTACAGATATTGGTGGTCATGCCTTGCCCCTCACTTCCCTCCAAGCTTGTCGCCCTCGCCCCCCTCTTTGAAGCAGCCGCCCGCTGCTCATCTCGGTGGCGTCAGGCGCGGCCGTACCCACCATGGCATCGGCGTGGCCCTCCCTGCAAGGAGCGGCGCCTCCTTGGTACGATCGCGACACTGATTCAGCCAGATCGGCGGGGTTTAGTAGGCTCACAGGCTGGCGTTTCCTCGGATGCATCGATGTTCTAATCATGATGGCATGACCATAGATCGTATGAGTCTAGAAGACTTTGGGGCGGCTCATCTGCGTGGATGGTTGTGGCTGGGCACACAATCCATTAATAAGCCTTCAAATTTTCACACGAAGGTCCCTCCTTTTCCTTTTGCATTTTTTCTTTTTAATTTTTTAGATTTCTTGCGTTGGCAAATGGAAGAAAGACTCGAATCCTAGATTTCTACTTTCTATCGAAGCTTGTAACTGATCGTAAGCTCACCACCAAGCTGTCCATTTGGATTTCAGTAGATATATGGAGTATATTTACTCACATTGTCCACGACTTGTTTGAAGAAATTTCTCTTCTGATTTGGTATTGCATTGCTGAGCACTTCCTGTGAATTACATGCAGCATGTGTATGTTCTATAGCTTCTATTGTACACTTTTCCTTCTTTTTTCAGGTTGTCCAGATGAGCACTGGCCACTGGGAAATGGCAACTTGGTTGAACTGAATCAGCTCTAATCTCCTAAATTTTCGCATTTATCTTAAAAAACACTGCAGTGTTACCTTCCCGTAGTAATAAATAAGTATATTATGAAGCTCATATATGATTATTACTATTATTTTTGCACGTTCAATCAATTCCACTGATAAATCATTTATGCATTTTTAGAACAAGCATCAAGCATCATGTGGCATTATAGTCATTGGTGAAGATTGACAATGCACTCAAATACAAGACTTATGATGGTGTTTGGTGACTGATAAAGATGATTGGAAAGGTGCTTTCCAAGCAGGTGAATCTTCTATATTTCACTTTTTAATATAATTTGGCCGGTACGATGTATATTTTCTGAAAACTATATCGCCATTGTGGGTTATCTAACTAAAATTACATTTTCTGCTTGGCACTGATTCATATATATTAATATGGGCAAAGGAAATTCACAATATTTTATGTCAGTGAAAGACTTCTAAAACCAGTGAAGTGTCTTAGCAAGGATGACACGCCGTTGTGCCTCTCGGCCTGAACAATATAGCTCATTTAGTTCATCGCCACAACTGGCTACACGGCGTGATGGAGCAGCTCCACATGTCCTGCGAGGACACGGAGTCGCGATTGCACGGCCGCCGTGGGTGAGAGATCGTGCCATCGTGCGCATGACCCCCTCGGCTCTAGACTGGTTTGTTTGTTTCTCTCCTTTAGATGTGCAATTAGGAACGGAAAAGCGGTTTGTCGACAATTCATAGAAAAGGAATAGCGGTTGTCAAACAAAGGAAGGATGCTGGCTGGTAATTGGGACTGGGGCATTGAGATTGAAATTAACATGTGCCGTGAATCGACGAGGGTCTCACGGGTGGAACATACGAACCGGGCACATAATTCTTTTTCCGTGAGAGAGGAAGATGCGTCTGTGGCTCGAGGGCTACTATTGCTTGCGAAAGCAGTGGCAGGGAGCAACCGATGGAGAAGGAGAGGCTAGGAAGGAAGAAGAGAAAGTAGCACACAATCAGGACGGGTGGCTATGCATGGGCTATTGTGTTGTGTGCCTGCGGCCAAGCCAATTGGGAGAGAGGCAACCACCGCAGAGATAGAGGAAAGTAGCAGTCCATGCATGTTGCTCAAGATCGGGGTAAGGTGGGTAGTTTCGCCGCTATGTCGCCGCATCGGACGATCGGGAGCAGGAAGAAAAATTAAAGGAGAAAATATCATAGCGGAAGAGACTGGGCCCAAAATTGGCAAGTTCATCCCATACTCGTTTTTGATGTTTCAGGGTCACCTCTCCGTCCATACACGAACTAGGAACTCATAATTGTTTCCTGTTATTGAACTGGACATAATCAGTCTATTTAAAACTGGTACAGAACCATGCATATTTTTGAGTTGATACAAAAAGACCAATGGTTTCTTTTTTGCATTATTGCCGTCCAGAGTGTAAGAGTTTCAGCCAAAACAAGTTTATGCCTAACATTTAGTTAGTAATGACTGAAATCTGTTTTCAGATTTAAGCAATGAGGATGTTAGAACTAAATTATAGTTCCAGCATGAAATTAGGTAATTTCTTGTAGATAATCATAGTGGTATATTTTGTTATGTTCGGTTTACAAGAATTAAAAATATAGAGATATTGTTGAGAAAACAAGAAGTTAAGTGGATTCATGGTTGACAAGCAAAGTTATTTTGGGGAAAGTTCCGTAGTAATGTTTATGAGCATTTAGCATGTGTGTCATGCTTGTTTTCAGTGGAATATTATATGATATGGTTCTATAGGTTTTGGAGCTTCTACTGGTGTGGGTAGTTATTTGCTTAATGGTGTAACTTAAGCCAACTGCATAATGACCTTCATATGATTTCGCCATTGTTTTTCTCCGTTGTGCTTGCGTGTTCAATCTTGTTATTATTGCATCTTGTGGTCTACTCTGATAGGTCATGTTTGTTTGTAGGGTGACAGTTTATACATCTATGGAACCAGGGCAATTTGGACATGTGATATTTCCTCGAGTAAGCAAACTTCTTTTGTATGGCCCAGCATGATGATCAACACCCATCTGGTTTTATATGGTGCCACTTTTGTTGTATACAACAAGCAACTATTCATTTTGTGTGCCTTGCAACAACATCATAATCTCATTAAACCTGCAATAGATCACACATTCAGTACATTTCAATTTCTAATTAGTCTAGACTGTGAAGTATCTGTTTTTTTAACATCACAGGGTTATCTGATCATATAATCTGTCACAAGTAGTAAGGGTGAGTAGATGAGCAAATTTTCCCAGATGGCAAGATATCTATACAAATTATGGAACTTGAATCTGAACATTGGAGAAGTGGACAGTGGACGAGACTACCACTGTTATATATAATTATAGTGATATTCAAAGCTATTTTTTGTCTTAATGTAAAGTTTATCACAGACAGACATCCACCCAGAAACACACACATGAGACATGACACACACACTTCCTTTTGGATTTGCCGGTTCTATGTTACCTCAGGAGCACAAAACTTGAGTAATTATAGCAAAACAATTCAAGGATGAGACTACGAACCAACCTGTGGGTGGATGGTTAGAGGTACTGTGGTATCTCCAGCCCATCAAGGTTCAAATCCTGGTGCTCGCATTTATTCCTGGATTTATTTCAAGATTTCCGGTTATGCGTATTCAGTAGGAGGAGACGTTCCCGTCGACGACGAGGTGCCTACGGACTTCGTAAATTTCAAAACGATATGCCGGCTCAGTCTTTCAGAGGTGCTCATAGGGGTAGGGTGTGCGTGTGTGCGTTCATAGGGGTAAGTGTGTGCGTGTGTATATGAGCGCTTATGTTTGTACTGATGTTCAAAAAAAATTGAAGGACGAGACTACTGGACAGTGCAGAATACCTTTTTATTCCCATATAAAGGACACATATTCCTTACGACTGTCTTTTCATATACCATGATATGTTCCTATTTGGCAAAGAGTTGGCAAGGCACCGGCCCAAAATCAAGTGCATTATGGGCACCTCTATTCCTAGCTGCTAATCTGGATCTTAATAATTAATGCCCATACCTTGTTAGACCAAAAGAAGCAATACTTCCATTGATAGACTAAACGACTCATGGCATGTGGACTAATGAACATGTCTTTTAATCCAAGGCATGGAGAACTCGGTACATGTCGAGGAAGAGGAACATAATGCCGGAGGAAGGCAATAACAAGTATCAGCTCAAGGAGTTCTTGATGGAGACGATTGGCCAGATCTTACTTGTAGCTTTTTTTTGGGAAAGTCTTTGACTCCACATTGTTGGGCTAAGTTATGTTCGCATCTCCGTTTTGGATTAAATCAATTGAACCTACTGGAAAAAAATCCTTTGGGAGTGTGACATTAGCAGGCGGGACAAGAACGATGATGGGATGCTCACTGGAGATGAGGTCAAAAAGATGAATACGTCAATGATGCATAGATATATGTATGAATTGTACATGTACACACAAAACATACTGTGACAAGTATCTCATGCCAAGCTTTAGTTTCGGTAAGAGGTTTTGTTGCCCGTAGCAACGCATGGCCATTTAACTAGGTGTAATCCAAAATAAATAAATTAAAGCCCGTAGCAACGCACGGGCGTTCTACTAGTTGCTGATATTTTCCATAACCACTTGTAGAGATGCAAATGAAGAAAGTCGTCGTCACCGCAAGACCCGCGCATGCGACAAATCCAAGCAGAAGGCATCTTCTCAAAATGGAAGAGAGAATCCTCCGACCCCGGCCGTGCGCAACAAACCCAAGCTAAAACGCATCTTCTAAACTTACCTCTAACCTCGGATCAGTTCATTCGCAAGGAAAGAAGGAAAAGTAACCTCGGATAAGTTCACTCTTCACTATATATAGACGGTAGCTTGCACAAGCCATACATACGCACTAGCTACACAGACGCCTCAGAAGAGTACAAGAAAGACCCAACACTCGAACAGTACGTAGCTGAGGCGCCATGGGGTCCGAGGCCTGCCATGAGAAGCCGCACGCCGTGATGATCCAGTACCCGGCGCAGGGCCATGTAACGCCCATGATGAAGATGGCCAAGCTGCTCCACGCCCGGGGCTTCCCCGTCACCTTCGTCAACACCGAGTTCAACCACCGCCGACTGCTCCGCTCGCGCGGGGCGGGGGCGCTCGACGGCGTCCCGGGCTTCCGCTTCGCCGCCATACTGGACGGGCTGCCGTCGTCCGACGCCGACGCCACGCAGGACGCCCCGCGCTCTGCAACTCCACCATGACCACCTGCCTCTGTTAGAGCTAAACACGGACGTGGATGTCCGAGTAGTACTTTAGCTAGTAACCGAGTAGGCTTAGTAGTAATACATGGAGTCGGATAGATACTAGGTGATCTCACGCATATATATATATATATATATATATATATATATATATATATATGTCTGCCCCTACCCCTTGTAACCAACGAAAAGAACAACGAAAAAGAGAAAGATCAAAGCAATAAAGAACCATGCTCGAGACGAGCCTGTTGCAATACATCGATTCGGTGCCTTTCTATCTGTTCCGCCGAGAGAAGCCGATCACTAGCCCAAGTCAAAGTTTTCGTGTACGTGCGTATGCACTGTTTATCCATCCAGCTGCCTGCGTGTGTGCTAGCTTAGCACGTACGGGTACGTTGCGATCCTGGGTGATCTGATCTAGAGATCAAAAGCCAACAATTGGTATCACAGCCTCGACGATCTACGATGACGGACAGCGACGCTGAGTCGATCAGGTCTGGCAACGGCGGTTCCAAGGCGAACAAGAAAGGCGACAATGTGAAGAAGGGCGGTAAGTCAGCAACAAGTGGTGGCGGAACGGGCGGCGCCAACGTACAGGCGCATCGCAACATTCCCATCCAGTACCCGATGCTCACAGACGCCAACTACGGCGTGTGGGCGGTCAAGATGAAGATTATTCTTCGAACCCTTCGAGTGTGGGAGGCCATTACGGACGACGGCGTCGACAAGGAGTGCGACGAAGGTGCCATGGCCGCCATAGCCCAGTCTGTGCCGGATTCCGTGCTGATGACACTGGCGGAGTTCGAGACAGCAAGATAGGCGTGGAACGCACTCAAAGAAATGAGGATCGGAGAAGATCGCGTCACGAAGGCTCGGACACAAGTGCTGAAGCGCCAATTTCACAAGTTGCAGATGGAGGAAACTGAATCGGTGAACGACTATGCCATGCGTCTGACTACTTTGGTGGGAGAAATCCGCGCACTTGGTGCAAAGCTCGACGAGACCGAGATTGTGGAGAAGTTTTTCAGTTTGGCGACTCATAAATTCACGTACATCATCGACACGCTCGAGCAGCTTTATGACATCGACGACATGACCATAACGGAGGCGATCGGACGCTTGCGGACATGGAAAGAGAATGCTCGTGGTTGTCGGAAAGGCAAAGGAGGAGGTGATGACCAACTCATGTACTCGCGCGCAGATTGGGAGTCCCCAAGTAGCAAAGGAAGTGTCACGCCCAATATGCGACCCTATCCAAAAGGATCTCGACGGTCCCACCAAGGATAGACCCGCATATTGAAACGCTTTTGCAAGGTGGATATCATTACATCAACATTACATAATAGTGGGGATACATACATAAGGCACAAATGCCACAAGAATACATCAACATCATATACAAGATCAACATCCGACTATGGATGAAACATAAACAGAAGCTCAAACGACATCCACCCTGCTAGCCCAGGCTGCCGACCTGGAACCTATCCCCTGATCGACGAGGAAGCAGAAGAAGAACTCCAAACAAGCAAACATCGCTCTCACGTCATGATCATCGCAGAACCTGTACCTGCAACTGGTGGTGTAGTAATCTGTGAGCCACGAGGACTCAGCAATCCCATTACCATGGGTATCAAGACTAGCAAAGCTTAATGGGTAAGGAAGGAGTAAAGTGGTGAGGCTGCAGCAGCGACTAAGCATGTATGGTGGCTAACATACGCAAAAGAGAGCGATAAGAGAAACAAAGGAACGGTCGTCAACTAGTAATGATCAAGAAGTGATCCTGAACAGGAACTTACGTCAGACATAACCCAGAAACCGTGTTCTCCTCTCGATCAACCCCGAAAAGAGACACTCACGGTTACGCACACGGTTGGTGTATTTTAGAAGAGTTTGCTTCAAGTTTACTACAACTGGATATTAACAAATTCCCATCTGCCACATAACCGCGGGCACGGCTTTCGAAAGTTCAAACCCTGCAGGGGTGTCCCAACTTAGCCCATGATAAGCTCTCGCGATCAACGAAGGATATTCCTTCTCCCCGGGAAGACCCGATCAGTCTCGGAATCCCGGCTACAAGACATTTCGACAGCAATAAAACAAGACCAGCAAAGCCGCCCGATGCGCCGACAATCCCGATAGGAGCTGCACATATCTCGTTCTCGAGGCAACACGGATGAGACTAGCTACTGAGTAAAACCAGACCTCGAGTTGCTCGAGGGGCCCCGCAGTAGCTTCGGTTCAGGCCAACACTTAGAGAAGCACTGGCCGGGGGCTAAAATAAAGATGACCCTTGGGCTCCGGAAACCCAAGGGAAAAAGGGCTAGGTGAGGCAAATGGTAAAACCAATGTTGGGCCTTGCTGGAGGAGTCTTATTCAAAGCGAACTGTCAAGGGGGTCCCATAAATCACCCGACCGCGTTAGGGACGCAAAATCCGGGAACATAATACCGATATGACGGAAACTAGGGCGGCAAGAGTGGAACAAAACACCAGGCATAAGGCCGAGCCTTCCACCCTTTACCAAGTATATAGATGCATTAATTAAATAAGATATATTGTGATATCCCAACAAGTAAACATGTTCCAACAAGGAACAACATCTCCATGTTCCAACAAGGAACAAACTTCATCTTCACCTGCAACTAACAACGCTATAAGAGGGCTGAGCAAAGCGGTAACATAGCCAAACAACGGTTTGCTAGGAAGGGTGCAAAAGGTTAGAGGCTGACATGGCAATTTGGGATGGCTTGATAAGCAGGTAATAGGTAGCGCAGCATAGCGAAAGAACGAGGCAACTAGCATAGCAATGATAGTAGTGAGATCCAGGGTAGCGGTCATCTTGCCTGAAATCCCGCAAGGAAGAAGAACGAATCCATGAAGAAGACGAACGGATGAAGCCGAACCAAGTGTAGACGAACGAATCCTCACGATCGCAACGAAACAGGAACTAACAAGAAGAAGCACACAACATAGTAAACACACCACACATAGACAAGACATGATGCACAACAAGCATGATGCATGACAAAAGCTACATAAAGCTACTCATGGCAAGAGATGATGCAAACAAGAGCAACACACCAAGGCAAGTTTAAATGAGGCCGGGAACAACATATAACAATTCCGGTAAGTCCTCATATGCAAATTTTGAAATTGGTCCAGATCTGAATAACTTTATGTTCAAGTTATTAAACAGCAAGTTAAGATGCACCACGATGATCTACACTAAATTCTAGTCAAGTTACATATAAAGTTCATTTAATTCGGAGCTACGGCCTAGAAGATATGAGTAAAACAAGATAAGCATGGCATTGATGCAAAATGCATACAAACATCAAGCAAACACCTCAAAACATGGATGCAACATGATAATATGAAACTACAAGCAAAATCAAGCAAGTTTCATATAGAGCACACTCAAAACGGAGCAACGGTTCAACACATACACTCTATACAAGTCATAACAACAATCTGTCCAAAACAGCAACTAGGCATATTGCAAGCATCAAAACAACATGCTACAGGACCTCAACGTGAAAACAAAAGGCATGGGCATGATGTACAGGTAAAGCATTACAAAACACAAACACTGAGCTATCTCCAGAAATCACTAGAACATGCTCAAAATCACATGGCAAGATTGCAAATAATAACAGTTCAGACTTATCAGGAAATAACATCAGGTTGCAATGTTTAGAGCTATCAAACAACATGCTACAGGAACTTATCATGGCAAACAAAGGCATGGCATGAATCTACTCAAAGCATATAACAAAAGTCCCTTACTGACCATAAGCCAAAAAGGATCATAAAATATGATGGCACCCATGTAAACATGGCATATTATATTACAGATTCAAACATGGCAGGAACAACAAGTAGGCATGTTGGTGAGCTTGAACCACTCACTACAGAGCAATAAATGGCATGGCAAGGCACCCAACAGTAAGAAGACATGGCATAGAAGCTATACATGGCAAGAACAACATCATAGCATACACGGATCAACTAGAACAACCTTGGCAAAATTGAATAACATGTAAACAATCTGCCAGGAAACATTTTTATAGCAAAAGTAGAGCTCTATTGACTCAAGCTATGACACTCCATAATTGCAAACAAGGGCATGGATGGATAGAGCAAGACATGTAGAACAAAACATCCTTACTGAAGTATCTCAAAATATGCATGGAACTCTCGGTAGCATCAAGTTTACATGGCATAAAAATATCAGCAGAACAGGGCTGAAATCAGCAACATCATGAAGCCTAGTTTGCATGCTTGTGCTAGTCACCACAGAGATCACAAAAATACATGGCATACACCCCTGTCAAGATAGCATGGCATATTACAAAACACATGTAGGACTCAAGTTCATAGGATGCACACATCAATCATGGCAAAAATGACAAAAGTGCATGTTCTGATAAGAATCTGAAACTAACATCACATAGCACTCTTCCAACAGCATTTCGGGCATCAAGATGAGCTCAAATGAAAATGATGCAATGAGATGAAATGATCTACTCATCGTGCGAACATTTTGACGTATTACACGCACGAAACGGAGCTATGGATGCCGAGTTATGATGCGATGAAAATGCATGAAAATGACAAAATACTCGGGACTTGGCAGAAATTATACCCTCCGAAAAGTCAACGGGACGGAGATATCCGGGACGCGGGGATCCCGGGACAGAGGCGCGGCCGTTTGGATGGCCGGGCGGGTGGATCTCATCCCACCCGCCGGATCCGGCGACGAGGCGGCGGCGGCGCGGCAGCCGAGGAGGGGAGGAGGCGGCCGGGCGGAGGAGGAGCCGGACGGAGGGCGGCGGCTCGGTCCCAGCACAAAGGGCGGCGCGCGGACGGAAGCGGCAAGACGGGCGAGGCGGCGCGGCGGCGGAGCGAGGCGGCGGCGGCGGCGAGGGCGCCGGCGGCGGTGGCGGCGCTGGGTTCGCGAGGCGCTGGAACCCCGGGGCGGCGGGCGGCGAACCGGGCAAGGGGCGGGCGTGGGCCCGCAGGGTCAGGGCGGGAGGAGGCGCTGGGCAGGCGACGTGGCAGCCCCGGTTGGGTGCGGGCGGCGGCGGAGATGCGTCCGGCCGGGTGGACATGTCCGTGGCGGGGGAAGTTTGCTAGGGTTAGGGGAATTTGACCGCGAGAATTTGGGGAGGCACATATATATAGGTAGAGGGAGCTAGGAGAGTCCAAATGAGGTGCGGTTTTCGGCCACGCGATCGTGATCGAACGGCGGAGAGCATGCAGCGGAGTTTGGTGGGTTTTGGGCCACTTTGGAAGGGGTGTTGGGCTGCACACAAAAGAGGCTTCTGCGGTTACCCGGTTAACCGTTGGAGTACCAAACGGCCTCCAAATGATCCGAAACTTGACAGGCGGTCTACCGGTGCTATACCAAGGCCGCTTGACAAACCTCGGTCCATTCCGAGAAAGTTTAACACCCGCACATGAAAAGAGGTAAAAGGGGGCGCCGGGGGACATAGGAGTGCCGGATTGCAAAACGGACAACGGGGAAAATGCTCGGATGCATGAGACGAACACGTATGCAAAATGAAATGCACATGATGACATGATGTGAAATGCAGATGATGACATGGCAAAATGCAACACGCAAGCAAATGACATGGCAACAACGGCGAATAGCTGACGAACACCTAGCGCATCGAATCCGGGGCGTTACAGGAAGGCGCAACGTTGGCGAAGGCTCAAGCAACACGAAGCGCGGCGGACAAACTGGAAAAGGCAAAGTAAAAGGCAAGCCACAATGTCGTGGTAAGGCGGACCGATCTAAAGAGCGGAAGCCACATAACTTGGATATGTCCGAGGTCAAGTGCTATAACTGCAACGAGATGGGTCACTTTGCAAAGGATTGTCCGGAGCCTAACAAGCGGGAGATCAAGGCAAATTTGGCGAAGCAGAAGACGAACGTCCAGGTCTTCGATGGCAGAAGTTTGTGATCTCGTCCAAACAGCGATTGTAAAACTGAAACCGAAGGTGCTACTTCATGAGAAAAAGTAACACCAAAGTTATTCGGGAGCTGAACGTGTCGTGGTATCTCGACACGGGTGCCGATAACCACATGACGGGTGCAAGGAGAAGTTCCTCGAGCTAGAATATGATGTTCAAGGCTCGGTCAAGTTCGGTGATGGTTCAAATGTGGAGATTTGCGGGCAAGGTTCTGTCCTCTTGAAGGTCTCACAGAGAACATCGCATACTCACCGGAGTGTACTACATCCCACGGCCGCATAACAACATCATCCTTGTCGGAAACTTGATGAGAATGGATGCAAGGTGGATATTGAGAACGGAGTGATGACGATCTTCGACAACCTCCAAACGTGCTAAGCGGCGTGTGAATCGCACGCGGAACAGACTATATATCCTCAACCTTGATCAATCTCAACCGGAGTGTTGGCTCGCCAAGAGTGATGATGATTCGTGGTTATGGCATGCTAGATTTGGACACGTTAACTTCTCGCCTTGAAGAAGATGTCGAAGATGGAGATGGTATCTGGGATGCCGTTTATCGACCATGTTGATCGAGTATGTGACGGGTGCTTGGTTGGAAAACAGCACCGGAGGCCATTCCCTGCTCAGTCTACCTATCGTGCAAGTGATGCACTCGAGCTGCTCCATGGTGATCTATGTGGACCTATCACCCTAGCAACTCACGGAGGAAAGAAGTACTTCTTCCTTGTGGTAGATGACTACTCGAGATACATGTGGGTCGTTCTCCTATGATCTAAAGATGAGGCATTTGAAGCGTTCAAGAAGCTAAAGGCTGCAACAGAGATGGAACACAAGCTGAAGGTTCGCGCTCTACGGACAGATCGCGGCAGAGAGTTTACGTCAAACGAGTTCAAAGACTACTGTGAGAAGATTGGCATAAAAAGGTTCCTCACGGCACCTTATACGCCACAGCAGAATGGTGTTGTTGAAAGGCGCAATCGAACTGTCGTTGACATGGCGAGAAGTTTACTCAAGAGCAAGAACTTGCCGGGGATTTTTTGGGGAGAAGCTGTCTCGACGTCGGTCTATCTTCTCAATCGGGCTCCAATGAAGGCGGTGATCGGCAAGACTCTGTATGAAGCAATTTACGGACGTAAGCCGAATGTGTCTCATCTACGGACGTTCGGGTGCGTGGCGCATGTGAAGACAGCGGAGCCGCATCTCTCAAAGCTTGCCGATCGTAGCACCAAGATGGTGTTCATCGGATACGAGAGGAGTTCCGGCACCAAGGCATACCGCTTCTACGATCCACGAACCAAGCGTCTATGGATTTCACGCGATGTTGTGTTTGAAGAAAACCAAGCGTGGAATTGGAGCACAGCAGCCGACGATGCTCCAAACGGTAACATATTCACAGTTGAATTTCCAACTGATGATGATGCACGGGAGGATGTCCAGGTGGTTGGCAAGACACCCAACCAAGGTGACTGCAATGGCAGTGATCACCATGGTGCCGACACCAACGACGACGCGCATGGGTCGCAAGGTGATAGCGACAAAGCGCACGACACGGGTGAAGATCTCGACAATGAGGCGCATAGTGATGATGACAATCAAGATGATGGTCACGATCACGATGACTACGCCGACGACGCGGATGCCAACGACCCGGCATCTACCACGCCCGAGACTCAACCGTCTTCCTCAAGTGCATCGACGCCGACACAATTTGTGTCGCCCCCTTCGCAAGCCACGACGGATTCTTCCGGGCCTCGTCGCTACAAGCCCCTCAAGAAAGTCTACAAGTACGCAAAGCCAGTTACACTCGAGTACTCCGATTTGTGTTTACTCGGAGTTGAGGAGCCAGCGAACTTCGTAGAGGCGAGCAAAAGTACAAGTTGGACGCACGCCATGGATGAGGAGATGAAGGCGATCGAGAGCAATGGCACGTGGACTTTGGTAACCCGACCTCCAAACCAAAAGGCCATAGGTTTGAAGTGGGTTTACAAGTTGAAGAAGGATACGAAGGGTGCCATTGTGAAGTACAAGGCAAGACTCGTTGCAAAGGGCTACGTATAACGTCAAGGAGTTGACTATGAGGAGGTGTTTGCACCGGTTGCTCGAATCGAGACGGTGAGAGTGCTCCTAGCTTTGGCAGCACAAGAGGATTGGAAGGTTCATCATATGGATGTGAAATCCGCTTTCCTCAACGGCGACCTCAAAGAAGAAGTGTACGTGGAACAACCCCTCAGCTACGAGAAGAAAGGCGAAGACGGAAAAGTTTACAAGCTCAAAAAGGCACTTTACGGGCTGAAGCAAGCGCCAAGAGCATGGAACTCAAAGTTAGACCAAAGATTGGTCTCATTCGGGTTCAAAAGACCCCTCGACGATCCAAATGACAGTCTACCAAGCACCGAAGAACAGGTGAAGGTTGAAGACGCGACCAAGGAGGAGCATTGGCGTGAAGCTACAGACGAGCCGATGACAGCAAAGACGGTTCCTGAAATGCTACAAGAAACGGCAAAAGCAATGTCAAGGATAATGTCTATGAGTAGCAACACTCGCATTTGGGATCCAGGTCGATAATAACGACCACGTCATGTTTAGGGGGGGTGAATGTTAAAGCTAAACACGGACGTGGATGTCCGAGTAGTACTCTAGCTAGTAACCGAGTAGGCTTAGTAGTAGTACACGGAGTCGGATAGATACTAAGCGATCTCATGCATATATATATATATATATATATATATATATATATATATATATATATATATATATATATATATATATATATATATATATATATATATATATATGCGTCTGCCCCTACCCCTTGTAACCAACGAAAAGAACAACAAAAAAGAGAAAGATCAAAGCAATAAAGAACCAGGCTCGAGACGAGCCTGTTGCAATACATCGATTCGGTGCCTTCCTATCTGTTCCGCCGAGAGAAGCCGATCGCTAGCCCAAGTCAAAGTTTTCGTGTACGTGCGTGTGCACTGTTTATCCATCCAGCTGCCTGCCTGTGTGCTAGCTTAGCACGTACGGGTACGTTGCGATCCTGGGTGATCTGATCTAGAGATCAAAAGCCAATAGCCTCCCCCACCTCCTGGCCCTTCTTGCCAGGCTCAACGACCCGGGCTCCGGGGTGCCGCCGATCACCTGCCTTGTCGTCGATGGCGTCATGTTATGACGCCGCCAAGGAGATCGGCGTGCCCTGCGCGGCCTTGTGGACGGCCAGCGCGTGCGGGTTCATGGTCTACCGCCACTACCCGCAGCTCATCGAGTGGGGCTTCGTGCCTTTCAAAGGTATTCTACATTTCTACTTAGATCGTACCTACGTGCATGCATGATTGCATGCTGTAACAAGTGTGGTTTGTTTGCATGCATGCAGACGAGGCCCAGCTCACGGACAAGGCGCACCTGGACACGGTGGTGCAGGGCGTGCGCGGCATGTGCGACGGCATGAGGCTGCGGGACTTCCCGCCCTTCATGCGCACCACCGACCGCGGTGACATAATGCTCAACTTCTTCGTGCACGAGGGCGGGCGCCTGTCGCTCCCCACCGCCGTCATGATCAACACGTTCGACGAGCTGGAGCGGCCGGTCCTCGACGCCATGCGCGCCATCCTCCCGCCCCTCTACACCGTGGGGCCGCTGCTTCTCCACGCCCACCACGCCGTCCCCGACGGCACCTCGCTCGACGCCCTTGGCTCCAACCTCTGGAAGGAGCAGGACGGCCTCCTCGATTGGCTCGACGGCCACGGCGCCAACTCCGTGGTGTACGTGAACTATGGCAGCATCACCGTGATGACGAACGAGCAGCTCCTGGAGTTCGAGTGGGGGCTGGCCAACAGTGGCTACCCTTTCATATGGAACATCCGGCCGGAGCTCGTCAAGGGCGACACGGCCGTGCTGCCGCCGGAGTTCATGGCCTCCATCGACGGCCGTGCCATGCTCACCACGTGGTGCTCGCAGGAGAAGGTCCTCGCGCACAAGATCGTGGGGGTGTTCCTGACGCACTCCGGGTGGAACTCGACGCTGGAGAGCATCTCTAACGGCGTGCCGATGCTCAGCTGGCCCTTCTTCACGGAGCAGCAGACCAACTGCAGGCACAAGTCCACGGAGTGGGGCACGGGATGGAGATTGACGGCGAGGTGAATCGGGAGGTCCTGGCGGCGATGATACGTGAGGCCATGGAAGGGGAGAAGGGGCTGGAGATGAGGAGGCGTGCGGCGGAGTGGAAGGAGAGTGCGGTTAGAGCCACGCTTCCTGGTGGATCCGCGGTGGCCAACCTGGACTCGGTGATCCGTGACGTGCTCCTCGCCAAGTTCAACAACAAAAACTGAGTGAGGGCCCCATGGTTGGGGGTGGAGGGGATTTCAGTGAACAAACAAGCCCAAAGAGAATTATCCACATGCATGTTGGGGCCCAATGCCTATCCAAGAGGCGAGAGTCGAGTTTTTTTTAAGATGCGGGCAACTTGTATTTTGTATGTTTATTTATCCTCTTTATTATGGAACCAAAGTGTATTTTGCATGTTTTTTTTCCGGAAAAACTTTCATTCTATTCATCTTTAATCATGGTAGTACAACGAACAATAGAAATAATAAAAATTACATCCAGATCCGTAAACCACCTGGCGACGACTACAAACACTGAAGCGAGCCGAAGGCGTGCCGCTGTTATCGCCCCTCCCTCGCCGGAGCCGGGCAAACCTTGTTGTAGTAGACAGTCGGGAAGTCGTCGTGCTAAGGCCCCATAGAACCAACGCACCAGTATAGCACCCGCCGTTGATGAAGAGTATAGATCGGAAGGATCCAACCTGAAGACACAGGAATATAGACGTACGATGAACATATCCGAGTAAATCCACCAAAGACAGATCCACCGGAGACACTCCTCCACACGTCCACCGACTATGCTAGACGCGTCATCGGAACGGGGGCTAGGCAGGGAGACCTTATTCCATCTTCAGGAAGTCGCCACCGCCTTGCCTTACTGAGTAGAACACAAACCCTAACAAAACTCAAAAATAGATGTAAAAACGGAGCCCTCCCACCGGCAAGGGCCGATATCCACTCCGTCTCCATGGCCTTATGGTCACCGGAGACGGGGCGGACCGGTGACAGCGCAGACGGGAGGCAAGAGGAACCCTAGTTTTTTGGGTCACCCTACGTGAGGTCTATTTGTGCCGTTCGCATGGGGGCTGGCATGTTGATTCGTTTTATGGAACCAAAGCGTATTTTGCATGTTGATTCCCTTTATGGAACCAAAGCGTATTTTGCATTGTTGTTTTGTTGTTTGAACACAACGGATGACATTGATGTATACATGCATTCTATATAATCTGTATGCAAATCATACTATTGACTGAACACTACACTAGTGTATTCTTGTTCTTACCTACCGTGAAACAATCACTACTCGAAAAAGAACTGGTGCTTTTGACGTGCTGGAACTGAGCCCCCGTGTCGCTCCGCACGAGCGACACGGGCGGCGACCCAGGCTCTCTCTAGCAGCCGGCCCCTCCGTCGTCTCCCTCCTCGCCGCCGCCAGGACGCATCGCCGGGCAAAGCCCGTGTGGCAGAGGCGGCGGCAGGGCTTCTTCTCCAGGGTGCGGACGGCCCGTGGCTGGCTCGTGCGGCGCCGTCGCGTGGTCATCGCGAGCTCTGCGCCGGCGGGCTGGAGCTCCTCCCCTCCGGCGGGAGCGGCGGATCCGGGGCCCTCACGCCCGGATCTAGTGGTGTGCGGGCGGAGCGCGTAGGAAGGCCGCTGCGGAGGCGCGGGCGTTCAGGGAGGCCGCAGCGATGGTGCGTGCGTGCAAGGGGCGAGCAGGGGTCTCGAGCGTGGTGGGCATGGAGCTCGGGCGTGGATGGAGGAGCTCGGGAGTGAGGTGCTGCAAGGGTCTCTGATGAGGCGTGCAACCAGCAAGGGGTCCGAGGCGACGTGGAGGGGCGGCGACGTGCAGCGGGTGCGACAGATCTGGTCCGTGGCAGGTGCTCGGCGTGCGTGGTGCTCGCCGGTGCCCCTGATGTTTGGCTGTGGTTCGAAACCGTGGTGGTTTCTGGCCTCAGGCAGCGCTCATCTGTTCCTTCTCGGCATGGTGCTCGGCATGGAATGGTGGCTCGCCGCGTCCGACGGTCATGGGTCCGGTCGGCCACTGATGGTTCTGGTGCCTGCTGATGGAGTTTGGCCGCCGTTGGCCTCCGCATGGTGCGGCTGACTGAGGCGGTTCTTCGTGCTTCTTCGTCCAAGGATAGGTTTGATGGTGGTGATGGTTGGTGGGCTTGTCGGTGCTGGTGGTTTGATGTGCGGCCGAGGGTGTCTCGAGAGCTTGGGTGAAAACTCAGTCTCGGCCTGGTGCTGTGACTAGCGATGGCGGCGGCTGCGGCCGTTGTAGACTTTCCTAGAGGCATCGCTACTTTGCTGCCGCACCCCTCTCGCACGGATCCGACCATCACGGCTTCTCCGGGGGGAAACCCTTGATCTTGTGTGATCGTACGTTGGCGGCACCTTGGTGTCATTTTCCTTCTTGGGGGCTTCGTCTTTCGAGCCCGACATTGGTGAGCGGGACCGGTGGATAGCGGCGGTTGGGGCTTCCAGGCTTCTGTGGCAACGGTGATGGTGGGAGCGATGTCGGTGACGCGGCAATGGTTGCGGTAGTCGGCTCTTCTCCGGCGTGTCCACGAGATTGCCTCGGTTTGGTTGTTGCTTTGGAGTCAAAGCTGCGGTGGTGGGGCCCTGCGGCGTACGATGACTGGCTGCAGATGGGTCGTTCGGTGATCTTTCATGGCGCCGGCCGTACTTGGTTTTGTCCTTCGTAGTTCCCCGTCAGAGTCGGAGCTGCGTTGTCTGGTCGCAGGTGGCTGAGTTCTGGCACGGATCTTCATGCAACTCTACAAGGCCTCTTCATAGTGGGTTGAGTCGGTGATCGCCTACGGCGAAGTTGGAGTCGTTTGCTAAGAGTTTAGGGATGGCGAAGTCGCCTTCTAGGGGAGGAGTGATGACGATGACGCCTGCATGCTGCCTCGACTGAGGCCCTCTTTGAGCGGCGTGTGTGGGGTATATTATGTGTGCCGCTCAGCGGTTGTGACAGTTTCAGCCCGGTTTCCCATTAATTAACCGGGCAACTCTCTTCTGCTTAATTAATAGATGAGGCAAATCTTTTGCCTCCGTTTCGAAAAAAGAAACTACTTGAAAAAGACACAGCTATGTCGGAGAAGATGCCGGGTGGTAATGCTCGTCTTGAAGTAGAGGCTAGAGGCACGACAGGGTCAACGGGCGGCGGCGGGCGATGCAAGCCGATGTTAGATTGAAAAAAAAATGCCGATCAAAACGACCGGCACGAGAGAAAAACCTGGACCAAAGGATCGGGGAAAAGGCTCTCTAGGGCAGCCGATCAACACGACCGGCAGACGAACCTTAGGTACGGGCGATGCAGCCCCCGGTGGCGATCATGGAGATCGACCGCTCTGTGGGCGACGCGGTGTAGAAGCGACGGCTAGGGTTTTGGATCAGGGTTAGGTTGATACCATGTAAGAGGACTAGAGGGGAGATTGATGGAATAGTTGGATGTAATATTGAGCCTCGAGGGCAAGTACATATAGAGTACAAGACTTTCGGTTTTCAAGACCGACTCCTTCAATCGCTCAGACATCCATCCCTGTGCTCGACCGCCCTATCTATCTGCGCATTGGCAGGTGGACAAGAAGTTTCTCCTAGAGATAAGATAGGAATCATATAGGAAAGAATAAAATCAATCTTAACAAATCCTAGCCCACCATAATCTATACTCCAACACATTCTATCTAATTTGTATGCAAATCATACTATTGCCTGAAAATTACACTAGTGTATTCTTGTTCTTACATACTGTGCAATCACCAAATGAAAAACAGACATCCGTGAGATTTTGGCGTGAACGAAAATATTTAATGTCATTTCCATAACAATAATAGTGATGAAAACATGTATTCGGATGCATCCAGCACCTACTTCTATAACGAAAATTTATAACATAAAATGGGATTTTTGTCCTTGGCAGGCTAGCAGCGCACCTACATGACGTCCTTTGAGACTTCCATGACATAAAAAATCTAGTAGAAGTGTGCGCGAATTCCCCCCGGTGATTTCTCTGCTTCGCATGATATATGATGGGTGGTCGGGCCGAGCAATCTAGGATTAGTTTGTGATGTATAGTTGGAAGCCCCCATTCGTATGTACGAGTGTGTAGTAGTTGTGGTTGCATCGCGAGGACCCCTGCGCGTTGTAGCGCCCCTCATGTGCGATACATAGAGTTGAGCAGTTGGTTGCCTCTGGGTGTACAGTACCTGGTAGTTGCTGCGTGCGGTACCCTCCACCCCAGTCGGTTGCCTCTCGCGATGCACAGGACCCCATTGCAGCCGTAGCGCACTAGTGAGTTGCCTCGTGTTGTACATGACCTCGTAGCAGCCGTAGCGCCCTAGCTAGTTGCCTTGCGATGCACATGACCCTGTTGCGGCCGTAGCGTGATACCCCCACCCCAGCCGGTTGACGCTTGATGAATAGGACCCCATTGCGGCTGTTGCCAATTGACTTGTGAAGTTGCAATGCATAGGACCCCGTTGCGGCCATTGTGTGGTACCCCAACTCCGAAGCCATTCCCTATCAATGCACCTGACCCCATTGTAGCCGTAGCGTGATAAACCCCCCCTCCACCGTAGCGAGTTGGCGCTCGATGAATAGAACCCCGTTGCGGCTATTGCCAGTTGGCTCATGAAGTCGCGATGCATATGAAACCGTTGTGGCTGTTGCATGGTACCCCAACTCTAAAGCCGTTGCCTATTGCTGAACAAGATTCCATTGCGGCCGTAAACGGTTGCCTCTTGATGCATAGTACCTTGTTTCGGTCGTAGCACGCTAACCCCAATGGAGAGAAAGTGGTGGAAATGGCCACTAAAGCTGTTGCAACCGCTTCACCACTTGTTTCTTCATCATCATTGGATAAGTACTCTTCTTGTGCTACCAATATCTTATAAGGCTTCTTATTCGCGAAGTTGTTATTCTTTCTTGGGTAAGACTTGGTCTTATCCTTGCGAATAGGCTCGCCTCCATTGTGTTCCCTCTTCTCATAAGGACACACAAGGCGACGAAGTGACACATTTCCACAATTGTGACAAGTTCTCACTTGTTGACCCTGCGGCTTGAAGCCACTTGAGTTGTTGGACTTGAGTTCTTCTTGTTTCCCCAAAATTGCCTTCACGCAAGAGCCATGTGCTCATGATAAGCATATTAGGTGTCCCCGGGGAAATTCTCTTTCTCTTCTTATTTCATTCTTCCTCTTCTTGGGCCACCTTGGCCTTCAATGCAATGTTGGGCTTCTTCAATCCACAGATGCGAGCAAGAGCATTGTCGGCAGTCCTGTTCAAGATGCTCATAGCAACAGATTAATCCAACACATCATTGGAGGACAAGGAGTGAAAGTCCGATCTTTGGCGGATCATGGAAGACACGCTCTTGTCGTAGAGCATGATTGATACATCCATTTTACATCATGTTTTCCTACTGTTTTTAGTGTTTTTATTCAATATACCACTTTGTGGAGTAATTCTAATGCTTTTTCTCTCATATTATGCAAGGTTTACACCAAGATTTATTTTGGAATACATAAAATATATTGGAGAAAAGAAATACTAGAGGGCCCCACCCAGGTAGGGCTGGACATTCGATTAGACCGAACCGATCGGTTCGGTGCTTCGGTTACTTTTCAAATTCGGTTTCCCTATTCTCTTGACCGATCGGTGATCTACAAAGCAATGACCGAGACTCCGGTCCACCAAAAATTCGGTTCGGTCCTCAGTTATGAACGAAGAGAACCGATATTGGAAGGGAAGAAAGAAATCGGGAGACCAATCTTGGGGAAAAAATGTTGATGCCAAATAGGAACAAATCGAAACATGGAAGGGAATGGTAAGAGGAAAGCATTGTCGTAGACCGCAGGATATCGTCGGAAGCTGGCCGCGATGGCCTCGACCGTGTATGAGAGATGAACGTCCTTGTCCACTTCTACGAGGGAGCCGGCCACCTCCGCCGCTCGGGACTAGGGGGCCATGGGCTTAACGAGCCGCCTCCGCTGCTAGGGAGCCATGGGTGCAACTGGCCGCGGGCCGCCTTCGCCGCTAAGGATCCATGGGCACCTCCGCTAAGGAGCCATGAGCGCAGGCGCGTAGCCGACACCGTGCAAGGCAGGAAAATGGAGGCGGTGGTGCCGGATAAGTTGTGTGGGCTGTTTGCCTTCGTCTACTTGTGCAAAGAAAAGGCTGGAAAAAGTCCCGTCCACTAGTTCTGTAACGTGGATGGTTGGGCTGCATTGACTGGGCCTCAATAAAACGAGAAAGTTAATACAATACGGTTAATTCGGTTAATAGCGTCCAATGACAAGTACCGAAGTAATATCGGTTTCTTACAATCGCTAACCGGACGAACGACCGAACCTTCGGTCCTCGATTTTATCGGCTTCGGTCTTGGTTTATTTGGCTCCGGTCTTCGGTACTCGGTTTTTATGCCCACCCCTACACCCTGGTGCCCACTAGGCACCTGGGCGCGCCTACCGCCCTAGCGCGCCCTGGTGGGTAGTGTCCCCTGGTTAGGCTCCGGTGCCCATCTTTTGGTATATAAGATCATTTGCCTAGAAAAAAATAAGGAAAGGACTTTCGGGATGGAGCGCCGCCGTCTCAAGGCGGAACCTGGGTAGGAGCACTTTTGCTCTCCGGTGGAGCGATTCCACCGGGGATACTTCCCTCCGAGAGGGGGAAATAGAAGCCATCGCCATCACCAACAACCCTCTCATCATGGGAGGATCAATCTTCATCAACATCTTCAACATCACCATCTCATCTCAAAACCCTAGTTCCTCTCTTGTGTTCAATCTTTGTATCAAAACCTCAGATTGGTACCTGTGGGTGACTAGTCGTGTTGATTACATCTTGTAGTTGATGCTAGATGGTTTATTGGTGGAAGATTATATGTTCAGATTTATTATGCAATTTCATACCCCTCTGATCTTGAGCATGAATATATTTTGTGAGTAGTCACTTTTTTCTTGAGGACATGGGAGAAGTCTTATCATAAGTAATCATTCGATATTTTGATGATATGTATGTTGTGATTCCCTTAGTGGTCTTATGTGAACGTCGACTACATGGCACTTCACCATATTTGGGCCTAAGGGAATGCATTGTGGAGTAGTTAGTAGATGATGGGTTGCTAGAGTGACAGAAGCTTAATCCCTATTTTATGCGCTATTTCATAAGGGGCTGATTTGGATCCATATGTTTAATGCTATGATTAGATTTTATCTTCATTCTTTTTTTGTAGTTGTGAATGCTTGCGTGAGGGGTTAATCATAAGTGGGAGGCTTGTTCAACTAAGAACAGCACCCAAGCACCGGTCCACGCACATATCATATTATCAAAGTAGCGAACGTGAATCAAACAAACATGTTGAAAGTGACTAGACGAAATTTCCGTGTGTCCTCAAGAACGCTTTGCTTATTATCAGAAACCATTTCGGCTTGTCCTTTCCTATAAAAAGGATTGGGCTACCTTGCTGCACTTATTGTTACTATTGCTACTTATTGCTCGTTGCAAATTATCTTGCTATCAAACTACTTGTTACCGACAATTTCAGTGCCTGCAGAAATTACCTTGCTGAAAACCGCTTGTCATTTCCTTCTGTTCCTTGTTGGGTTCAACACTCTTACTTATCGAAAGGACTACGATTGATCCCCTATACTTGTGGGTCATCAATGACCGCCTTAAGAAACTTGCGCTTAACCCAATTGTCATCAGTGTCCTTTTTCCCATGGTCCCGGAGAGAGACATCCTCTGGTATAGATCACGAGGACCTTCATCTTCATTCAAGACGAACCCATCAGCTTCATCAAGAATGACTTTGAAGTTGTACCGTTGAATGCTAGCTCAAGCTTCCCTTGTACAAAGTGTTGATATGCTCCCATGCATCTTTGGCAAGCACGAAAGTAAAGATGTATGGAAGCTCTTTTGGGGGCAAGTCCTCTTGGAGAATGAATAAAGCGGACGCATCAGGTTGCTTGTCCACTTCTTCTCTTGGTGAAAAATTTCTCAGATCATAACGATGATAGCCTACTTCAATTATCCTCCAAAGTTGCGGCCAGAAGCTGTTGATATGAGACTTAATTATAAAAAACCCAATTAGAGAAGTTAGTCAAATCAAGCGAGGGCCATGATGCGACATGTGAGGCGAGGGAACCGGACCACCATAGGTCGGAGGAGGGGCAACCTTCGCATGGGAGCCCGACCCATTTTCCCTTGGGAAGGATTAGGCTCCACTTCACTAGTCATATCCTTGGAGGAATCGACATCCAATCCCAAGGAGGAAGCATCAACTGCCTCCTCGGGAATGGCGGTGGTGGTGTGATACGTCTCCATCGTATCTATAATTTCTGATTGTTTCATGCCAATATTATAAAACTTTCACATATTTTTGGCAACTTTTTATATGATTTATTGGACTAACCTATTGATCCAGTGCCCAGTTCCAGTTCCTATTTGTTGCATGTTTTTTTTCGCAAAAAATCCATATCAAACAAAGTCCAAACGCGATAAAAATTTACGAAGAATTATTTTGGAATATTTATGATTTTTGGGAGGTGGAATCAACGCAAACGGGGGCCCACAGTGACCACAACCCACTAGGGCGCGCCGGGCACCCCCTGGCGCACCCAGGTATCTTGTGCCCTCCTTGTAAGGCAGTTGGGCCCCTTCTTCTAGTGCAAGAAAGATAATTTATGGAAAAAAATCGTGTAAAATTTCAGCGCAATCAGAGTTACGGATCTCCGCGAATTTAAGAAACCGTGGAGGGCCAGATCTGGGGAACGCGAAACAGAAGAGAACAGAGAGGGAGATCCAATCTAGGAGGGGCTCCCACCCCTCCGCCGCCATGGAGGTCATGGACCATAGGGGCAACTCTCCTCCCATCTAGGGGAGGCCAAGGAATAAGAACAAGGAGGGGGGGGGGGCTCTCTCCCCTCTCTCCTGGTAGCGCCGGAGTGCCGCCGGGGCAAGAATCTGAAGGAAATATGCCCTAGAGGCAATAATAAAGTTATTATTTACTTCCTTATATCATGATAAATGTTTATTATTCATGCTAGAATTGTATTAAGCGGAAACTTAGTACATGTGTGAATACAGAGACAAACAGAGTGTCCCTAGTATGCCTCTACTTGACTTGACTAGCTGGTTAATCAAAGATGGTTAAGTTTCCTAGCCATGGACATGTGTTGTCATTTGATGAACGGGATCATATCATTAGAGAATGATGTGATGGACTAGACCCATCCGTTAGCTTAATTAGCACTATGATCGTTGAGTTTTATTGCTATTGCTTTCTTCATGACTTATACATGTTCCTATGACTATGAGATTATGCAACTCCCAAATACTGGAGGAACACTTAGTGTGCTATCAAACGTCACAACGTAACTAGGTGATTATAAAGATGCTCTATAGGTGTCTCCGATGGTGTTTGTTGAGTTGGCATAGATCGAGATTAGGATTTGTCACTCCGATTGTCGGAGAGGTATCTTTGGGCCCTCTCGGTGATGCACATCACTATAAGCCTAGCAAGCAATGTGACTAATGCGTTAGTTGCGGGATGATGCATTACGGAACGAGTAAAGAGACTTGCCGGTAACGAGATTGAACTAGGTATAAGGATACCGACGATCAAATCTCGGGCAAGCAACATACCGATGACAAAGGGAACAACGTATGTTGTTATGCGGTTTGACCGATAAATATCTTCGTAGAATATGTAGGAGCCAATATGAGCATCCAGGTTCCGCTATTGGTTATTGACCGAAGATGTGTCTCGGTCATGTCTACATAGTTCTCGAACCCGTAGGGTCCGCACGCTTAACGTTCGATGACGATTTGTATTATGAGTTATATGATTTGATGTACCGAAGGTTGTTTGGAGTCCCAGATGAGATCATGGACATGACGAGGAGTATCGAAATGGTCAAGATGTAAAGATCGATATATTGGAAGGCTATATTCGGACATCGGAAAGGTTCCGAGTGATTCGGGTATTTTTCGGAGTACCGGAGAGTTACGGGAATTCGCCGGAGGTAGTAGTGGGCCTTAATGGGCCATACGGGAAAGGAGAGAAGGGCCTCAAGGGGTGGCCGTGCGCCTCCCCATGGGCTGGTCCGAATTGGACTAGGGAGGGGTCGGCGCCCCCTTCTTTCCTTCTCCGTCTCCTCTCCTTCCTTCTTCTCCTACATGGACTAGGAAAGGGGGAAATCTACTCGTACTAGGAGTAGGAATCCCCCCTTTGGGCGCGCCCCTTGAGGCCGGCCCTCCTCCTCCTCCCCTCCTTTATATACGGGGGAGGGGGCACCCCATAGACACACAAGTTGATTTCTTAGCCGTGTGCGGTGCCCCCCTCCACAGTTTTCCACCTCGGTCATATTGTCATAGTGCTTAGGCGAAGCCCTGCGTCTGTAACTTCATCATCACTGTCAACACGCCATCGTGTTGACGAAACTCTCGCTCGGCCTCAGCTGGATCTAGAGTTCGAGGGACGTCACCGAGCTAAACGTGTGTAGATCGCGGAGGTGCCGTGCATTCGGTACTTGATCGGTTGGATCACAAAGACGTTCGACTACATCAACCGCGTTACTCAACGCTTCCTCTTTCGGTCTACGAGGGTACGTAGACACACTCTCCCCTCTCATTGCTATGCATCACCTAGATAGATCTTGCGTGATCGTAGGATTTTTTTTTGAAATACTATGTTTCCCAACAGTGGCATCCGAGCCAGGTCTATGCGTAGATGTTATATGCACGAGTAGAACACAAAGAGTTGTTGGCAATAATAGTCATACTGCTTACCAGCATGTCATACTTTGATTCAGCGGTATTGTTGGATGAAGCGGCCTAGACCAACATTACAAGACTGCGTTCATGAGACTAGTTCTACCGCCGTGCTTCGCACACAGGTGGTTAGTGGGTGTGTGTTTCTCCAGCTTTAGTTGAATTGAGTGTGACTATGCCCGATCCTTGTTGAAGGTTAAAACAAAACACTTGACGAAAAATCGTTGTGGTTTTTGATGCGTAGGTAAGAACGGTTGTTGCTAGAAGCCCATAGCAGCCACGTAAAACTTCCAACAACAAAGTAGAGGACGTCTAACTTGTTTTTGCAGGGTATGTTGTGATGTGATATGGTCAAGACGTGATGAGATATAAGTTGTTGTATAAGATGATCATGTTTTGTTGAAGTTATCGGCAACTGGCAGGAGCCTTATGGTTGTCTCTTTATTGCATAAGATGTAAGTGCCATATAATTGATGTACTTTATCGCTATGCGATAGCAATAGTTGCAAAAGCAATAGTTGGCGAGACGACCATGTGACGACACATTGATAAGATCAAGATGATAGAGATCATGGTGTCATACCGGTGACGATGGTAATCATGACAGTACTTTGGAGATCAAAGGCACAAGATGATGATGGCCATATCATGTCACATATTTTTGATTGCATGTGATGTTTATCTTTTATTCATCTTATTTTGCTTAGTACAACGGTAGCATTATGAGATGATCCCTTACTAAAAATTTCAAGGTATAAGTGTTCTCCCTGAGTATGCACCGTTGCCACAGTTCTTCGTGCTGAGACACCACGTGATGATCGGGTGTGATAAACTCTACATTCACATACAACGGGTGCAAGCCAGTTTTGCACAAGCAGAATACTCGGGTTAAACTTGACGAGCCTAGCATATGCAGATATGGCCTCGGAACACTGAGACCAAAAGGTCGAGCGTGAATTATATAGTAGATATGATCAACATAGTGATGTTCACCATTGAAAGCTAGTCCATCTCACGTGATGATCGGACATGGTTTAGTTGATTTGGATCACGTGATCACTTAGATGACTAGAGGGAAGTCTATCTAAGTGGGAGTTCTTAAGTAATATGATCAATTGAACTTTAATTTATCATGAACTTAGTCCTGATAGTATTTGCATATCTATGTTGTAGATCAATAGCTCGTTGTATAGCTCCCCTGTTTTATTTTTGATATGTTCCTAGAGAAAAATAAGTTGAAAGATGATAGTAGCAATTATGCGGACTGGGTCTGTGATCTGAGGATTATCCTCATTGCTATAGAAGAATTATGTCCTTGATGCACCGCTAGGTGACAGACCTATTGTAGGAGCAGATGCAGATGCTATGAACGTTTGGCAAGTTCGGTATGATGACTACTTGATAGTTTAGTGCGCCATGCTTTACGGCTTAGAACCGGGACTTCAAAAACGTTTTGAACGCCACGGAGCATATAAGATGTTCCAAGATATGAAGTTGGTATTTCAGACTCATGCCCGAGTCGAGAGGTATGAGACCTATGACAAGTACTTTGCCTACAAGATGGAGGAGAATAGCTCAACCAGTGAGCATGTGCTCAGAATGTCTAAGTACTACAATCGCTTGAATCAAGTGGGAGTTAATCTTCCAGATAAGATAGTGATTGATAGAGTTCTCTAGTCACCATCACCAAGTTACTAGAACTTCGTGATGAACTATAATATGCAAGGGATGACAAAAACGATTCCCGAGCTCTTCGTGATGCTGAAATCGACGAAGGTAGAAATCAAGAAAAGCATCAAATTTTGATGGTTGACAAGACCACTAGTTTCAAGTAAAAGGGCAAGGGAAAGAAAGGGAACTTCAAGAATGAATGGGAAGCAAGTTGCCACTCCCATGAAGAAGCCCAAAGCTAGACCCAAGCCTGAAACTAAGTGCTTCTACTACAAATGAAATAATCACTGGAAGCGGAACTACCCCAAATACTTGGCGGATAAGAAGGATGGCAAAGTGAACAAAAGTATATATGATATACATGTTATTGATGTGTACTTTACTAATGTTCATAGTAGCCCCTAGGTATTTGATACCGGTTCAGTTGCTATGATTAGTAACTCGAAACAGGAGTTACAAAATGATCAGAGACTAGTTGAGGGCGAGGTGACGATGTGTGTCAGAAATGATTCCAAGGTTGATGAGATCACCATCGCACACTCCTTTTACCTTCGGGATTAGTGTCGAACCTAAAATAAATGTTATTTGGTGTTTGCGTTGAGCATGAATATGATTGGATCATGTTTATTGCAATACGGTTATTCATTTAAGTCAAAGAATAATTGTTGTTCTATTTACATGAATAAAACCTTCTATGGTCCTACATCCAATGTAAATGGTTTACTGCATCTCGATTGTAGTGATACACATATTCATAATATTGATGCCAAAAGATGCAAAGTTGATAATGATAGTGCAACATATTTGTGGCACTGCCGTTTAGGTCATATTGGTGTAAAGTGCATGAAGAAACTCCATGCGGATGGACTTTTGGAATCACTTGATGCTTGCGAACCATGCCTCATGGGCAAGATGACTAAGACTCCGTTCTTCAGACCAATGGAGCGAGCAACCGACTTGTTGGAAATAATACATACTGATGTGTGCGGTCCAATGAGTGTTGAGGCTCGCGGCGGGTATCATTATTTTCTGACCTTCACAGATGATTTGAGCAGATATGGGTATATCTATTTGATGAAACATAAGTCTTAAACATTTGAAAAGTTCAAAGAATTTCAGAGTGAAGTGGAAAATCATCGTAACAAGAAAATAAAGTTTCTATGATCTGATCACGGAAACAAATATTTGAGTTACGAGTTTGGTCTTCATTTGAAACAATGTGGAATAGTTTCTCAACTCACGCCACCTGGAACACCACAATATAATGGTGTGTCCTAACGTCATAACCATACTTTATTAGATATGGTGCAATCTATGATGTCTCTTACCGAATTACCACTATCGTTTTGGGGTTATGCATTAGAGACAGCTGCATTCACGTTAAATAGGGCACCGTCTAAAAATCCATTGAGACGACACCGTATGAACTGTGGTTTAGCAAGAAACCTAAGCTGTCATTTCTTAAAGTTTGGGGTTGCAATGCTTATGTGAAAAAGTTTCAACCTGATAAGCTCAAACCCAAATCGGAGAAGTGCGTCTTCATAGGATACCCAAAAGAAGCTGTTGGGTACACCTTCTATCGCAGATCCGAAGGCAAGATCTTTGTTGCTAAGAGTGGATCCTTTCTAGAGAAGGAGTTTCTGTCGAAAGAAGTGAGTGGGAGGAAAGTAGAACTTGATGAGGTAACTGTACCTTCTCTTGAATTGGAAAGTAGTTCATTAGAGAAATCTGTTCCTGTGATGCGTACACCAACTAGAGAGGAAGTCAATGATGATGATCATGAAACTTCTGATCAAGTTACTATAGAACTTTGTAGGTCAACCAGAGCACGATCCGCACCAGAGTGGTACGGTAATCCTATACTGGAAGTCATGTTACTAGACCATGATGAACTTACGAAACTATGATGAACTTACGAACTATGAGGAAGTGATGATGAGCCCAGATTCCACAAAATGGCTTGAGGCCATGAAATCTGAGATGGATCCATGTATGAGAACAAAGTATGGACTTTGGTGGACTTTCCCAATGATCAGCAAGCCATAGAGAATAAATGGATCTTCAAGAGGAAGATGAACGCTGATAGTAGTGTTACTATCTAGTATCTACAAAGCTCGAATTATCGAACAACAGTTTTTGATAAGTTCAAGGTGTTGACTACGATGAGATTTTCTCATTCGCACTGATGCTTAAGTCTGTTTGAATCATGTTAGCAAATTGCCACATTTTATGAAATCTGGCAAATGGATATCAAAACTACATTCCTTAATGGATTTCTTAAAGAAGAGTCGTATATGATGCAACCAGAAGGTTTTTTCAATCCTAAATGTGCTAAAAATGTGCAAGCTCCAGTGATCCATCTATGGACTGGTGCAAGCATCTCGGAGTTGGAATATACGCTTTGATAAGTTGATCGAAGAATATAGTTTTATACAGACTTGCGGTGAAGCCTGTATTTACAAGAAAGTGAGTGGGAGCACTACAGCCTTTCTGATAAGTATATGTGGATGACATATTGTTGATCGGAAATGACGTAGAATTTTCTGGAAAGCATAAAGGAGTGTTTGAACAGAGTTTTTCAAAGAAAGACCTCGGTGAAGCTGCTTACATATTGGGCATCAAGATCTATAGAGATAGATCAAGACGCTTGATAATAATTTTTCAATGATTACATACCTTGACAAGATTTTTGAAGAAGTTCAAAATGGAACAGTCAAAGAAGGAGTTCTTGCCTGTATTTCAAGGTGTAAAGTTGAGTAAGACTCAAAACACGACCACGGCAGAAAATAGAAAGAGAATGCAAGTCATTCCCTATGCCTCAGCCATAGGTTCTATAAAGTATGCTATATTGTATACAGACCTATTGTGTACCTTGCCATGAGTTTGGCAAGGGGGTACGATATTGATCCAGGAGTGGATCACTTGACAGCGGTCAAACTTATCCTTAGAAGACTAAGGAGATATTTCTCGGTTATGGAGGTGATAAAGAGTTAAATCGAAAGAGTTACGCCGATGCAAGCTTTACACCGATCTGATGACTCTAAGTCTCGATCTAGATACATATTGAAAGTGGGAGTGATTAGCTAGAGTAGCTCCGTGCAGAGCATTGTAGACATAGAAAATTTGCAAAATACACATGGCTCTGAATGTGGCAGACCCGTTGACTAAACTTCTCTCACAAGCAAAACATGATCACTCTTTGGGTGTTAATCACATAGCGATGTGAACTAGATTATTAACTCTAGTAAATCCTTTGGGTATTAGTCACTTGGAGATGTGAACTAATCACATAAAGATGTGAACTATTGGTGTTAAATCACATGACGATGTGAACTAGATTATTGACTCTAGTGCAAGTGGGAGACTGAAGGAAATATGCCCTAGAGGCAATAATAAAGTTATAATTTATTTCCTTATATCATGATAAATGTTTATTATTCATGCTAGAATTGTATTAACCAGAAAATTAGTACATGTGTGAATACATAGACAAACAGAGTGTCCCTAGTATGCCTCTACTTGACTAGCTCGTTAATCAAAGATGGTTAAGTTTCCTAGCCATGGACATGTGTTGTCATTTGATGAACGGGATCACATCATTAGAGAATGATATGATGGACTAGACCCATTCGTTAGCTTAGCACTATGATCGTTTAGTTTTATTGCTATTGCTTTCTTCATGACTTATACATGTTCCTATGACTATGAGATTATGCAACTCCCAAATACTGGAGGAACACTTAGTGTGCTATCAAACGTCACAACGTAACTAGGTGATTATAAAGATGCTCTATAGGTGTCTCCGATGGTGTTTGTTGAGTTGGCATAGATCGAGATTAGGATTTGTCACTCCGATTGTCGGAGAGGTATCTTTGGGCCCTCTCGGTGATGCACATCACTATAAACCTTGCAAGCAATGTGACTAATGTGTTAGTTGCGGGATGATGCATTACGGAACGAGTAAAGAGACTTGCCGGTAATGAGATTGAACTAGGTATGAGGATACCGACGATCGAATCACGGGCAAGCAACATACCGATGACAAAGGGAACAACGTATGTTGTTATGCGGTTTGACCGATAAAGATCTTCATAGAATATGTAGGAGCCAATATGATGATCCAGGTTCTGCTATTGGTTATTCACCGGAGATGTGTCTCGGTCATGTCTACATAGTTCTTGAACCCGTAGGGTCCGCACGCTTAATGTTCGATGATGATTTGTATTATGAGTTATGTGATTTGATGTATCGAAGGTTGTTCGGAGTCCTGGATGAGATCACGGACATGACGAGGAGTCTCGAAATGGTCAAGACGTAAAGATCGATATATTGGAAGGCTATATTTGAACATCGGAAAGGTTCCGAGTGATTCGGGTATTTTTCAGAGTACCGGAGAGTTACGGGAATTCATCGGAGGAAGTAGTGGGCCTTAATGGGCCATACGGGAAAGGAGAGAAGGACCTCAAGGGGTGGCCGCCCCGCATGGGCTGGTCCGAATTGGACTTGGGAGGGGGTGTCAGTGTTCTGGGAACGGGGGTCCCCAGACTTGCCTGCCTGCGGCCCACGGCGTGGCTAAGCAAGCAGGCCGTACGGCCCATCTTCATCAACAAGGCATCCAAGACCCTCGTGAGGGTCCAAGCCTCGCGAGGCGGACGACGCAAGACCTCCTCTGGAGTGGCCTAGCCAGGCAGGCCCACGAGGAGCGGAGATATCAAGACAGGGCAAAACCTCACGAGGCCCTCGTGACGTGAGCCATGACGAACGACACGAGGCGGGCGCCAGCGCGCACAGCGTCCTTATTTCCTCTTTGGTGCTAAGGAGGCCAGCGCAGGCGAAGAGTACCGAGGCATCAGGCAAATGTTGCTATATTGGTGCAACGAGACCAAGACCAGGAGGACGGCAAGACGGAGGTCATCGTGGAGCCCAAGACAGCGTCACCACCAGAGCTTTTCGCAGGCGAAGACCACTTTTGTCAGGATAGCTTCTACTAGTTGTCCCCCTTCAAATTTGCCCGCCGTTGTTGGCTCCCTTCCCGCTCGATATTTGGGAAGAGGACCAGTGCCTATATAAGTAGAGCTAGTCACCATAGGAGAGGCATCTCATCTTAGCTTGATCCAACCCGATCGAGAGCCTACCCTAGGCACAAGAGCACCTCAAACTCAGGAGGCTGTTCTTCCCTTGTACTGTTCATCATCAGCCCTAGAGGCAATCCACCACCACCACACTGGAATAGGGTATTACACCACAACGGTGGCCCGAACCAGTATAAAACCCGTGTCTTGTTGTGTTGCGAGTTCGTCGAGTTTGTCCGCGAGATCTTAGCGAGCTAGGGCGTAGATCGGTAGGAGGGAAAGACTTTGCGCGCACCCCAGTGTTCGAACCTTAAGGGTTTGCCGGAACCCCACATCCGACATTTGGCATGCCAGGTAGGGGCGCGTCGGAGCTTCTTCTCAACCAACCGGCTCGCCGAGCTCCACGTCCATGATTTCCGGCAACTCAAGGGCCGGCTCCGATCGCTGGGCCGCCTGGCTGGCCCGGGCAGTGTTGCCTGCCCATGAAGACCTCAACCCCGCGCTCCAGGCGGCGAGAGCACCGCCAAACTCCGCCGGGCGCGGGCAGCGCGGCTAGGCGTCGTCCACCCTCACCCCGCGACAAGTACGAGCCGCTGCAAGAGCGGCGAGTCATGCCGCGGCAACGGCACCGCACTCACGACGGGAGCAAGCAAACATGCGGGCATCACTCACGGTGGAAAGGGAGCTACTGCGATGCAGGCTGATGGAGAGTGGCTGGGATGCACTGCTGGAGCGGGTTGCCGAGCTGCTAGATGCGGCAGCGTCCGGGGCGCCGCCTTTCTGCTATTGACTTTCTCCTCAGGCCACCGCAGGGCCACACGGCAGGCCTCACCACAACCGCACGCCGTCAGCGACGCCCGAGGGCTTCATCAACACCAGCACGGCCAGCGGCGTAGGGGGCTCCGCTGCCCCCATGCCGCCGCGACAGGCATGGGTGCAAGCGTCACTCCATGGTCCTGGCCGGATGCCACGCTACCGTCCACAGGACGCCACCTTGGGCCGAGCAACATGGAGCGTGGGGCACTATGGCGAGGTGTTCGGGGTGACGGCCCTGGAAGCCTATGTGCCTCGCATGATGGACCAGGAGTACGCACCGGAGGACGACCCCGGCTCATTCATTGGAGAAGATTGGGGAGAGGGGATGCTAGGAGCCGAAGTCTTCCAAGAACCAACGGAGAACCACGACGATTGCGCCGGCAACTGCAACGACAGGGTACCACTAATCTCTCAGGAACAGGCTTATGCTAACCATGGGCTGCAGATGAATCAGGTTGCAGCGTCGATCGACGACCCTGGCATGGCAGCACCCGCTCCAACAAGGGAGACATGCTGGGGGCCGCCAGGAGGAGCCAGGAGCAAGGCCCCTCCCCGCGGCGCGCGACGCCTGGCGACACCCGGAGGTAGGCCCTCTGCCGGGGAGGCCTCGACGACCCTTCCCCCGGCAGAGGACCTGTGGTCGCCGAGGGCACCACTGGCGTCCTCTTTCCCTCCTTTGTGTCGTCCTGGTGACCGGTCGGCTCAAAGGAGGTCAAGGGTGGCGCAAGGCGGGGCCCTCATATGGCGATATGAAGCATGGCCGGTACCTGTGAAGAAGGCCCAGTGCCTGTGAAGCTCGCCGCCCGTGACACTCTCACGTAGAAGACTAGACTATGTGCCGGACGCGTCCTTTTGCTTTGGATCTCTCTTTTTGTAGCTTTGCTTTCTGGATCTGGATGTGAGTTGAAGCTGAGTTTTTATCGATGCGCGCGGGGGGAGCATTTTTCTCGTTCGAGAAATTTCTTGCCTTCTGGATCTCGTTTTTTCTGGGACTCATGTCCATCGCCTTCCCCTCACGAGCTCCTCACGAGCGGGATTGCGCAAAGCACGCGCACGCCAAGCGCGCGCTAGCACTGCAACTGGTGCTCACCTCTCGTGGGGCCCCTCCCGACGGGGTGACAAGCTCCGCAGGATTATCAGAAACTCAACGCCTTGCGATCCAGCTCAAAGCTGGTGCTGACTGAGGTAAACCATGACAAAGAACTCGCACCTGGATTCATGAGTCCGCAAGGATACGAACTCGCACCGCATAGGAAAGTAAAACTTCTATTTGTTTACATGAGGGGCTCCCCCTCCCAAAATGCTCTCACTAGTTTTCCAAGGGCCATGCCCGAGCTTCGTGTGCAGGATGAAAAGACAGGAGAACATGGAATCGGCCAGAAATGTCGCTCGCTACATCACCCGCGGATGCGTCACTCGCGTCATCATCGTCTTCGTCGGCATCGTCGCTGCCACCGGCGACGCACCCGATGCCGTCATTAACCACGTCGCTTTCGTCTGCGGTGACCACCACCCCGTCATCTTCCGAAGTGAAGGCCCTGACCAACGCGTCCACGTTGTCTTCAACCCAACGCGCCAGGCCGTCCCGGACGACTGTGGGAACGGGAGCGATGGCGGCGTCAAAATCAAAGTTGGGGTCGGCATTCAAAAGGTGGCTGAAAACACGGGAGAAAGCGCGCTCAAGCAGGCCATGCCCCCTTTCCTCCACAAGCTGGCGAGCTCTGGTAGATCGAGCCTCCAGGCGCGTCACCACCTCAGTGAAGAAGATCAGATGGCTGGCATGGTCATTCGAGTGAGGGGTCGGCACCTCCACGTCGCAAATATGGCCCAGGGCGGTGTTGGTCCTGTTCCGGAGATCCTGAAGCATAGGAGCATGCTCGCGCTCCAGCGTTCGTCGTTGGAGCACTTCCTCCGTGTTCTACCGTGCAACGGCCTCAGTGTCATCAACCCGCCTACGAAGGGAGCGCAGCTCGGCGCGGGCGGAGGTCAAGTCCACCTGCGCCGTAACCAGGGCGGCGGCCGTGGCCTCCGCGCGCCTCTCAGCCTCATCCAACCTGGGCCTGAGGGCAGCGGCCCTACCCGCATCCTCCGTACCCGCGAGCTTCAGCTTCAGGTCGTACCTACCCTCCAGGTCCGCGCGAACCTCGGCCACCCGGCGATTCACCTCCTCCTCAACTCTGGCCTCGCGAGCCCCGATGGCATCTTCTGCTTGAGCAACTTGACGTTCCCTCGTCTCCAGTCGCTCGAGCTCGAGGCTTCGCTCCATGGCTTCCAGGGCCAGCGTCTCACCGTGCTTCCGGACCTCCTCATTCTCCGCGGGCGTCCCCCTCAACGATGCAAGAGCGGCCCTGCGCGCCTCCACCTGCTGCTCAAGGGATGCGCTCCAGGCCTGGAGCTCCCACGCGCGTTCCTCCGCAGCCTCGCGACAGCGGTCAGCCTCGCGAGCCTCTTCCAAGGCTCGCGAGCGGGCTTCATGGGCGATCTTGAGGGACGCCTCGGCCTTCGCATTCTCAAGGTCGCGATGATAGCGACCAAGGTTGATGGCCACCCTCAGCTTGCACCGTTCCTCCACCAGCCGGAGACCTTCGGCCTCAAGGCGCAAGTCAACACCCGCGAGCTCTTCACCAAGTCGGCTCATCACGACCATCGCCTCCTGGAAGAGCTCGTGACGAACCATGTTCCGCCCGCGCTCGAGCTCGAACGCTCGACCCTCCTCATCCTCCACCTCGGGGGCTGCGGGCGGGGCGCCGAGCAGCACGCCACCCCCCGGCAGGGGGCTGGGGGCTGACACCGCACCTGATGCCAGCCCGTCCTCGCGAGGAGCCCAAGCCGGCCGAGGCTCGCTGCTTGAAGAGGAACCAAAGATCGAAGCCAACTAGCTGCTTCCCATGAGTGAAGGAGGAGCCTTGGGCATGCCGGCCAATCTCCGCGACAGACCGTGGGGGAGGGATGGCCAAGCTGCAGGCTCAATGTGCCGCGAAGGCAGAGATGCTCCCCCGACCGACCCAGCTCCAAGGGCGGTAGGAAGACCAGGAAAGCTCAAGGCGGATGGGGGAGTTGATGAAGGAGGAGCCCGCTTCTCGGGAGACACAACTGTTTCAGCGGAAGGAGCCCTGGAGAACTGACGTCAGGATAAGGAGGCTACATGCAGGAAGTTGTGACAACAAGGTACTTACGCGTCAATGGCGATGTACTTTCGCCGCTTCAACGGCCCGAAGATGTTGCTGCCGCTAAGGGATCCATTCCTCTTGCGGAGCTCCTCAAAGTCCACACAAAGACGGCCGAAACGCTGGACGTCATGGCCGGTGCGCAGCGGGGCCGAAGAAGAGCCTGGAAGGATATCTTCAGGGGTGCCCGGTTGCGGCAAACAGCCGAGCACCGTCTCACCACAACCTCCTGAGGCTCCTGGAGCCTTGGCCTCGGGAGCCGCATGCTGCACCTCCTCAATAATAGGCGCCTCAATGGCTCCCACCACTGCCCCACCGCCGCCTTAACCCTAGACACCCACCATGCCGGCGTATAGCCCACCTGACCGTGGGTTCTCGCATCTGATCGGCTCATTCTCTCCGGCGCACCTTCCTCTCCCTACTGGTTGTCTTCTTCATGGAGGTACACGCTTCCATCTCTTTGGGCTTGGATTTCGGCCCGGGGATGACTTGGCAGATGAGATCAAGCGCATGTTCAACAGATCTGTGCACCCGACCTCTGACTCGGGACACTTCACGATGGTGGTTTCGTTTGCCCGACACTCTTTCCACTTGGATGAGGATAATGTTGGCCTTGCCCTGGAATCTGCCATTGGTGGATATTGCTCTCAACTCAAGGTATCACGCCTCATTGATCGGGTTTTTTCATTCACGGTTTCTTGTAAACAAGTGGGATTTTTCATTCTGCATCAACGTAGCTTTGTTTGCAATCAATTCAAGTGTTATTTTCATCTCTAGGGGCATGGAGGCCCCTATTGGGAAAAAGAATTTCGCCTCTGGCAGGCTGAATGTCAGCAGGAGTGGACCTTAGTTAGTCCAACCAAATGTAGAGTTACTCTTGGGATGCAAGCTATGCAACATGGTCCTTCTAAATCTTCATTGCGTTCTAACTCCTCTGGCCATCCTAAGAAAAACCTACGTTTTTCTACGTTCATCAACTATCCTGCTCGTAAAGGTTATAGTTATCATCCTACGTCAACAGAGGTGTTGACTGTTCAAGAAGCTGGTTACAATGTATCATCTCATGAAGCCATCAACACTTCGTCGCTTCCTCCAGTGACGGAGACGGCTGCCTCGTTGTCTCCGGTGATCTTGTTTGGTTCGTTTCAATCTTCCCCTGAATATCCGGTGTCTGTTGGTGGCAAGTCCAGATCTCCCGCTGGTTTGAAATTCGTTGGATCAGATTTTGTGGACATACCCGATTCTCCACCTTTGGTAAGCCATGGGCCTGGCTTGGAGGCCCGTATCCTTTTTCCTCAGCCCATTGTAATCTCTGATGATGAGGATGACAGCCCAGCCCATGGAGACCCTCCAGTTTTCGAGCAGCTTCCCCCATTGCCACAGGATATTGTCAGCGATTTATAGAGCTTTGATGACATGATCGAGAATTTGGCTGCTAAGTTTTGGGACTGCCAACATTGCCTGGGTATGGGCCACCAGACAGAGACCTGCACTAACCGGATTCGGTGTAGGAATTGTTTCCAGTCTGGTCACATTAAACGGGATTGCACCGGCCAACCACCCGATTCCTCCCTCTGGGTGCCAAAAGTCCCATCCAAAGGCTTTGGAGCTCGCGCCACGAAAGACAGCCCCTCGGCCTCTTCGGTTTCCCCAGACCAGACGCCTCCACCCCCCAAAAAACCCCAATCGCCCACCTCCCACCCATCGCCGCCAAGCTTGCCATTGCCATCTGCCGTCCCTGCTTCCACTGATGCTGCAGAAGCAGAGCCGCCGTTGCCAATGGCGGTTTATGCGATCGACCCTCATCGGTTCGTCCCAGTTGGATATGACATTGTCGTCCGGGGGGGGGGGGGGAGGATCGCCTTCCAAGGACCTTCTACACGCCGGCTGTTCCACCTCCCCGCTCGCATGAGCAATACATGGTGGCCATTGTCGAGCCTTTACCACCAGCACATCTGGTTGCTATCCGTCGGCAGCAGGTTCTTGATTTTCTTGTTTAGACTATGCATATCCCAGTGTTATCTGCTCAGCAATGGTTCCAAGGGGTCGGGATTTTTGAGATGGAAGATCCAGTAGTGAGGGGTTCTTTTACTCAGCATCCACCTTTTCCACTCGGTCTAGATGAGGATGGGCAGGAATTCTTTGTCAGGTTTATTCCACATAACCAAGGAGAAGGTTTCAGAGCCATTCATGGCCATCGCACTGGCTGGTTGATGTTCATCGGAGTGCCACTGGACTATCGCAATACACAGTGTTTGGCGGATGTAGTTGGAACTTTTGGGCAGTTTCATTATTGGAATCAAAAGGATCGCCGTCTTGTTTGATCCCTGGTTAGAGCTTTGTTTCCTGATAATGCTCTGGTTCCACGATCTGTTATCTTTCGAGACTTCGCTACTTGGGGAGGAACTGTGGTTTCTTGGACTACCGGTTGCTTCATTCTTACCGGAGAATTTGCCGAGGCAATGATACCTGCGGATGAGGACCCAATGCCTCTTGATGGTAATCCGCACCCCATGCATGGAGTTAACCCCCCACAGCCCCTTTGGGCCATGCCACCATATCCAGCACCTGGTTGGAACGCAGTGCCACCTGGCCACAATGAAAATCATGGCCAGAACGCTGGGGGCTGGGGTGAAAATGAGAATAATGCCGCGGGATGGGGCCCTTGGGAGGAACAAGTTCAGCAACCACCACAGCAACATGTCGATGAACCTGTTGATCAGCAGAATGAGGCCCCTGAGCAGAACTCGATGGTTCTTAATCCATCCCTTGACTCGGACAATGACATGGATTTGGAAGAAGTCCAGCAGCCCATTAACCCTCTGATGGCGCAGCAACCCGGGGGAAATCTAGATCCAATCCAGCTTGGCATCGTCAGAGTTGTGTATGGCCCTGTGCTGCCTGCTCATCTCATCTGGGAGAGGTCTTTTCGGTCCCTGTTGCCTGAATTTCTCATCAGAACTGTGCCAGTTTCACCAATGAATCAGCAATGGTCGTCTTGTCGCACTTCATGCTTCTGGCCTGATCACTTTGAGAACGAATTTGCTTATCTGCGGCAGCTTGCCGGTCCGCCCAAGCCTGCCTCTTTGGTGGTGATTGAGGAGATTCTTACTGAGCCTGTTGATGCTGCTGATGGGTCACAATTGTCACCTATTGATGATGTCCAACCACGCCACGCAGATGAGGACTTCCAGTTCACATCAGTTTTACCTACAGCGTTGGAAAAGCGTGGACGTGAAGCCCGGCGTGGTCGTCGATCCTCTGTTGCCGTGGTTCCAACTCCAGACTTCTCAGTCCGGCGCATGACTCGTAGTGCGGCCAAGGCCACTGGGTATAAACCTTCTTCTGCAATCATCGTCAAGGCAACGCCATTGAGGCGTCCACGGGCTAAAAAATCAAAGGTGGTGGAGACACCTGAACCTGATGATGCCACGCGTGCGCTACCTCCACCGACTCCAATTGTTGATCTGCAGGAAGTTGGCGCTCGCCTGGGTATCCCTGAAGATCAGTTGACACTGGAGAAGCTTACGTCTTGCCCAAAGAACTCCTCCTCAAGCTCGGTTCCTGATGATGAGTGATGTTAGGATGCATGATCTATGCCAGAGGCGTGTTGCCTGGCTTAGTTTTTGTTTTGTTAATGACGTTGGTTTATCTGAACTTGTTACTCTGGTTGCGCTTTTGGCTCGGGGGGCTGTGGCCCTGGATATTGCTAGGTTAGGCTTAGCAATTCTTGTTTTATTCAGACGAGTTTGTTATGGATAGTACGACTTATCATAATTGGCATGTTCTGTGCTGGAATGTGCGTGGTTTGAATTCCGAGGCTCGTCAGAGAGATGTGAGAGCTAAGATCGAGGAAAGTCAATGTTTTATCATGTGCCTGCAAGAGACAAAGTGTGATAATTTTGACATACGAAAAATCAGAGCTTTCTGCCCTCGATGTTTTGACACCTTTGTGTTTGCTCCGTCAGTTGGTGCCTCTGGTGGTATTTTGGTTGTCTGGAATTCAACAATTTTCAATGGTACTCTAGTTCAGGTACAGAGCTTTGGCATTGTGGTTTTGTTTCAATCTGTTCATAATGTGGAGAAATGGACTCTAGTGTTAGTCTATGGACCTTGTGATGGTCCCCTTCGAGACGATTTTGTTAGTTGGTTGTATCATCTTCAAATCCCACTGATGAAAATTGGTTGTTCTTAGGAGATTTCAATTTCATTCGTTCCTTGGACAATAGAAACAGACCGGGGGGGGGGGGTTGATGTTAATGACATCTTTCTGTTTAATGAGATTATTGGACACCTGGGTCTGCTTGAACTTCCTTTGAAAGGCAGGAGCTTTACTTGGTCCAACATGCAAGAGCAACCACTTTTAGAGTAGCTGGACTGGTTTTTCACAACCTCTGACTGGATTTCTTTCTACCCTAATATAGTTGTGTTGCCCTTGGCAAAAACCTCCTCTGATCATGTCCCTTGTGTGATTTCTATTGACACAACAATACCCAAGGCAAAGGTTTTTAGGTTTGAGAATTTTTGGGTGGATATGCCAGGGTTTATGGATTGTGTCAGGAACTCTTGGCAGCAACCTGTCTATGTTGATCTGTCCGCGTCTGCAGTTTTGTCCACCAAGTTCAAGCATTTGTGTCATGCACTTAAAGCCTGGAGTAAGAACCTGTCGTATCTTAAACGGCTCACCTTGGACTGTAATAAGGTGATTCTGTTCTTTGATGGCTTGGAAGAAATTCGGCCTCTCACCATGCCTGAATTTAATTTTTGGAAGATTGTTAAGCTTCATCATGAGAATTTGCTTAGAATTCACTATATTTATTGGAAGCAGAGGTGCACGATACGCTATATTAAGGTTGGGGAGGAGAATTCAAAGTTTTTTCATGCCATGGCCTCTGAACGTTTTCACAGAAATGCCATTGCCAATCTTTCAGTGGCTGGTGGTGATCCAGTTTCTGATCACTCACAAATGGCGGGAATTCTCTGGTCATCTTTTAAAAGAAGAATGGGCCAGGCCCAAGGCATTGACACGGGCTTTGATTTGTCCAATCTCATTCACCCTGTGGCTGGTTTGCATAGTTTGTTTGAACCTTTTTCTGTTAAGGAAATCAACTCTGTTTTAAAGGATTTGCCTACTGATCGAGCTCCTGGGCCTGACGGCTTTAATGGCCTTTTTGTCAGGAAGTGTTGGCCCATCATTGAGAAGGATTTTTTGAAACTCATTCAGGATTTTTATGATGGGAGACTTTCCCTGGAGAATATCAATGGCTCTCTCATCACCCTCATACCAAAGATGCTATCTCCTGAGGGACCTGAGGATTTTAGGCCAATTTCTCTGACCAACACATGTCTCAAGTTCCTCACTAAGTTACTGGCAAACAGGTTATAGAAGGTGATCCTTAGATGTATTCACAAAAACCAATATGGATTTCTAAAGAGCAGAGCCATCCAGGGCTGCCTGGCCTGGGCTTTTGAATACATCCACCAGTGTAAGCAGTCAGGGAGGCCTATCATCATTCTGAAGCTGGACTTTGCAAAAGCCTTTGATACTGTGGAATATGAGCTTATTCTGCAGATTCTCCAGCAAAAAGGTTTTGATGCAAAGTGGATTGCCTGGATTAAAGAGATCCTCTCTACTGGCTCTTCATCTGTTCTTCTCAATGGGGTACCTGGTAAAAAGTTCAAGTGCAAATGTGGGGTCAGGCAGGGGGCCTACTCTCCCCACTTCTGTTTGTTATAGCTGCTAATCTTCTCCAATCTGTGGTCAATGATATGCTGGCTAGGGGTGTTTTGACACTGCCAATACCTTCTCATGATCCTGACTTTCCTATTATCCAGTATGCTGATGATACAATTATTGTCCTCTCTGCAGTGGAGGATCAGTTGGTTGCTCTCAAGAACATGCTTCATATTTTTCAACAATCAACTGGGCTCAAAGTGAATTTTGGCAAGTCCTCAATGATTCCAATCAATTTGGAGCAAGATGAGGCACAGAGGTTATCCAATATTTTGGGTTGTAGGTTGGAACAGCTACCTTTCACATATCTGGGCCTACCTCTTGGCACTACCAGACCTAAGATAGTTGATTTAATGCCTCTGGTGGACAGTGTTGAAAGGAGACTATCAGTTAGCTCTGTTATGCTTAATCAAGGATCCAGGTTGCAACTGCTCACATCTGTCCTCACCTCAATGCCCATATACTTCCTCTGCAGCCTTCATATTCCTCCTGGCATAATTAAACAGTTAGACAGGACCTTCAGATAGTGCCTTTGGAGAGGAAATTCTGATGCTCCTAAGCAATCTTTGGCTGCTTGGGATTTGGTTTGCAGACCTAAGGACAAGGGAGGGCTAGGTATTCTTAACCTGGCAATTCAGAGTCAAGGCCTACTTCTCAAACATCTGCATAAATTCTATAATAAGCAGCAAGTGCCATTGGTTCAGTTGATTTGGGACAGTTATTATGATGGAGTGGTACCCCATGTAACTATGCTCAGTGGCTCCTTTTGGTGAAGGATATCCTCAAGCTTGCTGATCATTATAGATCAATTGCCACAGTGCAAATTAACATGGGTGATTCTGCTCTCTTTTGGCTTGATGCCTGGCATGTGGGAGGTTCTTCCAGACTGTTGAACTTGAGGCTTCCAAGATTATTCTCTTTTGTTCTGGATGACAAACTCTCTGTCAGACACTTCATACAAAACCAGGACTTGTTTTCCATGTTCTATCTGCCAATCTCACAGGAGGCGGCAGCAGAACTGGAAATTTTGGAAGGATGGTTATTTAATCTTCAGAGAGCCCCCACCCTGCTTGATGTATGGCTCTGGCATGGCAAATCTGGACAGTTTTCGGCTAAGAGCTTCTATGTGATCATGCATTCACACCTTCCAACTATCCAACCTTGCAAGTGGCTGTGGCAGAGCAGGTGTACTATGAAAATTAAGGTCTTTGGCTGGCTCCTTTTCTTTGACAGACTCAATACTAAGGACATGTTAGTCAGAAGGCACTGGAGGTCCCCTCTGGATGATAATTTATGTGTCATCTGCAATGCGTTTGTCTATGAGGACAGAGCACATCTTTTCTTTGAATGCAATTTCAGTTGCAGGGTCTGGAATTATTTGCAGCTGGATTGGAATCATGGCTCAAATATTCAACAGTGCATCTCCCATGAAGGCAAAGTTTTGGCCACCCATTCTTCTTTGAAGTGATGCTCACGGCTGCTTGGAATATTTGGATTCTAAGGAATGGATGAACCTTCCGGGGGACGAGGGTTACTTTTGCTGCATGGAGATGTAATTTTATTCATGATATCCTTCTATTGTCTCATAGACTCAAGGAGACCCTTAGGACTAGACTTGTTGATCGGGTTAACTCCCTCATGTAAAGTAAGCTTTCTTTCTTTTTAGCTTAGGCCTGTAAATATTGTAATCTCTGTACAGTTTTGTTTTGTTTGGTTGAGGCAATAAAGGGCTGTGGGGTTTTTACCCTACAGTAAATATTCAAATAATAATAATAGGCGCCTCAGGAGGGGGGTCGCAGGCCCCCGAAGACGACGCCCCAGGGTCACCACTCGGCACGTGTTCCTCAAGACTCGAGCCACCGGCTCCCGTCGGAGCTCGCTCTCCCGCACCTTCACCTGGGACGAGCTCGGCATCGGCGGCAAAGAAGGGAACCACGACGACGGGGTTCTCGCGGGGCCCCACCAGTCCGATCGGCTGCAGCCCCAATTCGTCGAAGGAAGGCATGCTCGCTGCAAACTCATCCTTGTTCTTGCAGCGATACAGCAGGCAATTCTTCCCAGGCATTTCGATCGGCAAAGAGACACCCGTCAAGACCTGGAGCACTGTTTGTCGCGTCCCAAGAGGGAGCCCAGACTCCTGGAACCTCATGTGGTCCTGACTATTGAGCAAGGTCCACATTGGGCGAGAGTGGCGCTGAAGCGGTGCAACCCGGCGTTTGACGAACTCCTTCACCACCATCGGCGCGGTCACACCGCGGTCCTTCAGCAGCCTCAGCCTGGCCCGGACGAGAGCAAGGCGGGGGCTCGAGAGCTTCTGGTGGATCCAGCCGGGGTTTGGAACAGCAGGCCCCGTCGGGAGAGGAAGCAGGGGGCTGAGCATGCCGGCATCGATAAACACCCATCGCATACGAAACTCTCTCGTGGATGAAGGGAGCTCGAAGTAAATCCCCGCACCCGCGGTCGCAGCCACGGCCTGGAAGCTCACGCACCCCGAGCATTGCTGAGGGTCGACCAGGTGCAATGAGAAGAAGTGGCGGAGGAGGGCCACCGAAGGAGCAATGCCCACCATGGCTTCGCACACGAAGGCGAAGACAGCAAGAAGAGTCACCGATTGGGGGTCAAGATGCAGCATGTGGATCTGGTAATGCTCTAGCACCGCGCTGAGGAAGGTAGATAAGGGAGGAATCAGGCCAGCCCAGAGGGCATCTATGAAGATTGGGACCTCGGTGGCTGCCCAAGCCATGCGAGTGCGAGACGCATGCCAAGCCATCGTCTCTCCCCACTCGTTGAAGCTGGAAGCAAGCATCGGACCCACCTTGTCCATGGCCTCGTCGTTGAGCACCCGGGATCGGCCTAGCGCTGGCTCGACAGCTGGAGGTGCGCCTGACGGAGACATTGGCTTCTTCCCCTTGTCCGCTTGTTTTGGCGCCATGGCAACGAAGCAAGGGGAGGGCAGGTCAGATCGGAGAAGGGAAGCTGAGTCTCAAGGAAGCAGGGGGATTGGGTAAGCGAGGCACAGGCGACGGAGGAATAACTGTGTAGGCCGCGGGGGCCGCATAGCTAGGCGGATTTAAAATCAGCATGGGGAAGCGGAGACACCCATGTCCAATCAACCGCCACGCGTCAACCGAGGCCGCAGGCTTTTGGGGCCAGTGCTCCGAACTTGACCCTTGGCTTCGCCGCGAAGCCAAGCCTGAGCGCACCTTGGGCCCGGGGGCTACTGTCGGTGTCGGGGAAGCTGATCGTGACCCATGAACACCTATGGGACCAGGCGGACCGAGTCCCTTGTGGTTCGGAGGGGGGCGGAGATTGCACAAAGAGCAGATCGAGGCGACGCACACGAGCAGTTTACCCAGCTTCGGAGCTCTCCGGAGAGATAATACTCGTACTGCTGCTTGGTTGATTATATTGTGTTCTTGCTAGGGAGCAATGGGAGCTACAAAACCTAGCTTGAGTGAGTATGGTCTCGAATGAGTCGAATGAACCGAACGGAGCCGAACCCTTTCTACGTTGCACACGGGCCTCCTTTTATAGGCTCAAGGGGTCACCACAGGTGGCAACGTAGACGAGGGCAAAAATGGGAAAACAGTAGTTGGTACACCGATTTGTACAGTGTACAGTGCTCTATACCTAACTCTGACGGCAAGGGACAAAATCAATAAATGCCCGTCCCTGTCGCCTAAACAGTGCAACAGGGACCGTCAAGTGCACCACCGTTTGCCACGATGGTAAGCTTGTCAGCGCCGCTTATCGCTGCTCCCGCTGGCTGCACAGCCTTTGACACGCTGCGCACGGAATAGCCCCATGGAGACACGCTGGCGGATGAGCTGGAGCGAGATGAAGAGAGGTTTCTGCCGCGGCAAGCACCTTGCCGCTGGCTGAATCCTTGTCGCGCTGGAGCTTGTCGCCACCAAGCCTTTCCGGCAAGCTCCTCTTGCCGGGGTCTTGTCTTCTGCGTGCCTTGAGTGGCCTTCCCAGCAAGCTCCTCTTTCCGGGGCCTTGAATACTTTGTTCTTGAATGGCTCCAAAGGAGCCGCGGAGGACCTTGGCGGTCGCTAGGCAAGCCTTTGCCGCGGGGTGCTACGATCGCCTGTGGCACGAAGTTCGGGATACTAGGGTACCCCTACTCTAGTACACCGGCAGAGCCTCGGCTGGGCCACACACGGCGCCGAGCTCATTGGGCTAGGCCCAAAAGCAGGCACGGCACGCTGCCTAGATCGCGCAGTTACTCGCTCTGGACCCACCACGTTCCCACGAACAGCACGCGCCGGACGTGGCGTCGTGGGGGAGATCGTGGGGGCTTTCTTTAATCGGAAAAGCGGAACGCCCCCCCCCCCCTTATAAGCAGGGGAACCAGGGGCATGACGCCCACCTTGCCATTGCTGTCACATCAAAAACCACCGCCGCTCCCCCCTTCTTCTCAAGTCCAAAGAGAGCGACGCCCCGCTCCCCATTGCCACCGGCGCCACCAACGCCGTCGGACTCCTCCACCACCTCCGCCATGGGCCCGAAAGGCGACAAGGGGAAGGGCGTGAAGTCGGCCGAGGCGCAGCGGCTCGCGGCGCTGCGCAAGGAGCGGGCCCTCTTCGACCCCCAGCTCGACGCAAAGGAGCTGCGGGAGGGGTACTACCTCTTCTGGTCGACGGAGACGCGGGCGCATCCGCGCACGAGGGTGATCTCCGCCGCCGCATCCGAGAAGGTCTCTGTCGGGTATCCCTTCTTCGCGCTTTTCTTCTACTGCGGGCTCTGCCCGCCCTTTTCCGAATTCTTTTGCGACATCATGAACACATACGGCCTCCGCCTCCTTGATTTCACCCCCAACGCCGTCCTCACCATGGCAGTTTTCGCACACCTTTGCGAGAACTTTGTCGGAGTCCACCCAAATGTAGCCCTCTTCCGCCACTTCTTCATGCCCCGCGTCGAGAGAGGAGAGCCACTTGCCGGAGGAATTGCTTGGATCTCCAGGATCGGCAAGAAAGAATTATATCTTGAAGGAGAGCTCCGCAGCAAGTGGGAAGAGTGGAGAGCCGATTGGTGTTGGATTATAGAGGAGGACCCACAGCCTTTCACTGCCCTGCGCCAAACTCCCATAGTGCGCGGCAACGATTGGAGCAACTTGGCGCCGGAGGATGCTAGGTTGAAGATAGCTGTGACCCGGATCTTGCGCCTCAGGCTTGCCGGACTCACCGTAGGCGCAGTTGGCGCAGATTTCCTTCGCCGCCGCATCGCTCCCTTGCAAGAGAGGAGGAGGCCTGCTTGGGAGTTCCAAAACCCGGCAGATATCATGAGGTTGCGCCCGGGCCTCAATTGGAACTTCACTGTCTTGGAGTTGGACGCAATGCTGCTGGAGTTGTTCAAGCATGACCCTGACCACCCCGAATGGTTTATGTTGCCGAGGGGGGTCGTTCCTTTGTGCAACAATTCTTCTCTTGACCGCATCCGCGCCATGACGCCCTTGTGCGATTCCCATGGGATCGTTCCAACCTGGCAAGAGCCCTCCGACGACATCGTGCGGCAGTTCTTCGACAGCTTGGAAGAGGTGCCGATCCGCCGACGAAAGCGAGGGTGGCTCACCCGCGACACCACCGAGCAAGAGATGGCGCGCATTGCCACAAGGTTGAGGAGGCGGCAGCAATCTGCCCGGGCGTGTTTGGGTTCACTGTGGAGGAGGCAGAGGCAGCCGAGGCGGCAAGCCTTGCCGACCGAGAGGAGCTTGCCGGCGAGGAGGAGCAGGTCGAGCCTGAAGCCGAGCTGAACGAGCCTGCCGGGGGCGCCTCCTCCACCTTCAGTGGCTTGCAGCGGAGGAGCCAGCGGCCCGCCAAGAAGGCGCCTCCAAGACCGGGAAGTGGCGGGCGGCGGACGGGCCAACAGCCGCCTCGCCGCGCTCCACCGCGACAAGCTCTGTTGCAGCTGGAGCGCCTCACGCTGCCACAGAACCGGAGCGGGCCTTCAGGACCACGGCTCCCTGCACCCGCCAAGCGTCCCGAGGAGCCCACTCTTCCAGCTCGTCGCACCGGAGGTGGAGCGGAATTGACTTTTCCGCTCTCAGCTCCGAGGAAGAGGAAGAAGAGTAAGATCTTGTCGCTGTACTTGTAATTCTTGAAATTGCTGCTTTTTCTTGTATCTGATTTGCTTCATTCTGAACTCTCTCCTTTTTCAGGACGCTGGCTCAGAGGGCGTCGAAGAGGGCCAAGACTTCAGTGGTTGTCATCGAAGACGATCCCCCCGTGGCGACAGGAGGCGCGTCTGAGACTCCCTTGCCGGATCCGGCAACCCTTCCACAGAGCAGCCCCCAGCATAGCCCCTCAGCGTAAGTATTTGTTTTATTTCTTACGGTTAGGTGTGCATGGGCGCTTCTTCTTCACTGACATCTGATTTGTTGATTTGTGCAGGAGCAGAGCAGCCTCATCAGGAGGCCCCGGAAGTCACTCCTGAAGTTCTGTCTGCTTCAACTACGCCGCCAAGGGAGAATTCTCTGGCAAGGGAGCGCTCTCCGGCAAGGGAGGCTTCTCCGACAAGGGATGCTTCTCCGACAAGGGATGCTTCTCCGATAAGGGGCAGCGCCGACGATCCTTCGGTGGTGGAAACCGCGGCCACAGGTCCCATCGCAGGTAATCTCCTTGCTTGAAAATTTCCCTTGGGTTCCTTTTCTTCTGTTCTTCTTTTCGAACATTTGCTTGACTGTTCTTTCTTTCTCTGATCATCAGATACATCTGCCGGAGAGCCGATGGAGACTGAGGTTGCTGGCGAGGAGGACGTGCGCGGCAACAACGACGACGCCGCCAACATGGAGGAGGAGGCCGACGCCGATGGGTCCGCCGGCGAGGAGGCCGCCAAGGCTGCTGGCGCAAAGGCTGGGGAGGGGTCTGGTGATCGCACTGACGACCCTGAGGCCGCAGGAGCGCCAGGCGCTACGCCGACCGCCGATCCCTCCGCCACCGATGCAGCACCAGTTCAAGAGCCCTCACCGGCGCCTATTCAAGGCCGGCGACGGTGTCTTCATCAAGCTTCCATGGGCGTCGAGCTCCAGGGCGCCGGTCGAGGGAGAGACTTTCGACGAGGAGCTGCTCGCCTCCGCTGGGCTGTCGCTGGTTGATGCGCCAAGCAGCAGCATGGCGAAGTTCGAGGAAGAGCAGCTGCCGAAGAAGCTGCTTGCTTCTCTACCGCGCCCGACAAGCTAAGCTGGAGTCCAGGAAGCACTTGTCGCGAGGGCGGAGCTGACATGGAGAAGCGCCTAGAAGAGCTCCGGTGCGCCAACAAAGAAACTCTCCGGGACGTAGCAGAAGCGCGGGAGCAACTCGCTGAGGAGCGCACGGCCTTCATCCTGGAGAAGGCCGAAATTGAGGAGCAGCAAAGGCTTGCCGGCGAGAAGCTATCTGCGCAAGAAGGCGAGCTGGCGCAGTGGAAGATCAACCTCGACAGCTATGAGGAAGATCTTGCCGCACGCGAGCAATCAATTGGCGGAGCACTCAAGGAGGCAAAGGACGCTGCCGCAGCTGCCGAGGCCGCCAAGAAGGAGCTGGAAACGAGAGTGACGCAGCTAGAGGCCACCCTTCAAGAAGCGCGGCGGAGGTCACCGCTACAAGCACGAAGCGCCTTGAAGGACGCCTACACTCTTGGCGAGTTGCAGGGCCGTATTGCTGAGAAGATCAAAGAGCTTGATGCCGCCAAGGACTCCAAGGCAGATCTGGAGCTGAAGCTGACCACCCTGATGGAGACGCTGGACGGCGCCAAGGATCGGGAAGCGGGCCTGTTGGAGAAGATCAAGGCCAACGAGGAGCTGCTGGCGACTGCCACGACTGCTCATAACACCTTCAAGGAGAACGTGATGCACTGGACGGAGGGTCTTGTGGATACTGCCGCCGCCATTGACATGGAGCTGATGGAGATGGGGATGGTGGATCTCGGGTACTCCACCGACGAGCATCTCTAGCCCAGCGCCAAGCTCAGCCTGTTCTTCAAGAGCGTGTTGGCGGCCCTCCAGCGGCTCCGGGAAGAGATCCCAAAGCAGCTGGCTGACGAGTCGCGCCAAATCTGTGCAGAGGCTCTTCAGAAGGTGCTGATGAAGGTGGCCTTCCGCAATCCAGGCGTCAGCTTCGCCAACGTCCTCAAGTCCCTTCCGCCAACTGCTGACGTTGAAGCGCTCAAGGCCCTTGTCGCACCCATTGTGGACAGGGTGAGCGGAGTCAAGAGGGTTGATGGCGACCGCGTAGACTAGGCCACCAAGTTTATCTTTAAACTTGTCACTGCAGCACCATGTTCAGAGAACAATTTATTAGATCTGCGACAAGTCATTTTGTAATATACTCTATCTTAGGCAAACGATCGCAATGTTATTTCCTTTACTCGATTTCTTCCTTTGTATGTTTGTGCCCTACGCTTTTTAGGGAACCTGTCGGTGCGGGCACCTTTGCCGCGAGCGCTGAGTGCGGGACGTCAGCAGCCTGCTGGCGATGCTGCCTCCGACAAGCAACCTTGTCGCAGCTGGTTGCAGCTCACTTAAGTTGTTGAGCGGACTCGAAACAAAGTAAGGGCGCAAACCAGCCGCGAGTTGGTTCCTTCGCGCACAGGTTTTCCATACAAAGTACTATCGTTCGAGGAAGATAACTTAAGAATTTAAAAACTGATTGCTCAAACTTTGGCAACTTAGCTTTTCCGTCGTTCGCTTCCCGGCAAGGCGATATTTCCTCGAGCGACACTTGAGGGCGCAAACCATTATCTTCTCCTCCCCGCTAACTTGTGGGTGAAGGAACCTTCCTTTCTTATGAGAAGAAAGAAGAGAAAATAAAGTTATGGAGCCTAGTGGCTCGTTATTGCTTACCGGGTGCGGATGCTGCACAAAATGTTAGATAACACATGCATAAGGGATTATGAAAGCATGCATTCGACAAGTTGTGCGCAACACATGAGCTTTACTGATGCATGGGGTCTGCGCCCGGCTTTGTACAAAGGATTACATGCAACATCGGCAAGACTTGTACAAAAGGGTGGTTGCCGGAACGGGTTCCGGCAACCGCGCCCTATGGGTAAAACTTACGAAGATGCTCTATATTCCAGGAGTTGCTCACCGGAACGCCATCTTCGGTCTCAAGGCGGACAGCCCCAGGCCTAGTGACTCGTTTCACCCGATAAGGGCCTTCCCACTTCGGCATCAACTTGTTGGAATTCTTGGCGGACTGAACGCGCCGAAGAACAAGGTCGCCTTCCTCGAAGCTTCTGGCACTAACTTTGCAGCTATGGTAGCGGCGCAAAGCTTGCTGGTAACGAGCAGCTCGTACAGCGGCCTGAAGACGATCCTCCTCAAAGAGCAGCGCGTCATCTTGTCGCAGCTGCTCTTGCTCAAGCTCATCATAAGCGAGCACTCGAGGTGATCCCTATACGAGTTCCGTGGGGAGAACTGCCTCTGCTCCATATACTAGAGCGAAAGGTGTCTGTCCAGTGGCTCGATTTGGCGTCGTCCTGATCGACCAAAGAACCACCGGCAGCTCCTCGATCCAGTTTCTTCCGCACTTGCACAGCCTGTCGAAAGTTCTGGTCTTGAGTCCTCGCAGCACTTCAGCGTTTTCCCTCTCTGCTTGACCGTTGCTCCTTGGATGAGCAACAGAAGCAAAGCAGACCTTGGCGCCAAGATCTTGGACATACTGCATGAAGGTGCGACTCGTGAATTGTGTGCTGTTGTCGGTGATGATCATGTTAGGAATCCCAAAACGGAAAACAATTGACCTGAAGAACTTGACTGTCGACTGTGCTGTCACCTTCCTCACTGCTTCCACTTCCGGCCACTTTGTGAACTTGTCGATTCTGCACGCATAAGTACTCAAAGCCCCGACAGCTCGGGGAAAGGGCCGAGGATGTCGAGCCCCTGCACCGAAAATGGCCGTGATAAAGGGATCGTCCGGAGAGCTTGAGCTGGCTGGTGTATCTGCTTGGAATGGAACTGGCACGCTTCACACTTGGTTACTTGTGCAGTTGCATCCTGGAGGGCTTCCGGCCAGAAGAAACCTTGCCGGCAAGTGCTCTTGCGCTAATGTGGTGACCACATATGCCTCCGTGTATCTCTGCCAACAGCTTTTGTCCATCTTCCCGATGAATACACTTCAATTTCACTCCGTTGAGTCTTCTTCTGTACAGGATGTTGTCAACAAACTGGTACATACTTGACTACCGGGCTATTCTCTCCGCTTCTTCTTGCTCTTCAGGAAGTTCTCCTGCCTGAAGGAAATGGACGATCTGCTGTGCCCATGTTGGAGCTTGCGGCTCGACAACAAGAACTAAAGGCACATCTGCCGCTGCGGGAACATCAGCTTCTCGGCAAGAACGTGCGGCTCAGCCGAGCTTGATGATCCCGGCAAGCTTGCGAGCAAAACTTGTCGGGAGCGCTCGCTTCAACGACACAAACCCTAGGGCTTGTCGGAGCAGACTGCTCCTCGGCGATATCTGCGCTGATTTTGGAGACCTTCTTGGCGGCTTGTGGAGCTCTGCGGAAAATAGTCACCGAAACCAACTTCCTCTTTTTGTTCTGTCCATTGATGGCGTTACTGCTTGGTTGAGTCAGCTTGAGCACAAAATTCCTGGTTCCACAGTAACTTGAGGCGCGCACTTTGACAGCCATCGGCAATATCATTCTCGAGCTCTTGGAACATGTTCCATTTGCAGGCCTTCAAAGTGTTCTTCTAGCTTTCTCACTTCATCAACGAGGCTTCCATCAACGGACTCGATAATCTTTGTTCACTTGGCGGACGACAAGTTGCAAGTCACCCCGACAATGAGCTTCCCGATCCCAAGGTCCATCGCTATCTCGAGCCCGGCAAGCAAACCTTCATACTCTGCAGATTATTTGTTGCCCGCTCCTTGGGAAAATGCATCCGACTATGTACTTGAGGTGCTCGCCGATGGGTGCGATAAGCAGCATGCCGCACCGCGCCTTTGCAGCGAGAAGGCACCATCAAAGTACATCAGCCACTCTTTACTTGTTTCCTTGACGGGATGCTCGTCTCGAATTTCTTCATCTTGCGCTACGCCCATTCTGCTATAAACTCTGCCAATGCTCGCTCGATAGTTGAAGTGCTTTCAAACTTGAGGCCAAAGCTTGATAGTTCCAAAGGCCCACTCGACAATCCTGCCTGCTGCTTCGGATTTTGCAATATCCTTTTCAGCGGAAAGCGAGTGACAACTGTTATCTCATGTGCTTGGAAGTAATGGCGAGCTTTCTCGAGGCCATGAGGAGGCCGAAAGCAACTTCGCACACCGTAGTATTTTGATCTAGCCCCTGCGAAGGGAGCTGACAAAGTAGACTGGGCGCTGCACCATCCTTTTCTCAATCTTTTCGCAATCTCGTGCAGATCCGCCCTTGTCGGGACCAGAGCTTGACGGAGAAGCCCCCTGCTTGTCGCTGGATGCATCTGCCATGGTTGCCGGCTCGTCGTCCGCCTCCCTCTCCGCTACTAACGCAGCACTAACCACTTGATTGGTTGCCGCTATGTATAGCAGCAACTTCTCTTGTGCCTAGGTGCGACAAGTATTGGAGTGGAGGACAGTATCTCTTTAAGTCCTGCAGCGCAGCCTCCGCTTCGAGTCCATTTCATTGACCTGCCTTTTTCAAAATCTTGAAAAATGGCGGCGCCTCAGCAGAACCTAGAGATAAACCTGCCGAGAGCAGCCACGCAACCGCAAGTCTTGGAACATCCTTGACGCGCTTTGGTGCTTCAATCTGCTCAATGGCCTTGATCTTTGTCGGGATGGCTTCAATTCCCCCTCGAGACCACGAAGAACCCGAGAAGCTTGCCGGATGGGACTCCAAACACGCACTTCTCGGGGTTGAGCTTGAGGTTGATCTTGTGCAGATTTGCAAAAGTCTCATCCAAATCTTGAACCAGAGTTGCTTTGTCCTTGCTCTTGACCACTATGTCATCCATGTAGGCTTCTACATTTCTGTGCATTTGGGGATCAAAAGCGTCATGGACTACTCTTGCAAACGTTGAACCAGCATTCTTCAAACCGAAAGGCATCCGTATGAAACAGTATGTGCCACATGGTGTAATGAATGCGGTTTTCTCTTCATCTTCTTCTGCCATGAAGATCTGATGATATTCGGAGTATGCATCAAGAAATGAAAGCAAATCACATCCAGCCGTGGAGTCAACAATCTGGTCGATACGTGGCAAAGGAAATGGGTCTTTGGGACAAGCTTTATTAACATCTGTGAAGTCAATACAAAGTCTCCATTTCCCATTTGCCTTGCGTACAACTACCGGATTGGCCAACCACGTGGGATGGAGCACTCCTCTGACAAGGCTTGTTGCTTCCAACTTCTTGATCTCTTCTGCAATGAACTCTTGGCGCTCTATTTCCTGCTTCCTGACTTTTTGCTTGACGGGCCGCGCATGAGGACAGACAGCTAGGTGGTGCTCAATTACTTTCCTGGGAAGACCGGGATGTCGACGGTTGCCATGCAAACACATCGACATTCGCCCGCAGAAAGCAACGAGCGCCTTCCTATTTAGGGTCAAGCGTGGCAATCGATGGTGAAGGTACCACCGTGCCGCCCTCCTTGGCGGCACCTTCTTGGTCTTCGGCGGAGCTGCCATCATCTTCTTGCACTTGCTGGTGGAGCTCGATGGTGCGTCCTCGACGGTAGCGCAGCACTCCGAAGAGGTGCGCTTGCCGGAGTGGGCCTCAGAGCTCTTGCCGGACAAAGTAGTCTTCTTCTTCCCCCCGGGAGCTTCAGCGGCAAGTGATTTGCTATCTGTCGTGGTTGCTGCATCCCGGTAAATCTTGTCGGCGCAGATAAGCGCATCCTTCTTGTCGCCATGGACAGAAATGACGCTTATCGGGCCGGGCATCTTGAGCAAGTTGTATGCATAATGAGAGGCTGCCATGAACTTGGCGAGTGCTGGACGGCCAAGTATCCCATTATAGGGCAATGGGAAATTGGCAACGTCGAATGTGACCCTCTCAGTCCTGAAATTCAGTTCGCTGCCAAATGTTACTGGCAGTGTGATCTTCCCTTTCGACTTGCTCCTTCCTGGGTTGATTCCTTGGAAAGTGCCAGTCTCTTCGAGCTCGCTGTCAGGGATTTGAAGCTTCTGGAGCACTGCAGAGGAGATCAGGTTCAGGCCGGCCCCGCCGTCAACCAACATCTTAGTGACCTTGAGGTTGCAGATAGTTGGCGAGACCAACATCGGCAAGCACCCGACCATAGTTATGCGATCAGGGTGGTCCTCAATGTCAAAGATGATGGGCGTGCTGGACCACTTCAGAGGCCTGCGTGACTCTATGGATGGTTCTGCTGCATTCACCTCAGGCATCCATTGCTTGAGCTGGCGGTGCTAGGTATGCAGAGAAGCACCACCGTCAACGCAGAGGACCTCCGTTGCTTTCTGAAACTCCTGCTCATCAGCTTCATCGTCTTCCAGGTCTTCGTCGTCATCGTCGTCTTCATCCTTGTCGCGGCCGCGGGGAGGTCTATCTCCTTGCCGCTGCTTGGCCTTGCCGCGGCGTCCTCCCCGGCCGGGTCTCTTCTTGCTAGCTGCCCCTGCACCTTCCTGGGCCTTCTCCTTGTCTCGCCGCTCGTACTCAGCCTTCTGCTGTTCTACAAGCTGCTCGACCTTCTTGCAGCTCTGGAGGTCATGGCCCTTGGTGCGGTGAATCTTACAGTATTGTTTGTTGGAGCTGTCCTGCTTGTCGGCGGCCGCCAAAGCTTGGCGGTCGGTGTCAGCGGCAACCTCCTTGCCGGAGCCACCAACCTCCTTGCCGGAGCCACCAACCTTGGCCTTCTTGGCGCCACCTCTGTTGCCAGACTGCTCGACAACTAGTACCTCTTTGCTCTTCTTCTTTCTGTTGTTCCGCCGCCGGCTCTTCTTTGCCGGGGCGGTCTCCTCACTGTCAGATCCTGCTTCTGCATTCTCTCCTGGGAGTCTTCTTCCTTCTTCAGCACGTGCACACTTGTCGGCCAGGGCATACAGCTCACTGACGTCCTTGACTTTGCACATCGCCATCTCCTCCCTCATCCCGCGGTTCCGCACGTTCTGATGAAACACGCTGATCACCACGGCAGGGTGGACATCTGGGATGTTGTAGTGCACACGACTGAATCTCTGAATAAACTTGCGTAGGGACTCTCCTTCCTTCTGGGCGAGCAGGTGAAGGTCACTCTCTTGGCCATGAGGTTTGTGGCCGCCTGTGAAGGCACCGACAAACTGATGGCATAGATCTGCCCAAGAAGATATGGAACTGTCCGGCAAGTGCATGAGCCAAGATCTGACGTTTGGCTTTAGTACCAGCGGGAAGTAGTTGGCGAGGATCTTGTCGTCTCGTCCCCCTGCAGCTTGCACCGCAATGGTGTAGATGCTCAGGAACTCCGATGGGTGTGTCCTGCCATCATACTTCTCTGGCACATCTGGCTTGAAGTTTTTCTTGTCGGGCCACTGGACTTGCCGCAGCTCACGAGTGAACGCAGGGCAACCTACCGCGTACGGCAAGTCACCTGGTTCCCCTGGCGCTTGTATGTCGACAGCGGGCCCAGCGCGCTGGTCGGATTAACGCCGCGCTTCTCTTCGACGCTCGATGCGAGTTCGAGCGTCTTCTTGTTGCCGTTCTTGAAGAACTTGGCGCTGATCATGGCGAGCTTGTGGATCCGATGACGCGGTGGAGTTGCTGTCGAGGTGGATCCGAGGAGCTGGTGATCTTGGCCTTCTGGATGGGGAGTGCATGGTGGTCGCACCCCCATAGGTTTCGTCGCCACCGGCTCGTGCCTTGTCGTCTCGCCGCGGCAAGGATGCAGTTGGTTGCCACGGAGTGTCGCCGTTGGCAAAACCGATGAGACTCTAGATGGTGGCCCTCCATTCGTCGACCTTGTCGGCCGTTGGAGGGTAGTCTAGAAGCAACTGAGCTCTCGCCAAGGCTTCTGCTGGAGTGGTGGGTGGTAATGGCGTACGGTGCGAGGAACGGGATGTGCTCGGACTCCTAACCAAGTTAGGAGGAGCAGCATCCCGTCCGGGCGATCGTACTCCGCTCGTACCAGCATGCTGGCGTGCATGTGGGTCTCGAGGGCCTCGGGATCCTCCAGCTTGGCCTTGATCCAACGAGCGTATGGCGCTGCGAGCACCATGACGCTGTCGGTCCCGCGCCTCCTGAGATGGACGCGGTGCGTATCTGGACGCCGAGGTCTGCGCCGCCTTGTCCTTGGACCTGGCGGCATCGTGGGCTCCCTCGACGACGCCCGTTCCTCCGCCAGCGTCTTCCCCACCACTCGTCAGCTCCGGTGGTGGCGGGTTTGACGCGGACGGCTCTGCTGCCGCCGAAGCCTTCTTCTTCGGTGGCATGTTGATGAAGGTGATGAAGAAGTTGCTCGTGTGATCGCTGGATCAGGTTCACACAGCCTCGACGCCCCCTACCTGGCGCGCCAAAGATGTCGGGGAAGCTGATCGTGACCCACGAACACCTATGGGACCTGGCGGACCGAGTCCCTTGTGGTTCGGAGGGGGGCGGAGATTGCACAAAGAGCAGATCTAGGCGACGCACACGAGCAGTTTACCCAGCTTCGGAGCTCTCCGGAGAGATAATACTCCTACTGCTGCTTGGTTGATTATATTGTGTTCTTGCTAGGGAGCAATGGGAGCTACAAAACCTAGCTTGAGTGAGTATGGTCTCGAATGAGTCGAATGAACCGAACGGAGCCGAACCCTTTCTACGTTGCACACGGGCCTCCTTTTATAGGCTCAAGGGGTCACCACAGGTGGCAACGTAGACGAGGGCAAAAATGGGAAAACAGTAGTTGGTACACCGATTTGTACAGTGTACAGTGCTCTATACCTAACTCTGACGGCAAGGGACAAAATCAATAAATGCCCGTCCCTGTCGCCTAAACAGTGCAACAGGGACCGTCAAGTGCACCACCGTTTGCCACGATGGTAAGCTTGTCAGCGCCGCTTATCGCTGCTCCCCGCTGGCTGCACAACCCTTTGACACACGTGCCTGGAATAGCCCCATGGCGACACGTTGGCGGATGAGCTAGAGCGGAGATGAAGAGAGGTTGCCTGCCGCGGCAAGCACCTTGCCGCGGCTGAATCCTTGTCGCGCTCGGGAGCTTGTCGCCACCAAGCCTTCCCGCAAGCTCCTCTTGCACGGTCTTGTCTTCTGCGTGCCTTGAGTGGCCTTCCCGGCAAGCTCCTCTTGCCGGGGCCTTGAATACTTTGTTCTTGAATGGCTCCAAAGGAGCCGCGGAGGACCTTGGCGGTCGCTAGGCAAGCCTTTGCCGCGGGGTGCTACGACTGCCCGTGCACGAGTTCGGGATACTAGGGTACCCCTACTCTAGTACACCGACAGTCGGCGTTCTAGGAACTGGGGTCCCCAGACTTGCCTGCCTGCGGCCCACGGCGTGGCTTAGCAAGCAGGCCGTACGGCCCATCTTCATCAACAAGGCATCCAAGACCCTCGCGAGGCGGACGATGCAAGACCTCCTCTGGAGTGGCCTAGCCAGGCAGGCTCACGAGGAGTAGAGATATCAAGGCGGGGCAAAACCTCACGAGGCCCCCGTGACGTGAGCCATGACAAACGACACCAGGTGGGCGCCAACACGCGCAGCGTCCTTATTTCCTCTTTGGTGCTAAGGAAGCCAGCGCAGGCGAAGAGTACAGAGGCATCAGGCAAAGGTTGCTGTATTGGTGCAATGAGACCAAGACCAGGAGGATGACAAGACGGAGGTCATCGTGGAGCCCAAGACGGCGTCATCACCAAAGCTTTTTGCAGGCGAAGACCACTTATGTCAGGATAGCTTGTACTAGCTGTCCCCCTTCAAATTTTCCCGCCGTAGTTGGCTCCCTTCCCGCTCGATATTTCTGAAGAGGACTGCTACCTCCTGAGCACTGCGTTGGTTTTCCCTTGAAGAGGAAAGGGTGATGCAGCAAAGTAGCATAAGTATTTCCCTCAGTTTTTGAGAATCAAGGTATCAATCCAGTAGGAGGCTACGCACGAGTCCCTCGCACCTACACAAAACAAATAAATCATCGCAACCAACGCGATAAGGGGTTGTCAATCCCTTCGGTCACTTACGAGAGTGAGATCTGATAGATATGATAGGATAATATTTTTGGTATTTTTATGATAAAGATGCAAAGTAAAATAAAAGCAAAGTAAAAAAGCAAAGGAAATAACTAAGTGTTGGAAGATTAATATGATGAAGATAGACCCGGGGGCCATAGGTTTCACTAGTGGCTTCTCTCAAGAGCATAAGTATTTTACGGTGGGTGAACAAATTACTGTTGAGCAATTGACAGAATTGAGCATAGTTATGAGAATATCTAGGTATGATCATGTATATAGGCATCACGTCCAAGACAAGTGGACCGACTCCTGCCTGCATCTACTACTATTACTCCACACATCAACCGCTATCCAGCATGCATCTAGAGTATTAAGTTCATAAGAACAGAGTAACGCCTTAAGCAAGATGACATGATGTAGAGGCATAAATTCATGCAATATGATAAAAACCCCATCTTGTTATCCTCGATGGAAACAATACAATCGTGCCTTGCTGCCCCTCATCACACCGGGAAAGGACACCGCAAGATTGAACCCAAAGCTAAGCACTTCTCCCATTGCAAGAAAGATCAATCTAGTAGGCCAAACCAAACTGATAATTCGAAGAGACTTGCAAAGATAACCAATCATACATAAAAGAATTCAGAGAAGATTCAAATATTGTTCATAGATAAACTTGATCATAAACCCACAATTCATCGTTCTCAACAAACACACCGCAAAAAGAAGATTACATCGAATAGATCTCCACGAGAGAGGGGGAGAACATTGTATTGAGATCCAAAAAGAGAGAGGAAGCCATCTAGCTAATAACTATGGACCCGAAGGTCTAAGGTAAACTACTCACACTTCATCGGAGGGGCTATGGTGTTGATGTAGAAGCCCTTCGTGATCGATGCCCCCTCCGGCGGAGCTCCGGAACAGGCTCCAAGATGGGACCTCGTGGGTACAGAAGGTTGCGGCGGTGGAATTAGGTTTTTGGCTCCGTATCTGATCGTTTGGGGGTACATCGGTGGAGCAACAGGGGGCCCACGAGGGTGGAGTGCGCGCCCTGGGAGGGTAGGCGCGCCCCCCTACCTCGTGGATTCCCTGTTGGTAGCTTGACGTAGGGTCCAAGTCTCCTGGATCATGTTCGTTCCAAAAATCACGTTCCCGAAGGTTTCATTCTGTTTGGACTCTATTTGATATTCCTTTTCTACGAAACTCTGAAATAGGCAAAAAACAACAATTCTTGGCTGGGCCTCCGGTTAATAGGTTAGTCCCAAAAATAATATTAAAGTGAATAATAAAGCCCAATAATGTCCAAAACAGTAGATAATATAGCATGGACCAATAAAAAATTATAGATACGTTGGAGACGTATCAAGCATCCCCAAGCTTAATTCCCGCTCGTCCTCGAGTAGGTAAACGATAAAAACAGAATTTTTTATGCGGAGTGCTACTTGGCATAATTTCAATGTAATTCTTCTTAATTGTGGTATGAATATTCAGATCCGGAAGATTCAAGATAAAAGTTCATATTGACATAAAAATAATCATACTTCAAGCATACTAACTAAGCAATTATGTCTTCTCAAAATAACATGTCCAAAGAAAGTTCATCCCTACAAAATCATATAGTTTAGTCATGCTCCATTTTTGTCACACAAGAATGCTCTCATCATGCACAACCCCGATGACAAGCCAAGCAATTGTTTCATACTTTAGTAATCTCAAACTTATAAACCTTCACGCAATACATGAGCGCGAGCCATGGACATAGCACTATGGGTGGAATAGAGTATAGTGATGGTGGTTATGTGGAGAATACAAAAAAGGAGAAAGTCTTGCATCAACGAGGCTAATCAATGAGCTATGGAGATGCCCATCGATTGATGTTAATGCAAGGAGTAGGGATTGCCATGCAACGGATGCACTAGAGCTATAAATGTATGAAAGCTGAACAAAAAAAACTAAGTGGGTGTGCATCCAACTTGCTTGCTCATGAAGACCTAGGGCACTTGAGGAGGCCCATTGTTGGAATATACAAGCCAAGTTCTATAATGAAAAATTCCCACTAGTATATGAAAGTGACAAAACAAGAGACTCTCTATCATGAAGATTATGGTGCTACTTTGAAGCACAGGTGTGGTAAGAGGATAGTAACATTGTCCCTTCTCTCTTTTTCTCTCAATTTTTTGGGCCTTCTCTTTTTTTATGGCCATCTCTTTTTTTATTCCTCACTTGGGACAATGCTCTAGAAAATGATGATCATCACACTTCTATTTATTTACAACTCAATGATTACAACTCGATACTAGAACAAAGTATGACTCTATATGAATGCCTCCGGTGGTGTACCGGGATATGCAGTGAACCAAGACTGACATGTATGAAAGAATTATGAACGGTGGCTTTGCCACAAATACTATGTCAACTACATGATCATGCTAAGCAATATGACAATGATGAACGTGTCATGATAAACGTAATGGTGGAAAGTTGCATGGAAATATATCTCGGAATGGCTATGGAAATGCCATAATAGGTAGGTATGGTGGCTGTTTTGAGGAATATATAAGGAGGTTTATGTGTGAAAGAGCGTATCATATCACGGGTTTGGATGCACCGCTAAGTTTGCACCAACTCTCAATGTGAGAATGGGCAATGCACGTGCATCAAGAGGCTAGCAATGATGGAAGGGTGAGAGTGCATATAATCCATGGACTCAACATTAGTCATAAAGAACTCACATACTTATTGTAAAAATCTACAAGTCATCAAAAACCAAGCACTACGCGCATTCTCCTAGGGGGATAGATTGGTAGGAAAAGACCATCGCTCGTCCCCGACCGCCACTCATAAGGAGGACAATCAAAGAACACCTCATGTTTCAAATTTGTTACATAACGTTTACCATACGTGCATGCTACGGGACTTGCAAACTTCAACAAAAGTATTTCTCAAATTCAAAACTACTCAACTAGCATGACTTTTATATTATTACCTCCATATCTCAAAACAATCATCAAGTATCAAACTTCTCTTAGTATTCAAAACACTCATAAGAAAGTTTTTACAAATCTTGAATACCTAGCATATTAGGATTATTTAAGCAAATTACCATGCTATTTAAGACTCTCAAAATAATCTAAGTGAAGCATGAGAGATCAACAGTTTCTAAAAAAACAAGTCCACCACCGTGCTCTAAAATATATAAGTGAAGTACTAGAGCAAAACTATATAACTCAAAAGATATAAGTGAAGCACATAGAGTATTCTAATAATTTCCGGATCATGTGTGTCTCTCTCAAAAGGTGTGTACAGCAAGGATGATTGTGGTAAACAAACAAAGACTCAAATCATACAAGATGCTCCAAGCAAAACACATATCATGTGGTGAATAAAAATATAGCTCCAAGTAAAGTTACCGATGAAAGTAGACGAAAGAGGGGATGCCTTCCGGGGCATCCCCAAGCATTGGATTTTTGGTGTCCTTATATTATCTTGGGGGTGCCATGGGCATCCCCAATCTTAGGCTCTTGCCACTCCTTGTTCCATAATCCATCAAATCTTTCACCCAAAACTTGAAAACTTCACAACACAAAACTCAACAGAAAATCTCGTGAGCTCCGTTAGCGAAAGAAAACAAAAGACCACTTCAAGGTACTGCAATGAACTCATTATTTATTTATATTGGTGTTAAACCTACTGTATTCCAACTTCTCTATGGTTTATAAACTATTTTACTAGCCATAGATTCACCAAAATAAGCAAACAACACACGAAAAACAGAATCTGTTAAAAACAGAACAGTCTGTAGTAATCTGTAACTAACGCAAATTTCTGGAACTCCAAAAAATCAGACAAAATAGGAAGACCTATAAAAATTTTTTATTGATCAGTAGTAGTTAGAATTAGTATTTTATCACGTTCTGGTGATTTTTAACAATTATTTTTGTGAACAGAAAGTTTCTGGAAATTTCTGCAAGATCAAATAACTATCATCCAAGAAGATCCTATAGGTTTAACTTGGCACAAACACTAATTAAAACATCAAAACACATCTAACCAGAGGCTAGAACAAATATTTATTCCTAAAAAGAAGCAAAAAGCAAAAAAACAAAAAATAAAATTGGGTTGCCTCCCAGCAAGCACTATCGTTTAACGCCCCTAGCTAGGCATAAAAGCAAGAATAGATCTAGGTATTGCCATCTTTGGTAGGCAATCCATAAGTGGCTCTCATAATAGACTCATATGGTAGTTTTATTTTCTTCCCAGGGAAGTGTTCCATGCCTTTCTTTAATGGAAATTGAAATCTAATATTCCCTTCCTTCATATCAATAATTGCACTAATCGTTCTAAGGAAAGGTCTACCAAGAATAATAGGACATGAAGGATTGCAATCTATATCAAGAACGATAAAATCTACGGGCACATAATTCCTATTTGCAACAATAAGAACATCATTAATTCTTCCCATATGTTTCTTAATAGTGGAATCCGCAAGGTGCAAGTTTAAAGAGCAATCATCAAAATCACGAAAATCTAGCAAATCGCACAAAGTTTTGGGAATAGTGGAAACACTAGCACCCAAATCACATAAAGCATAGAACTCATGATCCTTAATCTTAATTTTAATAGTAGGTTCCCACTCATCATAAAGTTTTCTAGGGATAGAAACTTCCAACTCAAGTTTTTCTTCATAAGATTGCATCAAAGCATCAACGATATGTTTGGTAAAAGCTTTATTTTGACTATAAGCATGGGGAGAATTTAGCACGGATTGCAACAAGGAAATACAACCTATCAAAGAGCAATTATCATAATTAAATTCCTTGAAATCCAAAATAGTGGGTTTATTAATATCTAACATTTTGATTTCTTCAATCCCACTTTTATCAATTTTAGCATCAAGATCTAAAAACTCCGAATTTTTGGAACGCCTTCTAGGTAAAGGTGGATCATATTCAGTCCCATCATTATCAAGATTCATATTACAAAACAAATATTTAATAGGGGACACATCAATAACTTTTAGATCTTCATCTTTATTTTCATAGAAATTTGAAGAACACGCTTTCATAAAGCAATCTTTCTTAGGGTGCATCCTAGCGGTTCTTTCTTTGCACTCGTCAATGGAAATTCTCATGGCTTTGAGAGACTCATTGATATCATGCTTAGGAGGAATAGATCTCAGTTTCAAAGAATCAACATCAAGAGAAATTCTATCAACGTTCCTAGCCAATTCATCAACTTTAAGCAATTTCTCTTGAAGCAAAGCATTGAAATTCTTTTGCGAATTCATAAACTCTTTAACACTAGTCTCAAATTCAGAGGGCATCTTATTAAAATTTCCATAAGAATTGTTGTAGGAATTACCATAATTATTAGAGGAATTACTAGGATAAGGCCTAGGATTAAAGTTTCCTCTATACGCGTTGTTGCCAAAATTATTCCTACCAACAAAATTCACATCCATAGATTCATTATTATTCTCAATCAAAGTAGAAAAAGGCATATAATTAGGATCGGAAGAAACACTCTTAGTAGCAAATAATTTCATAAGTTCATCCATCTTTCCACTCAAAATATTAATTTCTTCTATCGCATGCACTTTTTTATTAGTAGATCTTTCAGTGTGCCATTGAGAATAATTAACCATAATATTATCTAGGATTTTAGTAGCTTCTACTAAAGTGATTTCCATAAAAGTGCCTCCCGCGGCCGAATCTAAAAGATTTCTAGAAGCAAAATTCAATCCGGCATAATTTTTTGTATAATCATCCACAAATTCGAACCATGATTAGGGCAATTACGTATCATTAATTTCATCCTCTCCTAAGCTTGTGCAACATGTTCATGATCAAGTTGTTTAAAATTCATAATATCGTTTCTAAGAGAGATGATCTTAGCGGGAGGAAAATACTTAGAGATAAAAGCATCTTTGCACTTGTTCCAAGAATCAATACTATTTTTAGGCAGAGATGAAAACCAAGCTTTAGCACGATCTCTAAGCGAAAAAGGATATAACTTCAATTTAACAGTATCATTGTCAACATCTTTCTTCTTTTGCATATCACACAAATCAATGAAGCTATTTAGATGAGTAGAGGCATCTTCACTAGGAAGGCTGGCGAATTATGAGTAGCGGCATCTTCACTAGGAAGGCCGACGAATTGATCTTTCATGACAAGATTCAACAAAGCAACATTGATTTCACAAGATTCAGTATCGGTAAGAGGAGCAATCGGAGTGCTAAGGAAATCATTATTGTTGGTATTGGTAAAGTCACATAATTTGGTATTATCTTGAGCCATCGTGACAAACAAGCAATCCAACACACGAGCAAACAAAAAGCAAGCAAAAAAGAGGCAAACAGAAAAGAGAGGGCGAATAAAACGGCAAGGGTGAAGTGGGGGAGAGGAAAACGAGAGGCAAATGGCAAATAATGTAATGAGGGAGATAAGGGATTCTGATGGGTACTTGGTTTGATGACTTTTTGCGTGGACCTCCCCGGCAACGGCGCCAGAAATGGCTCATTGTCGGGAGTCCAAATCTTGACTTGATCTTGCGTAAGCCTCCCCGGCAACAGCGCCAGAAATCCTTATTGCTACCTCTTGAGCACTGCGTTGGTTTTCCCTTGAAGAGGGAAGGGTGATGCAGCAAAGTAGCGTAAGTATTTCCCTCAGTTTTTGAGTACCAAGGTATCAATCCAGTAGGAGGCTAAGCGCGAGTCCCTCGCACCTACACAAAACAAATAAATCCTCGCAACCAACGCGATAAGGGGTAGTCAATCCCTTCACGGTCACTTACGAGAGTGAGATCTGATATATATGATAGGATAATATTTTTGGTATTTTTATGATAAAGATGCAAATTAAAATAAAATCAAAGTAAAAAAGCAAAGGAAATAACTAAGTGTTGGAAGATTAATATGATGAAGATAGACCCGGGGGCCATAGGTTTCACTAGTGGCTTCTCTCAAGAGCATAAGTATTTTACGGTGGGTGAACAAATTACTATTGAGCAATTGACAGAATTGAGCATAGTTATGAGAATATCTAGGTATGATCATGTATATAGGCATCACGTCCAAGACAAGTAGACCGACTCCTGCCTACATCTACTACTATTACTCCACACATCGACTGCTATCCAGCATGCATCTAGAGTATTAAGTTCATAAGAACAGAGTAACGCTTTAAGCAAGATGACATGATGTAGAGGGATAAATTCATGCAATATGATAAAAACCCCATCTTGTTATCCTCGATGGCAACAATACAATACGTGCCTTGCTGCCCCTACTATCACTGGGAAAGGACACCACAAGATTGAACCCAAAGCTAAGCACTTCTCCCATTGCAAGAAAGATCAATCTAGTAGGCCAAACCAAACTGGTAATTTGAAGAGACTTGCAAAGATAACCAATCATACATAAAAGAATTCAGAGAAGATTCAAATATTGTTCATAGATAAACTTGATCATAAACCCACAATTCATGGGTCTCAACAAACACACCGCAAAAAGAAGATTACATCGAATAGATCTCCATGAGAGAGGGGGAGAACATTGTATTGAGATCCAAAAAGAGAGAGGAAGCCATCTAGCTAATAACTATGGACCCGAAAGTCTGAGGTAAACTACTCACACTTCATCGGAGGGGCTATGGTGTTGATGTAGAAGCCCTCCGTGATCGATGCCCCCTCCGGCGGAGCTCCGGAACAGGCCCCAAGATGGGATCTCGTGGGTACAGAAGGTTGCGGCGGTGGAATTAGGTCTTTGGCTCCGTGATCGATCGCTTGGGGTGCGTGAGGTATATATAGGAGGAAGAAGTACGTCGGTGGACCAACAGGGGGCCCATGAGGGTGGAGGGCGCGCCCCCTACCTCGTGGCTTCCCTGTTGGTTGCTTGACGTAGGGTCCAAGTCTCTGGATCATGCTCGCTTCAAAATCACGCTCCCAAGGTTTCATTCCGTTTGGACTCCGTTTGATATTCTTTTTCCGTGAAACTCAAATAGGCAAAAAACAGCAATTCAGGTTGGGCCTCCGTTAATAGGTTAGTCCCAAAAATAATATAAAAGTGAATAATAAAGCCCAATAATGTCCAAAATAGTAGATAAAATAGCATGGAGCAATAAAAAATTATAGATACGTTGGAGACGTATCAAGGACCAGGGCCTATATAAGTAGAGCTAGCCACCATTGTAGAGGCATCTCATCTTAGCTTGATCCAACCCGATCGAGAGCCTACCCTAGCCACAAGAGCACCTCAACCTCAGGAGGTTGTTCTTCCCTTTTACTGTTCATCATCAGCCCTAGAGGCAATCCACCACCACCACACTGGAGTAGGGTATTACACCACAACGGTGGCCCGAACCAGTATAAACCCCGTGTCTCTCTGTGTTGCGAGTTTTTCAAGTTTGTACGCGAGATCTTAGCGAGCTAGGGCGTAGATCGGTAGGAGGGAAAGACTTCACGCGCACCCCAGTGTTAGAACCTTAAGGGTTTGCCGGAACCCCTCATCCGACAGGGGGCGGCGCCTCGCTCTTTCCTTCTCCCTCTCCTCTCCTTCCTTCTTCTCCTACATGGACTAGGAAAGGGGGAATCCTACTCCTACTAGGAGTAGGAATCACCCTTTTGGGCGCGCCCCTTGAGGCCGGCCCTCCTCTTCCTCCCCTCCTTTATATATGAGGGAGTGGGCACCCCATAGACACACAAGTTGATTTCTTAGCCGTGTGTGGTGCCCCCCTCCACAGTTTTCCACCTCGGTCATATTGTCGTAGTGCTTAGGCGAAGCCCTGTGTTGGTAACTTCATGATCACCGTCAACACGTCGTCGTGCTGATGAAACTCTCCCTCGGCCTCAGCTGGATCTAGAGTTTGAGAGACGTCACCGAGCTGAACGTGTGCAGATCGCGGAGGTGCTGTGCGCTCGGTACTTGATCGGTTGGATCGCGAAGACGTTCGACTACATCAACCGCGTTACTCAATGCTTCCGCTATCGGTCTATGAGGGTACGTAGACACACTCTCCCCTCTCGTTGCTATGCATCTCCTAGATAGATTTTGCGTGACGGTAGGAATTTTTTTGAAATACTGCGTTTCCCAACAGAATCATGACGGTGATCTATATCAACAATCTTGCTACCGTCAACACCAACTCTCTCCCTTTATGCAGCGGTGTAACACCCCTTCTTCCCGCTGTAATCTCTACTTAAACATGGTGCTCAAATCCATATATTCTTTCCCAATGATCTATGGTTATCCTATTATGTTTGAGTAGATCCGTTTTGTCCTGTGGGTTAATCGTGATCTTGGTTGTTATGATTGTATATTTTATTTATGGTGCTGTCCTACGCTGCCCTTCATCTCGTGCAAACTTGGGGGATCCCCGCTATAGGGTGTTGCAATACGTTCATTATTTTCTTATGGTGGGTTGCGAGAGTGACAAAAGCTTAAACCCGAGTAGGTGGGTTGTTGCGTATGGGATAAAGAGGACTTGATACTTAATGCTATGGTTAGGTTTCACGACCTTAATGATCTTTAGTAGTTGCGGATGCTTGCTAGAGTTCCAACCATAAGTGCATATGATCCAAGTAGAGAAAGTATGTTAGCTCATGCCTCTCCCTCATATATAATTACAAGAATGATTACCGGTACTTGTTATCGATTGCCTAGGGACAAATGACTTTCTTATTGAGAAAAGCTATCTACTTTTATTACCTTGCAATTTATTCGTAGTTTTATTCTCGCAAAGTACTCGTAGTTTTGTTCTTGCAAAATAGTTTCATACTTGTTCTAGGTAAAGCTAACGTTAAGTGTGTGTAGAGTTGTATCGGTGGTCGATAGAACTTGAGGGGATATTTGTTCTACCTTTAGCTCCTCGTTGGGTTTGACACTCTTATTTATCGAAGAAGGTTACAAACGAACCCCTATACTTGTGGGTTATCAAGACCTTTTTCTGGCGCTGTTGCCGGGGAGCAATAGCGTGGGTTAAATATTCTCGTGTGTGCTTGTTTGCTTTATCACTATGTAGTTTTTATTTTGTGCTCTTGTTTCTATCTCTAGTTATGGGTAGGAAACGTAAAATACCAAAAAAAATTAGTTGTAGCTACTAAACCAATGGTTGAAGAACCACCCAAAATCTATCATACTACTAAAGCTTTCTATTTGGATAATCTTCGATCCATTTGTGCTCGTACTGAAAACCCAACTAGCTTAGTTGAGGGAAAATCATTAAATGAGCATGCTTATTTTGTGTGGCACCGCTTATCTCAAAAAGGGAAACTTTTTTGGCATCATATTAATAGTTTGTATTGCTATGCTTTGAATTTATGTGAAATACATGATTTTACTTGTTGTTCCGAAGACCCTAAAAAACACCTTCCCTTCCAATGTGAGTTTAAGGATAATGGAATCGTATCTTCTTATGCCAAAGGTGTTTATAATTACTATGATATTGAACAAATTGAAGAATTAGTTGGTTTTTAAGGGTGCCTATGAAGTTGCTTCTTTGATTGAAAAGTATGATGGTACTCTTTACAAATCTGAAAATTTTGCCATACTTAAATATTGCTATGAAAAATATTCTTCTAATGCTTATCTTAAAGAATATATTGAGTAATTCTCTGCTGTCCAAGAAGAGACTAACATTTTGCAGGAGTCTATGGAAGAAGAAATTGATGAAACTGTGAGCTCATTGGATGAAAGAGATGATGAGGAGAGTGAAGAACAAAAGGAGGAAGAGCGGATTAGCTACCCGTGCCCACCTTCTAATGAGAGTAACTCTTCAACTCATACATTGTTTAATTTCTCTTCGTTCTTACCTAAGGATGAATGCTATGATAATTTCTATGATCCCGTTGATCCGTTTGAAATATCCCTTTTTGATGAACTTGATGCTTGCTATGCTTGTGGCCAAGATGCCAATATGAATGATGCTTATGGAGATGAACTTGCTATAGTTCCTTATGTTAAGAATGAAATTGTTGCTATTGCACCCACACATGATAGTCCTATTATCCTTTTGAATTCTCCAAACTACAGTATATCGGAGAAGTTTGCACTTATTAAGGATTACATTGATGGGTTGCCTTTTACCGTTGCACATGATAATTTTGATGAATGTAATATGCATGTGCTTGCTGCTCCTACTTGCAATTATTATGAGAGAGGAACTACATCTCCACCTCTTTATGTTTCCAACATGATAAAATTGTAAGAGACTGCTTATGCCACTACTAGGAAAAGGCCTACTAATGGCGCACCGGTTTTGCCTACTAGTGGCGCACTACCGGTGCGCCATTAGTATCACGCCACTAGTATTTTTTACTAATGGCGCACCACGCAGTGCGCCATTAGTATGTAATACCATGCGCCATTAGTGTGCCTCCCGGGGGGCCATACGTAACCATGTGCTTTGTCATACTAATGGCGCACCCTGTCGTGATGCGCCATTAGTATCCTTTGGCATACTAATGGCGCACCTTGAGCTGATGCGCCATTAGTATGAATATTTGGTTTTTCTTTTTTACTTTTCTGATTTTTGCACAGGTTACAAAATATATTACTGGACAGAATATAGACAGCAGCACACATCAAGAGCAGATTCATCGAATACAATAGAAGATTAGTCTCCGAATACAATTCATCATATTAGTCTCCGAATTCAAAAGACCGAACAAAGATAAAATATTACAAGTCTCAAGACCGCGAGTATCGAGTTTGTCTTCACATTACAAGTCGATATCGATCATCTAAACTACCATCACATAGAAGAGAGCTGCGGTCATCACGATGAGCATCATCGCGATCAAACTGGTCTTCATCCGGTTCCTCCAACGCTCCCTCCTCTCTCCCGCTAGATAGCGGGCGTATCTAGATTCGGCCTCCACCCTAGTGGTGTACCCTTTGTAACTGTTACCGCTAAAACGGTGAACCTGTCTCCGACACTCCTCCCAGTCGTCGTAAAATCCGGGAACCTTACCCTTGTACACGACATACGCATTTACATCTCTATGCACAAGCCAAACAATGCACAATACATAAGCAATATGTAAGTATGCAACAAAAGGATCAAAAGAGAAAAGCAAGACATTAATAGCACGATTCATGGTCCTACTAATAAATAGCATCGACACATCTAAGTTGAACGACTGTCCAAACCAAAGAGACATACTAATTCATTAAAGTATAATTACAACATGAGCCAATCAATGTTTCGAACTACACATCACTACTTTCGACTCGACTCATCGGACAGGAGCGTGGATGAAGCCGCCGTCTGTCGTGATGGTCATGAAATCGCGGTTGTTGTCACCCTGCATTTGTAGCGTTTCATCCATCTCACTGTTGGACGGTTGATATCTGAGGAAGAACTACCCCGAGGTATGAAGGACATCTTGATGGATGATGTCCGCAAACTCCGATTGGATGCGAAAGAATTCTTGCCTGAGGTCCGCGTCCTGGACTGCCGACAAGCTCGCAGCCCAATGTTTGAGATTATCTGGTAGCAGAAGTTGATGATGGTCCCTTATGATCGCCCGCATGTGATGAAGGGCGTAGTAGGCATCCTTCTGACCGCCAGGCGGCTGCTTGACGCAGCAGAACTTCGTATTGTGTGAGAACATGTGCTTGCCGTACTTACGAACTGCCCTAGTGAAGGTGCCTCTAGATTTGGCGTAGCCGGGGAGAACATCATCAAGAACTTTCTTGACATTTGTGTAGTCTATCTTGGAGTTACGGTTCGGGTCGAAATACGTGGCCGTGGAATATTTCGGGCTTAAGAGGATGAGTGTGCAATGTGTGTCACTGTACAGAACACGGAATGTTAGAAAAAAAAAGAACGATCGAAATCTAAGAAATCATATGTTACGGGGCGGTTAAGGGATGACTTACTCGGGAAAGTAAGCCACAAGGAAGTTATCCTTATCTGGGTTTGCCAGAATGACGCCTTCGAGGTGTGAACTCACAACTTGGCGATCCCCAGCGCTGCTCAAGTGCTTGGCACGCATGTAGAAGGGGTCGACTATCACGATGTCCGGGGTCTTGTCTCTAATGATCTGCATCTCCATACTCAGCGAAAACAGCCGAACGAAGGTGTAGTGCAGCGGATGAAGGTTAAACATAGCAAAGATGTCATCAAACCGCAGGACGATCGTACTTCGATGTCGCCATCCACAAAGCCCTTGCCCTCCGCACCTTGGCCACGAAAACCGGTATGCCACATCCTTCTCTCGAGACGCCGCTTCTCCAAAGAACACTGTCGTGCAGACTCCGCATAGCACCGGTTGCAGGATTCAGCATATTTGGCGGTAGCATCGCCCTACCCACCACATGCACCCTCCTCGAGATATCCTTAGGTGAAGGTGGCCCGTCCTGAGCACGGATCGAACTCGGTGCCGACTGGCTCGCACCGGCGCCCTTGTTAGTCTTTCGTTTCCGTCCCTTCTTCTTGATCTCCTGTAATGGGACCGAGTTCTGCTCACAGACCGCCTTCTTGAGCATGTTGGGGTTGATAATATTTCGCACCTCAGCTATCTGAGGCTCGGTGAAGGCGGGAGCTGGAGGCGTGTCCTGAGAACTGAACGCCAGACGACGCCTATTGCAATTGGATTTCTCCGCCGTACCAGCTAGATCACGGTCGTCTTGGTTGGGTTCTTGAGAAAGAGGCCCGCAGAACTCGTCAGCGTACCCATGTTCGGCAAAGTACTTATCAACTTTGGTAAATGTACCTCGTCGTTGTCGTCACCGTTCGGATCCTGTGCCATAGGGTTGTCTGGATCCTATGCCATAGGGATGTCCGGCAGGTCCGGTAGCGTTGCGGCATTCTTGCCATGGCTTGGCGCCGGCACGACTGGCGGTCTTGTCTGTGGGGTGGTGTCCCCCGCCCCCAAACGAATCTGGCTCTTCGGCCAAAGCAGGGGCCAGTTTACGCAGGCGCTGAGGGTCATCTCATCTTCTTTGTCGGCCCCAGTGGGTCGAATCGGAGGTAATAGCTCGTCGCAGCCTGGCAGCACCCGAACCACTTCAACCCTATACACTGTGGGTGGCATCGGATTACCGTGGAACATGGGGTTGCCCGGTTGAACGATTCTGCCCTTGGCGACATCGACCAACTCGCCGCCCACGGCGCGAAGAGTGCAAGGAACGTCGGCGGCGCCCTGCGAAAACATGTAGGGCGTCAGGGATGCCCAGTCAAAGGCAAGGAGATGAAGTCATCGGCCGAGAGGCTTAGTTACCGTGATGCCGTCGAGCTCGGCTAATGTCGAGGCACCGCCAACGGCGGGCGTGCAACTGACGAAGGGGCCGCTTGCTGGCGAGGTGCCGGTCGGCGTACACCCGGGTGCATTAAGCTCCAATGCACGTGCCGGCGCGGGAGACACGAATACTGCCTCCGCCGGAGACACCAATGGCACCGCCGGAGACAGCAATGGCGCCGCCTGCGCGCTGTGCGATTTGCTGGCCGTGAAGCTGGGAACCGGGGGAGGCCCCTGTTGGCCGCCCGCAATCCACGTCGTCAGCCCATGAATCAACGTAGGCACCATGGCGTTGAGCTTCGTTCCCAGTTGTTGTTCCACTTGCTCTTGGACAAGCTCCGGAAACCGCACCACTTGTGCCTTGAGTGCTTCAACCTCGCGCGACTGGCTTTCCGAGCTAGTCTTTTCTCCTTTCGCCCACCAGCGGTATAGTATGATGACCATTTTGTGGACAAGCCTTTGCCGCCACACGACCAGCCGACGCCGGCTTATCGAGCTTATCCTTGTTTTAATTACGCTCAACGCCCTATTTAAAGGGGTGTCGAAGGGGAGCTCTGAGACGACCCTGCGCTACTGCTTTCAGTGTCCTGCGGAAGGAACGTGAACCATTTAGAAATATTGGGGATTAATTAGAATGCAACCATATGGAGCTAATTACGCGGGGGTGTATTCCTTACTAGAACAAGCTCGAGCGCCCTGATCTTCAGATCCGTGGTAAGCTCCTTTGTTACCGGGTCCTCCTTGTACCGGGCCCTGAGAAAGTTCCTGGTCTGCTTGTCACGGTATTTCTCGAAGCGGGGCGGTAGGCCTTGCTCGGCACGCTCCGCGTCCTCCTTGTCCCATATAGGCTCCGCCACTCTGTAACCGCCGGGACCGAGTTGGTGGACCCCTAAGTTCAACTTCCGCATTTCTTTCCCCCACTGACTTGATTAGGAGGTTGCGCTGCTCTCGCACTTGATCTTGAACTCCTTGTACTCATCTTCGCTCATCAAAGGATATTTCGCCTTGATCTTGTCATAACTACCACCTTTGTCAATCACTGCCTTCACCGTGCTTCTCCAAGTAGACAGGCCCGTGCTCATCCTCGTGAGGGCGGTACTGTTCACTTTATTCCCTGAGAGGCGTGTGTTTGCAAACTCAGCGGGGAACTTGTATCATTCGTGCAGCTTCGTGAAGAGGAGGCTGCGCAAATTCCCGTGGTCCTTATGCCTTAGGTTCTCGGTGTTGATCGAGACGGTGTCCGGAGAATGCACCGAGCTGAATCGGTACCCTTGACTACTTGTTTGGGCGCCGTCGGTTCCGCCGAGTCCACTTCAAGAATTCCTCCCCGACGGTGCCGAGCATGCTCGGCGCCGTCCTTCCGCTGCCTCTTCGGTTGGCTGCCATATGTGTGTGCGCCGCCATCATCAGTGGTGGCATCCTCGGCGGCACCATCAGTGGTGTCATCCCCTACGCCACTAGGGGTTCTGTAGTCAGGATCGGTGTCTTCCGCGACGTCCTCATAGCGGTGAGGTTCTTCCTCCAACTCCTGGGACAGCTCCCAGAATTGCTTGCCGCCCAAACCGCCGGCCTCATCGTTGTGGGCCATGTTTCGCTCTAAATAGGAAAAAAGTTTGGTCAAAAAGTTGGTTATTATCAAGGAACAAGATCATGGTCTCATCATTTAGGGTTTGTCAACACCGAGGCATCCTAAAAGCTAAGCTTTTATCATTTAGGGTTTGTCGACGCCGAGGCACCCTAAAAGCCTATGTTGGGTTTATTGCACTAATCACTTGGCTCTATTGCCACCTATGTTGGGTTTATCATCTAGGGTTTATCGATGCTGAGGAAAATTCTAAGTTGGGTTTAATGCAGCAAGAATAAAGGGCAGTTGATCCTACTTAATTAAGTACTAAGATACCCCAGCCCATGCATTAGTAGCAAGTACCTCATATGTCCGATTTTTAGCAAAGTCATGCTAAAATTCACGGAAAATTTCAGCATGACCTTTGCTGAAAATAGGACATATGGAGTACGAGAATTTGCCGGAACGGAAGTTAATCGACATTCCGGCAAACTCAAGGGCCTCTCGGGGTACCTGCAAAATCATCACGACACGAAGGGCCTCTCAAGGGCCTCAAGCAGCAGCGGCGTCTCCCAGGACCCCATTTTTTTTTGCTAAATTTAGCATATTTCTATACAACATCACTGTAAAGATGAAGAACAGTTCTACAGCAGCCCATGTATATACAATAGCATCTTTGGTCATACCAATTTCTGAGACAATTCAAATCTGAACTATATCTTTGGTCATACAAATCTCTGAAACTTTACAAATCTGAAATATATATTTGGTCATACAAATTTATGAAACTAATCAAATCTGAACTGTATCTTTGGTCATACAAATCTCTGAAACTTTACAAATCTATGGTCATACAAATTTACGGAACTAATCAAATTCTGATTCGAAGTTGGACTTCAAAAATCTTTCATGCAAATTACTTGAAGTAATCGGGTTAAATTGTTTTCAATCTGTCCAGATATTGTCGGTGACAATTAGGGTCATTCGAAAGATGCAACCTCGAGAATTCCTAGCATGAGGTTTGTCCATCACTTTTGGCTCACTTATTAATCTACTCATCCTATGTCAATATCCACATGCTATGTCATCGATGTTCTGAATCATTGTAGTTTAGGCACCATACAAGATTGTTAGTTCAATGTGCTTTATATCCTAGTTATACTACTGCAGGAAAGGAGGATCATCATACACATATATATGTATAGCAATTGACAGAGCTTCATCATTTTAGTAACAACAATACATATATAGCAATTGGAAGCAAACAGATGTACACATAAGATAAAAATGTAGTCTTTGAAAGTTTAATGCTTACAAAAGACTTGCTGAAATAGTGAAAATATGGAGTCACCAAGCTGGCTAAGAAACTCCCAAAGTCCACTAGCAAATCCAAGATCTAATCCTGTTACACACATCATAACAATTTAAGATAATTAGGATAAGGATAGTAGGAAATGAAAAGAAAGAGCTCAAAAACAATCACAACAGAAAAATAATAAAAACCTAGTCCTAGAAGAAAATAAATCCTAAAAGAAAAGAAACCCTAAAATCTGGAGCAATTCCTAGCAGTAGTAGTCCAACTAGATGGCCACCACTACTACTCCTATCACTAGAGTAAACAACAGTTGTGTGTTCAACATCTTTACTAACGATAAATTGGCGTTACTCCATTATCTACTCCTGCAACTTCAACTACAATAACATCCTACAACTACTACAACAACATAAAACTACTATGCATCATCTTCCTACAACTACTCATCTTCAAAGAGAACAACATAAAATTCCTGTTTAGTTAAATTCATGTTAAACATCATTTGGACCAGAGCCCAATCCTTTCTTACGCTTGTCAAGAGAACTATTGTTTCTTCAACTTATGCAAAAATTGAACATCATATGAAGCATTAATCATAGGGGCGGCGCTACGGGAAGAAAACGACCAAGGGGAGGAGGGGAAACTGAAGAGCATCTCACAGCGGTCGCAGAGGAGTAGACGGCGTGGTTGGGGACGGTTCAACGGAGACGAATTTGACGACTACTCGACGGTGAGGCCGCGGTGGCCGGAGGTGGAAGAAGGCGCAGACACCGTAGACGATGGAGGCGTCGGTGTCGTAGAGGCGCCGGAGACCTTGCCCCATGAGACAGAGAAGGGGCCGTCAGCTCTTGCAGCGGGGGGGCAAGGGAGGAGGAGGAGGGCAAGGGAGGAGGAGGGTCGGGGCGACGGTGCTGCTTGTTGCTCTCGCGCCGACGGCGAGGAGGAGTCCGCGAGGGTCGGGCGGCGGGGTGGGGCGGGGCGCGGGGGCGGGGGGTGGAGTCCGCGAGGGTCGGGCGGGGGGCGCGGGGCGCGGGGTGGAGTCCGCGAGGGTCGGGCGGGGGGTGGGGCGCGGGCGCGGGCGGCGGGGTGGAGTCCGGCGAGGGTCGGGCGGCGGCGTGGGTCGGGCAGCGGGTGGATCTGTGGCGAGGGAGAGAGGGTCAAGGATCTGGCGAGGGAGAGGGAGGATAGCTAGGGAAGCACTAATGGCGCACCACCCATCGGTGCGCCATTAGAAATCTTTTTTTTAGATAGCAATGGCGCACCCCGCAGCGGTGCGCCATTAGAATGTTTTTTTATTACAGTTCGAGCACAGGTTATATTCCACCTAACCCAATCCACATCAGAACCCGCCCACTAGCCCGACTGGTCAGCACGCAACACACACACCAGTAGGTCCTGGGTTTGATTCCCAGGCTCCCCAATATATTTTTTTGCATTTTAAATGTTGTTTGATATTTATTTGTGTTTAAATATGTTCAAACTTAATATATTTTTATAAAAACAGTAATAATTTTTTTAAAAATATGTTCAAATTTGTTACTTGAAAATATCATCGGCGGCGGTGGTGGAGCGGGAGGGTGCGGGGTGCCCGTTAGGCGGTGGAGCGAGGGAGGTGCGGGGGCCGGGTGCTCGTCAAGGGGTGGAGGGGGATCGAGATCGAGTGTCCTCATGAATTCAAAAAGTGCCCATGAAATTTAAAATTATTCATGATATCAAAAAGTGCCCATGAAATACAATCGAGAAATGAAGACTACGATTTAAATACAATCGGTCTTAGCTAGCTATCTGTTCACAATCTTCTTGCCCTTCTTTTTCGCAAATGGAGTTCTTCCGTGGAACGGACGCCCTTAGGTAGGGTGGTCCTGCTTCTTCTTGTGGTGTGTGCTGCTACTTCATCGTCGTCGCCATGTTCGATCTTGGTCGCCGTATTTCTCAAGTCTTGCTCATTGGCTACTCCATCCATTCCGATGATCTTCCTTTTGCCTCTCCTCACGGCAACACGACTGGGCTTTGACGGGTCGGTAATGAAGAAGCATTGGTCCACTTGGGAAGCCAGTACCCATGGCTCATTTTTCGCGGTGACGCTTGCTTGTGATCTTGGATTTGGCTTCGTATAACCATGGTGGTGAAATACCGGTCTTCTTTTAGGACGCTCTTGGCCCATCTCGACACGGAACATCGACCTTCTCTCCAACAGAGCTCAGCTCCCAGATCTCCTCGATCCTTCCGTAGTATCTGTCCTTGTCGTTACGGTGTAGGATTCCATCGTTACCCGGAGTTCGATAATCATCACTCTTCATGTCCTTGTTCTCGTGTAGAATGTGTAGCGTTGATATCGTGACGCCTCATAGGTCATCGTTGTGCTCGGTGCCTGTGACAAGGCGAATATGAGTTGTTCTTCCGCGGAAGAATCCTCATGTAAAGGGTACGACAGAAGCTTCTGCTTGAACCAACGCGTGAAACATGAGTTGTGCTCTTTGATTATATCTCCGTCCGTCCTTGGTTGGCCTCGGTCATTTTGCGTCTTCTCAATAAAGGTTTTGTGCTCTACCACCCAAGGATCGGCCACGTCTATGTGTTGTAGTGCGACTAGGTTTGCTCTTTCAAAGTCAGCGAGTCGTCCCTCGAAGTCGACATGCATTTCGCGGCGACCCTCACGGTGACCCCATCCAGCGAGCCTGCCGAGGTGCTGCTGACGGCAGATCAACGGGTTCTCGATGCCTAGATAATTCGTGCGAGGGAGATGCACTCTTCGATCGAAAGCCACCGCTATACTTCCCTCTGGACGTGACATGTTGTGAACGTATCCTTTGATGACACCATTCATCCTTTCGAACGACATCATGCTGTGCAGGAACGTCGGCCCGAGTTGGATGATATCATCCACGATATGGACCAGCAGATGCACCATAACGTCGAAGAATGCGGGCGGGAAGTACATCTCAAGCTCGCATAGTATCACCACGATCTCTTCCTGTAGCCTTCTGAGTTGCCTCACGCCAATCGACTTCCGAGAGATGACGTCGAAAAAGTTGCATAGGCCAAATAGCGTTTCACGGACGTGCGCGTCCATGATCCCATGGATTGCAACTGGAAGTATCTGCGTCATCAGCACGTGATAGTCATGAGACTTCATCCCGCTGAACTTTTGCTTCGCTGGGTCTAGGTATCTGCTTATCTTCCCAGCGAATCAGTAGGAAGTTTTACTCCTCGAGGCAGGTGAAAACTGCTCGATCTCCTCCCGACTTAGAGTGAAGCACGCGGAGGGTAGTCACTTCGGTCTTATTGGCCTTTTGCCTTTGCGATGAGTTTCGTGTCCCGCTTCGCCTCATCATCATCATCATCATCATCATCATCATCATCATCATCATTAGCGTGAAGCTCCTGCCCGATGCCCATTGATTTCAAGTCTGCCCTTGCTTTCGCCCATCTTTGGTCCTCTCGGCATGTTGAGCAGGGTACCAAGCAGACTCTCGCACACGTTCTTCGTGATATGCATGGCATCAAGGCTGTGAGGCACACGGTGGATCTTCCAGTACGGCAAGTCCCAGAAAACAGACCTCGTTTTCCATACCTTCAGCAGCGGCTCTGGTGCCTTTTGCTTCTTTCCCGGCTCTGGCGCCTTTTGCTTCTTTCCCGGCAGTGGGCAATCTTTCCAATTTTTCAACAGCTCGTCTATTTCCTCACCGCTCCTCGTACGCGGGCATTTTCGGGGTTCGGTTTCACCATCAAACAGATCCTTGTGTTTCCTCCACGGGTCATCGTCGTGAAGCCACCTTCGATGTCCCATGAACACGGTTTTCGAAGACCCGGATCTCTATCTAGCTGGCGTCGTTGTGTCATCCATGCACCTTACGATCCGAAAATCCGTGGACTACCTGCCCCATGAGATATCCGTAATCGAGATAGTCGTGCACCGTCGTGAGCAGTCGGCTCTCATAGGGAAATATTCTTTCTCTGCGGCGCCCCACGTATTGGCTGGCGTTTTCCACAGCGTGTCTAGCTCCTTTTAAGCAGTTCCGGATACTGATTGATGTCGTTCCTGGTTGTTTCGCCCTTCAATTAGCATACTCATGTGAATGTACTTCCTCTTCATGCACAACCAGGGGAAGGTTGTACATCCACACAAACACAGGCCAGGTGCTATGTGTGCTTCTCACGGCTGCCAAACGGATTGACTCCATCGGTGCTCGTGCCCAAAGACGATGTTCCTGGATCCTTCCCAAATTCTGGGTATTCGTTCAACGCTTGCCACCGGCTCGCATCCTTAGGGTGACTCAGCATCTTGTCTTTTTATTTATCTCCGAATCATTTCCGCCATCTTCCGCTTCTTCTCCTCCCTATCTGCGTGCCAGCGCAGGAGCTTTGCTACCTTAGGGTCCGCGAAATACCGCTGCAGACGAGGAGTGATCGGAAAGTACCACACCGATTTTCGAGGAGCTTTCTTCCTCTTCTTGTATCGAATGACGCCGCTACACCGACATATGGTAGACTCCGCGTGCTCGTCCCGATAAATGATGCAATTGTTCATGCACACATGGTATTTCACGTGCGGTAAATCCAGAGGACACACGATTTTCTTCGCCTCGTCGAAACTGGTCGGGCACTTGTTCCCCTAGGGAAGACGTTCGTGCGAATGACATGTTCTCGCCGAAGCATCGCCGGTCATTTTGTGTTTTACCTTCATCTCCGAGCCATGACCGTTACTTTCAAAGCGGGTATCCTCGGCATGCATCCTTCATACAATGGAGTAACCGCGTCTATCTCCAGTTGATCCAGCTTGGCTTTCTCTTGGGCGGAAGCTCTTGCGTTATCCGTCTGCTTGAGAAGCAGATCTTGAATATGAGGGTCCTGCACCCAGCCTCCATCGTCGTCTGCTCCGGCATCTTCATCTTCATGATCATGCCCTTCGTCTTGATCTTCCTCATCATCATGTACGACATCTTCTACATGATGACTGTGTACAGCATCACCGTCGTGATCATGTCCTGGAGATTCTTCATCTTCTCACCCGCCCTCGCCGTGGTGGTTGTCTTGTTGCCCTTCCTCATTTCTTGCCCGGCCCCCATGGACGACTTCATAGTCATCTTCATCACCTTGCCACCGATAGCCATCCATGAAACCACGCAAGAGCAGGTGGTCCCGCACCTGTCACGCAAGAGCTCAAAAACCTATTCACGATGCCTTCGGTCATCATGTGGACCATGGTCGCCTACGGGGTAGAGCAAAACGATATTTTAGAACCAAGAAAAAATTTGGCATGACCTTCCCTAAAAATAGGACCAAAAAGAATGCATAGTGCCAAAATTCTCGCCGAAACGGAAATGAATCAACATTCCGCAAAATATTGGCAACTATCGCATTTCAAATACCGTACCAAAGAAACACAAACATATATGCAACACCACAAACATATGCAACACCACAAACATACATAGATCTAGCTAGGCCACAAAAAGTGCATGTGCACGTTGTTGGAGCGAGCTAGGGAGAAAAAAAGTAGATCTACAACATGAAGATAGCTTTCACCTTACTTACCTATAAAAAAAGGTAATTTCACCACTTAATTTTGATGAATCTATGGTGCAAATGAGGTGAGGAGGAGGAGGCAGCCGAAAGCTTGGAGAAGGAGGTGGAGGGAATGAAGTGGGGAAAGTGAGTGGGTAGGTGTGGCTGTCCAAAATATCTTGTTGGGGTCCTAGGTTACTAATGGCGCACCACCTGCTAATGCGCCATTAGTAACCCTGGTTACTAATGGCGCACCTGCAGGTGGTGCACCATTAGTAGTTTTACAAAAAATATATATATATATATATATATATATATATATATATATATATATATATATATATATATATATATATATATATATATATATATATATGCACCATGACATAGTGCGCCATTACTAGTTTAAACTAGTAATGGCGCACTATGACACGATCTTGCCATTAGTAGTTTTGCAAAAATAAGAATAAAAAATACGATCTTGGCGCACTCATGGCTGGTGTGCCATTACTAGTTAGAACTAGTAATGGCGCACTTCACTCGGATCGCCATTAGTATGTATGGAAAATGAAAAAATATTACTAGTGGCGCACCGTCATGCAGTGCGCCATTAGTGTCTTCCACACTAATGGCGCACCACCTGATTGTGCGCCATTAGTATATAGTAGTGGCGCACTGCTTCCCTGATGTGCCATTAGTATCAATCCCATCTATAGCCCTTTTTCTAGTAGTGTGCTATGTATTGGCCTTTACTTGATGTGCATGATGTTCTTGTATGACATGCTGATACGTCTCCAATGTATCTATAATTTTTGATTGCTCCATGCTACTTTATCTACTGTTTTGGACTATATTGGGCTTTATTTCCACTTTTTTTATTATTTTTGAGACTAACCTATTAACCTTAGGCCCAGCCCAGAATTGCTGTTTTTTGCCTTTTTCAGTGTTTCGAAGAAACAGAATATCAAACGGAGTCCAAACGGAATGAAACCTTCAGAAACGTGATTTTCTCACCGAACGTGATCCAGGAGACTTGGACCCTACGCCAAGGAACAACGAAGGCGGTCACGAGGGTGGGGGGCGCCCCCCCTAGGGCGCGCCCCCCTTGCCTCGTGGGCCCCCTGTTGCTCCACCGACGTACTCCTTCCTCCTATATATACCTCGCACTTCAAACGATCGTAACAGGATCCAAAACCTAATTCCACCGCCACAACTTCCTCAGATCCATGAGATCCCATCTTGGGGCCTGTTAGGAGCTCCTCGGGAGGGGCATCCACCATGGAGGGCTTCTACATCAACACCATAGCCTCTCTGATGAAGTGTGAGTAGTTTAGTTAAGACCTTCGGGTCCATAGCTAGTAGCTAGATGGCTTGTTCTCTCTTTTTGGATCTCAATACAATGTTCTCCCCCTCTCTCGTGGAGATCTATTCGATGTAATCTTCTTTTTGCGGTGTGTTTGTTGAGACCTTTGAATTATGGGTTTATGATCCAGCTTATCTATGAATAATATTTGAATCTTCTCTGAATTCTTTTATGTATGATTGAGTTATCTTTGCAAGTCTCTTTGAATTATCCGCTTGGTTTGTCCAACTAGATTGGTAGTTCTTGCAATGGGAGAAGTGCATGGCTTTGGGTTCAATCTTGCGGTGTCCTTACCCGAAGGATGTAAAGGGTTGCAAGGCACGATTGTATTGTTGCCATCGAGGATAACAAGATGGGGTATTTATCATATTGCATGAATTTATTCCTCTACATCATGTCATCTTGCTTAAGGCATTACTCTGTTTTTAACTTAATACTCTAGATGCATGCCGGATAGCGGTCGATGAGTGGAGTAATAGTAGTAGATGCAGAATCGTTTTGGTCTACTTGTCACGGACGTGATGCCTATATACATGATCATACCTAGATACACTCATAACTATGCTAAATTCTGCCAATTGCTCAACAGTAATTTGTTCACCCACCGTAGAATATCTATGCTCTTGAGAGAAGCCACTAGTGAAACCTATGGCCCCTAGGTCTATTCTCATCATATCAATCTCCATCACTTTTATAATTGCTTTGTTTTTACTTTGCCTTTTATTTTTACTTTGCATCTATATACCAAAAATACCAAAAATATTATGTCTATCAGATCTCACTCTCGTAAGTGACCGTGAAGGGATTGACAACCCCTAACCACGTTGGTTGCGAGTAGCTATCATTTTGTGCAGGTACGAGGGACTTGTGTGTGGCCTCCTACTGGATTGATACATTGGTTCTCAAAAATTGAGGGAAATACTTACGCTACTTTGTTGCATCATCCTCTCCTCTTCGGGGAAAACCAACACAAGCTCAAGACATAGCACATGCCGATGCATAGGAAGAGGGTTAGACTTCGTCATTGGATGATATATGTTTCTTTGTGCTCACTACTAAATGCCAAATCATTGCTAATTAAAATTGGCTTTGATATACCTTGGGATCCGGGTGGATTCGTTACTTGAGCACTTTATGCCTAGCTTAATGGATTTAAAGAAAGCGCTGCCAGGGAGACAACCTGGAAGTTTTAGAGAGTCATTTATTTATTTTGAGTGCTTTTATAAAGTTTAAAAACAAAAAAAATATAGAGGGGAACTTAAAACTTCACAAAAAGAAAAGTGAAAGTGAGAAGGACGAGCACTGTGGAAGCGGGAGCATGCCTTGAACATTGTTCATGCCCATGGAAGCTTTGTGAATCTTGAATTATAGAAACTTTTCAATAAAAAATAATTATCCCCTTGTTCAAATCCTTTGTATTGTAAAATTATTGTGCCAAGATTTGCCTTTGGGATGGGTAGATTGCTTGTTGGTATGTGCGGTGCAGGAACAGAAACTTTGGTTGTAGCGCGTGAATTTTCATTTTTTACTGGGACTTCAAAAGGTTCTGAAATGTTTTGCACAGTATTTCTATACAAATTGTTTAAGTTTTCAGAATTTTTGGAGTACCAGAAGTATGGTAGATGTCCAGATTGCTACAGACTGTCCTGTTTAAGATAGATTCTGTTTTTGATGCATTGTTTTGCTTGTTTTGATGAAACTATCGATTCTATCGGTGGTATAAGCCATGGAAAAGTTATATTACAGTAGATACAATGCAAAAAAAAATATGAATTGGTTTGCAACAGTACTTAGAGTAGTGATTTGCTTTATTATACTAACGGATCTTACCGAGCTTTCTGTTGAGTTTTGTGTGGATGAAGTGATCAAAGATCGAGGAGGTCTCGATATGAGGAGAAGGAGGAGAGGCAAGAGCTCAAGCTTGGGGATGCCCAAGGCACCCCAAGTAAATATTCAAGGAGACTCAAGTGTATAAGCTTGGGGATGCCCCGGAAGGCATCCGATCTTTCTTCAACAAGTATCAGTATGTTTTCGTCTTTGTTTTGTTCACATGATATGTGTAAATCTTGGGGCGTCTTTTGTGTTTATTTTTCACTTTTGTTTTATGCACCATGCTGGTATGAGATAGTCCATGGTTGATTTATAGAATGCTCATTGCACTTCACTTATATCTTTTGAGTATGGCTTTATAGAATGCTTCATGTGCTTCACTTATATCATTTGAAGTATTGCCTGTTTGTCTTCACATAGAAAACCGTTATTTTTAGAATGCTCTTTTGCTTCACTTATATTTATTAGAGCATGATCTTTTTTAGAAAGTATTAAACTCTCATGCTTCACTTATATCCATTTAGAGAGTCAATAGGAATTGGTCAGTTGCATTGTTAGTTAAGAAATCCTACATAAAACTTATGGATCACTGAGTATGATATGTTTGATTCCTTGCGATAGTTTTGCGATATAGAGATGATAATATGTGGGAGGTACTAGTAAACGGTTGTGGTTACTAGGAATATTGGTGTTAAGGTTTGTGATTCCCGAAGCATGCACGTATAGTCTCTCGTTATGCTATGAAGTTGGAGCATGATTTATTATTGATTGTCTTCCTTATGAGTGGCGGTTGGGGACGAGCGATGGTCTTTTCCTACCAATCTACCCCCCTAGGGGCATGTGTAGTAGTACTTTGCTTCGAGGGCTAATAAAATTTTGCAATAAGTATATGAGTTCTTTATGACTAATGTGAGTCCATGGATTATACGCACTCTTACCTTCCCGCAATTTGCTAGCATCTACGGTACCGTGCATTGCCCTTTCTCACCTCGAGAGTCGGTGTGAACTTCGCCGGTGCATCCAAACCCGTGATATGATATGCTCTATCACACATAAGCCTTATTATATCTTCCTCAAAACAGCGACCATACCTACCTATTATGGTTTTCCATGGCCATTCCGAGATATATTGCCATGCAACTTCCACCGCTTCAGTTTGATGACTTGAGCATTCATTGTCATATTGCTTTGCATGATCATATAGCTGACATAGTACTTGTGGCTCAGCCACCATTCATCATTTTTCATACATGTTACGCTAGATCATTGCACATCCTGGTACATTGTGAGAGGCATTCATATAGAGTCATACTTTGTCATAGGAATCGAGTTGTAATTTTTATTTCTTTTGAGTTATAAGTAAATAGAAGTGTGATGATCATCATTATTCATTTTTAGAGCAGTGCCCTGATACGTATCCGCCGTATCTATAATTTTTGATTGTTTCATGCCAATATTATACAACTTTGACATATTTTTGGCAACATTTTATATGATTTATTGGACTAACCTATTGATCCAGTGCCCAGTGCCAGTTCCTGTTTGTTGCATATTTTTTGTATTGCAGAAAATCCATATCAAACGAACTCCAAACGCAAACAAAATTTACGGAGATTTATTTTGGAATTTATGTGATTTTTGGGAGGTGGAATCAACGCAAACGGGGGCCCAAAAAGCCCACAACCCACCAGGGCGCGCCCAGGTGTCTTGTGCCCTCCTCGAAGGTCAGTTGGGGCCCTTCTTCTGGCGCAAGAAAGATGATTTATGGAAAAAATTGTGTAAAAATTTCAACGCAATCGGAGTTACGGATCTCCGGGAATTTAAGAAACGGTGAAGGGCCAGATCTGGGAAACACGAAACAGAAGAGAAAAGAGAGGAAGATCCAATCTCGGATGGGCTCCCGCCCCTCTACCGCCATGGAGATCAAGGACCCGAGGGGGAACTCTCCTCCCATCTAGGGGGGAGGCCAAGGAAAAAGAAGAAGGAGGGGGATCTCTCCCCCTCGCTTCCGGTGGCGCCGGAGTGCCGCCGGGGCAAGGATCGTGATGGTGATCTACATCAACAATCTTTCTACGATCAACACCAACTCTCCCCCCCCCCTCTATGCAGCAGTGTAACACCCCTTCTTTTTGCTGTAATCTCTACTTAAACATGGTGCTCAACTCCATATATTCTTTCCCAATGATCTATGGTTATCCTATGATGTTTGAGTAGATCTGTTTGGTCCCATGGGTTAATCGTGATCTTGGTTGGTATGATTGTATATTTTATTTATGGTGATGTCCTACGGTGCCCTCCATCCCGCGCAAACGTGGGGGATCCCCAATGTAGGGTGTTGCAATACGTTTATGATTTGCTTATGGTGGGTTGCGAGAGTGATAGAAGCTTAAACCCGAGCAGGTGGGTTGCTGCGTATGGGATAAAGAGGACTTGATACTTAATGCGATGGTTGGGTTCCATGACCTTAATGATCTTTAGTAGTTGCGGATGCTTGCTAGAGTTCCAATCATAAGTGCATATGATCCAAGTAGAGAAAGTATGTTAGCTCATGCCTCTCCCTCATATAAAATTGCATGAATGATTACCGGTACTTGTTATCGATTACCTAGGGACAAATAACTTTCTTGTTGGCACAAACCCTTTTACTAAACACCTAACTTTTATTATCTTGCAAAGTACTTCTAGTTTTATTCTTGCAAAGTAGTCCTAGCATCACTCCTACAAAGTAGTTTCATACTTGTTTTCGGTAAAGCAAACATCAAGTGTGCGTAGAGTTGTACCGTTGGTCGATAGAACTTGAGGGAATATTTTTTCTGCCTTTAGCTCCTTGTTGGGTTCGATACTCTTATTTATTGAAGAAGGCTACAAACGATCCCCTATACTTGTGGGTTATCAAGACCTTTTTTCTGGCGCCGTTGCCGGGGAGCAATAGCGTGGGGTGAGTATTCTCGTGTGTGCTTGTTTGCTTTATCACTAAGTAGTTTTTATTTCCTGTTCTAAGTTGTTCTCTATCTTTAGTTATGGATATGGAACACGAAACACCAAAAAAATTAGTTGTACTAGCTACTCATGGAGATGGGGAACCTCCTAAAACCCTCGATGCTCGTTATGTGAGAGATATTATGCACTACTTTGATAATCCTAGAAAACCCCATTCAAATATATAATGGGAATAACGTTGGATCAACGTGAATACTTTAGGGATTATTGCTTGACTCATAAAGGGTAATTGTTATGGATCAAATTTATATGTTGCATTAGTATGCTCGGGATTTATGCTTGAGATATGATTTTACTTGTTGCTCTAGGATGAATGCTCCACACCTTACGTTTTCATGCAAATTTAATGATAATGAAACCTTAGATTCTTATGCTAATAGTATATATGATTACTATGATGTGGAACGAATAGAAGAATTTGTTGCGTTTAAGGGTGCTTATGAAATTGAATCTTTGTTTGAAAAGTATGAAGCTTTTGATGATGATGTTTATAGAACTGAAAATTTTGCCATCCTTAAATATTGCTATGATAATTATAAATATAATTCTGATATTGATGAATTTATTGAGAAAATCTCCGCTGTCCAAGAAGAGACTAATATTTTGCAGGAGTCTATGGAAGAAGAAATTGATGAAACTGCGAGCTCATTGGATGAAAAAGATGATGAGTAGAGCGAAGAACAAAAGGAGGAAGAGCGGATTAGCTACCCGTGCCCACCTTCTAATGAGAGTAACTCTTCAACTCATACATTGTTTAATTTCTCTTTGTTCTTACCTAAGGATGAATGCTATGATAATTTCTAATGCTTATATTAAAGAATATATTGAGTACTTCTCTGCTGTCCAAGAAGAGACTAACATTTTGCAGGAGTCTATGGAAGAAGAAATTGATGAAACTGTGAGCTCCTTGGATGAAAGAGATGATGAGGAGAGTGAAGAACAAAAGGAGGAAGAGCGGATACCCGTGCCTGCCTTCTAATGAGAGTAACTCTTCAACTCATAAATTATTTAATGCCCCTTCGTTCTTACCGAAGGATGAATGCCATGATAATTGCTATGATCCGTTGATTCGTTTGAAATATCCCTTTTTGATGATGCTTGCTATGCTTGTGGCCATGATGCCAATTTAAATTTTGCTTATGGAGATGAACTTGCTATAGTTCCTTATTTTAAGAATGAAATTGTTGCTATTGCACCCACACATGATAGTCCTATCATCTTTTTGAATTCTTCAAACTACACTATATCGGAGAAGTTTGTTCTTATTAAGCATTATGTTGATGGGTTGCATTTTACCGTTGCACATGATGATTTTGATGAATGTAATATGCATGTGCTTGCTGCTCCTACTTGCAATTATTATGAGAGAGGAACTACGTCTCCGCCTTTCTATGTTTCCAACACGATAAAATTGCAAGAAACTGCTTATGCTATGTATTGGCCTTTACTTGATGTTCATGAATTGTTTTCGTATGCCATGCCGATGCATAGGAAGAGAGTGAGACTTCATCATTGATTGATATATGTTGCTTTGTGCTCACTACTAAATGGTAAATCATTGTGGATTCAAATTGTCTTTGATATACCTTGGGATCCGTGAGGATCCATTACTTGAGCACTTTTTGCCTAGCTTAATGGCTTTAAAGAAGGCGCTGCCAGGGAGACAACCCGGAAGTTTTAGAGAGTCATTTATTTCTGTTGGGTGCTTTTATATAGTTTTGAAACAAAAAATATAGAGGGGAACTTAAAACTTCACAAAAAGAAAAACGAAAGTGAGAGAGACGAGCATTCTGAAGGTGGGGAACGTCCTTGAACTTTGTTCATGCCCATGGAAACTTTATGAATCTTAACTGCAGAAAATTTTCAACAAAAATAATTATCCCCTTGTACAATTCCATTGTATTATAAAAATAATATGCCAAGGTTTGCCTTTAGGATGATTAGATTGCTTATTGGTATGTGCGGTGCAGAAACAAAATTCTGGCTGTAGCGCGTGAATTTTCATTTTTTACTGGAATGTCAAACGCTTTTGAAACTTTTTGCACAGTCTTTTTATAGAAATGTTTCACGTTGTCCTAAATTTTCAGAATTTTTGGAGTACCAGAAGTATGGTAGATGTTAAGATTACTGCAGACTGTCCTGTTCAAGACAGATTCTATTTTTGATGCATTATGTTGCTTCTTTTGATGAAACTATCGATTCTATCAGTGGTATAAGAAATGGAAAAGTTATATTACAGTAGCTACAATGCAAAAATAAAATATGAATTGGTTTGCAGTAGTACTTAGAGTAGTGATTTGCTTTATTATACTAACGGATCTTACCGAGCTTTTGTTGAGTTTTGTGTGGATGAAGTGATCAAGGATCGAGGAGGTCTCAATGTGAAGAGAAGGAGGAGAGGCAAGAGCTCAAGCTTGGGTATGCCCAAGGCACCCCAAGTAAATATTCAAGGAGACTCAAGTGTCTAAGCTTGAGGATGCCCCGAAAGGCATCCCATCTTTCTTCAACAAGTATCAGTATGTTTTCGTCTTTGTTTCGTTCATGTGATATGTGCAAACCTTGGAGCGTCTTTTGTGCTTAGTTTTCATTTTTCTTTTATGCATCCACTGGTACGCGTCGGTCCTAAACAAACGGTTTTTAACCCCTTTCCGCGACGGCATTCGTAACCGACGCCAAGTGAGTGTGGGCGATACGGGGGTCCTTCTCACATGATCCAAAAACCATTGGGGATATGTGTCGGTGTCAAAACCAGCGGATCTCGGGTAGGGGGTCCTGAACTGTGCGTCTAAGGCGGATGGTAACAGGAGGCAGGGGACACAATGTTTACTGAGGTTCGGGCCCTCTCGATGGAGGTCCCTACTTCCTGCTTGATTGATCTTGATGATATGAGTATTACAAGAGTTGATCTACCACGAGATCATAGAGGCTAAACCCTAGAAGCTAGCCTATGGTATGATTGTTGTTGTCCTACGGACTAAACCCCCCAGTTTATATAGACAGGAGGGCTAGGGTTACAGTCGGTTACATGGGAGGAGATCTACATATCCGTATTGCCAAGCTTGCCTTCCATGCCAAGGAGAGTCCCATCCGGACACGGGCGAAGTCTTCAATCTTGTATCTTCATAGTCCAACAGTCCGCCAAAGGATATAGTCCGGCTGTCCGAGGACCCCGAGGAGTTCCGGACTAGGGGTGTCCGGATAGCGAACTATCATCATCGGCCGGACTCCAAGACTATGAAGATACAAGATTGAAGACTTCGCCTGTGTCCGGATGGGACTTTCCTTGGCGTGGAAGGCAAGCTTGGCGATACGGATATGTAGATCTCCTACCATTGTAACCGACTGTAACCCTAGGCCTCTCCTGTCTATATAAACCGGATGGCTTTAGTCCATAGGACTAACAACAATCATACCATAGGCTAGCTTCTAGGGTTTAGCTCTTGATCTCGTGGTAGATCCACTCTTGTAACACACATCATCAATATTAATCAAGTAGGACGAGGGTTTTACCTCCATCAAGAGGGCCCGAACTTGGGTAAACATTGTGTCCCTTGTCTCCTCGTTACCATCCGCCTAGACGCACGCCGGGACCCCTACCCGAGATCCGCCGGTTTTGACAATCGACATTGGTGCTTTCATTGAGAGTTCCTCTGTGTCGTCACCGATAGGCCCGATGGCTCCTTTGATCATCAACAACGACGCGGTCCAGGGTGAGACTTTTCTCCCCGACAGATCTTCGTGTTCGGCGGCTTTGCACAGCGGGCCAATTCGCATGGCCATCTGGAGCAGATCGAAAGCTACGCCCCTGGCCGTCAGTCAGATTTGAAGTTTAAACTATACGGCCGATATCCGCGGAGACTTGATGTTCGACGGATTCGAGCCGCAGCCAGCGCCGCCAGACTGCCTCAATGGGCATGATCTAGCTCGCAGCCAATAAAGGCCTTTGAGGACGCACCGAATCCGCTCCGACTCTTAACTGGAGCCGGATTCCCCGATCGAGGACGCAGTGGTTGGACACCGCCTCGGGGCTCTAATCTCTACGGCGATCGAGCGAACTCCATCCCTGTCCTTGCGAAGACCTCGACTCTGTGGTGTCGGACTCCTCTCCGGACTCAACCTCCGCGCCTCTTGCCAATCGAATCCGATTGGGCGCCCGTTATGGAGTTCACGGCAGGACATCTTTCAGCACTCGCCTTTGGCGACATCCTGAATTCACTAAAGTCTCTCTTTATCCGGAGAGCCTCGGCCGGATCAAGGTCGGGACGGTTGGTATGCGGACGATGAAGAAATTCAAAGCCCACCCGCCACCCACTTTGTAGCCGCTGTCAACGATCTAACCGACATGCTAGACTACGACTCCGAAGACATCGACGGTATGGACGACGATGCCGGAGATGAACAAGAACCAGCGCCTACCGGGCACCGGAAAGCCACCTCATCATATGACATATACATGGTGGATATCCCAAAGGATGGGAATGGCGAAGGAACAGAGGAGGATGACCCTCCAAGAAACAGCCCAAGCGCCAAGCGTCGGCACCGCCTAAATCCCGCCACAACAAGAATGAAGATTCCGCACGGAGATAACAATACACCGGACAGTGCGAAGATAATCCACTCCAAAGAAGATCCAAATAGCGGGAGGATGGAGACGCCAGCCCTCACGAGAGAGCGGCGTAAGAAGAAGTAGAGGATTATATGCCTCCCTCCAAGACGAAGCAAGCTCGACGACAATGAATTCGCCGTGCTCGAGGATCCCGTCGAACAAGAGCGTTTTAGACGCAGGCTTATGGCCACGGCAAACAGCCTCAAGAAAAGCAGCAACAGCTTAGAGCTGATCAGATCTGCTAGCCGACAGATGGATCAAGTCCTCGCGTCAAGAGCATGAGCTCGACGCCTCCAAAGCTAACCTAAACGCAAGCTGCTCCCCGATTAGAGGAGGAGGCTTACGAACCCGCATCACCGGGGAGATAATACGGTGACCGACCACCCCGTGGTCGCGACAGAGAGCCTCTAGGCCCTTCACTAGAACCATACCCGGCATCGCTCAAAAAGCACACGGCCACGAGAACGCCCGACCTGCGAGATATATTGAGGACAAGGCAAGACAATCAAGATCGATCTATGGATAGCGTGGGCGCCCACGGTGCGTGGCGACAACCGTCGCGCGGACACGATTAGTCCGCCGGGCCAACAAAACAGATAAAGCTCTTTTCAGCTCCGTCGTGATATCGCCCGATCTGGCGCCAGACACCCACTATGCGTCACGATTTAAGTAATGGATCATAAAATCCCCGAAGGGTTTAAACCCGTCAATATCGAATCCTATGATGGCACAACAGACCCCGCGGTTTGGATCGAAGACTATCTCCTTCACATCCACATGGCCCGCAGTGACGATCTTCACGCCATCAAATACCTCCCCCTCAAGCTTAAAGGACTAGACCGGCATTGGCTCAACAGCTTGCCAGCAGAGTCAATTGGGAGCTGGGAGGACCTGGAAGCCGCATTCCTCGATAACTTCCAGGGCACTTATGTGCGACCACCGACGCTGATGACCTAAGCCACATAATTCAGCAGCCGCATTTAATCGGCCGGACAATTCTCGACACGGTTCTTAACCAAGAAAACCAAATCATCGATTGTCCGGATGCGGAGGCCCTCACGGCCTTCAAGCATAACATCCACGACAAGTGGCTTGCCCGCACCTAGGACAGAAAAGCGAAATCCATGGCAGCCCTCACATCACTCATGACCCGCTTCATGCGGGTGAGGACAAGCAGCTAGCACGCAGCAACAACCTCAAAGAAAATTCTAGCAGTCCGGACTTCAAGGACCGAAATGGCAGGCAGCGTCGTAATAAAACAAACGCCGCATTAACGGCGATAATATTGAGGATACGGCAATCAATGCCGGATTCGAGACTCTAAACCCGTCAGCGGAAAAGCCGGTCAAAAGAACTACTCCTGGTCCGTCAATTTGGACCGAATATCGACCGCTTGTGCGGATACACGGCACTTCGAAAAGCCAGCTAACCACACCAACAGGATTGTTGGGTATTCAAGCAGCAGGCAAGTTAATTGTCAAAACAATGACAAGGGCTACATAGCAATGACGAGGACGAGACCCGACCGCCCGAACAATAGAGGATGTAGGTTTCCCCAAAAGTGCGGACGGTGAACATGATATACGCAACGCACATACCCAGAAGGGAGCGGAAGCATGCACTTAGGGATGTCTACGCGATGGAGCCAGTTGCCCCGAAGTTCAATCCATGGTCTTCCTGCCCGATCACTTTTGACCGAAGGGACCACCCCACCAGCATCCGCCACGGCGGATTCGCCGCACTGGTCTTAGACCCAATCGTCGATGTATTTCACCTAACCAGAGTCCTGATGGACGGCGGTAGCAGCCTGAACCTGCTGTACCAGGATACAGTGTGCAAAATGGGCATAGACCGCTCAAGGATTAAACCTACCAAAACGACCTTTAAAGGCGTCATACCAGGTGTAGAAGCCAATTGTACAGGCTCAATTACACTGGAAGTGGTCTTTGGATCCCCGGATAACTTCCAAAGCGAGGAGTTAATCTTTGACATAGTCCCGTTCCACAGCGGCTATCATGCCTTGCTCGGACGTACCGCGTTTGCAAAGTTCAACGCGGTGCCGCACTACGCATACCTCAAGCTCAAGATGCCAGGCCCTCGAGGAGTCATCACGGTCAACGGAACACTGAACGCTCTCTCCGTGCGGAGGAACATACAATGCTCTCGCGGCGAAAGTGCAATGCAGCCTCTTAAGGCAATTCTCGAGTCCGACCGTTAAGCGGCCGGACACAGCTAAGCACGCCCGGAGTAACTTACAACAAGACCACCGCACGCCCGAGCACGCAGAAAGCGATGCGGCCCCAACCCCAGCCCTGCGGAACGCCAGCAGGTCCTTCGCAGACACCATTACGCTCAAAGATACCATGGGCATGGGGAGAGGGGCACGACCACGATAAACCCAGACTGTGGCTCAACCACACCAGGGCTCTCAAGTGTGTCGTTCCTTTTCTTTTCTTTTACCTTTTACTTTTTACCCACAGGACCCGCTTGTCGAGGCCTGTCCCAGCAGCAGACCTGCGAACTCACGATGCAACGGCCGGGAAGGATAAAGGCTACAACGAATATACAGGTGGTCTCCATTACGAGCATTTTTATACACCAATCTGCAGCCTACCCTCGAGGGGGACATGTTTAACAGTCCCATACCTTGCTTATCGCACTATTTTATCTTTCGCATTCAGTAGCAGCACTTATTGAATAAAACAATGCAGCACCTTTTGCTTATAATTGCATTTATTTTTCATACATATGTTCATTCACGGCATGTTGCATCCGTACACTTTGGTACAACTAATATACACCAGGGGCTTATGTTTCCCGTATTATGGTATGATAAGTCCGAACACTTTCACAAGTGCGGCACCCCGAACTTATAGCACTATATGCATCGGCTCAATCATGTCTTGGGTCAATAGTTGGGTTTGCCCGGCTCCCATGTTTTGGTACCTTACGCCCGTTATATCGGCTAAGGTAGCACTGGGAGAACCATCGCGATTCCGCCCCGCTTGAGCTGGGTTAACGCCTCGAGAAAGCTAAAACTGACCGTCATGATGATGAGGCGAGAGCCGATCGCTGTTCGAGAGGTTTTTGTGAGTCCTAAAGACTTATGCCGCCTAGAGCGAGGAGCCGGATACTGTCCGCCAAGGCGTGATAGCGCCCCAAATTGACCTTCCAAGACTAGGGGCTTCACGAAATTTAAAATTATAGAATTCTATGGCTAAGTGAGAGTGTTCAAGCATTATAAGTCCGGTTGCCTTGTTCGCTGTGTTGAGCGCCTCCTAGATGGACCCAAAATGGGAACAAGAGCGCTCAAGTTTATCCCAACACCCCAACACTGTGGCATGGGGGCTGAAGCCGACGACTTGCCATCTCTCGATTTGATAAACAGCCGCACGTAAGGTAATATTTTAAATTAACAAGCGTTGCTTAGCGCATATGAACTAAGTTTTCAGCGCACAGATAACAAAATGCGAGTCTACTCAAATATTACATCTTTGGAGCACTCACCCGCAATAGTCTGGGCGCCCTTCAAAGACACTCTTATAATACATCTCGGGCGTGCGATGCTCCTTGCCCTCTGGTGGCGGGTCCGTCACAAGCTTCGGGCATCCATCTTGCCCCAGTGCACCTTTGCGCGGGCAAGGCCCGACAGGCACCCTCAATACAAGCGAATGCTTGATAACTTCAACCCACGGGCACGGATCCATCAGCCGCCGCACCAGGCCGAAGTAGCTCCTGTGCATGGCCTCCTTAGGCCACACCAACTATGAGGCCCTTCATGGCCTGTTCGGCCGCCTTGTGGAGCTCGACCAGCTGCTTCACTGGTCGCTAAAGGCACCGGATGTCCGCCTCAAAGATATCGAGACCAAGACCTTCTCCGTCGAGCTCCCTCCTCGGCCCGGTAGAATGCGGTAGCATCGGACACGCTGCAAGGAAGATCTGCGAACGCCCTGGAGAGCTCCGACCGGGTAAGCAACAGGTAATTAACACTCACATGCTTACTTTGCATGAAAATGCCTTACCGCTGCTATTTTCTTCACCGCCTCAACCTCTGGAGGGCCTTGTAGGCTTCGCCTTAGCGGCTTTGGCACTCTCAAGAGCCGTTGCAAGCTCGAGACTCGAGTCTTGAGTCACGCTCCAAGCTCTCATGTTTTTTCACGAGATCCTGGAGCTCTTGCTGTACCTCCGCCACCCGCGCCTCCTGCTTCTCTCACTCGGTGCACTCCGCGGCCGCATTGCGTTCGGCCGCGACCACTGCCTCCTTCAGGGTAGCCACCTCGTTAGTGGCCCCTACAATACCCACGTTATCCTTGTCATTTTTCTTGCAACCAAACCCTTTTCTGTAAGGTACAAATTTTCATAAGGTATTACTCACCTTCTTTTCCTCGAGCTACTTCTTGGCATGGCCGAGCTCGTTCTCGGACCGCCGAGGTTTTCCTTCAAAGTATTGACCTCCTAGATCGGTCAAGGCGGAGGTCAACAACACAACCTGCAATCCCATATTGACATATTTTTATGACTCCTGCGTTTATCTTTTAAAGATCCTCATCCGCTTTTCTTTCCAACACCAACCGAGCATCGGGGCTACTGTCTATGCGGTACCATTTTACATATATTTAAATTCTTACCTCAAAGCTCGTTAGAAGGTGCTGCGAGCTTCGGTCAGCCCGCTCTTGGCGAGCTGAACCTTCAATCACCGCACTCATTACGGTGCGGTGTTCCTCTTCGATGGAGGCGCCGTTGAGCGCCCCAGCAAATTATCCGCACCTCCGGTTGGGCGGAGGCAGCCGGCGTCATGTCTTGCCCTTCTTACGAAGGGGTCGCCACGGACTCGGAGCCACCGTGGCCTCCGGCTGAGTCCGTGCAAAGTCCGGGAGGGTGTCCCGTGACACCTCCGGGCCTCCTCCTCCTGGCGGGTCACTTTCTGGGATCCCACCTCGGCGTCGTCCACGGCACGGGGGGTGGAGGCAGTCGGAAGGGAATCCATATCCGACGCACCCAAGGACTCGCTCGACGAAACGGGAAGATCATCCTTGGGCGGACTGCAGGGTTGTCTGCGGCATTAGAAAGACATTATGTGGCGAAAAGAAAAAAACTTGAAGTTATTCGGGAGTCCGGATACTTACGATCTCTCCAGAGGCTTGGCCCTTGGAGGCTAGTCCTCGTTGTCACTGACGTTGGTGGAGCAGTCCGGGGGAAGATTTTTTCCTTCTTGATTCTTCGCCTCCTTGTTGGGGAGGCCTTCCTTTCTTTCCTCCTTCACTGGGGAGAGGCTTTCTTCTCCTCCTCGCCTTGGTGGGAGGAGTCGGCCTCAATTCATCATCCGATAGCACCTGAAAAAGGAACTCTTCCGAGTCTCCGTGGCGTCTTCTTGGCCTTCTTCTCCGGCACCACATGGGTGCCGGAGCCAAGAGCCCGTTAGGGCGGGTGTTCGCTGGGTCCTCCGGCAATGGGGCCGACAGATAATTGCTCGCCTTCGCCAGCCATTCTGTCAAAGGTAAAGGGAGTTTAGATCCCATAGAGCCAAACTATGGAAAACAAGTGGTGAAATCACTTACCTCGTCGGCAGGACGCTGCTGGCGGAATCCGCGATCTTGAGGCGGATGCGGGGCTTCAGCGCCTTGAACAGCACCTTCCGCACTTCTTCGTACATAGTATCAAGAGCCCGCCAGGTCCGGTGCTGCGCGGATCAAACTCCCACATGTTGAAGCCCGTCGCTGGCACGGAGAATCCGCGGATGAGCATGACTGGACTACGCTGACAAGCTTGAGCTTCTTGTCCACCGATTCGGATACGTGCTTGGAGTCCGGTCAGCTCCTCCGAAGTCCCCAAATCCGCTACTCTCTTTCCAGGAGGTGAGCCGTGTACGGATGCCGATCTGAATTGGGGCGCTGCCCAATCAGGGTCACGCTGCTCGGTGATGTAGAACCACCCCGATTGCCACCCTTGATGGTTTCCACGAAAGTGCCCTCCACCACGTAACGTGGGACATCCTGCCCACCATGGCGCCTCCGACTCCGCTTGGCTGCCCTTCACAACCTTCGCTTGACATCAAGGTCTTGAGCCAAGCGAAGTGGGGCTGGATGCAGAGGAAGGCCTCACGCACTGACGATAAACGCCGAGATGTTGAGGATGAAATTCGGGGCCGATCATGGAAATCTAGGCCGTAGTAGAACATGAGCCCCCGGACAAAGGGATGAAGCGGAAGCCCAGTCCGCAGAGGAAATGGGGAAGAAATACTACCCTCTCGTGGGGCCTGGGGTTGGGGACGAGCTCTCCCTCGTCGGGGAGCCGATGCGCGATGTTGCTGGACAAATATCCGGCGTCGCGCAGCTTCTGGATCTGCCCCTCCGTAATGGAGGAGGCCATCCACTTGCCTCCCGCTCCGGACATAGTTGGAGAAGGTTGAGGTGAGGAGTGCGGACTTGGGCGCTGGAGCTCGAGTTCGCGGAGATGGATAAGCCAAGGAGGAAGAAGGCGCAGGTAAAAGGGTTGGATCTTTATCCCCTTATATGGGCTGACAAAAACATGTGTCCCCGCCGGCCTGGTAAAACTCGCTTATCCCCCAAGCGTCACAATAAATGGCGCGGTTGGGTTACCCACATCCGTATTTATGGGAATCCCGGAATAAGGGGAACACGATCTCTGCTTTGACAAGACGTGCCAAGGAAACTGCTTCGCTAAACACCTGAGGTGGAACAATAAAAACAATTTGAGTAAAGGCTTGGTAGTGGTGCGACGTCACGCCACAGAATACGTCAGCATATTGATCTTGTGTAATATTATTCTCTCTACGGTGGTATGTGGAATTTATTTTTGCAGAGCGGACACTATCCGGTGTTCACAGTCTTCTATAAATTATTCGAGGAAGAACCCGCCTTGCAATGCCGAAGACAACATGCGCGCGGACTCGTCGTCATTGAAGCCTGGTTCAGGGCTACCGAGGAGTTCCGGACTAGGGGTGTCCGGATAGCGAACTATCATCATCGGCCGGACTCCAAGACTATGAAGATACAAGATTGAAGACTTCGTCCTGTGTTCGGATGGGACTTTCCTTGGCGTGGAAGGCAAGCTTGGCGATACGGATATGTAGATCTCCTACCATTGTAACCGACTACTGTAACCCTAGCCCTCTCCGGTGTCTAAATAAACCGGATGGCTTTAGTCCATAGGACGAACAACAATCATACCATAGGCTAGCTTCTAGGGTTTAGCCTCTTTGATCTCGTGGTAGATCCACTCTTGTAATACACATCATCAATATTAATCAAGCAGGACGTAGGGTTTTACCTCCATCAAGAGGGCCCGAACCTGGGTAAAACATCGTGTCCCTTGTCTCCTGTTACCATCCGCCTAGACGCACAGTTCGGGACCCCCTACCCGAGATCTGCCGGTTTTGACACCGACAACCCCCTAATCCAGGACTCCCTCAGTAGCCCCACAACCAGGCTTCAATGGCGATGAGTCCGGCGCGCAGATTGTCTTCTACATTGTAAGGCGGGTTCTTCTCCAAATTCTGAATACCTGTTTGAGTAGTGTACGGCTTCCCATAAATGTTGCACTCCTTGGCTTCCGCGCCTAATAATGGATATCCTCCACGCGTCGAGCGAATGCGAGAAGTAAGGGCATTTTTACATTTGCCACCCTAGCCATGTGGGCAAATCGCCTATTAAAGAGACGGGGATTCTTAGATCCAGATCACACCATCCTCCCACAGCGAGTACCCATCGGAGCACGCCCGAAAAAAATCCATTCCAACATGGCCGGCCATCGCAGCTCCTCCTCTCGCTCCCGTAGCCCTAAGCCCGGCAATTGGAAGAAGTGTTCCATCCCGCACAGTCAATTAGTAGAGTTACAGACCCAGGGATTTCTCCCTCCAGCGTATATGGTCCCCGTTCGAGCCGGGCTTGCCACCTACAATGGCGGGGAGCAAGCGGAGAGCTTTCCCGACCCATCCAAAGGGGAGCGGGTATGCCTTGTCCCTTATTTATTAAGAGGGCTTGGATTTCCAATTCATCCATTTCTCCGCGGGCTCCTGGAGTTCTACAGCCTCCAGCTGCACAATTTTACTCCCGCCTCCATACTACACGTCGCTGGCTATGTCGCCTTTTGCGAGCTGTTTGTGGGCTGCGAAGCTCATTTCGAGCTATGGAAGAGGTTGTTCTACCTCGTACCCCGTACACAAGAGGGGTCGATATATCAAGTGGGCGGAGCCGAGATATGGCGCATCGCCGGGACCGGATATATGTCCGGTACTCCGAAGAAGACGTCCGAAGATTGGCCTTCGGAGTGGTTTTATATGGAGGATGCCCCCCTTCCGGACCCTGTTCGGATGGGCCTTCCTGAGTTTAATAATGCTCCTTTGAAGAAACGCCGCAGCTGGCACCCTCGGAGCCCCCAGGAGGAAGATAACAGAGAGGTCCTTTACCTGGTGAGCCGGATACAAACGCTGGCCAAATCAGGATTGACAATAGTCGAGGTTATGTCCATATGCATAATGCCGGGGTGCAGCCACTTCAATATCGTGGACACCCTATGTGGCACTTCACTGGAGAGGACGATGCCACCCGCTGCGGTCGTAAAGGTCCGGACTCCGTCGCTGCTCTAGCGAAAATATTGTCTTGTTTATACAAAGGAGAGGAAGAGGAGTTCATCTGTATCAAGCCATGGGATGGGTTCTCCATGTACAACCCCCCAAGCTGGGTGAGCTGCTACTTTTTACTCCAGATCTTCCCGCATTCTTTGTCATGAACATTTACCTTGCTATTTCATAACAGGAGCTGCGAAAAGCTGTGAGGGAGGTCCACAGCCCGCCTCCACAACTAGAGGACCCTGACCGGGCCCTCGACCCCGGACTCGAAGAGGATCCAGACATATTTGTGGAGCTGATTGACAGGATGTTCTATCAATTGAGCTGCGATGATGCCATGGTGGCCATCATAGCCGATTATCCTGGACTACTCCCTGTGTCACATGTAAGTAAAACTGGAGTCCCAACTTCCAAGAAGGATCCCCTTTTCTGCACTTCACCTATTGCACACATACGATGTCTTACAGGGAAGGCCCTCGGGACGCCATGCCGAGCCCGCAGTGACTCACCAACAAGGGGCACCGAAGCTGGGTAGGCTTAAAAGGAAGGCGGTCAGGACTGAGACGACGTTGCAGAGGTACGAAACAAAACCCCGCTTCGTGGTTGTCGTCTTTTAAAATATAATAATGTCCATGTTTCCTAGTAGGAAAGACACTCGCCGGACTATATCCGGAAGGGCTACCGGTCACGCCTCCACTGGTCAGGCTCCAGTGCCGGACATAGAGGCGGACGCTAACATGGGGCGAACACCGGATGTTCCTCCTACAGAGGATGCGGATAGGCTATCCGCTACAAATTCCAAAGTGGAGAGCGCTATGAATCACAGGCGTCGCTGGGCCGTACTCCGTGACGCTTTTTTCTCCCAAGAGGCGTTCGATGCCTTCAACTCAGGAGATGAGTACATCCATGCTGCTCAAAATGGTCTTGCCAGAGCCACGGACCAGTATGTAAAGGATATACGGGTAAGAAAATCTGATAATTATATATGTGAGTAGCCCCTGAGACTTGAAACAGTTGACAAAACTGATTTAAGGATCAATATTGGTGCAGGTTCTTACAGAGAAGAATACCCAATTGTCTCAAGAGCTGGAAGAGTGCAAAGCCCAGCTACGGGCCGCAGTTTCCGCACGGAAGGAGTCCGAGAAGGCCCCCTCTGGTAACACTTGTCTCTATTGCAAAGAATAACAGGTACCAGATAGTATGCGGCATGCATGCGAATCTAACAATGGATTCTGCAGATGACTCCGGAATGAATCCGGAGGTCGTGATAGGGAATGAGCCGCATGACCAACGATAGCTAAAGGCTGGTAAGCGTGTGCTTAAAAAGGTTAGGCAGGAGAAAAACAATCTCCAAGATGCCAATATCTAGCTGGGCGTGGAACTGAAAGATGTTCGGGCCTAGCTTGCTGACTCTGTAAAGGAGAATAAGAGGCTTCAACGCGACATTTTCAGTAAGTGCTTGAATGAACTTTTAAAGAGTTCGGCGAAGAAACCGGCTAACAGAGTTATATCTGCAGGTATGCTGACAGGTCGTCCCGAGGAGGAGATGCCCGGGTCTGCGGGTGATCTTCTGCCGGAGCTCTCACAACTGCACGAACAAGTTCGGCAGGTGATGCAGGGCATTGCCCAAGCCTTGTGGCCATCCGTCTCCCTGCCAAGAGGCATGGGGGAGCTTGTAGAGAAGCTCAAGGGAGCGCGGCGGCGCTTCCGATTATGGAAGATATCAGCCTGCCGACAAGGTGCGAGGGAAGCCTGGGCCATGGTGAAGACGCGGTATACCAAGGCTGACCCTAACCACATGGCCGAGGTCGGACTGTGGGGCTGATGGGAAAGAGATACCCGCCGCTTGGTGTATGACCAAGTAGAATTAGCCGCAAAGTAGTCCCAACAGGATTGTAGGCTAGACAGCCTGTTGGATGGTATAGAAGAAGAATTTAGTCAGTCTAAGTGACTGTGTACTTCAAGTGACATATATTTTCCCTAGCCGGATTGTAAATCATTTGTCATGGCGGACCTTTTCGCTTTGACCTCTGGACCCAATAGTCTGGAGTGTATCCGAATACCCGCTCAGTTATGTAAAAACCGGGGTACACGTGGAAACCAGGCGTAGGGGTGATAAGTGCTTGAACAGACAAGTACCCAACTAGCTATGTTATATTACATGGATAGTAAGAAACATCTTCTAGGGAGAATAGTTCTGTTAAGGGTTCCTTTCCCTGGGTACGCATGCCCTATTGTGCATGTATGAACTGCGAAAAGAGACGCAGGCTATAAACATCTGGGGGCATGTATTAAAAGTAATAAAATTCATATTTTGTTCATCGAACGAGCATTCCCTTAAGAACGCTAGCTTTCGGCTTCACCCAGTCCGAGGTACACATCCGGCTGACCCGGCAGTAACAATCGCAGAGGTGCTCCCCATATGCCCTAGCCGAATTAATGGGAACTAGGGAATAACACAAGAGCCAGGCAACCCAGCTTGGCCAAAACTTAAGTCATATCGATGAATATAATGGCAAAAAAGGTACATGTGGAAGAATAACACATGTGTGGGGCATAGAGCCCGGAAAATAGTTATATTAAGCTTCTGTATAAGAAGCCCCCAGGTATAATGAGCGCGGTTAGCGCATCAAGATTGTGTAGTCAAGACACAATTTAGCCTTTTAAGGCCTTGAAGAAAAAGGAAAAAAGAAAGCGATAAAAGACAGATAATGGATATGTAAATAATTGACGGAGGTAAGGGGACGAACATAGAGTCCGGCACTAGGCGTAGAACCTTCGGAGTCTGGCTGCGTTCCATGGGTTTGGCTCGAGTTGATTGTCCGATGCATCCCGCAGACGGTACGCCCCACCGGTCAGTTCTTGGTCAATAATGAAGGGACCTTCCTATTTGGGCTTGAGCTTGTTCTTTTTCTTCTCCGGTAGGCGTAGAACGAGTTCGCCAACGTTATAGGTTTTGGCCCGTACTTCTCTGCTTTGATACCTTCGAGCCTGTTGCTGATAGAATGCGGAACGAGCTTTTGCCATGTCACACTCCTCCTCCAGGGCGTCCAAACTGTCCTGCCGACCAAGATCAGCTTCTTTCTCTTCATACATGCGCACTCGAGGTGAGTCATGAATTATGTCGCAGGGCAGTACCGCATCTGCGCCGTACACCATAAAAAATGGTGTGTATCCGGTAGTGCGATTCAGCGTGGTCCGCAGCCCCCATAGTATGGAGTCGAGCTCCTCTACCTAGTGCGTGTTTGATTCCTTTAAGGATCACACTAATCTGGGTTTAATGTCGCTCATGATAAGACCATTTGCTCGCTCGACTTGACCGTTAGTTTGCGGGTGATAGACAGAAGCATAATCGAGCTTGATGCCCATGTTGCTGCACCAAAGTTTTACCTCGTCGGCTGTAAAGTTCGAGCCGTTATCGGTGATGATGCTGTGGGGGACGCCATACGGTGTACAACCCCAGATATGAAGTCTATCACTGGTCCGGATTCGGCCGTTTTAACTGGCTTGGCTTCTATCCATTTGGTGAATTTATCCACCATGACCAATACGTATTTTTTCTTATGGCTTCCCCCTTTAAGGGGTCCGACCATATCGAGCCCCCAGACCGCAAAGGGCCATGTAATTGGGATTGTTTGGAGAGCGGTAGGCGACATATGGCTTTGGTTTGCAAAAAGATGGCAACCGACGCAACGTTGGACAAGGTCCTGTGCGTCTGCTCGGGCCGTCAGCCAGTAGGAACCTGTACGGAAGGCCTTGCTTACAAGGGCCCGAGCTGCGGCGTGGTGGCCGCCAAGTCCAGCATGAATTTCTGCCAAAAGTTTCTGCCCTTCCTCTTCGGAGATGCACCTTTGGAGGACTCCGGTAGCGCTTTTCTTATAAAGCTCTCCCTCGTGGACCTTGTAGGCTTTAGACCGCCGCACAATGCAACGTGCCTCGTTTGGGTCCTCAGGTAGTTCCTGCCTAGTTAGGTAGGCCAGGAAGGGTTCTATCCGCGGGGCGATGACAGCCATAATCACGTGGGCGGAAGGTGTTATTTCGGTGGCGGAGCCTCCAATTACGTCAGAGTGTTCGGTACCTGGTGTTGTGGCCAAGTCCGGACTGTTGTTGGCAGTCTCTCCTTCCCATACTACGGATGTCTTAAACAGCCTTTCCAAGAAGATATTGGGTGGGACAGGGTCACGCTTAGCACCGATGCGGGCAAGGATGTCCGCTGCTTGATTGTTTTCTCGGACCACATGGTGGAATTCGAGCCCCTCGAACCGAGCTGACATTTTGAGGACGGCGTTGCGATAAGCCGCCATTTTTGGCGTCGAAATCTCCATTTATTTGAGATATCGCGAGGTTCAAGTCCCCACGCACCTCCAGGCGTTGAATGCCCATGGAGACTCCCATCCGGAGACCATGTAACAGGGCCTCATATTCTGCTGCGTTGTTGGAGTCTGTGTATAGTATTTGGAGTACATATTGGACCGTATCTCCGGTGGGGGATGTCAGGACGATGCCAGCCCCCAGACCAGCCAACATTTTAGAGCCGCCAAAATGGATAATCCAATTGGAGTATGCGCCGTACTCTTTAGGGAGTTCGGCTTCTGTCCATTCGGCGACAAAATCAGCCAGTACTTGTGACTTAATGGCTCGCCGTGGTTTGTATATTATGTCGAATGGGAGGAGCTCAATAGCCCATTTGGCAATCCGGTCGGTGGCATCGCGGTTGTTTATTATGTCGTTGAGTGGTACTTCAGAGGCCACCGTGATTGAACACTCTTGAAAGTAGTATCGTAGTTTTCGGGATGCCATGAAGACCGCATATGCTATCTTTTGATAATGTGGGTACCGTGATTTGCATGGAGTGAGGACAGTGGATACGTAGTATACCGGCTTTTGAAGTGGTAACTTATGTCCGTCCGTCTCTCGTTTGATGACGAGCACCGCGCTTACAACTTGGTGAGTTGCCACTATATACAACAACATTGGTTCACCGACATTTGGTGCGGCCAAGATTGGGTTGGTGGCCAGGATGGCTTTTATTTCCTCCAATCCGGCCGTGGCAGCATCTGTCCACTCGAAGTGTTCGGTGCACCGAAGAAGGCGATAAAGGGGCAGTGCCTTTTCTTCTAATCGGGAGATAAAGCGGCTTAAGGCAGCCACACATTCAGTTAGTTTCTAGATTTGCTTGAGGTCTGTTGGGATAGCCAACTGTGACAAAGCTCAAATTTTAGCTGGGTTTGCTTCAATTCCTCTATTAGAGATGATGAAGCCTAAGAGCTTTCCGGCGGGCACGCCGAAGACGCATTTTTCCGGATTGAGCTTGATGTCGTATGTACTGAGATTGTCGAACGTGAGCCTCAAGTCGTCTATTAAGGATTCGAGGTGTTTGGTTTTAATGACCACATCATCTACGTATGCCTCCACTGTTCTGCCGATTTGTGCCTCCAAGCTTGTCTGAATGATGCGTTGATAGGTTGCGCCGGCGTTTTTGAGCCCGAACGGCATGGTGTTGAAACAGAAGGGGCCGTATGGAGTGATAAATGTAGTTGCAGCTTGATCGGACTCCACCATCTTAATTTGATGGTATCCGGAGTATGCGTCGAGGAAACACAGTGAGTCGTGTCCTGCGGTAGCGTCGATAATTTGATCGATGCGAGGGAGGGGGAAGGGATCCTTTGGGCAAGCCTTATTAAGGTCCTTGAAGTCGACGCATAGGCGCCAGGATTTGTCCTTCTTTGGTACCATCACCAGGTTTGCTAGCCAGTCCGGATGTTTTATTTCTCGGATGAATCCGCCCTCCAGTAACTTGGCTAGCTCTTCTCCCATAGCTTGTCGCTTAGGCTCAGAGAAGCGCCGAAGAGTTTGCTTGACCGGCTTGAATCCTTTTAGAATGTTAAGGCTATGCTTGGCCAGCCTGCGTGGGATTCCCGGCATGTCTGAAGGATGCCAGGCGAATATGTCCCAATTCTCGCACAAGAACTCCCGTAGTGCAGCGTCTACTATGGGGTTTAACTGTGCTCCGATGGATGCTATTTTTGTAGGGTCTGTTGGATGGACTTGGAATTTGACTATTTCATCCGCTGGTTTAAAAGAGGTGGACTTGGATCTTTTGTCGAGTATCACGTCGTCCCTGTCCACTGTGGAGCGTAGCGTAGTTAATTCCTCGGCCGCGATGGCTTCGGATAAGCCTCGAGGGCCAGTGCAGCTGTTTTATTTTCGGCGCGGAGTGCAATGTCCGGATCACTAGCTAGAGTGATGATTCCATTGGGCCCGGGCATTTTGAGCTTCATGTACCCGTAATAGGGTATGGTTTGGAAGATCGTGAATGCCTCCCGCCCTAGAAGGGCGTGGTATCCTCTGTTGAACGGGGCCACTTGGAATGTGATTTCTTCGGACCTATAATTCTCCGGCGTGCCGAATACCACATCTAGTGTGATTTTCCCAGCACATCATGCCTCCCGACTAGGGATGATTCCTCTGAAACTTGTGCTGCTTTGCTCAATGCAGTTTCTATCTATTTCCATTTTTTGAAGCGTCTCCTCATAGATGAGGTTTAATCCGCTGCCGCCGTCCATGAGCACTTTAGTAAGCCGGAAGCCGTCCACAATTGGACTAAGGACCAAGGCGGCCGGTGCTCGGGCTATTCGGAATATAGGTTCATCACTGGCATTGAAGGTGATAGCCGTATCGCTCCATGGATTTATTGCTGCCATGTGGCAGACTTCGGCAAGGCTGCGGAGTGCTCGCTTACGCCTATTATTTCAGGCGAAGGTCTCGATGTAACATCCCAAAATTCTAAATTTTGGAATGTTATATTAAATAGATAGATTTGATTGTTTGTTTGATTGATTGTGTGAAATCGAGTGAAATTCAAAACTTTTTGAAAGTTGAATAAGCGGGAATAAAAGGACTTTCCCAAACTTTTCGTTTCGCATTTTGATCTCCATGAATTCAAATTCTTTTCATCACAAAACCCTAGAGAGAAGATGACATGACTTCTTCCATTTTAAATAAATGAAAAGGGTTTCGAAAAGATTTGAATTTTATTTAGAAATATTTTCGAATTCAAAAAACTTCAAGTAACTCAATGATTTTCATGAGAGAAGATAAAATGACTTCTTCAAAATATATGAAATATGAGTTGGGAGTTTAAAAGTATCAAATTTAAAGTCCTTTTGGAAATTATTTTCAATTTGGAGTTATTTGGGTTTTATTCAAATTATTTTTCTCCAAAAATAAAATATATGGAAAATAGAGTAACATGATTCCCTACATCGAAAAATTGGAGAGAAATAAATTTGAATTCATTTTGGTATTTTTCAAATGATTTTATTGATTTTAGTAGGGCAGTAGCACTCTTTGAATTATTTGAAATTGTGTGGATTTTATTTGACTCTAGGAAAATGTTCATGTTGTAGGAAATCTTTTTCTGAAAATTTTGATATATTATATGCCTATATAATATTTTTACTTTTTTTATTATTTTTGTTTTTCTAGAAAAATGTTTATATAAAAAAACTTCTCCCCGAACTGGGCCAGCCCAGCCGAAGCGAGGCCAAGGCCCAGCTCCGCGCCGCCTCGCCCGTCGTCCCCGACGGGGACTCCTCCCGAGTCCGCCACCGCGCCGCCTGATGTCTACTACACAACCTTCTTCTTGTAGACGTTGTTGGGCCTGCAAGTGCACAGGTTTGTAGGACAGTAGCAAATTTCCCTCAAGTGGATGACCTAAGGTTTATCAATCTGTGGAGGCGAGGGATGAAGATGGTCTCTCTCAAACAACCCTGCAACCAAATAACAAAGAGTCTCTTGTGTCCCCAACACACCCAATACAATGGTAAATTGTATAGGTGCACTAGTTCGGCGAAGAGATGGTGATACAAGTGCAATATGGATGGTAGATATTGGTATTTGCAATCTGAAATAATAAAAACAGCAAGGTAACTAACGGTAAAAGTGAGTGTAAACGGTATTGCAATGATAGGAAACAAGGCCTAGGGTTCATACTTTCACTAGTGCAAGTTCTCTCAACAATAATAACATAGATAGATCATATAACAAGCCCTCAACATGCAACAAAGAGTCACTCTGAAGCCACTAATAGCGGAGAACAAACGTAGAGATTATGGTAGGGTACGAAACCACCTCAAAGTTATTCTTTCGGATCAATCTATAAAAGAGTTCGTACTAGAATAACACCTTAAGATACAAATCAACCAAAACCCTAATGTCACCTAGATACTCCATTGTCACCTCAAGTATCCGTGGGCAAGATTATACGATATGCATCACACAATCTCAGATTTATCCAACCAACGTAAAAGTACTTCAAAGAGTGCCCCAAAGTTTCTACCGGAGAGTCAAGAACGTGTGCCAACCCCTATGCATAGGTTCCCAATGTCACGAAACCCGCAAGTTGATCACCAAGACATACATCAAGTGTTCTCATAAAAGACTCAATCCGATAAGATAACTTCAAAGGGGAAACTCGATTCATCACAAGAGAGTAGAGGGGGAGAAACATCATAAGATCCAACTATAATAGCAAAGCTTGGGATACATCAAGATCGTGCCATAGAGGAACACGAGAGAGAACACGAGAGAGAGAGAGAGAGAGATCAAACACATAGCTACTGGTACATACCATCAGCCCCGAGGGTGAACTACTCCCTCCTCGTTATGGAGAGCGCCGGGATGATGAAGATGGCAACCGGTGATGGATCCCCCCCAGTGGAATACGGAAAGGGGTCCCGATTGGTTTTGGTGGTTCGGAGGCTTGCGGCGCGGAACTCCCGATCTATGTTCTGTTCGGAAGTTTTAGGCACGTAGGTATATATGGGTGAAAGGAGTACGTCGGTGGAGCTACGGGGCCCCACGAGGCAGGGGCGCGCCAGGGGTGGGCGCCCCCCACCCTCGTGAGCACCTCCGTATCTTCCGACGTGGAGTCCAAGTCCATCGGGTGGGTTTCCTTCCAAAAATAACTTCTCCAGTTGATTTCGTTCCGTTTTGACTCCGTCTGATATTCCTTTTCCTCGAAACACTGAAATAGGCATAAAACAGCAAATTTGGGCTAGGCCTCCGGTTAATAGGTTAGTCCCAAAAATAATATAAAAGAGGATAATAAATCCCAATATTTCCTAAAACAGTACATAATATAGCATGGAGCAATCAAAAATTATAGATATGTTGGAGACGTATCAAGCATCCCCAAGCTTAATTCCTGCTCGTCCTCGAGTAGGTAAATGATAAAAAATATAATTTTTGATGTGGAATGATAGTTGGCATAATTTCAATGTAACTCTTCTTACTTGTGATATGAATATTCAGATCCGAAAGATTCAAGACAAAAGTTCATATTGACATAAAAATAATAATACTTCAAGCATACTAATCAAAGTAATCATGTCTTCTCAAAATAGCATGGCAAAAGAAAGTTCATCCCTACAAAATCATATAGTTAGGCTATGCTTCATTTTCGTCACACAAAGATGTTCCCAACTTCTATACCCCCGATGACAAGCCAAGCAATTGTTTCATACTTAAATAATCTCAAACTTTTTCAACCTTCACGCAATACATGAGCGTGAGCCATGGATATAGCACTATGGGTGGAATAGAATATGATGATGGGGATTGTGTGGAGAAGAAAAAAAGGAGAAAGTCTCACATTGACGAGGATAATCAAAGGGCTATGGAGATGCCCATCAATTGATGTCAACATGAGGAGTAGGGATTGCCATGCAACGGATGCACTAGAGCTATGAATGCTCAACAAAAGAAAACTAGTGGGTGTGCATCCAACTTGCTTGCTCACGAAGACCTAGGGCATTTGAGGAAGCCCTTCGTAGGAATATACAAGCCAAGTTCTATAATGAAAAATTCCCACTAGTATATGAAAGTGACAACATATGAGACTCACTATATGAAAAAGATGGTGCTACTTTGAAGCACAATATATGAGACTCGCTATATGAAGAACATGGTGCTACTTTGAAGCACAAGTGTGGAAAAAAGGATAGTAGCATTGCCCTTATATATATATATATATATATATATATATATATATATATATATATATATATATATATATATATATATATATATATATATATATATATATATATATATATATATTTGGGCCTTCTTTTTTTTCTTTGGCCTTTCTTTTTTTGGGGAAAATGCTCTATTGAATGATGATCATCACACTTCTATTTATTTACAACTCAATGATTACAACTCGATACTAGAACATAGTATGACTCTATATGAATGCCTCCGTGAGGTACACGGATGGTGAAATGAATCAAGAGTGACATGTATGAAAATTATGCATGGTGGCTTTGCCACAAATACGATGTCAACTACATGATCATGCAATGGCAATATGACAAAAGTAAAGTATGTCATGATGATGATGAACGGAACGGTGGAAAGTTGCATGGCAATATATCTCGGAATGGCTATGGAAATGCCATAATAGGTAGGTATGGTGGCTGTTTTGAGGAAGATATAAGGAGGTTTATGTGTGATAGAGCATATCATATCACGGGGTTTGGATGCACCGCCAAGTTTGCACCAACTCTCAAGGTGAGAAAGGGCAATGCACGGTACCGAAGAGGCTAGCAAAGGCGGAAAGGTGAGAGTGCGTATAATCCATGGACTCAACATTAGTCAAAAGAACTCATATACTTATTGCAAAAATTTAGAATCCATCAAAAATCTAGTACTACACGCATGCTCCTAGGGGGATAGATTGGTAGGAAAAGACCATCGCTCGTCCCCGACCGCCACTCATAAGGATGCACAAGCCAGGTACACTTCATGTTTCAAATTTGTTACACAACTTTAACCATACGTGCATGCTACGGGACTTGCTAACTTCAACACAAGAATTCTTTAAATTCATAATCACCCAACTAGCATGAATTTAATATCACTACCTCCATATCTCAAAACAATTATCAAGCATCAAACTTTTCTTAGTATTCAACACACTCATAAGAATTCTTACTAATCTTTTATGCTTAGCATATTAGGATTTTAAGCGAATTACCATGCTATTTAAGACTCTCAAAATAATATAAGTGAAGCATGGGAGTTCATCTATTTATTCAAAATAAAACTACCACCATGCTCTAAAAGATATAAGTGAAGTACTAGAGCAATAACAAAAACTACTCCGAAAGATATAAGTGAAGATCAATGAGTAGTCGAATAATTATGCAACTATGTGAAGACTCTCCCACATTTAAGAATTTCAGATCTTGGTATTTTATTCAAACAGCAAGAAAAGCTAAATAAAATGACATTGCAAGGATAGCACAACTCATGTGAAGAAGCAAAAACTTAGGCTCAACCGATACTAACCGATAGTTGTTGAAGAAGAAAGGTGGGATGCCTACCGGGGCATCCCCAAGATTAGATGCTTGAGACTTCTTGGAATATTATCTTGGTGTGCCTTGGGCATCCCCAAGCTTGAGCTTTTGTGTCTCCTTAATTCCTCTCATATCATGGTTTCTCTTTTTATCAAAAGCTTCATTCACAACAAACTCAACAAGAACTCGTGAGATAGGTTAGTATAAACCAATGCAAAACCTTATCATTTTCTACTGTAAAAAATCACTAAAATCATTATTCCACATTGCATACTAAATGGCTCTGCATATGTAATACGCCTATCCTCAAATAGAATCATTAAACAAGCAAACATATGCAAATAATGCAAACATAACAGCAATCTGTAAAGAATGCAAGAGTATCAATACTTCCCTAACTCCAAAAATTATGAAATAAAATTCCCACTGTAATAAATTTATCAGAGCTCAATATGCAAAAAGATTCAACATTATACCACTCTCTGACTTTTCTAGGGAATTTTTGCAACAGCGGTAAACTTTCTGTTTTCAAACAGCAACATGTATACTAGCAAAATAAGCATGGCAAAGGCTATCCTTGACTTTTTTTTTTGGAACTAAAGATGCAAAAAATTATTCTAAATAAAAGAAAGCAAAAACTAACAAGATAAAATGACGCTCCAAGCAAAACACATATCATGTGGTGAATAAAAATATAGCTCCAAGTAAAGTTACCGATGAACGAAGACGAAAGAGGGGATGCCTTCCGGGGCATCCCCAAGCTTAGGCTCTTGGTTGTCCTTGAATATTACCTTGGGGTGCCTTGGGCATCCCCAGGCTTAGGCTCTTGCCACTCCTTATTCCATAGTCCATCGAATCTTTACCCAAAACTTGAAAACTTCAACCACGCAAAACTCAATAGAAAACTCGTAAGCTCCGTTAGCGAAAGAAAACAAAAGACCACTTAAAGGTACTGTAATGAACTCATTATTTATTTATATTGGTGTTAAACCTACTGTATTCCAACTTCTCTATGGTTTATAAACTATTTTACTAGCCATAGATTCATCAAAATAAGCAAACAACACAACGAAAACAGAATCTGTCAAAAACAGAACAGTCTGTAGTAATATGTAACTAAGGCAAACTTCTGGGACTCCAAAAATTCTAAAATAAATTGGTGGTCCTGAGGAATTTGTCTAGTAATCATCTGCAAAAAGAATCAACTAAATATCACTCTCCAGTAAAAAGTTGAAGCTAATCTCGTGAGCGCTAAAGTTTCTGTTTTTTACAGCATGATCATAAAGACTTCACCCAAGTCTTCCCAAAGGTTCTACTTGGCACAAACACTAATTAAAACATAAAACCACATCTAAACAGAGGCTAGATGGATTATTTATTACTAAACAGAACCAAAAATCAATAAACTAAAATAAAATTGGTTTGCCTCCCAACAAGCGCTATCATTTAACGCCCCTAGCTAGGCATGATGATTTCAATGATGCTCACATAAAAGATAAGAATTGAAACATAAAGAGGGCATCATGATGAATATGACTAGCACATTTAAGTCTAACCCAATTCCTATGCATATTGATTTTGTGAGAAAACAACTTATGGAAACAATAATCAACTTGCATAGGAAGGTAAAACAAGCATAACTTCAAGATTTTAAGCACATAGAGAGGAAACTTGATATTATTGCAATTCCTACAAGCATATGTTCCTCCCTCATAATAATTTTTAGTAGCATCATGAATGAACTCAACAATATAACCAGCACCTAAAGCATTCTTTTCATGATCTACAAGCATAGAATTTTTATTACTCTCCACATAAGCAAATTTCTTCTCATGAATAATAGTGGGAGCAAACTCAACAAAATAACTATCATATGATTGAAAATTAAGATCAAGATGACAAGTTTCATGGTTATCATTATTCTTTAAAGCATACGTGTAATCACAATAATCATCATAGATAGGAGGCATGCTTTCATCATAGTAAATTTGCTCATCAAAGCTTGGGGGACAAAAAATATCATCTTCATCAAACATAGCTTCCCCAAGCTTGTGGCTTTGCATATCATTAGCATCATGGATATTCAAGGAATTCATACTAACAACATTGCAATCATGCTCATCATTCAAAGATTTAGTGCCAAGAATTCTATGTAATTCTTCTTCTAGTACTTGAGCACAATTTTCCTTCCCATCATACTCACGAAAGATATTTAAAATATGAAGCGTATGAGACAAACTCAATTCCATTTTTTGTAGTTTTCTTTTATAAACTAAACTAGTGATAAAACAAGAAACAAAAAGATTCAATTGCAAGATCTAAATATATACCTTCAAGCACTCACCTCCCCGGCAACGGCGCCTGAAAAGAGCTTGATGTCTACTACACAACCTTCTTCTTGTAGACGTTGTTGGGCCTGCAAGTGCACAGGTTTGTAGGACAGTAGAAAATTTCCCTCAAGTGGATGACCTAAGGTTTATCAATCCGTGGGAGGCGTAGGATGAAGATGGTCTCTCTCAAACAACCCTGCAACCAAATAACAAAGAGTCTCTTGTGTCCCCAACACACCCAATACAATGGTAAATTGTATAAGTGAAGAGATGGTGATACAAGTGCAATATGGATGGTAGATATAGGTATTTGCAATCTGAAATAATAAAAACAGCAAGGTAACTAACGGTAAAAGTGAGCGTAAATGGTATTGCAATGATAGGAAACAAGGCCTAGGGTTCATACTTTCACAATTGCAAGTTCTCTCAACAATAATAACATAGATAGACCATATAACAAGCCCTCAACATGCAACAAAGAGTCACTCCGAAGCCACTAATAGCGGAGAACAAACATAGAGATTATGGTAGGGTACGAAACCACCTCAAAGTTATTCTTTCGGATCAATCTATAAAAGAGTTCGTACTAGAATAACACCTTAAGATACAAATCAACCAAAACCCTAATGTCACCTAGATACTCCATTGTCACCTCAAGTATCCGTGGGCATGATTATACGATATGCATCACACAATCTCAGATTTATCCAACCAACATAAAAGTACTTCAAAGAGTGCCCCAAAGTTTCTACCGGAGAGTCAAGAACGTGTGCCAACCCCTATGCATAGGTTCCCAATGTCACGAAACCCGCAAGTTGATCACCAAGACATACATCAAGTGTTCTCATAAAAGACTCAATCCGATAAGATAACTTCAAAGGGGAAACCCAATTCATCACAAGAGAGTAGAGGGGGAGAAACATCATAAGATCCAACTATAATAGCAAAGCTCGGGATACATCAAGATCGTGCCATAGAGGAACACGAGAGAACACGAGAGAGAGATCAAACACATAGCTCTGGTACATACCCTCAGCCCCGAGGGTGAACTACTCCTCCTCGCCATGGAGAGCGCCGGATGATGAAGATGGCCACGGTGATGGATCCCTCCGGCAGGTACCGGAAAGGGGTCCCGATTGGTTTTTGTGGTTCGGAGGCTTGCGGCGGCGAACTCCCGATCTATCTTCTGTTCGGAAGTTTTAGGGTGCGTGGTATATATGGGTGAAAGGAGTACGTCGGTGGAGCTACGGGGCCCCACGAGGCGGGGCGCGCCAGGGGTGGGCGCGCCCCCACCCTCGTGAGCACCTCTCGTATCTTCTGACGTGGAGTCCAAGTCCATCAAGTGGGTTTCCTTCCAAAATAACTTCTCCAGCTTGATTTCGTTCCGTTTTGACTCCGTCTGATATTCCTTTTCCTCGAAACACTGAAATAGGCATAAAACAACAAATCTGGGCTGGGCCTCCGGTTAATAGGTTAGTCCCAAAAATAATATATAAGTGGATAATAAAGCCCAATATTGCCTAAAACAGTAGATAATATAGCATGGAGCAATTAAAAATTATAGATACGTTGGAGACGTATCACCGCCATGCTCGCCGTGCCCGCCCCGGCCTCCTCTGCCCCCTCCCGCACGCGACCGCGCCGCGCTCCTCCATAAATAGCCGGGCCCCTCGAGCCTCTCGACGCCTTGAGCCGCCGCCGCCCTCGCATCTCGCGCCGTCGCCGCCGCAGATCCGTTCGCCTTGCCAGCGCCTGCTGCCGCCGCCTCCGCCCGCCCAGCGTAGCCACCGCTTCTTAGCCGCTAAGCTGCTTCTTGCCGTCGCCGCCCGACCACGCCGTCGTCGCTGTAATCGCGGAGCTTCGCCTCCGCCGCCGTAACCGTCGCCGCCGCCGACCCGAACCGGCCAAACCGGTATAACCCGCTGACCCGATCCGGTTTATTTTTAGGGTTTTCGGTTTTCGTTCTAAAACGCGGTTTATTTCTTTTGGTTAGCTTAATTAGCGGACGTTAAATCCGTTGGTATACGTGTGTAACGGTTTTCGTCATTAGCGTTACAGTAGCAAGCGTTAAGCCGATAGATTTTTCCTTTTTCTTTTTAATTTCAGCCAGGGACCTATCTGTGATTGTTTTTCTTACAAATTAGTCCCTCTGTTTCAAACTACCGCAACTTTTTGCTCGTTAGTCCAAATCCAACGAAACCAACGCCCAGTTCTTCGTTATGATCCCCTCTATCTAGTAATCCAACTCAAACATGTTTTTAAAATTTTAAAATTTTGAATTAGACCAGATTTGAATTCAAACTTCGTTTGATCGTAACTTGAGTTTCGTAGCTCCTTTTGAGTTGATTCTTTTTGCTAATCGAAGCTCTTGACCTAAACTTTCTGATAAGGCCAAACTCATATAATTTTGGTACTGTTAGAAATTGTTTTATGTTGCAAGAGTTATTTGCTTGGTTTTGATGTTTTCCGAATCGTCTTCTTCGTTCTTTCTGATCTTTTGAGTATGTGTGGTTACTATTGCTTGCTTACGATAGATTGACCAGAGTGAGACGAGTAGATCTATCAAGAGTTATGAGTGTGAATCATCTTCATCAACATTGCAGGCAAGTTCACATTTTGATCATATTCCTTTCATACCCAGTTTTTATGCATTAGTTTCACCCTCAAACATTGCATGAGTAGGATTGATAACATGTGGGTATTGGGAAGTAGTTGATGAGGTAGGAACCTATTGCCCTACATTCAAACCTTGGGAGTTACTATTACGTTATGCTTATACTGCTATGCTATGCTCGTAGACGTGGATTGGGTTTGAGAGTATTTCATGACAGATGTGAGATTGTTAATTAATGGTTCAACTTAAGGTGGCAACTTGAATACACGTCTGGGTGGATTGAGGCACCTGGGGAATTCCAGTGATTGCCTGTATTTTTGGAAATCCCGGGGTACTGTGTGATTCTCCTATGGACCGCCACCTAGGCTCAAAGGGATCATAAGATTATTCATACTGGAAACTTCCGTGTGCAGCCACAAGCTATTATGGGCTCTAGAATAGTTGATTAAGTTGTGTGAACTCTTACAGTGGTAGACTAGCAGATGTAGGGGATGTAGGTGTACCGGTCTACCCATCGTAAGGTGCTAACGCTTCTGAAAGACCGTGTCTCGGTCATCCGTTTCTCAAACACCATGTAGTGCGAGAAATCCAACAGAGGAGATCGAGTCTTGTGGGGAAAAGTGCACAAACCTCTGTAGAGTGTACAAACTAATCATGGTTAGCCGTGTCCCCGGTTATGGACATCTTGAGTATCTGGTTCTTGGATTATCATGTGGATCTCATCACTACTTAATTTAATTTGATGGGTTATTGTTAATTACTTTAAATTGGGATTGAGAGGGGGTTTACCTTCTCAATGTTTTCAACAAACTTTGTAGTTAAATAAAATATATTCCTTTGCAGAGGGAAAAATTGGCTTTTCAAAAAACATTATAACCATAGAGCTTTTCCACCAGCCAAATATGCATGTAGTGATAGCCATATTTCAGCATTGCTCTACAGTGTGAATTTGCCAGTACATTCAATGTACTGACCCTTTGTGGCTGCAATGTCTCATGTTGCAGGATTTCCTACAACGAGTAAGTGATACGTTAGGGTTACGATTTCTACACTCAACTTTGCCGTTGGTGTGGATGGAAATCCACAACCTTGTTGTTACTTCCGCTATTTGGATTGAGGTAATAGTATTTAAGTTATTTTATACATGTGATTTACCTCTGTTATAAATCGTCGAGTACTGTGTGTGTCAGCATACCGATCCAGGGATGACACTTAAGCACAAAGACTTGACCGTCTGAGGTCGGATCGCTACAAGATGGTATCAGAGCACATGTTGACTGTAGGACGTGACCCTAGAAACTGGCAAGCCCATAGAAAGGATTTTCTCTAAAACTTTCTTTTTCAAAAGGATCTTTTACCTCTATTCTCTTCTGAGCTTATTCAAATATTCCCTTTTAGTGAGACCATATCCCTTTCCCCTTTTGACCACTCGAAGATTCGAATGATGAGACCACTCCAACAAGTGCAAGATATCGGACAACCACGACCACTACAGAATGAAGGAGATTTTACCATGCATCTAAATAATGGAAACTACAACGGTTGAAGACTCCGAAGACTAGGAGAATTTGAAGGCTCTGAAGAATTCCCAGATTTTTTTATGACCTAGGGAGGCTACCCGTATGGAACTTGGCAGACTATGGAAGTTGTCAATACCCGAGATAAAGGTGTATTGGAGAAAAACCGGAGCATGGAGAGTTAAAAACTCAAAGTTCTGTCGAGGAAAACCCTAAGGCAGGAGATATCAACTATGGAGAGATAGCTCATGGAAATGACAAGAGCAGAAACACGGCTATCCATGATGTTATCGCCCACTTATGCTATTGTCACCGTGCTGAGTTAAGCATGCATATGCATGGAAGGATTGGATGGTAGAAGGCTGATGGAGCACCTATCAGCAAGATGAATATTTAACCTTAGCCGGTGTATCACCAGGATCTGGAATATTACATCAAGAAGTTAAGATGGAGCTACAAGAATCCGTATTTGAAAGGAAGCATTTCATGAAGAACTCAGGACCTAGAAGCTGAAAGTAGCCAATGCTGGAGGAGCAAAAACCTCAAGATACGGGAGATTCGTCAGGAACGGAAGGACCATAGTGCCATGGTTCATGTCAAGGATGTTGAAACCCGAAAGTTTGGAACGCAACTCCAAAAATAATTAAAGGAGGTCACGAGAGACTTCACGTCAATAGAGATGATCTGGCAAAAGAACTGGAGAAAGACAAGCATGATTGGAAGAAGCCATTGGAGGCATGAACAATACTTGATGAGTTTGATGACTTTGAAGATTTATTGACCTTTAGAAGACCAAATCCCTGTTAGACACTTACGTTAGATGCGACGTTTGTGAGTTGTCATTTGTTTGATGTTTTTACGACAGCCACAAATAAAATATGTCTTTTCAAAACTTTTGTTTGTATTGTGTGCATCCCTCTCTATCTCTCTTATCCCACCCCAAAACCCATGGACCCATTAGAGTATGAATGGAGATGACCTTGTATTTTCTGGACCGATAAGTCAATTGGAGACGGACCGATGGATTCAGAACACGGGGGATCACATGGAGAATAACCCTATAGCCGGAAAGGATATGACCCAGCATGCTATTCAGTGCTTTGTAAGAGTTGCTGCTACTTGGTGGAGGATGTACCAAATCATCAATGGATGGCAAAGAGTAACCACTTGGGAAGACTTTAAGTTGACTCTGCAAAGATCTCGTCTTGTGTCCCAAGAGTTGAGGCCTTATGGAAAGGATATGAAGAAACCTTGTGCATACAATTTGTGGAGAAATAGGACACAACCATAAAGAAAACAAGGACGAATACCCTCATAATCGGAGGATTACCAAAGGAGTTAGCCGAGGATCTCGGGGAACTTCGGTTGGAGATTGTTCCCAAAGGTTTTGTTGCAGTAATGGAAGTTCAGTCTACATTGTTGGGAAAGATCCGGGAAGCTCAGAAGGATGACAAAGAGATTGCTGAGGTAAAAGAGAGGATGAGCAAAGGAAAGGCTAAAGGTTTTCATAAGGATGAGTGATACGCCTGCAACGTATCTATAATTTTTGATTGCTCCATGCTATATTATCTACTGTTTTGGACCATATTGGGCTTTATTTTCCACTTTTATATTACTTTTGGGACTAACCTATTAACCGGAGGCCCAGCCCAGATTCGCTGTTTTTTGCCTATTTCAGTGTTTCGAAGAAACGAAATATCAAATGGAGTCCAAACGGAATGAAACCTTCGGGAACGTGATTTTCTCACCGAATATGATCTAGGAGACTTGGACCTTACGCCAAGGAAGCTTCGAGGTGGGCACGAGGTAGGGGGGCGCGCCCTCCCGCCCAGGTGCGCCCTCCACCCTCGTGGGGCCCACGAAGATCCACCGATGTACTTCTTCCTCCTATATATACCTACGTACCCCCAAACGATCAGATGCGGAGTCAAAAACCTAATTCCACCGCTGCAACTTTCTGTATCCACGAGATCCCATCTTGGGGCCTGTTCCGGAGCTCCGCCGGAAGGGGAATCCATCACGGAGGGCTTCTACATCATCATCATAGCCTCTCCGATGAAGTGTGAGTAGTTTACTTCAGACCTTCGGGTCCATAGTTAGTAGCAAGATGGCTTCTTCTCTCTTTTTGGATCTCAATACAATGTTCTCCCCCTCTCTTGTGGAGATCTATTCGACGTAATCATCTTTTTGTGGTGTGTTTGTTGAGACCGATGAATTGTGGGTTTATGATCAAGATTATCTATGAGCAATATTTGAATCTTCTCTGAATTCTTTTATGTATGATTGGTTATCTTTGCAAGTCTCTTCGAATTATCCGTTTGGTTTGGCCAACTAGATTGGTAGTTCTTGCAATGGGAGAAGTTCTTAGCTTTGGGTTCAATCTTGCGGTGTCCTTTCCCAAAGGATGAGGGGCAGCAAGGCACGTATTGTATTGTTGCCATCGAGGATAGCAAGATGGGGTTTTTATCATATTGCATGAATTTATCCCTCTACATCATGTCATCTTACTTAAGGCCTTACTCTGTTTTCATTAAATTAATACTCTAGATGCATGCTGGATAGCGGTCGATGAGTGGAGTAATAGTAGTAGATGTAGGCAGGAGTCGGTCTACTTGTCTCGGACGTGATGCCTATATACATGATCATGCCTAGATACTCTCATAACTATGCTCAATTCTATCAATTGCTCAACAGTAATTTGTTCACCCACCGTAGAATACTTATGCTCTTGAGAGAAGCCACTAGTGAAATCTATGGCCCCCGGGTCTATTCTCATCATATTAATCTTCCTACGCTTTATTATTGCTTTGCTTTATACTTTTCCTTTTATTTTACTTTGCATCTTTATACCAAAAATACCAAAAATATTATCTATCATCTCTATCAGATCTCACTCTCGTACTCTCGTAAGTGAGGGATTGACAACCCCTAATCGCGTTGGTTGCGTTGAGCTATTTGTTTTGTGTAGGTACGAGGGACTTGCGCATGGCCTCCTACTGGATTGATACCTTGGTTCTCAAAAACCGAGGGAAATACTTACGCTACTCTGCTGCATCATCCTCTCCTCTTCGGGGAAAACCAACGCAAGCTCAAAACGTAGAAAGAAGGATTTCTGGCGCCGTTGCCGGGGAGTCTACGCAAAATTCAACATACCAAGTACCCATCACAAATCCCTTATCTCTCGCATTACATTATTTGACATTTGCCTCTCGTTTTCCTCTCCCCCACTTCACCCTTGCCGTTTTATTCGCCCCCTCTTTTTCGTTCGCCTTTATGTCTTTCTTGGCTTGTTTTCTCGCTTGGTTGAAATAGTTGAGTATTTATTCCTAAACAGAGAAGCTAATATCTATGGATCCTCATCCGTTTGCCAATCTTTTTAAGAGATCAAATTATGATGAACCAATTCCTAGTGATTTAGATGCACTAGATTATCTTTATAAGCTTTTGCCTGAGATCCGTAAATCTGAAAATTGTGATGAAGTGCTTCACGATAGATCTTTGAATAAAAAGCATGATTGTAATGATTTTTTTTATAAATTCTATTGATGTAAATTATGCTAATAATATGCAAAACCCTAAGCTTGGGGATGCTAGTTTTGCTAGGTCCAATAGTCATGATTGGGGAGATTCTTCTTAAGATCTTGAAAATTTATTTAAGCCCAATGATGAACATAAGATTGATAATAGTGTTTGCAATAATATTGAAAGTGGGTTTGGAAGAGTGTCAACTTTAGATCCCACATATTTGGATAACATTCAATCTTATGAATTTTTTTTATAAAAGTGGGCTTGGAGAAATCATGACTTTAGTTAATGATAATCCCTCTATTTTGGAAGAGTGTCCACTTCGCATGCATGTGGATCGTATTGAGAATATGTTATGCGGTGGCTATATTGTTGAATTTTCTTATGATCCTACATGTAATTATTTTGAGAGAGGAAAATATGGTTATAGAAATTTTTCATGTTACTAAATTACCTCTCGTTATGTCGAGATTGCTATTGTTCCTTTCCGCTTCCTTGCATATGCTAGTTTTTTTCTTGCTACGATAATTTGTTTGCTTAATGCCTATGCATAGGAATTATGTTAGACTTAAGTGTGTTTGTCACATTTTTTATGATGCTCTCTTTGTGCCTCAATTCTTGTCTTTCTTGTGAGCATCATTGAAATCTCAATGCCTAGCTAAAAAGGCTTTAAAGAAAAGCGCTTGTTGGGAGACAACCCAATATTTTTCCTTGCTGATTAGTAATAAATAATCCATCTACCTTATGTTTAGATGTGGTTTTATGTTTTAATTAGTGTTTGTGCCAAGTTAAACCTATAGGATCTTCTTGGATGATAGTTATTTGATCTTGCTGTAATTTCCAGAAACTTTCGGTTCACGAAAACAATTGTTAAAAATCACCAGAACGTGATAAAATAGTGATTCGAATTTCTTATGATCAATAAAAAATTTTCCTAGGCCGTCCTATTTTGGCTGAATTTTTGGAGTACCAGAAGTTTGCGTTAGCTACAGATTAATACAGACTGTTCTGTTTTTGATAGATTCTGTTTTTCGTGTGTTGTTTGCTTATTTTGATGAATCTATGGCTAGTAAAATAGTTTATAATCCATAGATAAGTTGGAATAAAGTAGGTTTAACACCAATATAAATAAAGAATGAGTTCATTACAGTACCTTGAAGTGGTCTTTTGTTTTCTTTCGCTAATGGAGCTCATGAGATTTCTGTCAAGTTTTGTGTTGTGAAGTTTTCAAGTTTTGGGTGAAATCTTTTGATGGATTATGGAACAAGGAGTGGCAAGGGCCTAAGCTTGGGGATGCCCATGGCACCCCCAAGATAATCAAAGGACACCAAAAAGTCAAAGCTTGGGGATGCCCCGGAAGGCATCCCCTCTTTCGTCCACTTCCATCGGTAACTTTACTTGGAGCTATATTTTTATTCACTACATGATATGTGTTTTGCTTGGAGCGTCTTGTATTATTTGCGTCTTTGATTTTTAGTTTACCACAATCATCCTTTCTGTACACACCTTTTGAGAGAGCCATACATGAATAGGAATTTGATAGAATACTCTATGTGCTTCACTTATATCTTTGAGCTATATAGTTTTGCTCTAGTGCTTCACTTATATCTTTTAGAGCACGATGGTGGATTTGTTTTATAGAAACCTTTGATCTCTCATGCTTCACTTAGATTATTTTGAGAGTCTTAAATAGCATGGTAATTTGCTTAAAAATAATAATATGCTTGGTATTCAAGATTTGTAAAACTTTCTTTTGAGTGCGTTGAATACTAAGAAAAGTTTGATACTTGATAATTGTTTTGAGATATGGAGGTAGTAATATTAGAGTCATGCTAGTTGAGTAGTTGTGAATTTTAGAAATACTTGTGTTAAAGTTTGTGATTCCCGTAGCATGCACGTATGGTGAACCGTTATGTGATGAAGTCGAAGCATGATTTATTTATTGATTGTCTTCCTTATGAGTGGCGGTCGGTGACGAGCAATGGCCTTTTCCTACCAATCTATCCCCCTAGGAGCATGCGCGTAATACTTTGCTTTGATAACTTGTAGATTTTTGCAATAATTATATGAGTTCTTTATGACTAATGTTGAGTCCATGGATTATACGCACTTTTCTCACCCTTCCACCATTGCTAGCCTTTCTAATACCGCACACTTTTCGCCGGTATCATACACCCACCATATACCTTCCTCAAAACAGCCACCATATCTACCTATTATGGCATTCCCATAGCCATTCCGAGATATATTGCCATGCAACTTTCCATCGTTCCTTTTATTATGGCACGCTCCATCATTGTCATATTTTTTTCTAAGTATCGAGTTGTAATTGTTGAGTTGTAAGAAAAATAAAAGTGTGATGATCATCATTTTTAGAGCATTGTCCCAAGTGAGGAAAGGATGATGGAGACTATGATTCCCCCATAAGTCGGGATGAGACTCCAGATGAAAAATAAAATAAAATAAAAAAGAGAAAAGAAAAGAGGCCATAAAAAAAGAGAAAAGGCCCATATAAAAAAATGAGAGAAAAAGAGAGAAGGGACAATATTACTATCCTTTTACCACACTTGTGCTTCAAAGTAGCACCGTGATCTTCATAATAGAGAGTCTCTCGTTTCGTCACTTTCATATACTAGTGGGAATTTTTCATTATAGAACTCGGCTTGTATATTCCAATGATGGGCTTCCTCAAATTGCCCTAGGTCTTCGTGAGCAAGCGAGTTAGATGCACACCCACTTAGTTTCTTTTGTTGAGCTTTCATATACTTATAGCCCTAGTGCATCCGTTGCATGGCAATCCCTACTCACTCACATTGATATCTATTGATGGGCATCTCCATAGCCCGTTGATACGCCTAGTTGATGTGAGACTATCTTCTCCCTTTTTCGTCTTCTCCACAACCACCATTCTATTCCACATATAGTGCTATATCCATGGCTCACGCTCATGTATTGCGTGAAGATTGAAAAAGTTTTGAGAATGTTAAAAGTATGAAACAATTGCTTGGCTTGCCATCGGGGTTGTGCATGATTTAAATACTTTGTGTGGTGAACATAGAGCATAGCCAGAATATATGATTTTGTAGGGATAACTTTCTTTGGCCATGATATTTTGAGAAGACATAATTGCTTTGTTAGTATGCTTGAAGTATTATTATTTTTATGTCAATATTAAACCTTTGTCTTGAATCTTTCAAATATGAATATTCATACCATAATTAAGAAGAGTTACATTGAAATTATGCCAAGTAGCACTCCGCATCAAAAATTCTCTTTTTATCATTTACCTACTCGAGGACGAGCAGGAATTAAGCTTGGGGATGCCTGATACGTCTCCAACGTATCTATAATTTTTGATTGCTCCATGCTATGTTATCTACTATTTTGGACCATATTGGCTTTATTTTCCACTTTTATATTACTTTTGGGACTAACCTATTAACCGGAGGCCCAGCCCAGATTTGCTGTTTTTTGCCTATTTCAGTGTTTCGAAGAAACGGAATATCAAACGGAGTCCAAACGGAATGAAACCTTCGGGAACGTGATTTTCTCACCGAATGTGATCCAGGAGACTTGGACCCTACGCCAAGGAAGCTTCGAGGTGGGCACGAGGTAGGGGGGCGCGCCCTCCCCCCCCCAGGCGCGCCCTCCACCCTCGTGGGGCCCACGAAGCTCCACCGACGTACTTCTTCCTCCTATATATACCTACGTACCCCCAAACGATCATATACGGAGCCAAAAACCTAATTCCACCACCGCAACTTTCTGTATCCACGAGATCCCATCTTGGGGCCTGTTCTGGAGCTCTGCCGGAAGGGGAATCCACCATGGAGGGCTTCTACATCATCATCATAGCCTCTCCGATGAAGTGTGAGTAGTTTACTTCAGACCTTCGGGTCCATAGTTAGTAGCTAGATGGCTTCTTCTCTCTTTTTGGATCTCAATACAATGTTCTCCCCCTCTCTTGTGGAGATCTATTCGACGTAATCTTCTTTTTGCGGTGTGTTTGTTGAGACTGATGAATTGTGGGTTTATGATCAAGATTATCTATGAGCAATATTTGAATCTTCTCTGAATTCTTTTATGTATGATTGGTTATCTTTGCAAGTCTCTTTGAATTATCCGTTTGGTTTGGCCAACTAGATTGGTAGTTCTTGTAATGGGAGAAGTGCTTAGCTTTGGGTTCAATCTTGCGGTGTCCTTTCCCAGTGACAGTAGGGGCAGCAAGGCACGTATTGTATTGTTGCCGTCGAGGATAACAAGATGGTTTTTTTATCATATTGCATGAATTTATCCCTCTACATCATGTCATCTTACTTAAGGCGTTACTCTGTTTTCATTAACTTAATACTCTAGATGCATGCTGGATAGCGGTCGATGAGTGGAGTAATAGTAGTAGATGCAGGCAGGAGTCGGTCTACTTGTGTCGGACATGATGCCTATATACATGATCATACCTAGATACTCTCATAACTATACTCAATTCTGTCAATTGCTCAACAGTAATTTGTTCACCACCATAGAATACTTATGCTCTTGAGAGAAGCCACTAGTGAAATCTATGGCCCCCGGGTCTATTGTCATCATATTAATCTTCCTATGCTTTATTATTGCTTTGCTTTATACTTTGCCTTTTATTTTACTTTGCATCTTTATAAAATACCAAAAATATTATCTATCATGTCTATCAGACCTCACTCTCGTAAGTGACCGTGAAGGGATTGACAACCCCTAATCGCGTTGGTTGCGTTGAGCTATTTGTTTTGTGTAGGTACGAGGGACTTGCACGTGGCCTCCTACCGGATTGATACCTTGGTTCTCAAAAACTGAGGGAAATACTTACGCTACTCTGCTGCATCATCCTCTCCTCTTCGGGAAAAACCAAAGCAAGCTCAAGACGTAGCAATGAGCACGACACCTTTTGGTTCAAGGACCGTGTATATGTGCCCAATAATGCAAAGATCAGGAAATTAATACTTCAGCAGGCTCATGACTCACCATACTCGATTCGCCCTGGAAACACCAAGTTGTATTTGGATTTGAAGGAGCGTTTCTGGTGGACTGGTATGAAGAAGGATATTGCGGAGTATGTAGTAATAGGTGATGTATGCCAAAGAGTAAAGGCAGAGCATCAGAAGCCAGCACGATTACTACAACCTATGTCGATACCCGAATGGAAGTGGGAAAAGCTTGGCATGGATTTCATTACCGGATTTTCCAGAACCCGATCAGGATATGATTCTGTCTGGGTAGTAGTTGATTCGCTTGACCAAAGTGGCTCACTTTATCCCAGTGAAAACCACCTATACAAGTGCGAAGTTGGCCAAGATATATATGACCAGGATCATATGTCTGCATAGAGTTCCGAGGACCATCGTATTAGATAGAGGAACACAATTTACCTCAAAGTTTTGGAATCAGCTGCACCACACTTTGGGTACTAGGCTAGAGTTCAGTATAGCCTTTCATCCGCAGACAGATGGATAGACCGAGTGAGTCAAATAGATTCTGGAGGACATGTTGAGAGCTTGTGCGCTAGATTATGGATCTAGTAGGGATGATAATCTACCTTATGCGGAGTTCTCATACAACAACAGTTACATAGCCAGTTTGAAGATGGCCCCTTTTGAAGCTTTGTATGGGAGAAGGAGCCAGACACCGTTGATGTGGGACGAAGTTGGAGACCGTCAGTTTTTTGGACCAAATGTGATCAAGGAGTCAGAAGAGAATGTTAAGTTGATTCGAGATAGACTGAAGGTAGCTCAGTCCAGGCAGAAGAGTTATGCAGACTCAAAAACGCAAGGAGGTAGTCTATGAAATTGGAGACAGAGCATGTCTTCGTGTGTCCCCTCTACGAGGAATTAAACGATTTGGAGTTAAGGGAAAGTTAGCCCCGAGATTTGTAGGACCATACCGAGTTTTGGAGCGTATGGGAGAAGTGGCCAACAAGTTGGAGTCACCCGAAGGACTGTCAGGAGTTCATGATGTGTTTCACGTTTCTCAGTTGAAGAGTGCCATGCAGAGATGGCCAATATTTTTCTGTAAGGATGCTTGACCCTGGAAAGGATAATGATGTTCCACGAAGTGGAGTATGGATTTCATAAGTATAAGTTTTTATCTCGGTATGTAGGATATCCCACGAGAATGAAGAGATGAATTATTATTGGATATAAATGAGTTATGATGTTGGAAATATGGATCAATGGGAATTCCATGAGGAGTCTGAGTAATCATGTCCTAGTTTGGTTCCAATGGAAGGAAGGGAGACAGTACAATTGGATGGATTTTAAGAATGCTAGGAAGCTGGATGTTGGAATAATGATCAGTTGCCCAATAATGAGTCCAAGGATTACAAAGTGATGAGGTGGGCCCATAACCCACAGGCCCCAGGACCTGCCTGGAAGCAAGCACACTCTTGCTGAAGGAAAAACCCTGGAAGAAGATACGATTTTTATCAACAGACGATCTTATAGGAGTTACGCAAAACCTGAGGGTTGTGAAGTACGATAGATGTTTGTTTGGCTTGCAGAATCCATGGATGTATCCGAACCTAGTTCGTTGACAAGAGAAATTCTGCAATGCTTGTGAGGATGACCGAGTGTTAGAATGCAAGATTCGCTAAACCATATACGGGGTAATGATTTGGGTGCGGGATAGATTGATCACCATACCGACTTACTCTTATTATTCGCCTTGCTATATGGGATGGTAAATCTGAGTGACTTACCTATAGTAGAGCGACGACGATGTTAAACCTTGTTTGAACCTTAGAATGGTATAAGTATTTTTTCCCTGGTACACGGCAGCTGTTGCCAATCGTAGGTTATACGGTGAGGTTCAACCCAGACCCATTTCCTGCAGGAGAAACCATAAATTGTTGACCGCCATGAGACATTGATAGTTGATTAGTATTGGCGCCAGACCCGTCAGCTAAGAAGACCCGATCTCTGAATAAACTTACCAAGATGAAAGGACAGAAGAATTGCGGTAAAGGTTATGCCACTACCGGAAGAGCCCAGAGAAGGAATTATCCTGAAGATCTCAGAAGACCGACACTGTCAAGAATAAGGATGGAGTATATAAATTTTGATGGAAACGTAACAATGTTTCTAAGGGTGGTAGCACCCCAGACCCCCTGTGATGATCGATGGATTTTGAGAAGACCCCAAACCTAACCTATTTCTGGCTAGCCTCTCCGAATCTCGAGGACGAGATTCATTTTAAGGGTGGTAGGTTTGTAACATTCCCAAATTCTAAATTTTGGAATGTTATATTAAATGGATAGATTTGATTGCTTGTTTGATTGATTGTGTGAAATTGAGTGAAATTCGAAACTTTTGAAAGTTGAATGAGCGGGAATAAAAGGACTTTCCCAAACTTTTTGTTTTGCATTTTGATCTCCACTAATTCAATTTTTTTTCATCACAAAACCCTAGAGAGAAGATGACATGACTTCTACCATTTTAAATAAATGAAAAGGGTTTCAAAAAGAATTGAATTTTATTTGGAAATATTTTCAAATTCAGAAAACTTCAAGCAACTCAATTATTTTCATGAGAGAAGATAAAATGACTTCTTCAAAATATATGAAATATGAGTTGGGAGTTTAAAAGGATCAAATTTAAAGTCCTTTTGGAAATTATTTTCAATTTGGAGTTATTTGGGTTTTGTTCAAATTATTTTCTCCAAAATAAAATATATGGAAAATAGGGTAACATGATTCCCTACATCGAAAATTGGAGAGAAATAAATTTGAATTCATTTTGGTATTTTTAAAATGATTTTTATTGGATTTAAGTAGGGCAGTAGCACTCTTTGAATTATTTGAAATTGTGTGGATTTTATTTGACGCTAGAAAATGTTCATGTTGTAGGAAATATTTTTCTGAAAATTTTGATATATTATATGCCTATATAATATTTTTACTTTTTTTCATTATTTTTGTTTTTCGAGAAAAATGTTTATATAAAAAAACTTCTCCCCAAACTGGGCCGGCCCAGCCGACGCCAGGCCAAGGCCCAGCTCCGCGCCGCCTCGCCCGTCGTCCCCGACGGGGACTCCTCCCGAGTCCACCGCCGCGCCGCCATGCTCGCCGTGCCCGCCCCGGCCTCCTCTGCCCCTTCCCGCACGCCACCGCGCCGCCCTCCTCCATAAATAGCCGGGCCCTCGAGCCCATGACGCGCTTGAGCCACCGCCGCCCTCGCATCTCGCGCCGCCGCCCGCAGATCCCGCCGCCTTGCCGCGCCTCGCCGCCGCCTCCGCCGCACCGCGTAGCTGTTGGGGAACGTAGTAATTTCAAAAAAATTCCTACGCACACGCAAGATCATGGTGATGCATAGCAACAAGAGGGGAGAGTGTTGTCCATGTACCCTCGTAGACCGAAAGCGGAAGCGTTAGCACAACGCGGTTGATGTAGTCGTACGTCTTCATGATCCGACCTTTCAAGTACCGAACGTACTACACCTTCGAGTTCAGCACACATTCAACCCGATGACGTCCCTCGAACTCCGATCCAGCCGAGTATTGAGGGAGAGTTTCGTCAGCACGACGGTGTGGTGACGATGTTGATGTTCTACCGACGCAGGGCTTCGCCTAAGCACCGCTACAGTATTATCGAGGTGGACTATGGTGGAGGGGGGCACCGCACATGGTTGGGAGAGATCAACTGATCAACTTGTGTGTCTAGGGTGCCCCCTTGCCCCCGTATATAAAGAAGCAAGGGGGAGGTGCGGCCGGCCAGGGAGGAGGCGCGCCAGGAGGAGTCCTACTCCTACCGGGTTTAGGACTCCCCCCTTTTCCATGTTGGACTAGGAGAGAGAGGGGAAAGAGGTGGAGGGGAGGAAGGAAAGGGGCGCCCTCTCTCCTTGTCCTATTCGGATCGGGGGGGGGCGCGCCCTTCCCCGGCCTCCTCCTCTCTTCCACCAAGGCCCACTAAGGCCCATTAAGTTCCCGGGGTTCCAGTAACCTCCTGCATCTCGGAAAAATCCTGATTTCACCCGAACACTTCCGATATCCAAACATAGGCTTCCAACATATCAATCTTCATGTCTCGACCATTTCGAGACTCCTCGTCATGTCCGTGATCACATCCAGGACTCCGAACAACCTTCGGTACATCAAAACATATAAACTCATAATATAACTGTCATCGTAACGTTAAGCGTGCGGACCCTACGGGTTCGAAAACTATGTAGACATGACCGAGACACGTCTCCGGTCAATAACCAATAGCGGAACCTAGATGCTCATATTGGCTCCCACATATTCTACGAAGATCTTTATCGGTCAGACCGCATAACAACATACCTTGTTCCCTTTGTCATCGGTATGTTACTTGCCCGAGATTCGATCGTTGGTATCTCAATACCTAGTTCAATCTCGTTACCGGCAAGTCTCTTTACTCGTTCCGTAATACATCATCCCGCAACTAACTCATTGGTTGCAATGCTTGCAAGGCTTAAGTGATGTGCATTATCGAGAGGGCCCAGAGATACATCTCCGACAATCGGAGTGACAAATCCAAATCTCAAAATACGCCAACCCAACATGTACCTTCGGGGACACCTGTAGAGCACCTTTATAATCACCCGATTCGTTGTGATGTTTGGTAGCACACAAAGTGTTCCTCCGGTAAACGGGAGTTGCATAATCTCATAGTCATAGGAACATGTATAAGTCATGAATAATGCAATAACAACATACTAAACGATCGTGCGGAATGGGTCATGTCAATCACATCATTCTCCTAATGATGTGATCCCGTTAATCAAATCACAACCCATGTCAATGGCTAGGAAACATAACCATCTTTGATTAACGAGCTAGTCAAGTAGAGGCATGCTAGTGATACTCTGTTTGTCTATGTATTCACACATGTATCATGTTTCTGGTTAATACAATTCTAGCATGAATAATAAACATTTATCATGATATAAGAAAATAAATAATAACTTTATTATTGCCTCTAGGGCATATTTCCTTTAGTCTCCCACTTGCACTAGAGTCAATAATCTAGATTACACAGTAATGATTCTAACACCCATGGAGCCTTGGTGCTGATCATGTTTTGCTCGTGGAAGAGGCTTAGTTAACGGGTCTGCAACATTCATATCCGTATGTATCTTGCAAATTTCTATGTCTCCCACCAGGAGTAGATCCCGGATGGAATTGAAGCGTCTCTTGATGTGCTTGGTTCTCTTGTGAAATCTGGATTCCTTCGCCAAGGCAATTGCACCAATATTGTCACAAAAGATTTTCATTGGACCTGATGCACTAGGTATGACACCTAGATCGGATATGAACTCCTTCATCCAGACTCCTTCATTTGCTGCTTCCGAAGTAGCTATGTACTCCGCTTCATACGTAGATCCCGCCACGATGCTTTGTTTAGAACTGCACCAACTGACAGCTCCACCGTTCAATGTAAACACGTATCCGGTTTGCGATTTAGAATCGTCCGGATCAGTGTCAAAGCTTGCATCAACGTAACCATTTACGATGAGCTCTTTCTCACCTCCATAAACGAGAAACATATCCTTAGTCCTTTTCAGGTATTTTAGGATGTTCTTGACCGCTGTCCAGTGATCCTCTCCTGGATTACTTTGGTACCTCCCTGCTAGACTTATAGCAAGGAACACATCAGGTCTGGTACACAGGATTGCATACATGATAGAGCCTATGGCTGAAGCATAGGGAACATCTTTCATCTTCTCTCTATCTTATGCAGTGGTCGGGCATTGAGTCTTACTCGACTTCACACCTTGTAACACAGGCAAGAACCCTTTATTTGCTTGATCCATTTTGACCTTCTTCAAAACTTTGTCAAGGTATGTGCTTTCTGAAAGTCCAATTAAGCGTCTTGATCTATCTCTACAGATCTTAATGCCCAATATGTAAGCAGCTTCACCGAGGTCTTTCATCGAAAAACTCGTATTCAAGTATCCCTTTATGCTATCCAGAAATTCTATATCATTTCCAATTAGTAATATGTCATCCACATATAATATCAGAAATGCTATAGAGCTCCCACTCACTTTCTTGTAAATACAGGCTTCTCCAAAAGTCTGTACAAAACCAAATGGTTTGATCACACTATCAAAGCGTTTATTCCAACTCCGAGAGGCTTGCACCAGTCCATAAATGGATCGCTGGAACTTGCACACTTTGTTAGCTCCCTTTGGATCAACAAAACCTTCCGGTTGCATCATATACAACTCTTCTTCCAGAAATCCATTCAGGAATGCAGTTTTGACATCCATCTGCCAAATTTCATAATGATAAAATGCAGCAATCGCTAACATGATTCGGACAGACTTAAGCATAATTACGGGTGAGAATGTCTCATCGTAGTCAACCCCTTGAACTTGTCCAAAACCTTTTGCAACAAGTCGAGCTTTGTAGACAGTAATATTACCGTCAGCGTCAGTCTTCTTCTTGAAGATCCATTTATTCTCAGTTGCTTGCCGATCATCGGGCAAGTCAACCAAAGTCCACACTTTGTTCTCATACATGGATCACATCTCAGATTTCATGGCTTCAAGCCATTTTTCGGAATCTGGGCTCACCATCGCTTCTTCGTAGTTCGTAGGTTCATCATGATCTAGTAGCATGACTTCCAGAACAGGATTACCGTACCACTCTGGTGCGGATCTTACTCTGGTTGATCTACGAAGTTCAGTAACAACTTGATCTGAAGTTCCATGATCATCATCATCAATTTCCTCACTAATTGGTGTAGGTGTCACAGAAACCGGTTTCTGTGATGAACTACTTTCCAATAAGGGAGCAGGTACAGTTACCTCATCAAGTTCTAGTTTCCTCCCACTCACTTCTTTTGAGAGAAACACCTTCTCTAGAAAGGATCCATTCTTAGCAACGAATGTTTTGCCTTCGAATATGTGATAGAAGGTGTACCCAACAGTCTCCTTTGGGTATCCTATGAAGACACATTTCTCCGATTTGGGTTCGAGCTTATCAGGTTGAAGCTTTTTCACATAAGCATCGCAGCCCCAAACTTTCAGAAACGACAACTTTGGTTTCTTGCCAAACCACAGTTCATAAGGCGTCGTCTCAACGGATTTTGATGGTGCCCTATTTAATGTGAATGCGGCCGTCTCTAAAGCATAACCCCAAAATGATAGCGGTAAATCAGTAAGAGACATCATAGATTGCACCGTATCTACTAAAGTACGATTATGACGTTCGGACACACCATTACGCTGTGGTGTTCCGGGTGGCGTGAGTTGCGAAACTATTCCGCATTGTTTCAAATGTAGAAAACTCGTAACTCAAATATTCTCCTCCACGATCAGATCGTAGATCTTTATTTTATTGTTACGATGATTTTCAACTTCACTCTGAAATTCTTTGAACTTTTCAAATGTCTCAGACTTATGCTTCATCAAGTAGATATACCCATATCTGCTTAAATAATCTGTGAAGGTGAGAAAATAAAGATATCCGCCACGAGCCTCAACATTCATCGGACCACATACATATGTATGTATGATTTCCAACAAATCTGTTGCTCTCTCCATAGTACCGGAGAACGGCGTTTTAGTCATCTTGCCCTTGAGGCACGGTTCGCAAGTACCAAGTGATTCATAATCAAGTGGCTCCAAAAGTCCATCAGTATGGAGTTTCTTCATGCGCTTTACACCGATATGACCTAAACGGAAGTGCCACAAATAAGTTTCACTATCATTATCAACTCTGCATCTTTTGGTTTCAACATTATGAATATGTGTATCACTACTATCGAGATTCATCAAAAATAGACCACTCTTCAAGGGTGCATGACCATAAAAGATATTACTCATATAAATAGAACAACCATTATTCTCTGATTTAAATGAATAACCGTCTCACATCAAACAAGATCCAGATATAATGTTCATGCTCAACGCTGGCACCAAATAACAATTATTTAGGTCTAAAACTAATCCCGAAGGTAGATGTAGAGGTAGCGTGCCGACCGCGATCACATCGACTTTGGAACCATTTCCCACGCGCATCGTCACCTCGTCCTTGGCAGTGTTCGCTTAATCCGTAGTCCCTGTTTCGAGTTGCAAATATTAGCAACAGAACCAGTATCAAATACCCAGGTGCTACTGCGAGCTCTAGTAAGGTACACATCAATAACATGTATATCACATATACCTTTGTTCACCTTGCCATCCTTCTTATCCGCCAAATACTTGGGGCAGTTCCACTTCTAGTGACCAGTCGCTTGCGGTAGAAAGCACTCGATTTAGAGCTTAGGTCCGGACTTGGGTTTTTTACTTTGAGCAGCAACTTGCTTGCTGTTCTTCTTGAAGTTCCCCTTCTTCTTCCCTTTGCCCTTTTTCTTGAAACTAGTGGTCTTGTTGACCATCAACACTTGATGCTCCTTCTTGATTTCTACCTCCGCAGCCTTTAGCATTGCGAAGAGCTTGGGAATCGTCTTTTCCATCCCTTGCATGTTATAGTTCATCACGAAGCTCTTGTAGCTTGGTGGTAGTGATTGGAGAATTCTGTCAATGACGCTATCATCCGGAAGATTAACTCCCAGTTGAATCAAGTGATTACTATACCCAGACATCTTGAGTATATGCTCACTGACAGAACTATTCTCCTCCATCTTGTAGCTATAGAACTTATTGGAGACTTCATATCTCTCAGTCCGGGCATTTGCTTGAAATATCAACTTCAACTCCTGGAACATCTCATATGCTCCATGTCGGTGTCAAAACCGGCGGATCTCGGGTAGGGGGGTCCCGAACTATGCGTCTAGGTGGATGGTAACAGGAGACAAGGGACACGATGTTTTGCCCAGGTTCGGGCCCTCTTGATGGAGGTAAAACCCTACGTCCCGCTCGATTGATATTGATATTGTGGATGTTTACAAGAGTGGATCTACCACGAGATCAAGGAGGCTAAACCCTAGAAGCTAGCCTATGGTATGATTGTAAGGGTTGTTGTTATGTCCTACGGACTAGAGCCATCCGGTTTATATAGACACCAGAGAGGGCTAGGGTTACATAGAGTCGGTTACAATGGTAGGAGATCTACATATCCGTATCGCCAAGCTTGCCTTCCACGCCAAGGAAAGTCCCATCCGGACACGGGGCGAATCTTCAATCTTGTATATTCATAGTCTTGGAGTCCGGTCGATGATGATAGTCCGCCGATGATAGTCCGCCGATCATGGTAGTCCGCCATCCGGACACCCCTAATCCGGACTCCTCAAGAGCCCCGAACCAGGCTTCAATGACGATAAGTCCAGCATGAGTGTAGTCTTCGGCGTTGCAAGGCGGGTTCTCCTTCAAGTTCTACGTACCTGCCGAACAGTGTCCAGCTTCCTCATCAATGTTGCGCATCTTGGCTTCCACGCCCAATAATGGCCTTCTTCCACGCGTCGCGCGAACGTGAAAAGCCAGGGTGTCTTTTATGTTTTACCCCCTAGTTGTGCGAATAATCTGCCTATAAGGGAGGCAAGAATCCAGATCCAAATCACCATCTTCCTCCACAAATACTCATCGGAGCGCTTTTGACCAAGAATCCATTCCATCATGGACCGTCAACGCGGCTCCTCTTCTCGCGCTCCCAGCCCTTTGCCAGGAGATTGGAGGAGATGCTCTGTTCCGCACAACGAGCTGGTGAAGCTCCAAGTGGGGGGATATCTCCTCCGCCTTCATGGTTCCGGTTCGAGCGGGCTGGCCACCTACAAAGGTGGGAAGCAAGCGGAGGTTACCCCAAATCCCAACAAAGGGGAGCGGGTATGCTTCGTCCCCTATTTGATAAGGGGCTCGGATTTCTGTACATCCATTCCTCCGCTGGCTCCTCGGAGTTCTACGGACTCAGCTTCATCACCTAACGCCCGCCTCAATCCTGCATATTGCGGGTTACGTAGCTCTTTGCGAGCTATTCTGGCGTCGAGCCCCACTTCGCTGTGGAAGAGGTTGTTCGCCTTGTACCCGCTCTCACGAGGGGTCCATATATCAAGTGGGCGGCGCCAAATATGGCGCATTGCGGGACCGGATATCCATCCGGAACCCCTAAGAAGGCGCCAAGACCGACCTTCGAATGGTTTTATATAGAAGACGCTCCGCTGCCGGACCCTATTCGGATCGGCCTCCCGGAGTTCAGCAATGCTCCTCTGAAGAAACGCCTTAGTTGGCGTCCGCGGAGCCCCCGTCTGTAGGAAGATAAGAGCGTCCATTATTTGATGGGCCGAATAAGGTTACTGGCCCATGCCAGGTTGACCATGATCGGAGTCATGGCAACATGCATTATGCGGGTGGTGCAGCCACTACAATACAGGGGCCACCCCATGTGGGATTTCAACGGGAAGACGATGCCACCCGTCATGGCATAAAGGGCGGATTCGACCAAGATCCGGTGACGATCCTGTCCGGCCTGTATAAGGGGAGAAGGAGGATTTCCTGACGAACCCGTTAAATGGGTTCTCCATGAATAATCCCCGGCCTTGGGTAAGCGAACACTCTGCGTGTCCGACCCGTGCCTTTTGAAACTTAAGTTTCTTATATTGTGTTCTTCTTTCGATGCAGGAACTGTGCCGGACCGTGGAAGGCATGCTAAGTCCGGCTCCGCAGCCCGAGGATCTAGAGAGATCCCGGGATCCGGCCTCCGAAGAGGATCCGGACATAAAGGTGGAGCTAATCGACGGAGTGTTCCACCAGCTCAGCATGGACAATGCTTTAGTCGCCATCAAGGCCGACTATCCCGGACTATATCCGGCTTCCCAGGTGATTGCGGCCGAAGCCCTGACACCGTCATTCCTTCCTTGCTTATTTCTGACCACCGTATATGATGGCGCTGTGCAGGTGGTGCCCCTAGGGCGAGAAGCCGAGCCCGCGGTGGCTGGCCAACAAGGGCTAGTTCGGACCAGTAGGCGGAAGAGGAGCGTGGCACGGACTGAAACGTCGCCGCAAAGGTGTAGCTCACAATTCATTATTTTAGAGCAACGTTCCTAGGAAGCGTTTGAGTGCTCATGACTTTTATAGGGAAAAAAGCGTCCGCCGGACTGCGGGCGTGGGGGTTGCCAATCCAACCTCTACCAGCCAGCTCCCTTTTGTGGTCGAGGGGAGGCGAGTGCAAGGCGCGAGCCGGACGTTCCTCGAAGGAGGATGCCGACGACTCGTCCGCCACCAAGTCTGAGGTGGAGAGTGCCTGAATCACAGCACCGCCGACACATTTCGTGACGCGTGCTTCTCCCCCGAGGCGTTGAATGCCTTTAACACGGGGGACGCGCACCTTCGTGCTGCTCAAGATGGTTTTACCAGAGCCACGGAGCAGTATGTAAAAGACATACGGTAAGAGAATTTAATAGTTATATATGCCAGTAGCCCCCGAGACTTAAAGTAGTTATATTAACTGATTTAAGGATCATATGAAACGTAGGATCTTACCGAGAAGAATACCCAACTGTCTCAGGAGCTGCAAGAGTGCAAGGCCCAACTTGAGGCCGCACTCTCTGGCGCAGGAGGAAACGCAGGGACCTCTTCTAGTAACGCATTATTTTAGAAAGATAAGTAGCGTTTGGCCTTTGCGCAAGTCTGAAAGAAAAAATGACGTTGCAGGTGCTGCCGGACAAGATCCGGACAGGCAAGAACTTCTGCGCCAACTAAAGGCCGGCGAGAGGGTGCTGCATAAGGTGCAGCATGAAAAGAACAAGCTCCAGGATGCCCATGCCCAGCTTGGAGAAGAGCTGAAAGGCGTTCGGGCCGAGCTGTCGGGCTCCGTTAAGGAGAATCAGCGGCTTCGTCGCGGCATATATAGTAAGTGCTTGAGCGAACTCCTTTGAAAAGAAGAGTTCGGCGAGGAAGTCAATTTGACAGAATATGTCTGCAGGTATGCTCACAGGTCGCCCTGCGGAGGAGATGCCCGTATCAACGGGTGATCAACTTCCCGAATTGTTGCAACTGATCGAACGAGTTCGGCAGGCAATGAGCGGCATTATCCAGACGTTATGGCCAGCCTTCTCCTTACCCGAGAGTCTTGGGGAGCTTGCGGAGAAGCTGCAGGGAGTGCGGTAGCGCTTCCATTTATGGAAGATTTCGGCCTGCCGCCAAGGTGCCAGGGAGGCCTGGGCCATGGAAAAGACGCCGTACAAGAAGGCGGATCCCAACCACATGGCCGAAGTCGGACCTGTGGGGCCCGACGGGAAGGAGATCCCTGTGAGTTTAGTATACGACCAAGTGGAGTTGGCCACTAAATTTTCCCAACAGGACTGTAAATTAGACAACCTGTTAGACGGGATTGAGGAAGAATACAATCAGTCGATTTGACAATGTATTATAAAATGACATACAAAATGCCTTCTAGCCGGATTGTAGATCGTTTGTCTTTGCCGACCTTTTCGCTTCGACCTCGGGACCCTAGAGTCCGGAGTGTGTCCGAATACCTTCTCGGTTATGAAACAACCGGGGTATGCATGGAGACCAGCGTAGGGGTCATCGATGCTTTATCGGACAAGTGCCCAACTAGTTATGTTATATTACATGGGTAGTAAGAAACATCTTCCAGGAGAATAGTTCCGTTAAGGGTTCCTTTCCTCTGGGGTGGCATGCCCTAAAGTGCATGTCCGGACTGCGAAAAAGCAGAAAAAACATCTGGGGCAGATAAATAAGTGGATAAAAATCATATTTTAAGTCACCGATCGAATATTCCCTTAAGAATGCTAGCTTTCGGCTTCACCCACCGAGGTACACATCCGGCTGACCCGGCAAGAATAATCGCAGAGGTGCTCCTTTACCTCCTAGCCGAACAATCGGGAACGAGGGGCTAAGCACAGAGCCGTGCAACCCAGCTTGGCCAAAACTTAAGTCATATCGATGCATATAATGGTGAATAAAAGGTACATGTGGAGGCTTGACACATGTGCTGGGCATGAAGCCCGTATAATTAAGCTTCTGGTAAAGAAGCCCCCAGGTATAATGAGTGCGGATAGCACATCAATTGCGCGCGAACGTTACGCAAGTAGGCCCTTTAAGGCTTGGATGAAGAGGGTTGAGAAGAAAAAGATAAACAAAAGGCAGCTGAAGTAAAAAAAAATTTGGACGGCGGGAAAGGGACAAACTCTTAGTCCGGCGCTAGGCATAGAATCGTCGGAGGTGGGCTGCGTTCCATGGGTTCGGCTCGAGTTGGTTATCCGATGCATTTCATAGATGGTACGCTCCGCCGGTTAGGACTTGATCGATGATGAAGGGGCCTTCCCATTTGGGCTTGAGCTTGTCCTTTTTCTTGTCCGGCAGGCGTAGAACCAGTTCGCCAACGTTGTAAGTCTTGGCCCGTACTTCTCTGCTTTGATATCTTCGAGCCTGCTGCTGATAGAATGCGGAACGAGCCTTGGCGACGTCGCCCTCTTCCTCCAATGCGTCCAAGCTGTCCTGCCGATCCAACTCGGCTTCTCTTTCTTCGTACATGCGCACTCGAGGTGAGTCATGAATGATGTCGCAGGGCAAAACTGCTTCTGCGCCATATACCATAAAAATGGTGTGAATCCGGTAGTACGGTTAGGCGTTGTCCGCAGCCCCAGTACGGAGTCGAGCTCCTCTACCCAAAGTCGTGTCGATTTCGTAAGGACCGCACTAGTCCGGGTTTGATGCCGCTCATTATTAGACCATTTGCTCGTTCCACTTGACCGTTGGTTTGAGGATGATAGATCAAGCATAATCGAGCTTGATGCCCATATTTTTGCACCATGATTTAACCTCATCGGCGGTGAAGTTCGTGCCGTTATCGGTGATGATGCTGTGGGGACACCATAACGGTGTACTACCCGGATATAAAGTCTATCACTGGTCCGGACTCGCCATTTTAACTGGCTTGGCCTCTATCTATTTGGTGAATTTATCCACCATGACCAATAGGTACCTTTGCTTGTGGGTTCCCCCTTTAAGTGGTCCAACCATGTCAAGCCCCAGCATCGCGAACGGCCGGTAATGGGTATAGTTTTGAGGGCGTGGGTGGCATATGGCTCGATTAGCAAAGAGCGACAACCGACGCATCTTTGGACTAAGTCCCGAGATCTGCTCGGGCCGTCGGCCAGATAAAATCCTGTCGGAATGCCTTTCCTACAAGGGCCCGAGCTGCGGCGTGGTGTTCGCCTAGTCCGGCATGAATTTCAGCCAGGAGGTTTCGCCCTTCCTCTTCGGAGATACACCTTTGAAGGACTCCGGTTGTGCTTTTCTTATAAAGTTCTCCCTCATAGACCTTGTAGGCTTTAGATCACCGGACAATGCAGCGGGCCTCATTTTGGTCTTCGGGAAGCTCCTGCCTAAGCAAGTAGACGAGGAATGGTTCTGTCCACGGGGCAATTACTGCCATTATGTCGTGGGCGGAAGGTTTTATGTCATCGGCTGAATCGTCTTCCCATAGTACGGATGGCTTGAAGAGCCGTTCCAGGAAGATGTTAGGAGGGACAGCGTCGCGTTTTGCGCCAATGCGTGCCAGTACGTCGGCTGCTTGGTTATTATCCCGGGCTACGTGATGGAATTCAAGTCCTTTGAACCGGGCTGACATTTTTAGGACAGCGTTGCGATATGCTGCCATTTTCGGATCTTTGGCGTCAAAGTCTCCGTTTATTTGGGATATTGCGAGGTTTGAATCCCCGCGCACCTCTAGGCGTTGAATGCCCATGGAGATTGCCATCCGGAGACCATGTAAAAGGGCCTCGTATTCGCCGCGTTGTTGGAGTCCGTGTACATTATCTCAAATACGATTGGATCTGTGTCCCGGTCGGGAACGCCAATACGACGCCAGCCCCAATCCGCTAACATTTTGAGCCGTTGAAGTGCATAATCCAATTGGAGTATGCGCCGTATTCTTTAGGGAGTTCGGCGGTCCATTCAGCGACAAAGTCAGCCAAAACTTGTGACTTTATAGCTCACGAGGTTTGTAAGATATATCAAATGGTAAGAGCTCAATGGCCCATTTTGCAATCCTGCCCGTCGCGTCATGATTGTTTATAATGTCGTTAAGTGGTACTTCAGAGGCCACTATTATCGAACACTCTTGAAAGTAGTGTCGAGCTTCCGGATGCCATGAACACCGCGTATGTTATCTTCTGATAGTGCGGGTAACGGGACTTGCAGGGGGTTAACACAGTGGATACGTAGTATACTAGTTTTTGAAGAGGGAATTTATGCCCTTCTTTTTCTCGTTCGACGACAAGTACCGCGCTTACAACTTGATGCGTAGCTGCGATGTATAACAACATTGGTTCGCCCAGGTTGGGCACAGCCAGGACCGGATTTGTTGCCAATATGGCCTTTATTTCTTTGAGTCCGGCGGTGGCAGCATCCGTCCACTCGAAGTGTTCGGTGCGCCTAAGGAGGCGATAGAGGGGTAATGCCTTTTCTCCTAGACGGGAGATAAAGCGGCTTAGAGCCGCCACGCATCCAGTCAATATTTGTATTTGCTTGAGGTCTTTTGGGATATCTAGCTGTGACAGAGCTCGGATCTTGGCTGGGTTTGCTTCAATTCCTCTAGCGGATACGATGAAGCCCAGCAGCTTTCCAGCTGGTACGCCGAAAACGCATTTTTCCGGATTCAGCTTGATGTCATATGCTCTGAGGTTGTCGAATGTGAGCCTCAAGTCGTCTACTAGAGTTTCGACGTGTTTAGTTTTGACAACTACGTCGTCTACGTATGCCTCTACTGTTTTGCCGATTTGGGTAGCGGACATGTCTCGAATCATGCGCTGATATGTTGCGCCGCGTTTTAAGTCCGAAGGGCATCGTGTTGAAGCAGAATGGTCCATATGGAGTAATGAATGCCGTTGCGGCTTGATCCGCTTCGCCATCTTGATTTGATGATAGCGGAGTATGCGTCCGTGAAGCACAATGAATCGTGCCTCGCGGTGGCATCGATGATTTGGTCGATCTTGAGGGAGGGGAAGGGATCCTTTGGGCAGGCTTTATTTAGGTCTTTGAAATCGACACATAGGCGCCAGGTTTGTCCTTCTTTGGTACCATTACCAGGTTTGCTAGCCAATCCGGTGCTTGATGTCTCTGATGAATCCGGCTTCCAATAGTTTGGCTAGCTCTCTCCCATTGCCTGTCTTTTGGGTTCGGAAAATCGTCGAAGAGCCTGTTTGATGGCTTGAATCCTTTAGGATGTTTAGGCTGTGTTCGCCAATCTGCGTGGGATTCGGGCATATCCGAGGGGTGCCGGCAAAAATGTCCCAATTTTCCCGAAGGAATTCTCGCAGTTGCGCGTCTACATCAGGGTTCAATTGTGCCCCGATGGAGGCCATCTTTGTCGGGTCCGTTGGGTGGACCTGGAATTTTACTATTTCATCTGCTGGTTTAAAGGAGGTGGACTTGGATCTCTTATCGAGTATCACATCGTCCCTATTCACCGTGAGAGCGCAGCGTGGTGAGTTCCTCTGCCGCTAGGGCTTGGATAGTGCCTCTAAGGCTAATGCGGCTGTCTTGTTTTCGGCGTGGAGTGCTATGTCCGGATCACTAACGAGTGATTATTCCGCCGGGCCTGCATTTTGAGCTTCATGTACCCGTAATGGGGTACGGCTTGAAAAATTGTGAATGCCTCTCGTCCTAATATAGCGTGATATCCGCTGTTGAGCGGGGTCACTTGGAACGTGACTTCTTTGGATCTGTAATTGTCCGTGAGCGAATACCACATCGAGTGTGATTTTTCTGTGCAGCGCCCTCCGGCTAGGGATTATTCCTCTAAAGGTTGTGCTGCTTCGCTCAATACGGTTCCACTATTTCCATTTTTGAAGGGTTTCCTCGTAGATGAGGTTTAATCCGCTGCCGCCATCCATGAGGACTTTTGTAAGTCGAAAGCCGTTCACTATTGGACTAAGTACCGGTCTGGCCGGAGCTCGGGCTGTTCGAATTTAGGTTCATTGTCTGGCGTTGAAGGTGATGGCTGTGTCGCTCCATGGATTGGTTGTTGCTACTTGGTAGACTTCGCGAGGCTGCGGATTGTTCGCTTCCATATTATTTGATCTGAAAGTCTCGAAGACTGTTGATACCGCATCGATGTTGTTGGAGTGGTTTTCCGGGCTAGAAGCTCCTCTCCACTTTTGGCCACCTGCCGTAATATCCAACATGCTCGAAGGCTATGTGTTGGGACGGCGCCTACATCTTGTGAATTTTGCGAGGTCCGCTAAGCCATCCCTCTAAATACGGTTTCGTGCCCTTTATGGGGTTTTTGCTTTTGGTTTTTGTGTCGGTGCCTGAGTGTAATGCACCCTTTTGTTGCGGACTAGGGTTGTATTCGGGCGGATTGTCCCAAAACTTATTTTCGGTTGTCCGAAACTCTCCATCGCACAAGATACTTTCAGACTATGGGCGCCAGGTCGTGGCGTGTAATTTCACGACGGTGACGGCGTTCAAGATTCCTTGTCCGTGCAATTATTGCAAAAATTGAGATTATGTTTTCCTCTCGGCAGTCCTTTATCCTGTCCATAACCAGGAGGAATCTGGTCCAGTAGTGATGTACTGTCTCAGCGGGCTCTTGCCGAATTAGAGATAGATCGCATATGTCTGGGCGGGTGGGTGGAACTAAGTCCGGAACCCTACCCATCTCAAGGCTCAAGGCTCAAGGCCGAGAAGTTTCCAACTTTGAAGCTTGGATTGCTGGACGTTGTCCAACGAGTCCAGTCCGATGCGACTTTAAGTTCAGTGCTTGATCGAAGCCCGCCCTTCCGCGGAATCCGGCATGGGGGTTTCGGAGCCCGGACATGACTAGTTTTCAATACAGAGAAGCGTCGCCGATTGTTCCTCTACCACCGCAACGTGGTGGGTAACCGGGAGAGTTAATCTCTCTCGGATCGGTTTTAAGCCCAATCTGATCGTAGTCTGCATGCGACTCCTGTAGGCAATGATGCGATCCAAGAGCTCGTTTACGTACGAGAGCTCTATTGGATCCAGCCGCTCAGCGAATTCCGAGGCGACGTGAAAATTGCTTTTGACGACTTGAGAGGTCATTGTCGAAGCGATGGCGGACAGGCGGTCATAAGAAAACCACCTAGCGGATAGTTTGGCGGCGGCCAAGGCTCCTTTGGCAAAATACCGTCCTTGAAGACGGGAGGAGGCATCCTTCCTATCGGTGGCGGCACGAGGAACTCTCAATGAAAGCACCAATGTCGGTGTCAAAACCGCGGATCTCGGTAGGGGGTCCCGAACTGTGCGTCTAGGTGGATGGTAACAGGAGACAAGGGACACGATGTTTTACCTGTTCAGGCCCTCTTGATGGAGGTAAAATCCTACGTCCTGCTCGATTGATATTGATATTGTGGATGTTTACAAGAGTGGATCTACCACGAGATCAAGGAGGCTAAACCCTAGAAGCTAGCCTATGGTATGATTGTAAGGGTTGTTGTTATGTCCTACGGACTAGAGCCATCCGGTTTATATAGACACCGGAGAGGGCTAGGGTTACATAGAGTCGGTTACAATGGTAGGAGATCTACATATCCGTATCGCCAAGCTTGCCTTCCACGCCAAGGAAAGTCCCATCCGGACACGGGGCGAAGTCTTCAATCTTGTATCTTCATAGTCTTGGAGTCCGGTCGATGATGATAGTCCGGCCGATGATAGTCCGGTCGATGATGGTAGTCCGGCCATCCGGACACCCCCTAATCCGGGACTCCCTCACTCCATGACGTTCAAGACGTCGTTGAAGTCCCTGTTCTAAGCCATAAAGCATGGCACACTGAACTATCGAGTAGTCATCAGCTTTGCTCCGCCAGACGTTCATAACATCTGGTGTTGCTCCTGCAGTAGGCCTGGCACCCAGCGGTGCTTCCAGGACGTAATTCTTCTATGCAGCAATGATGATAATCCTCAAGTTATGGACCTAGTCCGTATAATTGCTACCATCATGTTTCAACTTTGCTTTCTCAAGGAACGCATTAAAATTCAACGGAACAACAGCACGGGCCATCTATCTACAATCAAACATAGATAAGCAAGATACTATCAGGTACTAAGTTCATGATAAATTTAAGTTAAATTAATCATATTACTTAAGAACTCCCACTTAGAAAGACATCCCTCTAATCCTCTAAGTGATCACGTGATCCAAATCAACTAAACCATAACCGATCATCACGTGAAATGGAGTAGCTTTCAATGGTGAACATCACTATGTTGATCATATCTACTATATGATTCACGCTCGACCTTTCGGTCTCAGTGTTCTGAGGCCATATCTGCATATGCTAGGCTCGTCAAGTTTAACTTGAGTATTCTGCGTGTGCAAAATTGGCTTGCACGCGTTGTAGATGGACGTAGATCTTATCACACCCGATCATCACGTGGTGTCTGGGCACGACGAACTTTGGCAACGGTGCATACGCAGGGAGAACACTTCTATCTTGAAATTTAGTGAGAGATCATCTTATAATGCTACCGTTAATCAAAGCAAGATAAGATGCATAAAAGATAAACATCACATGCAATCAATATAAGTGATATGATATGGCCATCATCATCTTGTGCTTGTGATCTCCATCTCCAAAGCACCGTCATGATCACCATCGTCACCGGCGCGACACCTTGATCTCCATCGTAGCATCGTTGTCGATTCGCCAATCTTATGCTTCTACGACTATCGCTACCGCTTAGTGATAAAGTAAAGCATTACAGGGCAATTGCATTGCATACAATAAAGCGACAACCATATGGCTCCTGCCAGTTGCCGATAACTCGGTTACAAAACATGATCATCTCATACAATAAAATATAGCATCACGTCTTGACCATATCACATCACAACATGCCCTGCAAAAACAAGTTAGACGTCCTCTACTTTGTTGTTGCAAATTTTATGTGGCTGCTACGGGCTTAGCAAGAACCGTTCTTACCTACGCATCAAAACCACAACGATAGTTTGTCAAGTTAGTGTTGTTTTAACCTTTGCAAGGACCGGGCGTAGCCACCTCGGTTCAACTAAAGTTGAGAAACCGACACCCGCTAGCCACCTTTGTGCAAAGCACGTCGGAGAACCGGTCTCGCGTAAGCGTCTGGCGTAATGTCGGTCCGGCCGCCATCCAACAATACCGCCAACCAAAGTATGACATGCTAGTAAGCAGTATGACTTATATCGCCCACAACTCACTTGTGTTCTACTCGTGCATATGACATCTACGCATAAAACCTGGCCCGGATGCCACTGTTGGGGAACGTAGTAATTTCAAAAAAAATCCTACGCACATGCAAGATCATGGTGATGCATAGCAACAAGAGGGGAGAGTGTTGTGCACGTAGCCTCGTAGACCGAAAGCGGAAGCGTTAGCACAACGCAGTTGATGTAGTCGTACGTCTTCACGATCCGACCAATCAAGTACCGAACGTACGACACCTCCGAGTTCAGCACACGTTCAGCCCGATGACGTTGCTCGAACTCCGATGCAGCCGAGTGTTGAGGAGAGTTTACATCGACCTGACGGCATGGTGACGATGTTGATGTTCTACCGGCAGGCTTCGCCTAAGCACCGCTTCTGATGTGCTCGAGGTGGACTATGGTGGAGGGGCACCGCACATGGTTGGGAGAGATCAACTGATCAACTTGTGTGTCTAGGGTGCCCCTGCCCCGTATATAAAGGAGCAAGGGGAGGTGCGGCGGCCGAGGGAGGCGGCCAGAGTAGTCCTACTCCTACCGGGAGTAGGACTCCTCCCCTTTTCCATGTTGGACTAGCAGAGAGAGGGGAAAGAGGTGGAGGGGAGGAAGGAAAGGCGGGGCGCCACCCCCCTCTCCTTGTCCTATTCGGACTGGGGGGAGGGGCGCGCGGCCCTGCCCTGGCCTCCTCTCCTCTCTTCCACCAAGGCCCACTAAGGCCCATTAAGTTCCCGGGGGGTTCCGGTAACCTCCCGGTACTCCGGAAAAATCCCGATTTCACCCGGAACACTTCCGATATCCAAACATCGGCTTCCAATATATCAATCTTCATGTCTCGACCATTTCGAGACTCCTCGTCATGTTCGTGATCACATCCGGGACTTCGAACAACCTTCGGTACATCAAAACATATAAACTCATAATATAACTGTCATCATAACATTAAGCGTGCGGACCCTACGGGTTCGAGAACTATGTGGACATGACCGAGGCACGTCTCAGGTCAATAACCAATAGCGCAACCTGGATGCTCATATTGGCTCCCACATATTCTACGAAGATCTTTATCGGTCAGACCGCATAACAACATACGTTGTTCCCTTTGTCATCGGTATGTTACTTGCCCGAGATTCGATCGTCGGTATCTCAATACCTAGTTCAATCTCGTTACCGGCAAGTCTCTTTACTCGTTCCGTAATACATCATCCCGCAACTAACTCATTAGTTGCAATGCTTGCAAGGCTTAAGTGATGTGCATTACCGAGAGGGTGTAGTAGTAGAGGCGCGTACGTGTCGTAGTAGAGGCGCCCACGTAGCATGTACACGTACGTACAGCGGCCAGGGTGCAAGAAAAGAAAATACGGCCACGTACGTACATACGGGCAGGGTCTCGAACGCCTACTCGCGCATACGTACGGCGAGGGCTCGTGTACATGGCTGGGTCGGAACGGAGAAACAGCGTCGTCGTCGTGTTCATGGGGAGGCAACGAAATGCGTCGTGTTCATGGGGAGGGGTGTGGCGTACCGCAAAACGGAGGAAACGGACCTCCTACGGTCGAAACGGGGGTCCTGTTGATCGGAAAGAGTGTGGCGTACCGCAAAACGGAGGAAACGGACCTCCTACGATCGAAACGGGGGTCCTGTTGATCGGGAGGGGTGTGGCGTACTGCAAAACGGAGGAAACAGACCTCCCACGGTCGAAATGGGGGTCCTGTTGATCGGGAGGGGTGTGGCGTACCACAAAACGGACGAAATGGACCTCCTACGGTCGAAACGGGGGTCCTGTTGATCGGAAGGGGTGTGGCGTACCGCAAAACGGACGAAACGCACCTCCTACGGTCAAAAGGGGGTCCTGTTGATTGGGAGGGGTGTGGCGTACCGCAAAACGGGACTCCACGGGATACTGTTCATCTCCACGTCGACCTCCTCCAGCCTCCATGGGCTACCGTCGACCTCCTCCAACCTCCACGAGCTCCTGTTCATCCAGCCTCCACCGCGCCCTACTCCACTGGCTACTGTTCAACTACCCCTCCACCGTCTACTGTTCATCCAGCCCTCCACACCAGGGGGTCCTGTTCAACCACCCCTCCACGGGCACCCCTCCACCGTCTACTGTTCATCTAGCCCTCCACCACACACGGGGTCTTGTTCATCCAGAGGCAACGCCACCGCTCACTGTTCATCCAAGCCCCCCCCCCAACGCTCATTTATTCATCCCAGTAGCATCGATCGGCTTGATTAGCAGCAGAGCGAAGAATCGCCGATCGGGTTCGATTAACAGCCATCGATCGATCGCTCGGGTTCGATGAACGTAGCTGCAAAGGTCGCTTCCGGTTCGATTAGAGCCAACGCCTCGCACACGCAGCAGCGTCGTGTCACGAGAAAGCAGCGCATCGCTCGGCCCCTGACCTCCCACCGTAACCGGGAACTCGCCGAAATTTTCCTCGCCCTCGCTTCTACCACGGTTTTTTCTGTCATGGACGGCCCAAAGAATGTCATTCAGCTACGTCTCAGTCCCGCCCAGGATGAAAAGCCCATTTTCTGTCATGATTTTTTGTCATAGAAGTAGGAGCCCACGACATCTATGATGGTACCGGGTTTTGTCACAATTATCGTCATAGAAGTGCCATATGTATGACAGAAAAAAATTCGTTCGGCCCAAAATGTCACGGATGTATCTTTTTTTTGTAGTGTAGGTGCCAAACCCGCTGCAGGAGCAACGCCAGATGTTATGAACGTCTGGCAGAGCAAAGTTGATGACTACTCGATAGTTCAGTGTGCCATGCTTTACGGCTTAGAACCAGGACTTCAATGACGTTTTGAACGTCATGGAGCATATGAGATGTTCCAGGAGTTGAAGTTAATATTTCAAGCAAATGCCCGGATTGAGAGATATGAAGTCTCCAATAAGTTGTACATCTGCAAGATGGAGGAGAATAGTTACATCGGTGAGCATATACTCAAAATGTCTGGTATAACAATCACTTGATTCAAGCGGGAGTTAATCTTCGGATGATAGTGTCATTGATGAGAATTCTTGATCACTTCCACCAAGCTACAAGAGCTTCGTGATGAACTATAATATGCAAGGGATGGATAAGACAATTCCCGAGCTCTTCGCGATGCTAAAGGCTGAGGATGTAGAAATCAAGAAGGAGCATCAAGTGTTGATGATCAACAAGACCACCAGTTTCAAGAAAAAGGGTAAAGGGAAGAAGGGAACTTCAAAAGAACGGCAAGCAAGTTGCTGCTCAAGCGAAGAAGCCCAAGTCTGGACCTAATCCCGAGGCTGAGTGCTTCTACTGCAAAGGACTAGTCCTTTGGGCGGAACTGCCCCAAGTATTTGGTGGATAAGAAGGATGGCAAGGTGAACAAAGGTATATGTGATATACATGTTATTGATGTGTACCTTACTAGAGCTCGCAGTAGCACTGGGTATTTGATAATGGTTACATTGCTAATATTTGCAACTTGAAACAGGGACTACGGATTAGCGAACACCGGCCAAGGACGAGGTGACGATGCGCGTGGGAAATGGTTCCAAAGTTGATGTGATCGCGGTTGGCACGCTACCTCTACATCTACCTTCCGGATTAATTGTAGACCTAAATAATTGTTATTTGGTGCCAGCTTTGAGCATGAACATTAAATCTGGATCTTGTTTGATGTGAGACGGTTATTCATTTAAATCTGAGAATAATGGTTGTTCTATTTATATGAGTACTATCTTTTATGGTCATGCACCCTTGAAGAGTGGTCTATTTTTGATGAATCTCGGTAGTAGTGATACACATATTCATAATATTGAAGCTAAAAGATGCAGAGTTGATAATGATAGTGCAACTTATTTGTGGCACTTCCATTTAGGTCATATTGGTGTAAAGCGCATGAAGAAACTCCATTCTGATGGACTTTTGGAATCACTTGATTGTGAATCACTTGGTACTTGCGAACCATGCCTCATGGGCAAGATGACTAAAACGCCGTTCTCCGGAACTATGGAGCGAGCAACAAATTTGTTGGAAATCATACATACTGATGTATATGGTCCGATGAATGTAGAGGATCGCGGTGGGTATCGTTATTTTCACACCTTCACAGATGATTTGAGCAGATATGGGTATATCTACTTGATGAAACATAAGTCTGAAACATTTGAAAAGTTCAAAGAATTTCAGAGTGAAGTGGAAAATCATCGTAACAAGAAAATAAAGTTTCTATGATCTGATCGTGGAGGAGAATATTTGAGTTACGAGTTTGGTCTTCATTTGAAACAATGCGGAATAGTTTCGCAACTCACACCACCTGGAACACCACAGCGTAATTGTGTGTCCGAACGTCATAATCATACTTTACTAGATATGGTACGATCTATGATGTCTCTTACTGATTTACCACTATAGTTTTGGGGTTATGCTTTAGAGACGGCTGCATTCACGAAATAGGACACCATCTAAATCCATTGAGACGACACATTATGAACTGTGGTTTGGCAAGAAACTGAAGTTGTCGTTTCTTAAAGTTTGGGGTTGTGATGCTTATGTGAAAAAGCTTCAACCTGATAAGCTCGAACCCAAATCGGAGAAATGTGTCTTCATAGGATACCCAAAGGAGACTGTTGGGTACACCTTCTATCATAGATCTGAAGGCAAGACATTCGTTGCTAAGAATGGATCCTTTCTAGAGAAGGAGTTTCTCTCGAAAGAAGTGAGTGGGAGGAAAGTAGAACTTGATGAGGTAACTGTACCTACTCCCTTATTGGAAATTGGTTCGTCACAGAAATCTATTCCTGTGACTCCTACACCAATTAGTGAGGAAGCTAATGATGTAGATCATGTAACTTCAGATCAAGTTACTACCAAACCTCGTAGGTCAACCAGAGTAAGATCCGCGCCAGAGTGGTACGGTAATCCTGTTCTGGAGGTCATGTTACTTGACCATGATGAACCTACGAACTATGAGCAAGCGATGATGAGCCCAGATTCCGCAAAATGGCTTGAAGCCATGAAATCGAGATGGGATCCATGTATGAGAACAAAGTATGGACTTTGGTTGACTTGCCGATGATCGGCAAGCCATCGAGAATAAATGGATCTGCCGATTTCGGGTTCAGCAGACCCTTGAGGTTTGAACACTTTGGGGTGCGCGGAGATCCAACCCTCCACCGTCTCGTACCTCGCCAATCGCAGGACCTAAACTACTAAGCAGAACAGCACAAGAGACACGAGATTTATACTAGTTCGGGCCACCGCTGTGGTGTAATACCCTACTCTAGTTTGTGGTGTGGTGGATTGCCTCTTGGGCTGATGAGGAATAAGATGAGGGAAGAACAGCCTCGCGAGGGTCTGTTCTTGGTGGGTGTGATGAACTGCTAGGTGGTGTCCCGTCGCTCTAGCTTGAGGATCGGGTCTCTGTCTTTATCTGGATGCCGATCGTCTCAATCCCCCTACTCTGAGTGTGGCTACTCCTATTTATAGGCAAAGGCCCTGGGCCTCTTCCCAAATATTGAGCGGGAAGGGCGCCAATAATTGGCCATTTTGAAGGGGAACAACGGGTACACTTATCCTGACTAAAGTTGGTCCTCGCCGCCAAAGGTTCTGTGATGGCGCCTTGCTTGGGCTCCACGATGACTCCCTTCCAGCCGTTGGGGCTGGTCTTGGTCTTGTTGCACCAAACGGATGCCTTTGCTTGATGCCCTCGCTGCGCTTGCTCCCTTTGCACCAAAGAGGAAAGGAGGGCGCTGCTGGCTGGCGCCTCGCTCGGCGCCCTTGGTCGTCATGGCTTGCGTCATGGGCACCTCGCGAGGTGCCCTGCCTTGAACTCTCCGTCTCCTCATGAGCCAACCTGGCGAGGTCGTGCACGAGAAGCTCCTGGTCGTCCGCCCTCATGAGGCTGGCCCCTCGCGAGGTCTTGAGCTGCGTTGATGAAGATGGGCTGTCTGGGCCTCCTTTGAGCCACGCCTTGAGCCGCAGCGAGCAAGTCTGGGGACCCCGTTCCCGGGGACGCCGACAGTAGCCCCCGGGCCCACGGCGCGCCCGAACTTGGCCGAGCAGAGAGGCGAAAGGGCAAGTGCGAAGCGTCGCGGGCCCTAACAGCCTGCGGCCTTGGGCGCCGCGTGGCGGTTGATTGGACGCGTGCGCACTGCTTCCCCACGATGCCTCGGTAACCACCCGGATTCGACGAGTCCCTGCATGCAGAGTTGGGCATGATGACCGGTGATCATGGAGGCCGACGGTTGGCCTTCGGCGGCCATAAGTACGGAACGACGCGTGCCTTTCCAGTCTATCCTTCTGCTTCTCCTCCTCCTCGTTTCGTCTGGTCGCCATGGCTCCGATCCGCCAGTTCTCCAAGGAATAGAAGGGAAAGGCCCCTCAAGAGGATCCTGACCTGCTCCCCCCAAAGAAGCGACTTGCTCTCTGGTGTCAGGGCAGGAGCGCTCGCCAGGAGGCACCCATGCCCTGGTGCGTGCGGCCGCCACCAGGGTTTCCTCTTCCCTTGTATGCGCAAATTGGTGGCCCTGAAGGAGGCGACGCCGGGCGCCACGAGCGGCGCCGCCGACGACACCGGCGGGTCACGAAGGTGTGTGTCTTCCCCCCTGGAGTCCACGCCGAGGGCTCCTGCCGGGAGTTCGTGCTTCGCATCGCCGCGCCTCCTAAGTCTTGGATTCGTCTTCCTTCTTTCTTCGCCTCAAATCGTCCAGCGGGGAACCCACAGGACTCTGGCTGCAACCGCCGGCTGCGGCACCCTCGCGACAGGGCAGAGGTCGCAGATAGTTGCCCAGGCGAGGTCTTCATGACTCGAGGTTGGGACGAGGTCGCCCGGGTCTGCAGGACAAGGGGCGCCCTCACGATCCACCTGGAGTACGATGGTGCTTCGGTGGTGTCCTTCAAGGTCTTCGACGCGGAGGGTCGTCGGCTGGAGTGCTGCCCCGGGAGAGGCGGTCAGGGCCCTGCTGCAGTGAGACGGAGGCCGACCGACCACTCCCTTGACAGCTTCTCAGGCGACGAAGGCGCCGGAGGATCCAGCGACTCCGCCGAGCTCTTCGCGACACCGGAGACAAGCGACGGCAGCTACGAGCCCCCGAGCCTGCGCCGCTCCCGGAGCTGGGCTGGCTCGTCAGGTCGTCGCCGCCCCTGATCTAGATGGGGTTGGCTCCGGACCGGGTGGCCCACTGTTGATGATGGCGTCTGCCGTGGTGGTCCCTGTAGATAGGACTCCTTAGGATTCGCGTCTTTTGTTCCTGCGAGGAGCCAAGAATGTACCCCGCGGGGGCTTGTAAGATGTTTGTAGCTTCGTTTGTCAATATGATCCTTATTGTGAGGCAGTGCGAGATGCTCATTTCCGTTCTAGCTCAATTTCCTCCTTTCAGACCTCGTGAGGGCTTGGTGCTCTGCGCCGATAGGTCCCAGTCCCAAGGCGGCTTCAGCCATCGCTGGTATGCCTGGTCGCGATGCCGTGGTCAAGGCCAGGAGGTGAGCGGCCCGAGGTCCGGCAAGAGCCTCTGAGTCGCGATGCTCAGGGGGTCCCCCTTGGCGCTCAAGCAGCCATCATTCGGTGAGGAAGGAGAGCGGCGTTGCTAAGACGGGGTTGCATTGAGTGTGGGGATGGTGTTGCGATGACTAGTGTGTCCGGACGGTGACTTATCTTCGAGGGTCAGGACAATGCTTCCTGGTGCGGCGCTAGGTCCGTGCCTTGGCCTGCTAGAGATTGCGTGGCGAGGTCGTTTCGTGCTCCTTGGAGGGACCCTGCAGGTTCACCACAAAAGGAACAAGAGCTCACCGTGGCGATCGTTAGTCTTGCCGTTAGTTGCTTTGGAGAGGCGCGAGAGGCCTCGCGAGGTGTGTTGGGGCACCCGTGAGCCAGCGCGGGACTCACGAGGCCCTACCTCAAGGCGGGTTGCGCCTGGCTCTGGGCCTTGTCTTCGAGTGTGTTCCTGCAAATTTGGCGGATGCGGTGCTCTCGTCTTGGTCCGGCTCTCGGGCTGGTCTCGGCCGTCGTTGGCAAGCCAGGTCGCGATGCCATGGACAAGACCAGAGGGTGAGGGCGGAGAGCCGGTAGGAGCCACGAGTCGTGATGCTCGAGCACCCCCTTTAGCGCAAGCTGGGTTAGATGACGAAACTCGTCCTCGGGTCCGGCTCTCGGGCTGGTCTCGGCCGTCGCCGGCAAGCCAGTCGCGATGCCATGGACAAGACCAGAGGGTGAGGGCGGAGGCGGTAGGAGCCCCAGTCGCGATGCTCGTGCACCCCCTTTAGCGTGCAAGCTGGGTCGGATCGCAACTCTACGTCCTCGGGTCCCGGCTCTCGGGCTGGTCTCAGCCGTCGCTGGCAAGCCAGGTCGCGATGCGGGAAGTAGTCCCATCACTCTCGGGCCCGGCACCAACCAAGAGGAGGCGCCGACCTATGCTGAAACAGCTGACCTCGGGACCCGGACAAGACCAGAGGGTGAGGGCGGAGGCAGTAGGAGCCACAGTCGCGATGCTCGGGCACCCCCTTTAGCGCAAGCTGGGTTAGATGACAAAACTCTCGTCCTCGGGTCCGGCTCTCGGGCTGGTCTCGGCCGTCGGTGGCAACCCAAGTCGCGATGCCATGGACAAGACCAGAGGGTGAGGGCGGAGAGCGGTAGGAGCCACAGTCGCGATGCTCGAGCACCCCCTTTAATGTGCAAGATTCCGCCACCCAGAAAAGGCACCAAATAACAAGCATGGTGGAGCGAGAGCATAATCCTAAGGAAAAAGTAGGGAGGATACATGCCGCTGGGACTGGCCCGAGCGGCTTGGGGATGATGCAGCCCGAGGGGTGCCCCTAACAGGATAGGCTAACGACATGAAATAAAAGGGATACATGCTGCAGGGACGGACCCACGCGGCCTGGGAATAATGCGGCCCTGAAGGCGCTCCCAGCCGGAAATAAAACTTAAAGATGTCACCTGGTGATGTTGGGGATGAAGGGGTGTTGGTGTAGCAGACTCGGTGGGCTGCGGAGCCGATCCTCATGAGCCCCAGGCCCGGGGCCTCGGGAGGCTCGGGGCCTTGGCGGCTCCTCGGGGCCATCTCCATCTCCGCCAGGCTGCGGCGTGCGACCTCTTGAGCCTCAGGATGGTCCTCATGAGGCAGCTGGTGCGCAGCAGCCCGCGTTTGGCGAGCCATAAGGCATGCGTGCGTGGCTGTGGGGCGGACCCTCATAGCGTCCCACTCGCGAGGGCAGGCGCTCTTGAGATGCGGCTCGGTTGAGCCCTGGTATGTCGATCTGAGACGCAGCCCACCATCCTCGCTGGATGGGGGCCACAGCAGTGAGTGGCGGCTGCTGCCCCTCATGACCCTTGACTCCTGTAGCTCTGAATGGCCTTGCAGCGAACTCTTGAGGGTTACGCCATCCTGGTCTTGCTCACTTTGCGGAAGCGTGCTTCAAACACGCCTCCACGTGGTGCCCAAGCGCCTCCCTCGAGACCTTGGCGAGGTCGGCAGCCCTCGGGAGAGCCCCGAGCCACTGCTGAGGAGGGCGCCGGGCGCTTCCTATGCGATGGAAGGAGGCTCCCCTGGCCTGATGTGGGCCTGAGGGGCTGTCTCTTGAAGAGCCGGGCGGTCGATGTCTTCTTCTTCTTGGAGTGCGGCCTCGGGAGGCCTCCTGCTGCTTGTGGTGCAGGTCTTCCAAAGATGCGGCTGAAAGGCTCGCTCCAGGGAGCACTGCTGCGTCTCTCTCTTCACAGGGCACCGTGATGACCCCGCCGCTTCACGGCATCTTGAGGGCGTTGTAGCCATGGTGGAGTTCTGACCATGAATTTGGCCAACGCTGGGTACCCGAGGATGGTGTTGTCTGGCAGCGAATGTGGGCGACGTCGAAGTCGATGAGCTCGGTGTGGTAGTTGTCGCGAGCCCGAAGGTGACAGAAGGCGGACTTGCCCGATCGGGACCGTGGAGCCGTCGGTGACTCGGAGAAAGGCTTGGTTGGCTGAAGTGGATATGTAAGGCACTTGAAGATTGTTGAATGTTTCCACGGACAGGGCGTTGAGCCTGCTCCGCCGTCGATGAGGGTCTTGGTGACTAGCACATTGCTGATGATTGGGGAACAAAGCATCGGGAGAACTCCGGCTGTGGCTGCGCACTTGAGCTGATCCGCTGAGCTGAACGCGATGGCGCACGCCGACCACCTGAGAGGGCGCGTGGACTCGAGCTTGGGGAGGACTGCATTCACTTCACGGGCGAACTGCATGAAGATGCGCTGAGAGGCTGAGGCTTGAGCTCTGCCCAGGATGCAGGCGATCGCACGCGCTTCCTGGAAGCCTCCAACCCCCTCGTCCTGATGACGGTCTTCGATTCTCCTCGGCGGCGGCGGCAGCGGAGGGAGGCCTGCGTTCCCGTGCGGGCGATCCTCGCGAGGCTGATCCCTCCAGCCTCCCTCGCGAGGTGGGTCTTGCCAGCGGTCCTCGCGAGGTTGGTCGTGCCACCCTTGGCGCGGGCCGCGGTCTTCCCAGCGTCCTGCATTCCTTCCTCCTCCTCGGCCATAGCCCCGGTCGCTGCGCTCGGGGCGTCTGCCGACCCTTTGTTCGCGTACGGCCCGGAGCTCTTGACATTCATTGGTGTTGTGAGTGTGGAGGTCGTGGTACACACAGTACCGGCTGCCCTTGGAGGACTCGGGCTGATCTCTGCCTCGCTTGGTGTCTGGTTCGGCCGCGAGTATGGCAACCCCCTTGCGCTTTACGTCCTTGGCCTTGGACTTCTTTTCTTGGGATCCGGCGGCAGCTCGAGGAGGAGAGCGCCTCCTCAGCCCCGGCGCACTCGGTCGCCAAGTTGAACAGCTCGTGGAGGTGCACAGATCTTCATGCATCGCCAGCTCCTCCTTCATCTTGACATCGCGCACGCCGTCGGAGAAGGCAGAGATGATGGCCTCCTCCGTTACCCTGGGGATCTTGAGGCGCGCGTTGTTGAAGCGCTAGATGTACTTTTGCAGGGTTTCCCCTGGCTGCTGCTTGATTTGGCGCACGTCGCTTACGGCGGGTGGCCGGTCGCGAGTACCTTGGAAGTTGGCGATTAAGCGGGTATGCATCTCGGCCCAGGAAGAGATCGTGCCTGGGGCTAGATTCAGGAGCTAGGTGCGGGCCCCGTCCTTGAGCGCCATGGGAAACCAATTCGCCATGAACTTTTCGTCCCCGTTGGCAGCCTCGATGCCCAGCTCGTAGAGCTGGAGGAACTCCGTAGGGTCAGCCGTGCCGTCGTAGCGAGGAGGCAGGTCTGCTTGAACTTGGCGGGCCCGCGATGCTGCTGGCTTCGGAGGTGAAGGCGCGGCAGCCCGCCGTGGCCGCGGGGGGCTTCGGACGACAGAGAGCTTGGTCTTGCGGGCCTCCCTTCGCCGCGGCTGGGGGCAGCGCAGGGTCTTGACGTGCCGGAGTGGGGAGCGCTCGGGCAGCTTCTTGTGGGCGAGGAACTTCTTGACAGCTCTGCTCTTGTCGCGCCGGCGCCTGGCGGAACGGGTTCCGCCCAGGGACCGCGCGCCTTGGGGCTAGGGCGCCTTCTTGAGGAGGAGGCGGCTGAGGCACCCCAGGAGCTTCATCACCCGCACGGGGCGGGGTGCGGTGCAGCGAGACGGACGACGCGGGGTCGCCTCCTGCAGCGCGGACGAGCTCGGCGACTCGGTCGAGCCATTCATCGTAGACGTCGTCGACGGGGCGGTAGCGCAGGAGCTCGTTAGCCGCGATGAGTGCAGCTCGGGCCTCCATGGCCGCGCGGGGCGCGCGTGATGAAGAACCAGCGGGGGCGGGCGAAGGCGTGGCGGTGCGGCCGTCCCGCCTCATGCACGGGGGCTGGGACGACGCTTGTTGCTCATTCCCCGCCGGGCCGGTGGCGGCGTTGACGGCAGGTGACGGGGAACGACAAGGGCGCCCGTCGACGGGAGCCGTCTGGGCGACATGGGAGGCGAGGGCGGCTCGGCGCTCGGCGCGGGCCCGACGGGCGTCAGACATGGTTGCGGTGGTCGGGGAAGAACGAGGCAATGAAAGGCAGATTCCGGCGCACCCCTACCTGGCGCGCCAAATGTCGGATTTCGGGTTCCAGCAGACCCTTGAGGTTCGAACACTGGGGTGCGCGCGGAGATCCAACCCTCCACCGTCTCGTACCTCGCCGAATCGCAGGGACCTAAACTACTAAACAGAACAACACAAGAGACACGAGATTTATACTAGTTCGGACCACTATTGTGGTGTAATACCCTACTCTAGTTTGTGGTGTGGTGGATTGCCTCTTGGGCTGATGAGGAACAGTACAGGGAAGAACAGCCTCGCGAGGGTCTGTTCTTGGTGGGTGTGATGAACTGCTAGGTGGTGTCCCGTCGCTCTAGCTTGAGGATCGGGTCTCTGTCTTTATCTGGATGCCGATCGTCTCGATCCCCCTACTCTGAGTGTGGCTACTCCTATTTATAGGCAAAGACCCTGGGCCTCTTCCCAAATATTGAGCGGGAAGGGCGCCAACAATTGGCCATTTTGAAGGGGAACAGCGGGTACACTTATCCTGACTAAAGTTGGTCCTCGCCTGCCAAAGGTTCTGGTGATGACGCCTGCTTGGGCTCCACGATGACTCCCTTCCAGCCGTTGGGGCTGGTCTTGGTCTTGTTGCACCAAAACGGATGCCTTAGCTTGATGCCCTCGCCTGCGCTTGCTCCCTTTGCACCAAAGAGGAAAGGAGGACGCTGCGCGGGCTGGCGCCCGACTGGCGCCCTTGGTCGCCATGGCTTGCTTCATGGGCACCTCGCGAGGTACCCTGCCTTGAACTCTCCGCCTCCTCATGAGCCAACCTGACGAGGCCGTGCCTGAGGAAGCTCCTGGTCGTCCGCCCCGCGAGGCTTGGCCCCTCGCGAGGGTCTTGAGCTTGCGTTGATGAAGATGGGCTGTCCTGGGCCTCCTTTGAGCCACGCCGCAGGCAGGCAAGTATGGGGACCCCCGTTCCCAGGACGCCGACAGGATCTTCAAGAAGAAGACTGACGCTGACGGTAATGTTACTGTCTACAAAGCTCGACTTGTTGCAAAAGGTTTCGACAAGTTCAAGGAGTCGACTATGATGAGACCTTCTCGCCCGTAGTGATGCTTAAGTCCGTCCGAATCATATTAGCAATTGCCGCATTTTATGATTATGAAATTTGGCAAATGGATGTAAAGACTGTATTGCTGAATGGATTTCTGGAAGAAGAGTTGTATATGATGCAACCTGATGGTTTTATCGATCCAAAGGGTGCTAACAAAGTGTGCAAGCTCCAATGATCCATCTATGGACTGGTGAAACCATCTCGGAGTTGGAATAAACGTTTTGATAGTGTGATCAAAGCATATGGTTTTATACAGACTTTTGGAGAAGTCTGTAGTTACAAGAAAGTGAGTGGGAGCTCTGTAGCATTTCTAATATTATATGTGGATGACATATTGTCGATTGGAAATGACATAGAATTTCTAGATAGCATAAAAGGATACTTGAATAAGAGTTTTTCAATGAAAGACCTCGGTGAAGCTGCTTATATATTGGGCATCAAGATCTATAGAGATAGATCGAGACACTTAATTGGACTTTCACAAAGCACATACCTTGATAAAGTTTTGAAGAAGTTCAAAATGGATCAAGCAAAGAAAGGGTTCTTGCCTATGTTACGAGGTGTGAAGTTGAGTCAGACTCAATGCCCGACCACTGAAGAAGATAGAGACACAATGAAAGGAGTTCCCTATGCTTCAGCCATAGGCTCTATCATGTATGCAATGCTGTGTACGAGACCTGATGTGTGCCTTGCTATAAGTTTAGCAGGGAGGTACCAAAGTAATCCAGGAGTCAATCACTGAACAGCGGTCAAGAACATCCTGAAATACCTGAAAAGGACTAAGGATATGTTTCTTGTTTATGGAGGTGACAAAGAGCTCATCGTAAATGGTTACATCGATGCAAGCTTTGATACTGATCCAGATGATTCTAAGTCACAAACCGGATACGTGTTTTTATTGAACGGTGGAGCTATCAGTTGGTGCAGTTCTAAGCAAAGCATCGTGGCGGGATCAACGTGTGAAGCGGAGTACATAGCTGCTTCAGAAGCAGCAAATGAAGGAGTCTGGATGAAGGAGTTCATATCCGATCTAGGTGTCATACCTAGTGCATCGGGTCCAATGAAAATCATTTGTGACAATACTGGTGCAATTGCCTTGGCAAAGGAATCCAGATTTCACAAAAGAACCAAGCACATCAAGAGATGCTTCAATTACATCCGCAATCAAGTCAAGGAGGGAGACATGGAGATTTGCAAGATACATACGGATCTGAATGTTGCAGACCCGTTGACTAACCCTCTCTCACGAGCAAAACATGATCAGCACCAAGACTCCATGGGTGTTAGAATCATTACTGTGTAATCTAGATTATTAACTCTAGTGCAAGTGGGAGACTCAAGGAAATATGCCCTAGAGGCAATAATAAAGTTATTATTTATTTCCTTATATCATGATAAATGTTTATTATTCATGATAGCATTTTATTAACCGGAAACTTAGTACATGTGTGAATACATAGACAAACAGAATGTCACTAGTTTGCCTTTACTTGACTAGCTCGTTAAATCAATGATGGTTATGTTTCCTAAACATAGACATGAGTTGTCATTTGATTAACGGGATCACATCATTAGAGAATGATGTGATTGACTTGACCCATTCGTTAGCTTAGCACGATGATCGTTTAGTTTGTTGCTATTGCTTTCTTCATGACTTATACATGTTCCTATGACTATGAGATTATGCAACTCCCGAGTACCGGAGGAACACTTTGTGTGGTACCAAACGTCACAACGTAACTGGGTGATTATAAAGGTGCTCTAAAGGTGTCTCCGATGGTGCTTGTTGAGTTGGCATAGATCGAGATTAGGATTTGTCACTCCGATTGTCGGAGAGGTATCTCTGGGCCCTCTCAGTAATGCACATCACTATAAGCCTTGCAAGCATTGTGACTAATGAGTTAGTTGCGGAATGATGCATTACGGAACGAGTAAAGAGAATTGTCGGTAACAAGTTTGAACTAGGTATGAGGATACCGACGATCGAATCTCGGGCAAGTAACATACCGATGACAAAGGGAGCAACGTATGTTGTTATGCGGTTTGACCGATAAAGATCTTCGTAGAATATGTAGGAACCAATATGAGCATCCAGGTTCTGCTATTGGTTATTGACCGGAGACGAGTCTCGGTCATGTCTACATAGTTCTCGAACCCGTAGGGTCCACACACTTAAAGTTCGGTGACGATCGATATTATGAGTTTATATGTTTTGATGTACCGAAGGTAGTTCGGAGTCCCGGATATGATCACGGAGATGACAAGGAGTCTCGAAATGGTCGAGACATAAAGATTAATATATCGGAAGCCTATATTTGGATATCGGAATGGTTCTGGGTGAAATCGGGATTTTACTGGAGTGCCGTGGGGTTACCGGAACCTCCCGGGGGTTAATGGGCCTTGTTGGGCCCTAGTGGAGAGAGAGAGGGGTCGGCCAGGGCAGGGACGCACACCCCTCCCCTTGAGTCCGAATAGGACAAGGAAGGGGGGGCGGCGCCCCCCTTGCCTTCCCCCTCTCCCACTCCTTCTTTTCCCCTCCTAGTGGGACTAGGAAAGGGGAGTCCTACTCCCACTAGGAGGAGGACTCCTCCTCCTGGCACGCCCTGCGAGGGCCGGCTGGCCTCCCCCTTGCTCCTTTATATACGGGGGCAGGGGGCACCCCTAGACACACAAGTTGATCAGTTGATCTTTTAGCCGTGTGCGGTGCCCCCCTCCACCATATTCCACCTCGGTCATATCATAGTGGTGCTTAGGCGAAGCCCTGCGTCGGTAGCATCATCATCACCGTCACCACGCCGTCGTGCTAACGGAACTCTCCCTCGAAGCTCTGCCGGATCGGAATTCGTGGGACGTCATCGAGCTGAACGTGTGCTGAACTCGGAGGTGCCGTACGTTCGGTACTTGGATCGATCGGATCGTGAAGACGTACGACTACATCAACCGTGTTCTCATAACGCTTCCGCTTACGGTCTATGAGGGTACGTGGACGACACTCTTCCCTCTCGTTGATATGCATCACAATGATCTTGCGTGTACGTAGGAATTTTTTTGAAATTACTGTGTTCCCCAAACACTTCCTAGCTAGTACATATAAGTTGTATTTGTTCCAATAAGTTAATGTCCAATTAAATATCGTGGGCGCCCGAGTCACACAAACTTAACAAATTAGCCGTACATTTTCTAAGTTATTGCATGACATGTTTAGAAAACTTAATAGAAAGTTGTGAGATTTATGCTTATCCTCCTTTCCTGAGTTTCACGTGTGTTTTTGTAGATGTCGAGTGGCAGCGACAGCACTCATGCTTCAGGCGATGTATCTTCATTTGAGTCCGACAACCCTAGGTCTTCCAGCAGATGGTGAGGGATCAAGTAATCTGGAACGGGATTGAGCTGCAGCAATTACCCTTCCGGTTAGGACATGGAGGAACGCTCCAAGGAAGCCCACACACTAGCCTAAAGGTGTATATGAAGTAACCGACATCGATTTAAAGTCTTGGGCTCCAACTAAACCAGATAAAGCACACATGAGGTTTAGGAGAGTGTGTGGATTTGTTGGCAGGGAAAAGCTCAACATAAATCTGCCGGGGTTTCAGAAGGCTGACATAGAAACACTACAAAGGATAGTCTGGGAGATCATGGATCAGTTCAACGTTCCAGAGCAATGGAGAATGCACGTGGAACACGCTACACTGAAGAAGGCTAGGGATGCTTGGAGAAACTGGAAGCATGTGCTATACAAGATGTACTTGAGTGAAGGCAAGGACCCAATCCCCGCATTACCCCCAAATTACAAAGGAAGAGTGGGTAGAATTGAAAAGGGTCAGGGCAACTAAAGAGTTTGCTGAGAAGAGTGCCAAGAAATTGGAACTTCAGAATAGGAACACACACACCCACCGTATGGGTGTGGCAGGATACTACGACATGAAACTGATATGGGACCAGGAGGACAAAGAAGCAGTAGCTATGGGTGTGAAACCGACCTTTAGTGAAATCAGGGGCGAACACGCTAGAGACTGCTTGCGGGCATGTGCAAGGAGGCGTGATGATGGAACTTATTATTTTGAAAACTCACATGACGAAGAACTGAATCACGTGATGTTAAAGGCCTCCAAGATCCATGGAAGGTTCTACAGGAACTTAGGGCCATGTGACATTCTGTCCGATGCTCTGGAAACAAGAGAGCCCCCTGGACGTCCAAGGGGTATAGGTGTTAATGTCCCGCATAAGAGGGCTTTCACACTCAGCAAAGAAGAGAGGCTCAACATGAAAAAACGAGGAGTGAAATGAAGCAGAATGAATTGTATGAAAGGTTGAGGAAGGACATGTATCCGACTGTTCGAAAGGAAATTGAGGATTCAATGATGATGCAGAGGACTCTAACACTGATAGATAGCCAACAGATGGGAGGGGAGGTGGGCATGGAGGATGCTGGTTATTGCGTGACAACACCGCACAAGAGTATAGTTGTGCATCAGCTGACCCCAGCGAAATTGAGACTACAACTGCTCATGATGATGCTATATGTGATCTATCTGGAATGAAAGACAGACTGAAGGGCGTGCTTACACATTATGAAGGTACATTAAAATGTGCAACAGCCTGGGTTTGCCCACCCTTCATGGAAGAGGGCCTCTTGTTGGACAATGTGCCATTGAATCCGGGTTGTGTGAAGTGCTACATGACTGAAGTAAAGCCTGGATTCAATGAATTTGCCCTGAAGAATGTCCTAGGGGACTTTGATGAGCATAGGACCTTGGGACAAACACTGTTACATCACATCCAGTGGCCAAGGAAGGAAATAGACTTCATGGATGAGATCCCTGAAGCCCCGCCAAGAGCAACCAATGTTGCCCCTCAACCGGTGACGCTCTCCTTGCCACAGCATCTCTCAAGTGCTTCCCCCAAGAAACCTAATACTCGTAATCGGACGGCTGATGCATCAACCTGTGATCAGCCCGCCCGACTTTGTGGCCGATAGGCCATGTCATCATCCGCCTTAGAGCAGTCAGTGGCAAGGCCTACAACTGCTGAAGACGCACCACCAGTTCAGATGCCGGCCGCTGAAGCAGCGGGGGGAGACCCAGCTGCACCACATGCTTAGCAAACCAACCTAGTGGAACGGACTTCTAAGTAGTCTGATGCTACCGAACTGCCTGCTAAGCAGTCTGTAGGTCCAGAACCGACTGCTCATCAGTCTGTCGGCCCGTAGCTGCGTGGTGATGCTACCTCTTGAGCACTGCGTTGGTTTTTCCTTGAAGAGGAAAGGGTGATGCAGCAAAGTATTGTAAGTATTTCCCTCAGTTTTTGAGAACCAAGGTACCAATCTAGTAGGAGGCTACACACAAGTCCCTCGCACCTACACAAACAAACAAATCCTCGCAACCAACGGGATTAAGGGGTTGTCAATCCCTACACGGTCACATACGAGAGTGAGATCTGATAGATATGATAGGATAATATTTTTGGTATTTTTGTGATAAAGGTGCAAAGTAAAGAAAGCAAAATAAAAACGGCAAAAGAAATAGCTAAGTGTTGGAAGATTAATATGATGGAAGATAGACCCGGGGGCCATAGGTTTCACTAGTGGCTTCTCTCAAGAGCATAAGTATTTTATGGTGGGTGAACAAAATACTGTTGAGCAATTGACAGAATTGAGCATAGTTATGAGAATATCTAGGTATGATCATGTATATAGGCATCACGTCCGAGACAAGTAGACTGACTCCTGCCTGCATCTACTACTATTACTCCACACATCGACCGCTATCCATCATGCATCTAGAGTATTAAGTTCATAAGAACAGAGTAACGCTTTAAGCAAGATGACATGATGTAGAGGGATAAATTCATGCAATATGATAAAACCCCATCTTGTTTTCCTCGATGGCAACAATACAATCGTGCCTTGCTGCCCCTCTTGTCACTTGGAAAGGACACCGCAAGATTGAACCCAAAGCTAAGCACTTCTCCCATTGCAAGAAAGATCAATCTAGTAGGCCAAACCAAACTGATAATTCGAAGAGACTTGCAAAGATAACCAATCATACATAAAAGAATTCAGAAGATTCAAATATTGTTCATAGATAAACTTGATCATAAACCCACAATTCATCAGTCTCAACAAATACACCGCAAAAGAAGATTACATCGAATAGATCTCCACAAGAGAGGGGGAGAACATTGTATTGAGATCCAAAAAGAGAGAGGAAGCCATCTAGCTAATAAATATGGACCCAAAGGTCTGAGGTAAACTACTCACACTTCATCGGAGAGGCTATGGTGTTGATGTAGAAGCCCTTCGTCATTGATGCCCCCTCCGGTGAAGCTCCAGAACAGGCCCCAAGATAGGATCTCATGGGTACAGAAGGTTGCGGCGGTGGAATTAGGTTTTTGGCTCTGTATCTGATCGTTTGGGGGTATGTAGGTATATATAGGAGGAAGGAGTACGTCAGTGGGGCAACATGGGGCCCACGAGGGTGGAGGGCGCGCCCAGGGGGGTAGGCGCGCCCCCCTACCTCGTGGCTTCCTGCTTGATTTCTTGATGTAGGGTCCAAGTCCTCTGGATCATGTTTGTTCTTAAAATCACATTCCCGAAGGTTTCATTCCGTTTGGACTCCGTTTGATATTCTTTTTCTGCGAAACTCTAAAATAGGCAAAAAACAGCAATTCTAGGCTGGGCCTCCAGTTAATAGGTTAGTCCCAAAAATAATATAAAAGTGAATAATAAAGCCCAATAATGTCCAAAACAGAAGATAATATAGCATGGAGCAATCAAAAATTATAGATACGTTGGAGACGTATCAAGCATCCCCAAGCTTAATTCCTGCTCGTCCTCGAGTAGGTAAATGATAAAAACAGAATTTTTGATGCGGAATGCTACTTGGCATAATTTCAATGTAATTCTTCTTAATTGTGGTATGAATATTCAGATCCGAAAGATTCAAGATAAAAGTTCAATATTGACATAAAAATAATAATACTTCCAGCATACTAACTAAGCAATTATGTCCTCTCAAAATAACATGGCCAAAGAAAGTTCATCCCTACAAAATCATATAGTTTAGTCATGCTCCATTTTCGTCACACAAGAATGCTCTCATCATGCACAATCCCGATGACAAGCCAAGCAATTGTTTCATACTTTAGTAATGTCAAACTTTTTCAACCTTCACGCAATACATGAGCGTGAGCCATGGATATAGCACTATGGGTGGAATAGAATATGATGATGGGGGTTATGTGGAGAAGACAAAAAAGGAGAAAGTCTCACATCAACGAGGCTAATCAATGAGCTATGGAGATTCCCATCGATTGATGTTAATGCAAGGAGTAGGGATTGCCATGCAACGGATGCACTAGAGCTATAAATATATGAAAGCTCAACAAAAGAAAGTAAGTGGGTGTGCATCCAACTTGCTTTCTCACGAAGACCTAGGGCACTTGAGGAGGCCCAGTGTTGGAATATACAAGCCAAGTTCTATAATGAAAAATTCCCACTAGTATATGAAAGTGATTAAACAAGAGACTCTCTATCATGAAGATTATGGTGCTACTTTGAAGCACAAGTGTGGTAAAAGGATAGTAACATTGTCCCTTCTCTCTTTTTCTCTCATTTTTTTGGGCCTTCTCTTTTTTTATGGCCTTTCTATCTTTTTTTTATTCCTCACTTGGGACAATGCTCTAGAAAATGATGATCATCACACTTCTATTTATTTACAACTCAATGATTACGATACTAGAACAAAGTATGACTCTATATGAATGCCTCCGGCGGTGTACCGGGATATGCAATGAACCAAGAGTGACATGTATGAAAGAATTATGAATGGTGGCTTTGCCACAAATACTATGTCAACTACATGATCATGCAAAGCAATATGACAATGATGATCGTGTCATGATAAACGGAATGGTGGAAATTTTCATGGCAATATATCTCAGAATGGCTATGGAAATGCCATAATAGGTAGGTATGGTGGCTGTTTTGAGGAAGATATAAGGAGGTTTATGTGTGAAATAGTGTATCATATCACAGGGTTTGGATGCACCATCGAAGTTTGCACCAACTCTCAATGTGAGAAAGGGCAATGCACGATACGGAAGAGGCTAGCAATGATGGAAAGGTGAGGGTGCGTATAATCCATGGACTCAACATTAGTCATAAAGAACTCACATACTTATTGCAAAAATCTACAAGTCATCAAAAACCAAGCACTACGCGCATGCTCCTAGGGGGATAGATTGGTAGGAAAAGACCATAGCTCGTCCCCGACCGCCACTCATAAGGAGGACAATCAAAGAACACCTCATGTTTCAAATTTGTTACATAACATTTACCATACGTGCATGCTACGGGACTTGCAAACTTCAACACAAGTATTTCTCAAATTCACAACTACTCAACTAGCACAACTTTGATATCACTACCTCCATGTCTCAAAACAATCATCAAGCATCAAACTTGTCTTAATATTCAACAAACTCATAAGAAAGTTTTTACTATTCTTGAATACCTAGCATATTAGGATTATTTAAGCAAATTACCATGCTATTTAAGACTCTCAAAATAATCTAAGTGAAGCGTGAGAGATCAATAGTTTCTATAAAACAAACCCACCACCATGCTCTAAAAGATATAAGTGAAGTACTAGAGCAAAAATTATATAACTCAAAAGATATAAGTGAAGCACATAGAGTATTCTAATAATTTCCGAATCATGTGTGTATCCCTCAAAAGGTGTGTACAGCAAGGATGATTGTGGTAAACTAAAAAGAAAAGACTCAAATCATACAAGACGCTCCAAGAAAAACACATATCATGTGGTGAATAAAAATATAGCTCCAAGTAAAGTTACCGATGGAAGTAGAAGAAAGAGGGGATGCCTTCCGGGGCATCCCCAAGCTTTGTCTTTTTGGTGTCCTTAGATTATCTTAGGGGTGCCATGGGCATCCCCAAGCTTAGGATCTTGCCACTCCTTGTTCCATAATCCATCAAATCTTTCACCCAAAACTTGAAAACTTCACAACACAAAACTTAGCAGAAAATCTCGTGAGCTCCGTTAGCGAAAGAAAACAAAAGACCACTTCTAGGTACTGTAATGAACTCATTATTTATTTATATTGGTGTTAAAACTACTTTATTCCAGCTTCTCTATGGTTTATAAACTCTTTTACTAGACATAGATTCATCAAAATAAGAAACAACGCACGAAAAACAGAATCTGTCAAAAACAGAACAGTCTGTAGTAATCTGTAACTAACCAAACTTCTGGAACTCCAAAAAGTCAGTCAAAATAGGACGACCTAGACAATTTGTTTATTGATCATCAGCAATTGGAATAAATATTTTATCACGTTCTGATGATTTTTAACAATTATTTTTGTGAACAGAAAGTTTCTGGAATTTTCTGCAAGATCAAATAACTATCATCCAAGAAGATCCTATAGGTTTAACTTGGCACAAACACTAACTAAAACATAAAAACACATCTAACCAGAGGCTAGAACAAGTATTTATTCCTAAAAATAAGCAAAAAGAAAAAAAACTAAAAATAAAATTGGGTTGCCTCCCAACAAGCGCTATCATTTAACGCCCCTAGCTAGGCATAAAGGCAAGGATAGATCTAGGTATTGCCATCTTTTGTAGGCAATCCATCAGTGGCTCTCATAATAGATTTATATGGTAATTTTATTTTCTTCCTAGGGAAGTGTTACATGCCTTTCTTTAATGGAAATTGGAATCTAATATTCCCTTCCTTCGTATCAATAATTGCACCAATCGTTCTAAGGAAAGGTCTACCAAGAATAATAGGACATGAAGGATTGCAATCTATGTCAAGAACGATAAAATCTATGGGCACATAGTTCCTATTTGCAACAATAAGAAAATCATTAATTCTTCCCATAGGTTTCTTAATAGTGGAATTCGCAAGGTGCAAGTTTAAAGAGCAATCATCAAAATCACGGAAACCTAACAAATCGCACAAAGTTTTTGGAATCGGGGAAACACTAGCACCCAAATCACACAAAGCATAGAATTCATGATATTTAATCTTAATTTTAATAATAGGTTGCCACTCATCATAAAGTTTTCTAGGGATAGAGACTTCCAACTCAAGTTTTTCTTCATAACATTGCATCAAAGCATCAACGATATGTTTGGTAAAAGCTTCATTTTGACTATAAGCAACAAGGAAATACAATCTATCAAAGAGCAATTATCATAATTAAATTCCTTGAAATCCAAAATAGTGGGTTTATTAATATCTAATGTTTTGATCTCTTCAATCCCACTTTTATCAATTTTAGCATCAAGATCTAAAAACTCCGAATTTTTGGAATGCCTTCTAGGTAAAGGTGGATCATATTCGGTCCCATCATTATCAAGATTCATATTGAAAAATAAAGATTTAGTAGGGGACACATCAATAACTTTTAGACCTTCATCTTTGTTTTCAAAGTTCTTCGGTTTAGCGGCCATCTTATTAACTAAGGTAGCCTGCTTACCCGATATTTCAGCTATCAACTTCTCAAGACGAGCAATTTGGGATCTCAAACCATCAAATTCTTTAGACATATCATCAAGATCTTTATTCATATAACTCATAAAGCTTTTTTGTTCCTTAAGCTCGTTTCTGAAGAAATTATTATGCTCAAATTCCAAAACCATAAAACTCCTAACGTTGTGTAACATCCCAAATTTTGGAATGTTAATATAACTAATTGAATTGTTTGTTTGTTTGCTTGAGTGAATTAAACTTGAGTGAAATTTGAACCTTTTCAAAAACTTTTGAAAGAGAGGGAATAAAATGACTTTCCCCTTCTCTGGTAAATTCAAATTCATCCTATTAAAATCAATGAGAGAAGATGACATGACTTCTTCAACTATAAAGAATTTGAACGGAGTTTTGCAATTTAATTCTTTCAAATATTTGCACTTGCTTCTCTATTTTTCTTCCCGAGAAATACCCGAAAATAAATTCTTGCAAGCAAGAAAGAGTGGAGGAAAATGACCTCCAAAATCAGGGGCATTTTGAAAATATTTGAGCCAAGAAAACCAAAGTTTTATTTAAAATTATTTGCAAAAAGAAATAAAGCCTTTAGGGATTTTCTGAAAAACATTTTTTTAACTTTTATTTTGGCCGTGGAATAATGCTCATCATCTACATTTTAATTTTCTGATAATTTTAGTATATAAAACTCTTTATTCGAATTGATTTGATTTCCTTTTATTGTTTTAGTTTCCTAATTTTAAAAATAGGAATGGAATCGTTTTTATTAGGAAAACCTGGCCCATTAAGCACTTTCCTATTCTAGCCCAACAAGAGATCATCTCCTTCCTCTGTTTCCTCTCACGTTCTGAAGCTTTCCATATCCATGGAGACAGGAAACTCCACCTTCCCGATCTCCCTCGTCTTTCCATCCCAGCGCCTCCCGAGACCGCCTATAAAACCCCTCCCTCTCCTCGGTCCATTTTTCCCATCACCACGCCTCCCTGCCCGTAGCCTTCTCGCCACCGTCCTCCTTTTCCTGCCTAGAACGCCACCAGAGCCCGACGCCAGGAGTGAGCAGCACCTGAGGGCGCCCAGCGCCACCTCCCCAAGCGCCGACCCCCTCCTCCGCCACCCCCACCCTCGCCGGCGACCTCGCCCCCTCGCCGGAGCAGCCCTCCACATCGCCGCCTCCTTCCTGCCATCTCTGCCTCACGTACAGGTAACTCCGCTTTTTTTCAGATTTATTTCCGTAACAGATTTAGTTCCGTTCTTGTTTAGCTTATAACTTTTGATCTAGAAGTCCAATGATGCTGATTCTTTTTGCGTTAGATCACAATTTTCTTGTAGTTTCCAAAATATATAATTTGTCTATGTTTGGATTTATAAAATTGAGTTAGATCAGATTTGAATTAAAGCTTGTTTTGCTTATTCGGGAGTTTAAAATAGATTTTTATTTGATTCTTTTTCTACTGATCACTAGTGATCATATTTACCAGTGGTAAAAACTTCAAAATTGTTTGAGTATTTTAGCTTATTGTTTCATGTAAAACAAATTCTGTTTTAGTTCTATTCAATTATAGCTACTTCTTTTCTATAGTTGTTTTTAAATTATTTTATTTTATATTTCAGAAAGTTTATGTTGGTTTCTATTAGTTAAACAGTAGGTGTTCAACAAGTTTTTATATTTATTTTATTTTGTTATCGTGAAATCAATTCAAGTTCGCTAATAACTTGCAATGGATTTCTCTGTTTTAACTCCCAATTGAAAATACTTTCAAAATAGCTTTATGAAAAAATACTTTCTGTTAACTTAGTTGTTTTACTTTTTATTTTCTGTTAAATTATTAGTTTAGTGTTTTAATTGCTGTTAAGTTTTTTTACTTAGGGCAAAACTATGTTAGATGCTTGTAGCAAAGTCATAGATTTTCGTTAGTAGTTTTTCTTTCTAGTTTTATTTGAAGCTTCTTTGGACTTTGTTGGAGTTTTATTATTGAGTTTTTTTTGTTTTAATTGTTATTATGAGTGTTAAAATTGTTTGCTAGGATGTTTGCTTATATGAATGCTATGTTTGACTATATAGATTTTCAACGGAGTGACGATTAGTTCTACCAAGTCATTTTCTGACAGCGTTGTTATCTTCATCAAGTATTACCAGGCAAGTTCACTTTGACCATGCTTTCATACCTATGTTTTATTGCATTTAGTGGCACCTTTGCAACCACCCCTCAGTAGTGTTATTGAATCCTTGTAGTTGAGTAGTATGCATGAGGTAGGAACCCATCACCCTGTTACCAAGCCCGAGACGTTATTTATTTTAATGCTACGCTATAGTAGACGGGGTTTGGTATGAGTGCTCGGGAGTGGTGTGAGAATGGAGGCTCTACGTCAATGACGACAACTCCATGATGGAATCTGCAAGGACTGCATCTTCAAGGCCTCAAGACTTCAAGACTCAAGACAAGAATTCAATACATACTATTGGGTGAAGGATGGTTGACGGCACCTGGAGAAACCAGTGGTTGGCGGGATGCATGGAGAAGCGCCATGACATCTTGCGGAAAGCTTCACCCAGACTCAAAGAGACGGAAGAATACTTCATGCCCGGAAGCTTACCTGTGCAACCGCAAGTCATTATGGGCTCTGGCTTGGTTGACCTTAGTTGTGACTCTGGCTGGGGCGGTACTAGCAGATGTAGAACTACGGTAGGATGGGTTGAGTACGGACAGTGGTCAAAGGAACTCTATGGAAGACCATGTTTCGGTCATCTTGTTCTCAAACACTCTGAAGTGCGAGAACGTAAAGAGAGGGATCGAATCTTGCGGGTGAAGTGTACAAACCTCTGCAGAGGGTTTAAAAACCTAATCGATTAGCCGTGTCCCCGGTTACGGACAATTTGAGCATCTGGACTTGGATCTATCTCGGAACTCTCAACACCGGACTGATAACTTAATTGTGGGCAACTTATGATGACTTTGGGCTATGAGACATCGGTTGGCGGAACCATGTCATGATAGAAAACTCCACAGTACAGACTTCATTTATTCTTTTGATGTAGGTAAAATAAAATCAGCTTTTACGCAAACAAAACTCAGATACAGAGCCACAAAGCCATACTGCATATAGTATAGTTTTATCATCTGTTCTTTTTATTGTGATCTTGCCGGTACATTCAATGTACTGACCTACACGGCTGCAACGTATCATGTTGCAGATATGTTTCTTCCGACGAGTAAGAGTACGGTACAGGGTTACGGTCTACACTCAACCTGCCGATGGCGTTGATGGGACTCCACACCCGACTATTTGTTTCCGCTGTGACTTATGAGGTATATATCAGTTTTACGTTAATTATACATGTGATTGCACTTTGATATATACATTGATGTACTGTGTGTGCCAAAGATACTGATCCGAGGATGGCACAAGAACACGTAGGCTTGACCGTCTGAGGTCGGGTCGCTACAGAGATGGTATCAGAGCACATGTTTACTGTAGAACATGACCCTAGAAATCGGAAAGCCCCTAGGACAGGATATATCAAAAAACTTTATTTACAAAAAGACTCTTACTTCTCATCTTTTCTGATTTTATCAAATAGACCCTCTCACCTCAAATAGTTAGAATATACCCCTTATCCTTTGATCACCCGGAGGATCAACTGAAGACGCTCCAAGAAGGATTTGATATCGGAGAACTGTTGGCCCCTTCAGAGTAAAGAGGATTTCACCATGTATTAGAAGCTAGAACAGTTGAAGACTCCGAAGACTTGAAAGGATCTGAAGAATTATTTGACCCATAGAGACCAAACCCCTGTTATACACCTACGTTAGATGCGATGATTTGTGAGCTGTCATTTGTTTGATGTTTTACCGACAGCCCCAAAATAAAAACTTGTTTCTTCAAAAACTATTGGTTGTATTGTGTATATCCTCCCCACCTCTCTCTCATCTCACCCTAAAACCCTTGAACACCATAGATGATGAATGAAGTTGGACTGATATTCTCTGGATCAAGACTCAGCCCGAGGCGTAACTATGGATGCGAACATGGAAAATCACTTGAGAGCAATTTGGTTTCGAGGAAGTATGAGGTTCAATATGCTCTTCAATACTTTACAGAAAGTGCTGCACCCTGGTGGAACATGCATCAAGCCATACAGGATTTAATGGAGCAAGAACTTGGGAGGAATTCAAGAAGACCTGTTGAAATCACGCCTTATCCGAAACACAATGATGCACCAAGAAGTAAACCTTGTGCTCGCAAGATTTATGGAAAAATAGGACACACCAGGAGGAACACAAAGATGGATGCCCTCATTGTGAGGAGAAACACCCACCGAGGAATGCCCAACTAGCTAGGTGACTTGCTTCCTGTGTGAAGGAACCACCCACTACCCGTGCAAAGGTCACATTTACTCCACGGTGCAACAAACTATTCGAAGCGGGAAGATGGAATGAAAGAAGCCCTCAAGGAAGATCTAGAAGAACCAAGAATGATGAAAGTGTTGAAGACCTGGATGGAGAAGGTCTCAACAGATTTTACTCCAATGCCTGCTATTCATGTGGAGAAGAAGGACATTTTCACAAGATTGCACCAAGGAAAGAAAGGAGTATCCAGGATATTTCCGACAACGAAGTGAAGTTTGACCCCGGGAGATAGAAACTCGATCATTACAGAGAAATCCAGAAGAGAAAAGGAAGGCAACCCGAGAGCAACACAATTTTTGCAGAGAAGGACTTGAGTCATATCACCTGTTACAGTGTGCACGGATTTAGGTCATTACGCTAGTAAATGCCCAGAAAAGAAGCCAAGAATCCAAGGAGTCCGATAGTCACAAAGAAGCCCCGAGACATGTCGGAAGTCATTTGTTTTCGCTGCAAGGGGGCAGGACATTATGCTATTAAATGTCCCGACAAGATGAAAGCTGGTGTTGAGTAGTTGCAATTTCGATATGGATAATAAGAGTAGTAGAAAGCAATTTCATTTTCATGAGCTCAATGAGTTGAGTTATGTAATAGATTACCCTGAGATTGTAATAGTTCATGACTCAATAAAGTTGTAATGTCACATGCTGAAAAGCTTTAAGGAGTTGTCATATTTTATCTTGGAAATTAATATTCTTGATGAACATGGAAGAAGGTGAGTTGTGATGCATAAACAGGAAATTGGAAATTGAGTTTGAAGTTCTGTTTGGATGATATGAATGTATGCCCCAGGAGATAAGTACCTTAATTCTGAGCATCATTTCTGTTTCACAACAGCAGATGACGACCCTTTATGAGTCTTTCCTTAAGGGCCCTGAAACGATCATGACCCTGACCAGTGATCATGATTACCCGAAGATCCTGAAGGACATGATGAAGCATATTCACCTTGAAGGAGATGCAGTCTACAAAGGCTACCCTTTCATGCATAAGGGAGTGGAACTTTGGTATGTGGAGGTACACCTCCACCATTTGAAAGGAGTTTGCCCAAAGATGATGGGACAGTACTTTTTCATTTCACGTGTGCCACAAGCAACTTTCTTCGATGCTGTTCGTGAAGCAGAATGGAAGCCATACGCCAGATCGGAGAAATACTTGAAGCAAGACTCTGTTATACTCAGGATTACCTAAGTGAAGTGCATGCAGAGATGATGAAGGTGAAGCTCAAGGCCACCACAATGAAACAGAAGATTGAAGATTTCAAGGCACATGTCGCACAATTCCAAAGGATCAAGAATCCTCGAGGAGGATAAATAAATAAAGTTGGAAGTAATGTCTGACCATACTAAACCATGTGGGTGGCAGCATTTGTAACAAAGTACCTTTTTAAAATTTGGATTCATGAAAAATGATTAAGGATTTAATGAAAGATTGATATGAGAATAATGAGATGTTATGGACAAACTTGTGCATTTATTTTGGTCATAGTACTCTGTAAAACCACAGGATCAATGAAGAAAGGAATGTGTTATCCATGACGGTCCATAGAAGGAAGCTGGACAAAATAAGTTGGAATTTTGCTTTTGATATGATGGTATGAAGAAACAGAGTACTATTAGGATTTAAAGGAGGTGTAACAAGAGAGTTACTCCAAGGATGAGTTAAAGCTGCACTAGTGCTGAAGTGGGCCATAACCCACAGGCCCAGGATTTTGAGAAGGAACAGTTGTAACCTGGATAAAGGAATACACTTGGAAGAAGCAGTGATCAAATCAGCATACGTTCCGTAGGAGGTTACGCAAAAACCTAAGAGTGGTGAAGTAACGATAGATGTTTTGTTTGGCTTGCAGAAACCATGGATTTACTCGAACCCAATTCGAGGACAAGAGAAATTCTGCAATGCTTGTGAGTATGCCCAAGTGTTAGAATACGAGATTCGATGTTTACGTATGTGGTAATGATTCAAGTACGGGATGGATTGGCCCCCGTACCGAAGACTTCTATCATGAACTATCATATGTTGATGGAAAATCAGAGAGACTTGAAAACCTTTGAAGAGTGTCGACGCTATAAGCCCTAAAACCATAGAATGGTAGGACGATGGAACCCCTTTACAGGCAATCGTTGCCAATCGTAGGTTATACGGTAAGGTTCAACCTAGACCGTTTTCTGCAGGAGAAACCATAAATTGTAGACCACCATGAGTATTCGATAGTTGTCTAGAATGGACACGGACCTATCAGCTAAGAAGATCCAGTCTCGGACGAACCACAACTTTGACGAACCGACCCAAGATTCTGAGGAAAAACTCTATGCTTCTGACAGAAGAGCTTTAATGAAGGAGCTATTGTAAGATATGTGAAGATACATACATTGTCAACACTCCAGAGGAAGTATCTGAGTTTATTGGAACTGTAACCTTGTTTTGAGTGTGGTAGCCCACCTGACCTTTCTGACCAGAGCATTTGCTAGAAGACCCCCAACTCCTAATCTTTCTGCTAGCCTCTTTGAATCTCGAGGACGAGATTCATTTTAAGTGTGGTAGGTTTGTAACATCCCAAATTTTGGAATGTTAATATAACTAATTGAATTGTTTGTTTGTTTGCTTGAGTGAATTAAACTTGAGTGAAATTTGAACCTTTTCAAAAACTTTTGAAAGAGAGGGAATAAAATGACTTTCCCCTTCTCCGGTAAATTCAAATTCATCCTATTAAAATCAATGAAAGAAGATGACATGACTTCTTCAACTATAAAGAATTTGAACGGAGTTTTGCAATTTAATTCTTTCAAATATTTGCACTTGCTTCTCTATTTTTCTTCCCGAGAAATACCCCGAAAATAAATTCTTGCAAGCAAGAAAGAGCGGAGGAAAATGACCCTCCAAAATCAGGGGCATTTTGAAAATATTTGAGCCAAGAAAACCAAAGTTTTATTTAAAAATTATTTGCAAAAAGAAATAAAGCCTTTAGGGATTTTCTGAAAACATTTTTTAAGTTTTTATTTTGGCCGTGGAATAATGCTCATCATCTACATTTTATTTTTCTGATAATTTTAGTATATAAAACTCTTTATTCAATTGATTTGATTTCCTTTTTATTGTTTTAGTTTCCTAATTTTAAAAATAGGAATGGAATCGTTTTATTAGGAAAACCTGGCCCATTAAGCACTTTCCTATTCTAGCCCAACAAGAGATCATCTCCTTTCTCTGTTTCCTCTCACGTTACAGAAGCTTTCCATATCCATGGAGACAGAAACTCCACCTTCCCGATCTCCCTCGTTTTTCCATCCCGGCGCCTCCCGAGACCGCCTATAAAACCCCTCCTCTCCTCGCTCCATTTTTCCCATCACCACGCCTCCCTGCCCGTAGCCTTCTCGCCACCGTCCTCCTTTTCCTGCCTAGAACGCCACCAGAGCTCGACGCCAGAGTGAGCGGCACCTGAGGCGCCCAGCGCCACCTCCCAAGCGCCGACCCCTCCTCCGCCACCCCACCTCGCCGGCGACCTCGCCCCCTCGCCGAGCAGCCTCCACATCGCCATCTCCTTCCTGCCATCTCTGCCTCACGACAGGTAACTCCGTTTTCGTTTTCAGATTTATTTCCGTAACAGATTTAGTTCCGTTCTTGTTTAGCTTATAACTTTTGATCTAGAAGTCCAATGATGCTGATTCTTTTTCGTTAGATCACAATTTTCTTGTAGTTTCCAAAATATATAATTTGTCTATGTTTGGATTTATAAAAATTGAGTTAGATCAGATTTGAATTAAAGCTTGTTTTGCTTATTCCGGGAGTTTAAAATAGATTTTTATTTGATTCTTTTTCTACTGATCACTATTGATCATATTTACCAGTGGTAAAAACTTCAAAATTGTTTGAGTATTTTAGCTTATTGTTTCATGTAAAACAAATTTTGTTTTAGTTCTATTCAAATTATAGCTACTTTTTTCTATAGTTGTTTTTAAATTATTTTATTTTATATTTCAGAAAGTTTATGTTGGTTTCTATTAGTTAAACAGTAGGTGTTCAACAAGTTTTTATATTTATTTTATTTTGTTATCGTGAAATCAATTCAAGTTCGCTAATAACTTGCAATGGATTTCTACTGTTTTAACTCCCAATTGAAAATACTTTCAAAATAGCTTTATGAAAAAAATACTTTCTGTTAACTTAGTTGTTTTACTTTTTATTTTCTGTTAAATTATTAGTTTAGTGTTTTAATTGCTGTTAAGTTTTTTTTACTTAGGGCAAAACTATGTTAGATGCTTGTAGCAAAGTCATAGATTTTCGTTAGTAGTTTTTCTTTCTAGTTTTATTTGAAGCTTCTTTGGACTTTGTTGGAGTTTTATTATTGAGTTTTTTTGTTTTAATTTTTATTATGAGTGTTAAAATTGTTTGCTAGGATGTTTGCTTATATGAATGCTATGTTTGACTATATAGATTTTCAACGGAGTGACGATTAGTTCTACCAAGTCATTTTCTGGACAGCGTTGTTATCTTCATCAAGTATTACCAGCAAGTTCACTTTGACCATGCTTTCATACCTATGTTTTATTGCATTTAGTGGCACCTTTGCAACCACCCTCAAGAGTGTTATTGAATCCTTGTAGTTGAGTAGTATGCATGAGGTAGGAACCCATCACCCTGTTACCAAGCCCGGGCGTTATTTATTTTAATCCTACGCTATAGTAGACGGGTTTGGTATGAGTGCTCGGGAGTGGTGTGAGAATGGAGGCTCTACGTCAATGACGACAACTCCATGATGGAATCTGCAAGGACTGCATCTTCAAGGCCTCAAGACTTCAAGACTCAAGACAAGAATTCAATACATACTACTGGGTGAAGGATGGTTGACGGGCACCTGGAGAAACCAAAGGTTGGCGGGATGCATGGAGAAGCGCCATGACATCTTGGAAAGCTTCACCCAGACTCAAAGAGACGGAAGAATACTTCATGCCCGAAGCTTACCTGCAACCGCAAGTCATTATGGGCTCGCTTGGTTGACCTTAGTTGTGACTCTGGCTGGGGCGGTACTAGCAGATGTAGAACTACGGTAGGATGGGTTGAGTACCGACAAAGGTCGAGGAACTCTTTGGAAGACCATGTTTGGTCATCTTGTTCTCAAACACTCAAGTGCGAGAACGTAAAGAGAGGATCGAATCTTGCGGGTAAAGTGTACAAACCTCTGCAGAGGGTTTAAAACCTAATCGATTAGCCGTGTCCCGATTACGGACAATTTGAGCATCCGGACTTGGATCTATCTCGAACTCTCAACACCGGACTGATAACTTAATTGTGGGCAACTTATGATGACTTTGGGCTATGAAACATCGGTTGGCGGAACCATGTCATGATAGAAAACTCCACAGTACAGACTTCATTTATTCTTTTGATGTAGGTAAAATAAAATCAGCTTTTACGCAAACAAAACTCAGATCTGAGCCACAAAGCCATACCGCATATAGTATAGTTTTATCATCTGTTCTTTTATTGTGATCTTGCCGTATATTCAATGTAATGACCTACACGGCTGCAACGTATCATGTTGCGATATGTTTCTTCCGACGAGTAAGAGTACGGTGCATGGGTTACGGTCTACACTCAACCTGCCGATGGCGTTGATGGGACTCCACACCCGACTATTTGTTTCGCTGTTACTTATGAGGTATATATCAGTTTTACGTTAATTATACATGTGATTGCACTTTGATATATACATTGATGTACTGTGTGTGCCAGCATACTGATCCAGGGATGGCACAGCAACACAGAGGCTTGACCGTCTGAGGTCGGGTCGCTACACGTTGCTTTCGATCTCTTCTAACCTTTTAAGGTGAAGATCACCAAATCTAGGTAGAGCCATCGTGACCAGCAAGCAATCCAACACATGAGCAAACAAGAAGCAAGTGAAAAAGAGGCGAACGAAAAAGAGAGGGCGAATAAGACGGCAAGGGTGACGTGGGGGAGAGGAAAATGAGAGGCAAATGGCAAATAATGTAATGCGGGAGATAAGGGTTTGTGATGGGTACTTGGTATGTTGACTTTTGAGTAGACCTCCCCGGCAACGGCGCCAGAAATCCTTCTTTCTACCTCTTGAGCACTGCGTTGGTTTTCCCTTGAAGAGAAAAGTGTGATGCAGCAAAGTAGCGTAAGTATTTCCCTCCGTTTTTGAGAACCAAGGTATCAATCCAGTAGGAGGCTACACGCAAGTCCCTCGCACCTACACAAACGAAAAAATCCTCGCAACCAACGCGATAAGGGGTTGTCAATCCCTACACGGTCACTTACGAGAGTGAGATCTGATAGATATGATAGGATAATATTTTTGGTATTTTTGTGATAAAGGTGCAAAGTAAAGAAAGCAAAATAAAAACGGCAAAAGAAATAGCTAAGTGTTGGAAGATTAATATGATGGAAGATAGACCCGGGGCCATAGGTTTCACTAGTGGCTTCTCTCAAGAGCATAAGTATTTTACGGTGGGTGAACAAATTACTGTTAAGCAGTTGACAGAATTGAGCATAGTTATGATAATATCTAGGTATGATCATGTATATAGGCATCACGTCCGAGACAAGTAGACCGACTCCTGCCTGCATCTACTACTATTACTCCACACATCGACCGCTATCCAAAGATGCATCTAGAGTATTAAGTTCATAAGAAAAGAGTAACGCTTAAGCAAGATGACATGATGTAGAGGATAAATTCATGCAACATGATAAAACCCCATCTTGTTATCCTCGATGGCAACAATACAATACGTGCCTTGCTGCCCCTATCACACCGGGAAAGGACACCGCAAGATTGAACCCAAAGCTAAGCACTTCTCCCATTGCAAGAAAGATCAATCTAGTAGGCCAAACCAAACTGATAATTCGAAGAGACTTGCAAAGATAACCAATCATACATAAAAGAATTCAGAAGATTCAAATATTGTTCATAGATAAACTTGATCATAAACCCACAATTCATCGGTCTCAACAAGCACACCGCAAAAGAAGATTACATCGAATAGATCTCCACAAGAGAGGGGGAGAACATTGTATTGAGATCCAAAAAGAGAGAGGAAGTCATCTAGCTAATAACTATGGACCCGAAGGTTTGAGGTAAACTACTCACACTTCATCGGAGAGGCTATGGTGTTGATGTAGAAGCCCTCCGTAATCGATGCCCCCTCCGGCGGAGCTCCGGAACAGGGCCCCAAGATGGGATCTCATGGGTACAGAAGGTTGCGGCGGTGGAATTAGGTTTTTGGCTCCGTATCTGATCGTTTGGGGGTACATAGGTATATATAGGAGGAAGGAGTACGGCGGTGGAGCAACATAGGGCCCACGAGGGTGGAGGGCGCACCTAGGGGGGTAGGCGCGCCCCCCTACCTCGTGGCTTCCTGCTTGATTTCTTGACGTAGGGTCCAAGTCCTCTGGATCATGTTCATTCCGAAAATCACGTTCCCGAAGGTTTCATTCCGTTTGGACTCCGTTTGATATTCTTTTTCTGTGAAACTCTGAAATAGGCAAAAAACAGCAATTCTGGGCTGGGCCTCCAGTTAATAGGTTAGTCCCAAAAATAATATAAAGGTGAATAATAAAGCCGAATAATGTCCAAAACAGAAGATAATATAGCATGGAGCAATCAAAAATTATAGATACGTTGGAGACGTATCAGGTGAGCATACCAATGCGTCACCACTGCCTGCTCAGCCAACCAACGCGTTGGCATGGCCTCCTAAGCACACCGACAAGTTGGCACCACCTGCGCAGAAACCCGACATAGCTTCAACGCATGGTCGCAAATCGATCGTGCTCTCCTACAGCCTAGCGATGCATCACAAAGAGCCCTACTAGCTCAGCAGTCCGGCGTAGCTAAACCATCTGCTAAGTAGTCCGTCGAAGCTTTACCGTCTGCTTGGCAGTCTGCCCTTCAGCCATCCAGACCTTATACCAGAAGTGCTTCAAGTACCAAGAAGGAAGCGGGCAAAAAGGCTGCACCCGTGAGGCGGCGCGCCCAGAGAGCGAAGAGGAATGAGAACGATTGCCTCTTACTTAAGGCACTCATCACCCAGAACCAAATTAATAGCAAGTTGTTCAAATCAGAGAGTAATATTATTTCCGACGGCATGAATGATGCAGAAATAGATTTGGTGCTTGCTAAAAATGAAGCAGACGTACTTCAAGCACACAATCACGTCCATGACCAACCATTTCTTGTTGGCAAATACTTTGATGCGTGTAGTTCCAGTTGCCGCAAGTTACATAAATATTGCATGGATCAAATGTCAGCGGGTCATCATGTTCTGCTAGTCTGCTACAACAACGATCATTTCTGACACGATCCTGGTTCCATCAGTGTGGATTTCGAGGACTTACATCTCTTCTTCAACTTCACGTGCTCGATGCCACTCTTGTTAAATACATGATTTTGTAAGTACTTCACAAACTCTGATCAACTTCTCCATACAAGGTTGTAAATGATAAACAACTAACTGCATTTTATTCATCTAAGGGGATTGACCACACAGAGAAGAAAAAGGGACAGTGTGTATTTCATATATCCTGCATTAGCAAATGGCACAACAAGGCATGGTAAGGATGAACAGGAGCGGGCCGTTAACACGGTCGCCTGTATCTTCGAAAACACGTCCCATGCAAAATTATTTATATGGCAATATCATGAACGATAAGTCAAATAAACAACCACACATACACTAATTGTCTTTTAGATTTTGACATAATTCGTAATTTCATAGTTTTCTTAATATGTAGCAATCATTGGATCTCGGTATTCATTGTTCCAAACAAGAACATAGTTTACTACATGGATTCTCTCAAAGAGTCAATAAAGGCTCAGGATCTTACGCATCTTCAGCAATTCATGGATAGGTATTGAATTCTATGATGTTGAAATTAATTTGTATTCATATCGGGTTCAAGAACTGATGTTGTAAAAATTCATCTTCATTTGCATTGTGTTTGCATTGTCGAGAACTAAACCAGGGAACTTGTTCAAGAGGGAACTACCTCTGCAGCACGAGATCGTTTCTCCGATAACACACCAAAATCCGTTATTTTCGGAAAATGTATCCAATATTCTGCAAAAACCTCTTCTTACACTAGTCAAATGTTAAAGCTTGTAAATAAACCTCTTTCTATTTCTGTCCAAAGAAAAAAATACATCTAACACCGGTTAGGTTGTTCCTAACAGGACAAATACATGACTAATTTTGTACAAAAAAATTCAGTGTCCTCGGCAACAAGCAGGGACCAACCTTTGTGGATACTATGTTTGCAGACACGTGATCTCCATCTGCAAATCTGCTGATAGTTGTGAAGATGCTCGCGAATTAGTACCAGTAAGTCTATCTTAATTAATATCTTCTACTCCACTCATATGGCACATTTTGATCTTAAAAATACTGCAGCTCATCTTAGAACCAAGGACCCCTGAACCGCTCCTCGCTGGTGAATTGTTGATGGTTCGGAGATTTATCAGCAACTTCTTCCTGAATCACTACATCAATCCCGCTGGTGATAATGAAGATTTCAGCATGCCTTCTCCTGAAACATTGAGTAAGACTTAGCTGGTTAACATATACGCATGGATCCATTGTTTTCCATGTGATGAGGTCTTCGTATTTCGTACACTATGATTAATTATGTAATGAATATATATTATATATATGTCAACAAATCATTGGAATTTAGCTACCATTTGTTCAATTGCAATTGTTGCGACATCTGATGAATGTTCTTCCTATGGACACTATTTGTTCAACTGCATATTGTGGCGAATTTGCTTTCTGCATGCCGATTCAAATGGTATTATTTTTTATTTAACTCAGCAATTGTTGCCAACACGGTTCAACTACATGAGTGTGTGCAATCCACATCAGAAAGCTGTCAGGACCCCGATTCTAGGTTACACCGATCTAGCCTGTAACACCTCATATCACTTTGCGACCTCACGCACGGTATTCCCACGGGTGTCGCCTTACCATGGCCCGGGACCGTTTGCCCCTTTTGGCTCACGTATATGATAGTGTCGCTAGCATCCATATGACAGAGAACCCGGGCCGACATGACTAGTCGTGAACCCAAAGTGGCACTAACTTACGAGGACATGCATACATGAATCAACATCGAGCATGTCGGTCAAGAAGTCGAATCCGGGCAGTAGGCCAACAGGGACTCCGGGAACCTGGGCTGTAGCAGGCTAGGCAGGACTCCGGATGTCACCACGTGACATTTCCCCGAAGGGACAGACATAGGAAGAAAGTGAATCACATGCCGGCTAGTCAAGTGTTCCGGAACAGTAGTGCTAGGCTAGCAGGACTCGTGAACCGGCCAGAAGCGGACTACTATGGCTCATGGAAGCAGACTACATTTCCCCATAAGAGAGGCTACCCAGGATAAACAACTAGGTTGTCGGATCCCACACATACCAAGCATTTCAATCATACACACAATATGCTCGATATGTGCAAATACAACATGGCATCACAACATAACTCTACGACTCAAGTATTTATTCATTAGGCTCCGAGGAGCCAAGTATTACAAGCATGGGTCTCATGACCCCAACATACAGAGCATACAAACAACAAGCACTTGCGGAAGCTTAACTTGTCTGAGTACAGACAACTACAAATGAAGATGGCTGAGAAGCCTGACTATCTACAAGACCCTGCCGAGGGCACAAGATCGTAGCTGAGGTAACAAGCTAAACGTCGAAGTCCATGCGGAACTACTAGCGAGACTGACGTCTCTTTGCAAAAACATAAAATAGGCAAACGTGAGTACAAATGTACCCAGCAAGACTTACATAAGAACTAACTACATATGCATCGGTATCAACAAAGGGGGTAGTGGAGTTTAACTGCAGCAAGCCAGCTTTGACTCAGTGGCTAACCTGAACTACGACTGCAAGCAACTCTTTTGAGGTGGCGCACACGAGTCCACATATTAACCAATCAATACACCACTATGGATCCGCTCCCGTCTACCTACGAGAATGCCATCCATAGCACTCACACTTATCTTGCGCATTTGTGACGCCCCCGATTCAATCGTACACTAATCATGCACGCAAATGTGTACGATCAAGATCAGGGACTCACGGGAAGATATCACAACACAACTCTACAAATAAAAATAAGTCATACAAGCATCATAATACAAGCCAGGGGCCTCGAGGGCTCGAATACAAGTGCTCGATCATAGACGAGTCAGCGGAAGCAACAATATCTGAGTACAGACATAAGTTAAACAAGGTGGCATAAGATGGCTAGCACAACTGGGATACAGATCGAAGAGGAGCAGGCCTCCCGCCTCGGGATCCTCCTAGGTCACTCCTGGTTGTCGCCGCCGGCTGCACGTAGTAGTAGGCACCTCCGCAGTAGTAGTCGCCGAGGCGGTGGCGTCGACTCGGCTCCATCGTCTGTTGCAGCAATCGAGTAGAGGTAGGGGAAAAGGGGAACAAGGCAACCGTGAGTACTCATCCAAAGTACTGCAAGCAAGGAGATACACTACATATGCATGGATATATGTGTAAAGGCCATATCGATGGACTGAATCTGCAGAATGCCGTAATAAGAGGGCGGTAGCTAGTCTTAAGGAAGACTACGCTCGACACCTGTCTTGCAACAGGTAGGAGGGGACGATCTGAAGTCCTCCAAGTAACATCATATAGCAATAATCCTACCCGCAATCCCTGCTCATAACCCCGAGCGAGAGCGACCACCGGTTGTATCTGGCACTTGGAAGGGTGTGTTTTATCAAGTATCCGGTTCTAGTTGTCATAAGCTCAAGGTACAACTCCAAGTCGCCCTGTTATCAAGATCACGGCTATCCTAATAGATTAACTTCCCTGCAGGGTGCACCATCTTACCCAAAGACGCTTGATCCCATTTGGCCGGACACACTTTCCGGGTCATGCCCGCCGCTGAAGATCAACACGCCGCAGCCCCACCTAGGCACAACAGAGAGGCCAACACGCCGGTTCTAAACCTAAGCGCCAGCAGGGTCAGGGCCCATCGCCTCGAGCACACACTGCACGCTATGCGACGCGCCGAAGCGACCTAGCCCATCAGCGCCCAGTCCAATCCGGCGCACCGCCTCGTCCGACGCGTCTGAAGTATTTCGGCTGATACCACGACGCCGGATACCCATAACTACTCCCGCGTAGATGGTTAGTGTAACATCCCAAATTTTCAATTTGGAATGTTATACATTAGGTCATCATGCATATCATATTTTCTCGCATTTTTCCGATCCTAGAAATTTCACGCAACTCAAGGACCCTCGGAGAGAGTTGGAAGTTTCATAGTTTTCATATTTGGGATTTCCCAAATTTTGAAAATAGGATCATTGGATTATTTAAATTATCTTCACAAAGTTCTTCCTATATAAAAATATCTTGAGAGGGAATAATATGACTTTCCCAAACAAATAGGAAAAATGAAGATATTATAAATAAACCAAATTTGGGTTTTGGAGACTTATTTTGCTTAGGCAAAAATGAGCATTTAAAAATATTTTTTTTATGTATTTTGTTTTTAAAGTTCATTTTGTTCGATTCAATTTTAGGAGTCGGAGAAAATTTGTTTTAATTAATTTGGAGTTCATTTGATATTTATTTTATTTGTTTTGTTTTAAAATTTTATTTAAAAAAACCCCTCCCCCTGGACCGAGGCCCAGCCGGCCCAGCCAGCCAGGCCCCCGGCCCAGCCGCCTCCCCGCCCACCTCCTCCTCCTCCTCGCGCCCGAGTCCCGCTGGGACGAGAGCGCCGCCCGCCGAGTCCCGCCCACGCCTCGACGCCGGGCCGCCAAGCGCGCCGCCGCCGAGAACACGACGCCGCCGGAACCCGCCGCCCCCTTGCCTCCCGACCCCGCCGCCCCAACCGGAGCTCCGGAGAGCCGCCGGCGATCGCCGGAGGTAGCCACCGCCGCCCGCGCCCGATTCGGTTTTCTTCCCCGAACCGTCCGGTTTTTTTTTTAAAAAAAAAAATATATGTTCGGTTTTTTAAAAACCTAGATTGGTTTTATTTTTTTTTGGTTTTCTTATTTAACGGACGTTCACCGAACCGTTCGTTTCAGTGAACGCGTTCGTTAGATTCGTTCTGTTAACGAACGTTCGCTTTTTAACTCGTTCGTCGTTTTCTTTTAATCGGAATTAATCCGTTATTTTTCCGATTTGATTTCGATCTGATTTTCAAAACTGTTTTATTTCTCGCCGCTTATCGGAATCAGTGATTCAAGCGCTGGAGTTTCAGAACGAAACCGCCGTTCGACTACCCTACTTTCACAGAGTTTTGCCACTGTGAAATTTTGACCCAATTTCGATCGCTAACCGAGAGGTTTCTCTCGAGTTTCGACTTTCGGAGTTTGTTTTGATTCGATTATTTTGCAACCAGGGTTCTTAAGTTGAACTATCTGGTTAGATCTTTTATTCGAGATTTCCTGCATTAGATGAGTACTTATTGTATGCTTGTTGTTTGTCTGCGTTAGATCACCCGTCGCCGCTTGTTACTTCAATCTCTAGGACTCATGGATCATCGAAGAAGGCAAGTAACACTTTGATCATACCCTTCTCATACCCAGTTTTATGCATTAGATCTATTACTCAAACACTTGCATGATTAGGATCTAATTAAATTGTGGGTTTGGGAAGTAGATTGAGGTAGTACCTATTACTGCTTTTACTTATGAAACCTTGGGAGTTACTTCTCGCTTGCTTGTTCATGCCATGCTATGCTAGTAGACGTGGATTGGGTGAGTGAATATCCATGATGATGTGAGATTGTTTAATTACTGGTTTATCTAAGGTGGCAACCTAACACACATCTGGGTGGATTGAGGCACCTGGTTTCTATCAGACTTGCTCAGATTTCTTTGGACCGCCACCCGTGCTCTAAGGGATCATAAGATTATTCAAACTGAAACTTCCGTGCAGCCACAAGCCAATTATGGGCTCTGGAGTTGACTAAGTTGTGCGAACTCTACGGGTAGGCTAGCTGATGTAGGGGATGTAGGTTGGTACGGTCTACCCACATGTAAGGTGCTAGCGCTTCGAAAGACTATGTCTCGGTCATCCGCTTCTCAAACACCATGTAGTCACGAGAACCAAGCGGAGGCGATCGAGTCTTGTGGGGAAAAGTGCAAACCTCTGCAGAGTGTATAAACTAATCATGATTAGCCGTGTCCCCGGTTATGGACGATTTGAGTATCCGTACTTGATTATCATGTGAATCTCAACACGTTACTTCTAATAAAAGTTATTGGGTTTTGATGAGTACTTTTAATTGGGATTGAGGATGTGTCAACCATCTTCAATGTTTAACAACCACCATGATAGTTAAATAAAATTATTCCTTTGATGTAGGGAAAAATCAGCTTTATGCAAATGTAACAGAGAGCCTTACCACCAGCCAAATATGCATGTAGTATAGGCTTATTCATTCATTGCTCTTTATGTGTTACATTGCCAAGATATTCCATGTGTCAACCCGTTTCGGCTGCAACTTTTCACGCTATGACTTTTCGAATTTACAGTAAGGTGTTAGGTCGTGGTTCTATACTCAGTGATGCCGTTGGAGTTGATGGACTCGCTTATCTTCCAAGCCTTCCGCTGTTATTATTAGATGGCCTTAAGCCATATTTTTATTCAGTTCCCTTGTGGACAACGATGTAATAAGTGTGTGATTGCTACTCTGCTATAAATCCTTCGAAGTACTGTGTGGTGTCAGCATTACTGATCCAGGGATGACACTGAGCACAGAGCGCTAGATCCATTTGGGTCTGGTCGCTACAGAGAATGGTATCAGAGCACACGCTGACCGTAGGACACGACCACTAAGTTAAAGCCATAGATCACTCTCTCTTCTCATTTTCTAACTCCTCATCTTTTCTACTCTCTTTAGGATGACGGACGCGAAGATCAAGTACACCCAACCGGATGAAGGCACACCTTTTGGATTTCACTTGAAGGAAGTTACTAAGTACCTGAACATTGGATTACCAAGCTTCACCGGAACTTTCAACGCCACTCTGCCTGAAGAGGAGCGCCGAAGATTCATGCTCACGCTCCAGAAGGACATTCGCCCCAATCACCAAGCCAATAGATAGTGTTTTCATTGCACCCACTTGAGTCCAGGAAGGAGCATGGCAGCTCACATCACCATGGGACGCATTGGAGAAGTCTATCAAGAAGATCTCAAGGACACCATCTACCAGATTTGCGGACGCCGAGATGACAATTGGGACGTCGTCAACACCAAGAAGGATAGGTCCATTGCAGCATTCATCCAGGAGTTAAATCAACACATTCGACGCCAGGAGAATCAAATGTGCAATGACATGTTGGAGTTACAGAAGACGAAGGAAAAGATCATCGAATTGGAAGGAGAACTAAAGACTACACGCAAGGACTACATGGACGAGATCGTAGCTCTGGCAAGACACAATAACGATCTTAAGTACGAGATCGAAGAACTCAAGAAGAAGTTGGCACTCAGGAATGAAGACCAGTATGTCGAGCATCAAATCGACTACATCAACATTGACGACTCAGATTCGGATCCAAGTGAACCCGATTTTGAAGACGGTTGGAGCAGACATCATGGAGTCTTCCACCGGTTCAAATTAGTAGAAGTCCCCCATATATTAGTAGTATTCCCTCCATGTAAACATTATAGTACACGCACTTTTGCGATAGTTAGATCGTTGTAAGCCCTTGTTTGATTGAATGAAGTGATTTTGTGCATTTGCTCATGTGCATTTGGGTAGTGATTCCCTTAGACCTCATTCTATTCTATTTTCTCTTCTTTTCTAAACCCTTCAGATGCCTCCGAGACGCGACCCCGGATTCATTTTCCCGCCAGAGATCACCCAATTGATCCAGCAGCAGAATACCCTGATTCAAACATTGGTGCAGAACAACAACAACAACAACCCACCGCCACCACCACCACCGCGGATCATCCGACTCGCTTTTCTTAGACTGAACCCGCCGTGTATTCCAAAGAGCACCGAGCCAATTGTAGCAGATGACCGGCTCCGCAAGATAGGAAGGAGCTGACTATCGCAGGATGCATGATGGTGAAAGAGTGAAGTTTGCAGACATCAACTTGAAGGACCCGCAGCAGCATGGTGGGAGAATTTCACAGCCACTTACCCGTGAGACACCGCCACATGGGACCAGTTTCAGCAAGCTTTTCGCACAGCCCATGTTTCAGCAGGAGCCATGGCTATGAAGAAGCGTGAGTTTCGCAACTTACGCCAAGGAGGAAGGACTGTTGGTCAAGACGTGGATGACTTTAGCAAACTAGCACGTTATGCCCCGGATGACGCTACTACAGATGCAGCTAAACAGAGAAGTTTTAGAAGGACTAAATGATGAGTTCAAGATGCCGTTGATGGTAGCAAGTTTCAATAACTACCAGGAGTTAGTAGACCGAGCCCTCATGATTGAAGGAAAGCAACAAAGAATTGAGAACTGCAAGCGGAAGTATGGACAAGGGAAGTATAACTCGAGCCCAAAGAAGCCTCGTTATACCCCTAAATCAGGAATTCAGTTTCAGATACCCATGGAGGAGGTAATTCGATAACCATAATGGCACCAAGAATGGGAATGGGAATGGAGGAAGCAACGACAGTAACCGCACCAACCCGTCAACACCATCCAAGGTAGACCTGAGTCACATTACTTGCTTTAAGTGCCGCAAGACTGGGCATTATGCAAATGACTGTCCAGAAGGCCAGAATGGAAATGGCAAGAAGCCCAACCCTTTCAACAGGGGACAAGTGAACCACATTGATGTGGAGGAGGTTGAAGATCAGCCAGATGCAGTAATCGGTAAGTTTTTGGTTAAGTCATTTACTGCAGTTGTTCTTTTGATACTTGGTGCATCGCATTCATACATATCAAGGGATTTGTGGATAAGTACAAGTTACCAACCCAAGCCCTTAGGTCACCCATGCTAGTAACCTCACCCGAGCAGAGTACATGGCTAGTAAATGGTGTGATCGATCGCCACTAAGGATTGGACACTATGTTTTCCCTCGCACCTAATAGTTCGGAATCCCAAGGATTGGATGTGATATTAGGAATGGATTGGTTATCAAAGTATGGAGGAAACATAGATTGTACCACACGGTCAATTTTTCTCACCACACCGTAAGGAAGAAGGATTAAGTATGTATCACGGCACGAGCCGAGGAGAGCACAAGTTAATTGCTTAACAGAGTGGTACAGAAGAAGTACCAAGTGGTGAAGGATTATCCCGATGTATTTCCTAAGAGTTGCCGGGAATGCCGCCGATAGAGACATTGAGTTTTTGATCGAGCTGTTGCCGTGAACAGGCCCGATATCGAAGCGATCAGACAGATGCCCGCAAAGGATTTGGCGGAAATTAAGAAGCGATTAAGGAACTATTGGATAAAGGTTTTATTCGCCCAAGTTCTTCACCTTGGGGATCACCCGCTTTATTGGTGGAGAAGAAGGATGGATCGTTGAGAATGGTTGTTGATTATCGTGGATTGAATGAAGTAACAATCAAGAACAAGTACCCACTACCAATGATAAATGATCTGCTTGATCGCTTGCAAGGAGCCAAAGTGTTTTCCAAGATCGACTTATGATCGTGGTACCATCGATTGAAGATTCGGGAGCAAGACATACCCAAGACAGCGTTTACTACGAGATATGGATCTGTATGAGTATACCGTTATGTCATTTGACCGACTAACGCACCGCCTATTTCATGAACCGATGAACAAAGTGTTTATGGAGTTTTTGGACAAGTTCGTCGTGGTGTTCATTGATGACATTTTGATTTTTTCGAAGAATAAAGAGGAACACAAGGAACATTTGAGATTGGTTTTGGAGAAACTGAGGGAACATCAGTTGTATGCCAAGTTCAGCAAATGTGAATTTTGGTTAAAGGAAGTTGGATTTCTCGGACATGTTATTTCTGGAGAAGGGATAGCAGTTGACCCCACAAAGGTTGAGACCGTAACCAAATGGGAAGCACCAACGACAGTTGGAGAGATTCAAGTTTCCTTGGACTCGCAGGATACTACCAAGATTCATTGAGAATTTCTCAAGGATTGCAAAGCCTATGACAGAATTGTTGAAGAAGGAAAACAAATTCATATGGACCGAGGACTGTGAGGCAAGTTTTCGGAGTTGAAGAAAAGATTGGTTACCTCACCAGTTTTGATATTGCCGATCAAACTAAGGATTATGAGGTGTATTACGGCGCTTCACGCCGAGGACTTGGAGCAGTGCTTATGCAGGAAGGAAGAGTTGTTTCAGATGCTTCACGACAACTTAAGCCCCATGAGTTGAATTATGCCACTCATGATTTGGAGTTAGCAGCCGTTGTGCATGCCTTGAAGACGTGGAGACATTTTCTCATTGGAAATCATTGTGAAGTATATACGGATCACAAGAGTTTGAAGTACATCTTCACACGTATGAGTTGAATCTCGCATAAAGGAGATGGTTAGAGCTAATCAAGGATTATGATATGAGATTGCATTATCACCCGGAAAGGCTAATGTCGAAGCAGCATTTATTGAGCCGTAAGAGCCACGCCGATACCCTAATGATGGGAGTAATACCCAATGAGTTAGCCGAGGACCTCCGAGAGCTATGTTTGGAAATAGTTCCAGAGGCTATGTAGCAGCATTGGAGATTCAAATCGACATCGATGGAGAAAATCGAGAAGCCCAAAAGGCGATAAGGAAGTTGCCTCTATAAAGGAGAAAATGAGCAAAGGAAAAGCTAAAGGATTTCGTGAGGACGAGCACGATACACTATGGTTTGAAGACCGTGTTTATGTGCCAAATGACCCGTAGATCGTGAAGTTGATTTTACAAGAAGCCCATGATTCACCCTATTCGATTCACCGGAAATACTAAGATGTATTTGGATTTGAAGAATATTTTCGGTGGACCGGAATGAAGAAGGATATTGCGGAGTATGTAGCAGCTTTGCGTATGTCGAAAGTAAAGGCGAACATCGAAGCCAGCAGGATTGTTACAACCATTGCCGATACCGAATGGAAGTGGGATAAACTAGGCATGGATTTCATCACAGGTTTGCCAAAGACCCGCTCAGATATGACTCGATTTGGGTCATAGTCGACCGTTTGACCAAGGTAGCCCATTTCATTCCAAATAAGACTACCTATAGCAGTGCTAAGTTGGCAAAGATATACATGACCAGAATTGTGTGTTTACACGGAATTCCAAGGAGCATTGTATCGACATGAGGAACCCAGTTTACTTGAAATTTTGGAACCAGTTGCACGAAACATTGGGAACCCGATTGAGTTCAGCACAGCTTTCCACCCACAAACCGATGGATGATCGAGAGAGTCAATCAGATTTTAGAGGACATGCTGAGAGCTTGTGCACTAGATTATGGATCTACTTGGGATGACAATTTGCCGTATGCAGAATTTTCCTACAATAACAGCTACCAAACCAGTTTAAGGATGGCACCTTTCGAGGCCTTGTATGGAAGAAGGTGCAGGACACCGTTGTCATGGGACTAAACCGAGATCGCCGCTTGTTTGGACCAGATTTGATTAAGGAGTCTCGAACAGAAAGTTAAGTTGATTCGAGACAGGCTCAAGGTAGCCCAGTCCGCATGTAAGAGCTATGCCGATTCAAAGCGCAGCGATTGAGTACGGTTGGAGACAGAGTATATCTCGAGTATCCCCGCTCGAGGAGTGAAGCGTTTGGAGTTAAAGGAAAGTTAGCACCCGCTTTGTTGGACCATATAAAATTTTGCAACGCATGGGAGAAGTTATGATAAGTTGGAACTGCGGAAGGACTGTCAGAGTTCATGATGTATTCCATGTTTCTCGATTGAAGAAATGTCACCCGAGATAGCAGAGGTACCGTTAAGAGACACAAGTGCACCGGAGGCAATTCAGTTGAAGGATGACTTGACATATGAGGAAAACCAGTTAAGATTCTCGATTATGCCAGCAGAGTTACCCGCAGAAGGTTATCAAGTTTTGCAAAGTTCAATGGAGCCACCACACCGAGGATGAAGCCACCGGGAAAGAGAGGAAGTTTTGCTCAAGGACCACCCTCACCTATTTTCTAGTTAACCCGAATCTCGAGGGCTAGATTCATCTTAAGGGTAGGTTTGTAACATCCCAAATTTTCAATTTGGAATGTTATACATTAGGTCATCATGCATATCATATTTTCTCGCATTTTCCGATCCTAGAAATTTCACGCAACTCAAGGACCCTCGGAGAGAGTTGGAAGTTTCATAGTTTTCATATTTGGGATTTCCCAAATTTTGAAAATAGGATCATTGGATTATTTAAATTATCTTCACAAAGTTCTTCCTATATAAAAATATCTTGAGAGGGAATAATATGACTTTCCCAAACAAATAGGAAAAATGAAGATATTATAAATAAACCAAATTTGGGTTTTGGAGACTTATTTTGCTTAGGCAAAAATGAGCATTTAAAAATATTTTTTTATGTATTTTGTTTTAAAGTTCATTTTGTTCGATTCAATTTTAGGAGTCGGAGAAAATTTGTTTTAATTAATTTGGAGTTCATTTGATATTTATTTTATTTGTTTTGTTTTAAAATTTTATTTAAAAAACGCCCCCCCCCGACCGAGGCTCACTGCCCACCAGCCCAGTGCCCCTGCCCACCGCCTACCCGCCCACCTCCTCTCCCTCCTCCTCACGCTCGAGTCCCGCTGGGACGAGAGCGCCCGCCGCCGCCATGAGTCCCGCCTCACGCCCAAACGCCGGCCATTGCCACGCGCCCCCTCGCCGAACCACGACGCCGCCACGAAACCGCCGCCTTGCCTCCCGACCCCGCCGCCCAACCGAGCTCGAGAGTCACGCCGGCGATCGCCGGAGGTAGCCACCGCCGCCCGCGCCCGATTCGGTTTTCTTCCCCGAACCGTCCGGTTTTTTTTTTAAAAAAAAAAATATATGTTCGGTTTTTTAAAAACCTAGATTGGTTTTATTTTTTTTTGGTTTTCTTATTTAACGGACGCTCACCGAACCGCTCGCTTTCAGTGAACGCGTTCGTTAGATTCGCTTACGTTAACTAACGCTCGCTTTTAACTCGTTCGTCGTTTTCTTTTAATCGGAATTAATCCGTTATTTTTCTGATTTGATTTCGATCTGATTTTCAAAACTGTTTTATTTCTCGCCGCTTATCGGAATCAGGTGATTCAAGCGCTGGAGTTTCAGAATGAAACCGCCGTTCGACTACCCTACTTTCACAGAGTTTTGCCACTGTGAAATTTTGACCCAATTTCGATCGCTAACCGAGAGGTTTCTCTCGAGTTTCGACTTTCGGAGTTTGTTTTGATTCGATTATTTTGCAACCAGGGTTCTTAAGTTGAACTATCCGGTTAGATCTTTTATTCGAGATTTCCTGTGCATTAGATGAGTACTTATTGTATGCTTGTTGTTTGTCTGCGTTAGATCACCCGAGTCGCCGCTTGTTACTTCAATCTCTAGGACTCATGGATCATCGACAAGGCAAGTAACACTTTGATCATACCCTTCTCATACCCAGTTTTATGCATTAGATCTATTCCTCAAACACTTGCATGATTAGGATCTAATTAAATTGTGGGTTTGGGAAGTAGATTGAGGTAGTACCTATTACCTGTTTTACTTATGAAACCTTGGGAGTTACTTCTCGCTTGCTTGTTCATGCCATGCTATGCTAGTAGACGTGGATTGGGTGAGTGAATATCCATGATGATGTGAGATTGTTTAATTAATGGTTTATCTAAGGTGGCAACCTAACACACATCTGGGTGGATTGAGGCACCTGTTTCTATCAGACTTGCTGTATTTCTTCGGACCGCCACCTGTGCTCTAAGGGATCATAAGATTATTCAAACTGAAACTTCCGTGTGCAGCCACAAGCCAATTATGGGCTCTGGCGTAGTTGACTAAGTTGTGCGAACTCTTACGGGTAGGCTAGCTGATGTAGGGGATGTAGGTTGGTACGGTCTACCCACATGTAAGGTGCTAGCGCTCGAAAGACTATGTCTCGGTCATCCGCTTCTCAAACACCATGTAGTCACGAGAACCAAGCGGAGGCGATCGAGTCTTGTGGGGAAAAGTGCGCAAACCTCTGCAGAGTGTATAAACTAATCATGATTAGCCGTGTCCCCGGTTATGGACGATTTGAGTATCCGGTACTTGATTATCATGTGAATCTCAACACGTTACTTCTAATAAAAGTTATTGGGTTTTGATGAGTACTTTTTAATTGGGATTGAGGATGCTGTCAACCATCTTCAATGTTTAACAACCACCATGATAGTTAAATAAAATTATTCCTTTGATGTAGGGAAAAATCAGCTTTATGCAAATGTAACCGTAGAGCCTTACCACCAGCCAAATATGCATGTAGTATAGGCTTATTCATTCATTGCTCTTTATGTGTTACATTGCCAAGATATTCCATGTGTCGACCCGTTTTGGCTGCAACTTTTCACGCTATGACTTTTCTGAATTTACGAGTAAGGTGTTAGGTCGTGGTTCTATACTCGGTGATGCCGTTGGAGTTGATGGACTCGCTTATCTTCCAAGCCTTCCGCTGTTATTATTAGATGGCCTTAAGCCATATTTTATTCAGTTCCCTTGTGGACAACGATGTAATAAGTGTGTGATTGCTACTCTGCTATAAATCCTTCGAATCTTGTGTGGTGTCGACATTCGATCCAGGATGACATCGAGCACGAGCGCTAGATCCATTCGGTCCGGTCGCTTCTGATTAGTGCGTATAAGCTCGTAGCCAACCCAGATCAAATACCAAGACCTCGTTAAGCGTGTTAAGTATCCGCTGAACGCCGAACAGGGCAGGCCCACCTCTCTCTAGGCGGTCTCAACCAGCCCCGCCGCTCATACAAAGATCCACTCATGGGTGCTCCATCGGCCGAATTCGACTTTAGTCTCACATGTATCATGTATAAGTATATAGTATATACCGTGATCAACTCCCGAGTGATCACGGCCCGATAGTATAGCACGGCAGACGGACAAGAAAGTAGGGCCACAGATGAAAGTACTAGCATCCTATACTAAGAATATAGGATTGCGTAAGGTAACAAATGGTTACAAGGACAAAGCTATGCAGCGGATAGGAGTATCCAAAACAAGAATATGCTATACTACTCTAATGCAAGCAGGTGTAGATAAGAGTAGGCGATATCCGTGATCAAGGGGGCTTGCCTGGTTGCTCGGCAAGTGAGAGGGTCGTCAACACCGTAGTCGAACCGCCAAAGCAGCAGCTGCTGGTCTCGTAGTCTACCGGAGAGAAGAGGGGGAAGAAACAATGAATACAAGGTAAACAGATGCATATCGATGCATGACATGACAAGAAGCGATGCTAGGCGTGCCCTAACGTGGTATGAGGGGGGTACTGGTTAGGGGGGAAAACATCCGGGAAGTTTTCCCGGTTCCGGACGTCTGTCAGACAGATGAACCGGAGAGGAAAGTTTGCAGGTTCGATAGGTTAGGGGTGTGTGGTGGACGAACGGACTGCGTGTCCGGATTCGTCTCGTCGTTCTGAGCAACTTTCATGTTGAAAACATTTTAATCCGGGTTACGGATTAAAAGATATGATTTCTAAAAGATTTTATTAATTTCTGGAATTTAATTAATTATTTAATTAATTTCGAAAATGCATTTATGACATCAAGATGATGTCATGCCGACATCAAGAATCAACAGGGTTGACTGAGTCAACCCCACAGTGTGGGTCCCGCATGTCATTCTCTAATATCTAATTACCCTAATCAGATTTATTTAACATTAGTTAATTAGGTTAATTAATGATTAGTGTTAATTAATCAGAATTAATTAGATTAATTAATTAATTAATTAGTTAATTAGTTAATTAGTTTTATTTAATTTTTATTTTCCTTTTTATTTATAAACCGTTCTGTGGGGGGTGGGGCCCCCATGTCATTGACCAGGGCCAGCAGGCGTGGCCTAACGCAAGCGGGCGGCGGCGCAGCGGGCACCAGCCGAACAGGCGCAGAGGGGGCCGCCAGTGCAGGCGAGGCCATTCGGGCGACAGGCGCGAGAGGCAGGAGGTGGCCGAGGCCACGACGGCGGCCGGAGGCCACAGCCACGGCGGGGTGGCCGAGCGCGCGGGCGCCTGCATGGGGTCGAAGCGGCCATGGCGAGGGGTGGCGCAGAGTCGTCGGAAGGGCCGGGGGGTTCGGTGGCGAAGTGCGGGAGGCCACGACGATGGCATTCTGGTCGGCGAGGCGAGTCGACGGGGTGGGGGGAATGAGAGGAACGGGGGGGGCGGCGAGTCAATGCGGCCGGAGCCGGCGACGGGCGCCGGCGACGGCGCTGATTCGGGAGGAGAAGGAACCACGGGGGGGGAGCGAGCTCACGGGATGCGCTGGGTCTAGGGAAGCGGCGCGGTGGAGCGCGACAGTGACCGGCGAGGAGGCGGGCGGGGGCACAAGGGGCGGGAGGCGTGGTGAGGCGGGGAGGTCGGGTCGATCAGCAAGCGGGCGAAGCGCACACAGGGGCGAGGGAGGGAGGAGGGACCCATGTGAGGAGGAGGAGGGGGTCCGGCGGCGGGTGGGGCGGCGGGCCACCACGAGGGGTCTGGCGGGTGTCTCGCCCGATCTGGATCGAGGCGAGGAGAGGGAAAAGGGATCGAGGCGCGTGGGGGAGAGAGGGGCGGCTAGGGTTCGCCGCTGGGGTGGGGTTAAGTGGCGGGCTGTTGGGCCGGGCTGAGGGGGGAATGGGCGGGCGAGGGCCGTGGGGGGGAATGGGCCAGGGGTTTTCCTCCTCTCTTTTTTTGTCTTTCTTTTCTTTTATTATTTTCTTTTTACGCTTTCTTTTTTAGCTTATTTAAAATGCCAAAACATTTTACATAATTTTGTGCACCCCACCATAATTAGGTTTGCTATTTTAGACAACCCCGAACATTTTAGTTTTTGTTTTGAAACTTTTTATCTTTGCTTTTGTTTTGATTTTGTTTTAGAACGGGTTCAATCAAAGAGAGGTTTGGCACGAATGGCGGGTGATTACTGTTCATTAATCATCCGGGTGTTACAGCATTTTAGAGTATCCACTTCAAGTTATCTATGAACTATACAGGCAACCAAATAGTCCTTTACCGCGGACGCGGCTATTCGAATAGATGATGTTAACCCTGCAGGGGTGTACTTCTTCACACACGCTCTCACCACTTATCGCCGTTTACACGACATGTACTCGACAACCATCAAGCGGAAGCACAGCGAGGGTGTCGGCCACGGCCTACCTAAACACTCAAGTCTCTAGTCCAGGTTTATCGCCTATTCAGGTTCCATCCGCAGGGAGTCCGGCCGAGGTTTCCACATACGGCCCCGAACGATATGTATAGGGTTCCGAGACACCAAACGGGCGCCCGGCATGCCCGGCCACGTGCCTACCGCATCACAGCCCACCCCTCGGGTCAGCATTGCGCATGGCCTCTAGCATACTACAAACACCAGAAACTACTTGCAACTCCTGGACAGAGGAGAAGGGTGGATAAGAAGCCGAGAGGGTCCATTGGTTTTGGGCCCAATGCATGGTAGTAGCTGAATCTTAAATCACACATACATATCTCAGTGCTGAAGGACGGTTCCAATGAAACAACCCACCATGTACTCCTACATGGCCTCTCATCGATACCTTTACCAAATCGTGTTCACACACTTAGCTCACACCCAGTAGGACATGTTCATCACCATTCCAATTCATCCCCGATGAATCAGAACTGACTCAACTCTAAGCAGTAGCAGGCATGACAAACAAGCATGAACGAGTAGGCACATCAGGGCTCAAACAACTCCTACTCATGCTAGTGGGTTTCATCTATTTACTGTGGCAATGACAGGTCATGCCGAGGAAAAGGGGTTCAGCTACCGCAGCATGTAACAGTTGAATCGATGTTGTCCTAATGTAGTAAAAGAGAGCAGGAGCGAGAGAGTGGGATTGTATCGGAATGAACAAGGGGTTTTTTCTTGCCTGGCACTTCTGAAGATGATATAGCTCGGTGTCATCAAACTCACCATCGGAACATACGTCTACCGAGGTGGAACAACCACCGGCAAACTGAAGGAAATATGCCCTAGAGGCAATAATAAAGTTATTATTTATTTCCTTATATCATGATAAATGTTTATTATTCATGCTAGAATTGTATTAACCGGAAACATAATACATGTGTGAATATATAGACAAACAGTATGTCACTAGTATGTCTCTACTTGACTAGCTTGTTAATCAAAGATGGTTATGTTTCCTAACCATGAACAAGGAGTTGTTATTTGATTAACAAGGTCACATCATTAGTTGAATGATCTGATTGACATGACCCATTCCGTTAGCTTAGCACACGATCGCTTAGTATGTTGCTATTGCTTCCTTCATGACTTATACATGTTCCTATGACTATGAGATTATGCAACTCCGCTTACGGAGGAACACTTTGGTACTACCAAACGTCACAACGAATCGGGTGATTATAAAGGAGTACTACAGGTGTCTCCAAAGGCAGATGTTGGGTTGGCGTATTTCAGATTAGGATTTGTCACTCCGATGTCGGAGAGGTATCTCTGGCCCTCTTGGTAATGCACATCACTTAAGCCTTGCAAGCATTGCAACTAATGAGTTAGTTGCGAGATGATGTATTACGGAACGAGTAAAGAGACTTGCCGGTGACGAGATTGAACTAGGTATTGGATACCGACGATCGAATCTCGGGCAAGTAACATACCATGACAAAGGAACAAAGTATGTTGTTATGCGGTTTGACCGATAAAGATCTTCGTAGAATATGTAGGAGCCAATATGAGCATCCAGGTTCCGCTATTGGTTATTGACCAAGAATAGTTCTAGGTCATGTCTACATAGTTCTCGAACCCGTAGGGTCCGCACGCTTAAGGTTTCGATGACAGTTTTATTATGAGTTTATGAGTTTTGATGTACCGAAGGAGTTCGAGTCCCAGATGAGATCGGGGACATGACGAGGAGTCTCGAAATGGTCGAGACGTAAAGATCGATATATTGGACGACTATATTCGGAGTTCGGAAAGGTTCCGAGTGATTCGGTATTTTTCGAGTACCGAGAGTTACGGGAATTCGTATTGGGCCTCTTTGGGCCATACGGGAAAGGAGAGAAAGGGCCAAAAGGTGGCGCACCCTCCCTTGGACTAGTCCGAATTGGACTAGGGAGGGGCACCTTCCTTCCTTCTCTTTTCTCTCCCTTTCCTAGTCTCCTACTCCTAATACATGGAAGGTCTCCTAGTTGGACTAGGAAAGGGGAATCCTACTCCCTGGGAGTAGGACTCCCAGTATGCCGCCATAGTAGAGGGCCAGCCCTCCCCTCCTCCACTCCTTTATATACGAGGGCAGGGGGCACCCCATGGACACACAAGTTGATCTACGGATCGTTCCTTAGCCGTGTGCGGTGCCCCCTTCCACCATATTCCACTTCGGTCATATCGTCATGGAGCTTAGGCGAAGCCCTGCGCCGTGGAGCATCATCATCGCCACCACGCCGTCGTCTTGACGGAACTCATCCCCAACGCTTTGCTGGATCGGAGCCCGGGGATCGTCATCGAGCTGAACGTGTGCTGAACTCGGAGGTGCCGTGCGTTCGGTACTTGGATCGGTCGGATCGTGAAGACGTACGACTACATCAACCGCGTTGTTATAACGCTTCGCTTACGGTCTCACGAGGGCGTGGACATACACTCTCCTCTCGTTGCTATGCCATCACCATGATCTTGCGTGTGCGTAGGAAATTTTTGAAATTACTACGCTCCTCAACAAAGGCATCCGAGCCAGGTTTTATGCGTTGATGTCATATGCACGAGTAGAACACAAGTGAGTTGTGGGCGATATAAGTCATACTGCTTACCAGCATGTCATACTTTGGTTCGGCGGTATTGTGAGATGAAGCGGCCCGGACCGACATTACGCGTACGCTTACGCGAGACTGGTTTCACCGCTGCGAGCACTAGTTGCTTAAAGGTGACTGGCGGGTGTCTGTCTCTCTCACTTTAGTTGAACCGAGTGTGGCTACGCCCGGTCCTTGCGAAGGTTAAAACAGCACCAACTTGACAAACTATCGTTGTGGTTTTGATACGTAGGTAAGAACGGTTCTTGCTCAGCCCGTAGCAGCCACGTAAAACTTGCAACAACAAAGTAGAGGACGTCTAACTTGTTTTTGCAGGGCATGCTGTGATATGATGTGGTCAAGACGTGATGCTATATTTTTGTATGAGATGATCATGTTTTGTAACCAAGTTATCGGCAACTGGCAGGAGCCATATGGTTGTCGCTTTATTGTATGAAATGCAAAAGCCATGTAATTGCTTTACTTTATCACTAAGCAGTAGCGATAGTCGTAGAAGCAATAGTTGGCGAGACGACAACGATGCTACGATGGAGATCAAGGTGTCGCGCTGATGACGATGGTGATCATGACGGTGCTTCGGAGATGGAGATCACAAGCACAAGATGATGATGACCATATCATATCACTTATATTGATTGCATGTGATGTTTATCCTTTATGCATCTTATCTTGCTTTGATTGACGGTAGCATTATAAGATGATCTCTCACTAAAATTATCAAGAAGTGTTCTCCCTGAGTATGCACCGTTGCCAAAGTTCGTCGTGCCCAGACACCACGTGATGATCGGGTGTGATAAGCTCTCGTCCATCTACAACGGGTGCAAGCCAGTTTTGCACACGCGAATACTCAGGTTATACTTGACGAGCCTAGCATATGCAGATATGGCCTCGGAACACGGAGACCGAAAGGTCGAGCGTGAATCATATAGTAGATATGATCAACATAAGATGTTCACCATTGAAAACTACTCCATCTCACGTGATGATCGGTTATGGTTTAGTTGATTTGGATCACGTGATCACTTAGATGACTAGAGAGATGTCTGTCTAAGTGGGAGTTCTTAAGTAATATGATTAATTGAACTTTAATTTATCATGAACTTAGTCCCGGTAGTATTTTGCAAATTATGTTGTAGATCAATAGCTCGCGTTGTTGCTTCCCTATGTTTTCATATGTGTTCCTAGAGTAAATTGTATTGAAAGATGTTAGTAGCAATGATGCGGATTGGATCCGTGATCTGAGGTTTATCCTCATTGCTGCTGAGAAGAATTATGTCCTTAATGCACCGCTAGGTGACAGACCTATTGCAGGAGCGGATGCGCACGTTATGAGCGTTTGACTAGCTCAATATGATGACTACTTGATAGTTTAGTGCACCATGCTTAACGACTTAGAATCGGGACTTCAAAGGCGTTTTGAGCGTCATGGACCATATGAGATGTTCCAGAATTGAAGTTAATATTTCAAGCAAATACCGAGTTGAGAGATATGAAGTCTCCAACAAGTTCTATAGCTAAAAGATGGAGGAGAATCGCTCAACTAGTGAGCATGTGCTCAGATTATCCGAGTACTTCAATCGCTTGAATCAAGTGGGAGTTAATCTTCCAGATAAGATAGTGATTGACAGAATTCTCTAGTCACCATCACTAAAGTTACTAGAACTTCGTGATGAACTATAATATGCAAGGGATGACGAAAACAATTCCCAAGCTCTTCGCGATGCTAAAATCGGCGAAGGTAGAAATCAAGAAAAACATCAAGTGTTGATGGTTGACAAGACCACTAGTCTCAAGGAAAAGGGCAAAGGAAGAAGGGAACTTCAAGAAGAACGGCAAGCAAGTTGCTGCTCGGTGAAGAAGCCCAAGTCTGGATCTAAGCCCGAGACTAAGTGCTTTTGCTACAATGGAACTGGTCACCGAAGCGGAACTACCCCAAGTATTTGGCGGATAAGAAGGATGGCAAAGTGAACAAAGGTATATTTGATATACAAATTATTGATGTGTATTTTACTAGTGTTCGTAGCAACCCCTCGGTATTTGATACTTGGTTCAGTTGCTAAGAGTAGTAACTCGAAATAGGAGTTGCGTAATAAACAGAGACTAGTTGAAGGGAAGTGACGATGAGTGTTGGAAGTAGTTCCAAGATTGATATGATCATCATCGCACACTCCCTATACTTTCGGGATTAGTGTGGAACCTAAATAAGTGTTATTTGGTGTTGAGCATAAATATGATTTGATCATGTTTATTGCAATACGTTATTCATTTAAGTAAGAGAATAAATTGTTGTTCTGCTTACATGAATAAAACCTTATATGGTTACACATCCAATGAAAATGGTTCATTGGATCTCGATCATAGTGATACACATATTCATAATATTGAAACCAAAAGATGCAAAGTTAATAATGATAGTGCAACTTATTTGTGGCACTTGCCGTTTAGGTCATATTGGTGTAAAGCGCATGAAGAAAACTCCATGCTGATGGACTTTTGGAATCACTTGATTATGAATCATTTGATGCTTGCGAACCGTGCCTTTTGGGCAAGATGACTAAAACTCCGTTCTCGGAACAATGGAACAAGCTACCGACTTATTGGAAATAATACATACCGATGTATGCGATACAATGAATGTTGATGCTCGTGGCAAGTATCGTTATTTTCTGACCTTCACAAGATGATTTGAGTAGATATGGGTATATCTACTTGATGAAACATAAGTCTGAAATAGTTGAAAGGTTCAAAGAATTTCAGAGTGAAGTGGAAAATCATCGCAACAAGAAAATAAAGTTTCGCGATCGATCGTGGAGATGAATATTTGAGTTCTGAGTTTGGTCTTCAATGAAAACAATGTGGAATAGTTTCACAGCTCACGCCACCGGAACACCACAACATTATGGTATGTCCGAACGTCAGAACAGTACTTTATTTTGATATGGTGCGATCTATGATGTATCTTACCGATTTACCACTATCGTTTTGGGGTTATGCATTAAAGACAGCTGCATTCACGTTTAATAGGGCACCATCTAAATCCGTTGAGATGACACCGTATGAACTATGGTTTAGCAAGAAACCTAAGTATCGTTTCTTAAAGTTTGGAGTTGTGATGCTTATGTGAAAAGTTTTCACCGATAAGCTCGAACCCAAATCGGAAGAATGCGTCTTCATAGAATACCCAAAGGTAACTATTGGGTACACCTTCTATCACAGATCCGAAAGCAAGATATTTGTTGCTAAGATGGATCCTTTCTAGAGAAGAAGTTTCTCTCGAAAGAAGTGAGTGGGAGGAAAGTAGAACTTGATGAGGTAATTGTACCTTCTCCTTATTGGAAAGTAGTTCATCACAGGAATCAGTTCCATGATTCCTACACCAATTAGTGAGGAAGTTAATGATGATGATCATGAAACTTCAGATCAAGTTGCTACCAAACCTCGTGGGTCTTCCAGAGTAAGATCCGCACTGAGTGGTACGGTAATCCTATTCTAGAAGTCATGTTACTAGACCATGATGAACCTACGAACTATGAGGAAGCGATGATGAGCCCAGATTCCGCAAAATGGTTTGAGACCATGAAATCTGAGATGGGATCCATATATGAGAACAAAGTGTGGACTTTGATGGAGTTGCCCGATGATCGGCAAGCCATATTATATAAATGGATCTTCAAGAGGAAGACAGATGCTGATAGTAGTATTACTATCTACAAAGCTCAACTTGTCGCAGAAAGGTTTTCGACAAGTTCAAGGTGTTGACTACAATGAGATTTACTCAACTGTAGCGATGCTTATGTCTGTCCGAATCATGTTAGCAATCGCCACATTTTATGAAATCGGCAAATGGATGTCAAAAAATACATTCTTTAATGAATTTATTAAAGAAGAGTTGTATATGATGCAACCGAAGGTTTTGTCAATCCTAAAGGAGCTAACAAAATGTGCAAGCTCCAATGATCCATCTATGGACTGGTGCAAGCATCTCGGAGTTGGAATAAACGCTTTGATAGTGTGATCAAAGCATATAGTTTTATACTGAGACTTGCGGTGAAGCCTGTATTTACAAGAAAGTGAGTGGGAGCACTACAGCATTTCGATAAGTATATGTGAATGACATATTGTAGATCGGAAATAATGTAGAATTATTCTCAAAGCATAAAGGAGTGTTTCAAAGGAGTTTTTCAAAGAAAGACCTCGGTGAAGCTGCTTACATATTGAGCATTAAGATCTATAGAGATAGATCAAGGCGCTTGATAAGTTTTTTTCAATGAGTACATACCTTGACAAGATTTTGAAGTAGTTCAAAATGGAAATAGTCAAAGAAAGAGTTCTTGCCTGTGTTACAAAGGTGTGAAATTGAGTAAGACTCAAAACCCGCCACGGCAGAAGATAGAAAGAGAATGAAAGTCATTCCCTATGCCTTGGCCATAGGTTCTATAAAGTATGCCATGCTGTGTACCAGATCTATTGTATACCCTGCACTGAGTTTGGCAAGGAGTACAATAGTGATCTAGGAATAGATCATCGGGACAGCGGTCAAAATTATCCTTAATGGAATAAGGATATGTTTCTCGATTATGGAAGTGATAAAGGTTAGCCGTAAAGGGTTACGTCGATGCAAGTTTTGACACCGATCTGGATGACTTTAAGTCTCGATCTAGATACATATTGATAGTGGGAGCAATTAGCTAGAGTAGCTCCGTGCGAGCATTGTTGACATAGAGATTTGCAAAATACATACGGATCTGAATGTGGCGGACCCGTTGACTAAGATTCTCTCACAAAGCAAAACATGATCACACCTTAGTACTCTTTGGGTGTTAATCACATAGCGATGTGAACTAGATTACTGAATCTAGTAAACCCTTTGGGTCTTGGTCACATGGCGATGTGAATTATGGGTGTTAATCACATGATGATGTGAACTATCGATGTTAATCACATGGTGATGTGATCTAGATTATTGACTCTAGTGCAAGTGGGAGATGAAGGAAATATGCCCTAGAGGCAATAATAAAGTTATTATTTATTTCCTTATATCATGATAAATGTTTATTATTCATGCTAGAATTGTATTAACCGGAAACATAATACATGTGTGAATATATAGACAAACAGTATGTCACTACTATGTCTCTACTTGACTAGCTTGTTAATCAAAGATGGTTATGTTTCCTAACCATGAACAAGGAGTTGTTATTTGATTAACAAGGTCACATCATTAGTTGAATGATCTAATTGACATGACCCATTCCGTTAGCTTAGCACACGATCGTTTAGTATGTTGCTATTGCTTCCTTCATGACTTATACATGTTCCTATGACTATGAGATTATGCAACTCCGTTTACGGAGGAACACTTTGGTACTACCAAGCGTCACAACGTAATCGGGTGATTATAAAGGAGTACTACAGGTGTCTCCAAAGGCAGATGTTGGGTTGGCGTATTTCCAGATTAGGATTTGTCACTCCGAATGTCGGAGAGGTATCTCTGGGCCCTCTCGGTAATGCACATCACTTAAGCCTTGCAAGCATTGCAACTAATGAGTTAGTTGCGAGATGATGTATTACGGAACGAGTAAAGAGACTTGCCGTGACGAGATTGAACTAGGTATTGGATACCGACGATCGAATCTCGGGCAAGTAACATACCGATGACAAAGGGAACAAAGTATGTTGTTATGCGGTTTGACCGATAAAGATCTTCGTAGAATATGTAGGAGCCAATATGAGCATCCAGGTTCCGCTATTGGTTATTGACCAAGAATAGTTCTAGGTCATGTCTACATAGTTCTCGAACCCGTAGGGTCCGCAACAAGGTTTCGATGACGGTTTTATTATGAGTTTATGAGTTTTGATGTACGAAGGAGTTGAGTCCCGGATGAGATCGGGGACATGACGAGGAGTCTCGAAATGGTCGAGACGTAAAGATCGATATATTGGACGACTATATTCGAGTTCGGAAAGGTTCCGAGTGATTCGGTATTTTTCGAGTACCGAGAGTTACGGGAATTCGTATTGGGCCTCTTTGGGCCATACGGGAAAGGAGAGAAAGGGCCAAAAGGTGGCGCACCTCCCTTGGACTAGTCCGAATTGGACTAGGGAGGCGCACCTTCCTTCCTTCTCTTTTCTCTCCCTTTCCTAGTCTCCTACTCCTAATACATGGAAGGTCTCCTAGTTGGACTAGGAAGGGAATCCTACTCCGGTGGGAGTAGGACTCCCAGTATGCGCCATAGTAGAGGCCGGCCCTCCCTCCTCCACTCCTTTATATCTGAGGGCAGGGGCACCCCATGGACACACAAGTTGATCTACGGATCGTTCCTTAGCCGTGTCGGTGCCCCTTCCACCATATTCCACTTCGGTCATATCGTCATGGAGCTTAAGCGAAGCCCTGCGCCGATGGAGCATCATCATCGTCCACCACGTCGTCTTGTGACGAACTCATCCCCAACGCTTTCTGGATCGGAGCTCGGGGATCGTCATCGAGCTGAGCGTGTCTGAACTTCGGAGGTGCCGTATGTTCGGTACTTGGATCGGTCGGATCGTGAAGACGTCGACTACATCAACAGCGTTGTTATAACGCTTCCGCTTACGGTCTACGAGGGTACGTGGACATACACTCTCCCCTCTCGTTGCTATGCCATCACCATGATCTTGCGTGTGCGTAGGAAATTTTTGAAATTACTACGTTCCTCAACACAAACACAGAAAGAACACAATCAATGCAATGCACAATATGATGCATGAATATGACATGGAAAAATGAGTGTGTTGGGCTAATGCATCTACAACCAGGGTGGTTTGAGCTCATTTGAATCAAAGATTCAAATACAAACTCAAGTTATGGGTTTATAAAGTGCATTAACAGGTTTTGAGCTAAACAGCAAGTTTAAGTTGCTCTAACATGCATGAAACCAGTACAGATGGATAGATTGGATTTTTCTGATCATTTTTCATATATAATTTGTCTCATTTGGAGTTATGGTTGATTTTATATGATTTTTAGAAGTTTTGGATATTTTCTGAATTAAATAAATCATTTATGATTTATTTAAAATCCCAGAAAACAATTACAGCGTCAGCACTACGTCATGCTGACCTCAGCAGGTCAACAGCAGCGGTCTAGGTCAAACCTGACCAGTGGGGTCCACTAGTTAGTGACACAGTGATGTTCAGTGTCAATGACAGGTGGGTCCGGTCAACGGACACGTTAGCGCGGTGAAAGCTGACACGTGGGTCCACCGTGATTAAGTTAAAACTAGGCAGGAAATAAACCCAGAGTTAATTAAGCATGGGGCCCATCCGTTAGTGATCTAAGGGGTTAGTTAGTGGCGTCATTAGCGCTAATTAAGTGTGCCACGTCAGCTGCCGGCGTTTAACCGCCGGCGACCTCCGATCGCGGCGGTGTCCGCATCGGGATTGCGCTACAGGCCACGGTTTGGGGCGTGGTTGGGTTCTATGGAGAGCTGGGGCTGCACCGCGTCTGTGGGTGGTGGAGCTGGACCAGATGGTCGCCAGAATCGACGCCGGCGACGAGGTTTGAGGAGCAACTGGTGGTGGCTATGGGTGCGCGAAGACACGCTGAGCACGGTGGTGTGCTCAGCTTCGAGCGACAGTGGCTCTAGCCACGACAGCGACGGGGCACGGCGGCGACGGGCTGCGGCCGCGGTGGGCAGGGGGCTAGAGGAGGGATTCGACGTCAGGGAGAGAAGGGTTGGGAGCAGGAGCTCACAGCGCCGAATCGACCGGAGACGGGCTCGGGTGCCCAAGGTTGAAGAAGAAGGCGAAGACAGCGTTCGGCGGCGTTTGGCGTCATGTGAGTCAACAGAGAGGCGTAGGCGACGGTGGCGGAGCTCCTGGGCATGTCGGAGAGGCGAGGGGGAGGCGACGGCCGTGGTGGTGGCGAGCGGCGGCGATGGTGGTATTCAGTCGCGGGGGAGAAAGGGCGGCATAGGAGAGAATGAGCACGGGAGAGAACAAGAGGGTCCGGGGGGTGCGTGGCGCTTGGGGCCGTCTCCAGCAGCGAGCAAGTAGGCAGGAGGTGGCCGCACAGCGGTGCGCGCGCGTCAGGCACGCGCCCGTCCTCCTTGCAGAGGAGGAAGACGACAGGGGAGGAGGCGGTGGTGGGCTGGGCCGGCCAGCTACAGTGTTGGGCCGGTTGGTGGGCTGCACAGGTGAGGCCAGGTAAGATTCTCTCTCTCTTTTATTTGTTTCCATTTTCTATTTTTCTTTCTTTGTTTTGATTTGATTTACAAACCAAACCATTTTAAAACTTTCTGTAAATTTTTATGTGAGCTCAAGGAGCTAGTCCAAGGTCACATGCAAACTTACAAAAATACTTGAACTTTATTTCTTATATAACAGAAATAAATTCAACTCAAATATGTTATTGATTTAATTCAAAGGCCCAAAATAAATATCTCTGAGATTCCAAAAATATTGTTTTGAGTTTTACCTCTTGCCAATATTTTCAGAGACTAAGAGGAACATTTTCTTGGACTTCCTTGAAAAGATTTTAATGTTGATTATTTCTGAAGTGATTTTTGAGGGTTTCAACTAACCTCAATTCAACTTTCAGAAATTTTAGACATGATGCATGAGTGCAGATGCAACTATTTCACTCAGGTATCCTAGGGATGTGACAAAAGCATACGTCAATCGTTGCGGAACTGTCGGTGATACACAACAGATCGCAGACGATTTGCAGCAGTAATGACCCACAAGTATAGGGGATCTATCGTAGTCCTTTCGATAAGTAAGAGTGTCAAACCCAACGAGGAGCAGAAGGAAATGACAAGCAGTTTTCAGTAAGGTATTCTCTGCAAGCACTGAAATTATCGGTAACACATAGTTTTATGATAAGGTAATTCGTAACGGGTAACAAGTAACAAAAGTAAACAAGGTGCAGCAAGGTGGCCCAATCCTTTTTGTAGCAAAGGACAAGCCTGTACAAACTCTTATATAAAGGAAAGCGCTCCCGAGGACACATGGGAATTATCGTCAAGCTAGTTTTCATCATGCTCATATGATTCGTGTTCGTTACTTTGATAATTTGATATGTGGGTGGACCGGTGCTTGGGTACTGCCCTTCCTTGTACAAGCATCCCACTTATGATTAACCCCCCTCGCAAGCATCCGCAACTACGAAAGAAGAATTAAGGTAAACCTAACCATAGCATGAAACATATGGATCCAAATCAGCCCCTTACGAAGCAACACATAAACTAGGGTTTAAGCTTTTGTCACTCTAGCAACCCATCATCTACTTATTACTTCCTGATGCCTTCCCCTAGGCCCAAACAATGGTGAAGTGTCATGTAGTCGACGTTCACATAACCACCACTAGATGAAAGACAACATACATCTGATCAAAATATCGAACGAATACCAAATTCACATGACTACTTATAACAAGACTTCTCCCATGTCCTCAGGAAAAAACGTAACTAGTCACAAATCATATTCATGTTCATAATCAGAGGGGTGTTAATGTGCATAAAGGAACTGAACATATAATATTCCACCGAATAAACCAACTAGCATCAACTACAAGGAGTAATCAACACTACTAGCAACCCACAGGTACCAATCTGAGGTTTTGAGACAAAGATCGGATACAAGAGATGAACTAGGGTTTGAGAGGAGATGGTGTTGGTGAAGATGTTGATGGAGATTGACCCCCTCCCGATGAGAGGATCGATGGTGACGATTTCCCCCTCCCGGAGGGATGTTTCCCTGGCAGAACAGCTCCGCGAGAGCCCTAGATTGGTTCCGCCTCGAGATGGAGGCGTTTCATCCTGAAAGCTTCCTTATGAGTTTTTCCAGGGTAAAAGACACCTTATACCAGAAGATGGGCATCGGGGGGCTTCCAGGTGCCCACGAGGCAGGGGGCGCGCCCTCTGCCCTGATGGAAAGTGGGTGGCCCCCCTCTGGTGCTTTCTTCGCCTAATATTTTTAATATTTTACAAAACTGACTTTCTGGAGTTTCAGGACTTTTGGAGTTGTGCAGAATAGGTCTCTAATATTTGCTCCTTTTCCAGCCCAGAATTCCAGCTGCCGGCATTCTCCCTCTTCATGTAAACCATGTAAAATAAGAGAGAAAAGGCATACGTATTGTGACATAATGTGAAGTAATAGCCCATAATGCAATAAATATCGATATAAAAGCATGATGCAAAATGGACGTATCAAGCACTACTACGTGTGTGTAGGGGCTCCGGAACCGTTTGTGATACCACATTATCGCACACGGGAGCTCATAGTAAACCGTGCCCAATGTAAAATACAATCCCAGTCGTAAATTTTTCAGGAAACGTGTGGGATCCCAAACCAAAAGCACACTTCACTTATACCACAACCGTCGGTGATACACAACATATCACAAATGGTCTGCAGCACTTGTATGTGTGCGAAGGGGCTCTTAAACCATTTGTGATAGAACATTATCGCACACGGTAATTGTTCAGAAACGTGTGTGATGGAGTCATGCATGGCAGACGAGTTCCACGAAAAACTAGTGAGTGATGGGGCACATATCGCACATAGTTCATATGTTGGCCCGTGTGCCTTAGATACTATTTCCCAAACCGTTCATAAGGAAACACCGTTTGGTTTCATTGTGTCATTAGAAACGTTAAATCACCGATCCCACACATGTGACAGAATTTGGTGTGCGTTGCATCACATACGATTACATTTGGCAAGGCGTATGCATCATGGATCCCTATCCCCGACGGTTTTTGGGTCATGTGGGAAGGACCTCCACCCCCCCCCCTATTGCACACACTCACTAGGCAATGGTTTAAATGTCGTCGCAGAAAGGGGTTAAACACCGTTTGTATAGCAGCTCATTGTACCAGTGACCTCTCCATCCATAACATAACGCTTAGGTATCTTAGGCAATTCAGAGCTAGGTCTAAAAGGTGTTCCATAATTCTCAATTTCAAAGACTTCATCAGTTTCAGTAATTTCATAAGTCTCAGCATTCTCAATATTTTTAGCTCTAGCAAGTTGTTCATCAAGAAATTCACCTAGTGGCACAGTCTTATCAAGAAAGGTACTAGCATCATTCATAGCAGAAGTAGCATCATAAATAACTGGAGACATATCAGGATTAATAGCATGTGGCGGCGTTGCAAGTTTACTCAGAACAGAAGGTGAATCCAGTGCAGAGCTAGATAACAGTTCCTTACCTCTCCCATCGTCTTGGAGGGGACGATCTAGGTTCTATCATCCTTAAGATTCTTCATAGTGATAAATAGATATAAATCCCAAGTGACTCAACAAATATAGCTATGCTCCCCGGCAACGGCGCCAGAAAAAGTTCTTGATAACCCACAAGTATAGGGGATCGCAATAGTTTTCGAGGGTAGAGTATTCAACCCTAAATTATTGATTCGACACAAGGGGAGCTAAAGAATATCTGTAAGTATTGGCTGTTGAGTTGTCAATTCAACCGAACCTAGAGATTTAATATCTGCAGCAAAGTGATCAGTAGAACAGTAGTATGATAGTGATAGAAATAGTAGTAGCAACAATAGTAATGGTAACAGCAATAGCAGTAATTTTGTAGCAGTTGTAACAATAGTAGCAACATTTAGTAACTTAGAAAGAACAATATGTGGAAAGCTCGTAGGCATTGGATAGGTGAATTCGTTGGATGATATTCATCATATATCAGTCATAACCTAGGGCGATACAAAACTAGCTCCAATTCATAAATATAATGTAGGCATGTATTCCGTAAATAGTCATATGTGCTTATGGAAAAGAATTTGCATGACATCTTTTGTCCTACCCTCCCGTGGCAGCGGAGTCCATAAGGAAACTAAGGGATATTAAGGCCTCCTTTTAATACAGAACCAGAACAAAGTATTGACACATAGTGAATACATGAACTCCTCAAACTACGGTCATCACCAGAAAGTATCCCAATTATTGTGACCTTGGGGTTTACAGATCATCACACGTAATAGGTGCATATGACTTGCAAGATCGGATCACGAACATAGATATAATGGTGAAAACATAAACGGTTCGGATCTTAAATCATGGCACTCGGGACCTAGTGACAATCATTAGGCATAGCAAAGTCATAGCAACATCAATCTCAGAACATAGTGGATAATATGGATCAAGCCCTAACAAAACTAACTCGACTACATGATGAATCTCATCCAACTCCTCACCGACCAGCGAGCCTACAAAGGAATTACTCACTCCCGGGGTGAGCATCATGAAATGCATGATGGAGGATGGTTGGTGATGACGAAGACCAAAGATCCCCCTCTCCGGAGACCCGAACGGGCTCCAGATCTGGCCTCCCGATGAAGAACAGGATGGCGGCGGCTCTGTATCGTAAAACATGATGAAACTTCCTCCCCTATTTTTTCTAGAAAAATAGGATTTTATAGCGTCGGAATTAGGGTCAGCGGAGCCTCGTGGGCGCCACTACCCACGAGGGCGCGCCCTGGTGCCTTGTGGGCAGCTCCCCCCCCCCCCTCCAGTGGGTCTTGGTTCCAATATTTTTTATTTATTCCAAAATAAATCTCCAAAAAGTATCGTCCAAATCCAGAACTTTTATTTCTGCACAAAAAAAAACACCATGGTAATTCTGCTGAAAACAACGTCAGTCCGGGTTAGTTTCATTCAAATCATGTAAATTAGAGTCCAAAACAAGAGCAAAAGCGTTACGAAAAGTAGATACTGTGGAGATGTATCATTGACTAGCGTGTCAACCTTTACAATCTATATCGTGGGCCTGTTATTTGACCCCTTATTTTGCCGTGCTACGACCAGTGTCAGTCTCTGCATGCAGTACCACATCCTCTAATTTTGTGGATGCCAAGCCGACCGAGAAGGGGCTATAACTTTTTTTCAAGTTAAAAAATGTTACCGATGATGAGCCATAAGTTGGAGGCGTCTCTTTTTTTTCGAATGGGCAATAAACTAGAGAGTGTCTCTAATGGGCTGCCTCTAGTGTTAAGGCTGTCCAGTATGAAACACGGGCAACCGACTAGGTCGATACAAAATCCTATCCATCTTAAAGCCCATTTGTTTTTTTTTTGCGGGGAAAATCCCATATTTCTTGAAGAGGGGCGATCCCAGAAAAACCCTCCTTCCTTCTCGCCTCCACTTACTGCATCTCGCTGGACTCTCCCTCTTTCGTCGCCCCCCAATTCCCCCCGCTCACCATCTTCCTCACTCGTACAGAAAACCCCCACTCACCTTCTTCCTCACTCGTACAGAAAATGCCTGCTCCTCTTCCTCCTCGCTCCTACAGAAAACCCCAGCCCTCCTTCCCCACTCGCACTGCCACTAGGCTCGTCTCTTGCTACTCTTCTCAAACCCGTGAGCTCAGTGTAACACTCGCAAGGAAAATGGAGTCGGATGGCCCAAGCGCCAAGAAGATGAGGCTCCTTCCAGCGGTGACGCCGGTTGTAGATCCCGCACCCGGCAGCGTGGGGAGAAGCAGCGAGCCCCCCCCCCCCCACTGGATCTGAGGAACCTGTAGAATCTTGGGTGGACCGCATCAGTGATCTCCCGGATACCATCCTTGGGGAGATTATCTCGCTTCTCCCCACCAAGGATTGCTGCCACACCCAAGTCCTCTCAACTCGGTGGCGCCCTCTATGGCGCGCCACACCCCTTAATCTCGACCATCGTCAGCTATCCGTCGTTCATGATTTTGAACTCCTCAGAGCCATCATCTCCTCCCACCAGGGTTACGTTCAATGCATCTGCATCCCGACATGCTACCTGCTGTCCATACCCTGCATGGTGGACGCCTGGCTGACATCCCCTGGATTAAAAAAAACACAACAACTTGAGTTCTACCATTACCAGGAAAATTACATACCACGAACCGAACGCCATGTATTTGTGCCCACACCGCTGTTGTCCATATCATGGTTTTCCTCCTCTCTCCACACCGCCACCTTCGCCCGGTGCCATCTACCAGACAATCTGGTACAAATGCTTCGACTCCCACTGCTAAAAAAACTTCCTCTTGTGGTGGTTGATCAGTCGGCGGCCTCACTGCACAACATCATCCACTCCAGTTGCCCTGCCCTGGAGCGCTTGCTGCTTGTTTTGGGAATAAAATTTTTTGTTGGTTGTCTTGAAATAAAGTCGCCTCACCTTTCATTGGAATTTGTTTTGAAGGACATTAGCTCATCATCGAAGATGCCCCTTCACTTAAAAGGTTGATCCTTGATTATTGTTACATACCTTCACAAATAATTGTCGTCTCTGCGCCTAAATTGGAGACCTTGGGTGTAATTCGTGATCTGTTTAAATTTCACAAGATGGTGTTTGGCTCCACACTTATTCAGGTATTGTATATTATCATCTACACTTTTGTAATCATAATCTAAAATTTTCATTTGTGCGCATAAGTTTTATATCATCTTGGAGTACACTTTGGATACTAATATTATGGTATATGCTCAATAAAGAGTTTGATCATCGAAAGCCTATCAATGGTGCTGGATTCTGTCAAGAGCTTATATATTGGAATGTTTAGTATTGATCTGAACACAATTATTGGCTTGATGCCATGCTTTCCATGTCTGGAGAATTTGTATATAAAGGTGATTATTTCATGCACATTGAAAGCCCATATATATTGTACAAGAATTACCGTTCAGCCGTTGCTCTTTCGACATACTCTTTTTTTAGACCTTAACTGTTTTCAATCTTCATGTCTACGTAGGCACTAACACATGGAGAAAAAACATATAACGAATCAGTGGCGTAATAAGCACCGGGGTTTTTTCAGTTCTCATGACATTTGTTTGAGGACAATAACGATGGAAGGATATGCATCCAACCAGGCAAATAGAAGCTTGGTCACATTCTTCCTGTTGAATGCGAGGTTACTATTGTCAATGAGGCTTAAATTTTTCAACAAGAAATTTCTCACGGGTGGATACGTTGAACAAAAAAAAAAGAAGTTTCAGGTGGACAAATGGGCTTCTGAATGCGCTCGGCTTCTATTTACAACAACTTGTGGTCATATTCGAGTAAACCTTTTTGCACATGATGTTGATTTTATGGATTAGACCGATCCATTTGTTTGTGACTGCCAAAAACAATGGTTGGGTAATATATTATTGCCATGTTTAGTCTGGGTTTTGTCTAAACCCGATGAACAATTAATCCTTGGGCTTTTGTACCGGTTGTAAGCTTGAGCTAGATGTTGTTGCCCTTTTCAACTTGGCTGTGACTATCATATTTTCCTTGAAACAAGGCAAATGGCTAGCCATTTCCTTAACTAAAGACAGAGATATTGTAACAAATCCCAACCAAGGCAAATAACATCACTCCCGTCGGCTGCTTGAGCTCATTGTGCATTACAGAACCCAAGTGCTTAGCGCCCGCCAACACCCACAAACTTATTTTGAGCTAGCACACCAAATAGGCTATAATTCTTCATAATAAAGGCTGCATGGCCATGACAGATTTGGATTCTGACATTTGGGACCCACGAGGAAAAAGCCTATCCAAGGTGGTGTTGACTTAGTCAAAAAATGATTCTGCCTACCAGCCGTTGGATTGACATCCAACATCTGTCGTGTTTCTTCTGTCTCTTATCTTCTTCCTCCAGCCGTTCAGACCAAACCATGCCGTCGGTCCCGCCTGCTCCCGCCTCACACGGCTGGTTGCGCCTCCGGCCATATCGTACGCTCAAATGTTGGCTAGTCCGTCCCCTCTATTCCCCGACACGTCCTGTTATTCTCCGGTGACGTCAGCCCCAACCTGCACCCGGCCGTACCCGAACCAGTCAACCCTCGTACTCCCCTCCGCATGCGACTACATTGTCGCATCTTCCACGGCTCCTGTTTGTTCCCGTCTGAGGCCTCGTTGTCGTCCTTCGCCTTGGTTCACTCACCGTGCATGGTGCGCCGCCGTCTAGCATAGTCAGAGGCTAACAGTAGGGACCCATCAGAGTCATGGCAGTACGCAAGCAAATGCCTTGTTATTACAAGCCAACAAATGCTTCCTCCTAATGGTTTGACATCTGGGTCCCACACCATTGTCAACGTATAGTCAATAAACGAGAGAATTACACAACGTGCGGCTGACACCAGGGACCCAGCAGGTCGCGCAGTTGTTATTTAGTTTTAGAGACGGAGTAGGGTATCAAAGGGGCTGTGCGAGGGCCGTGGCCTGTCTAGCCTAGGGGTTTATTTTATGTTTACCACATGACGAGCCCAGTTGTTTTTATTTTCTTTCCGAAAATAGCGAGCCCAGTTCTATTTTTTTTATAGAATACCCAAATGAGGCCTATTGGGCTGCAAATCTTTCAAGACGATGACGGATGTATTCGCTTGCCCAGAAAATGGGCTATAACTAGTAAGAAATGGGCTGTAAATTTTAAAAACACAACAAACCGGCAATTAGTTTCAAATTGCTTTTTTTAGGATTTCATGATTTTAAATTTCATTGATTGTTTTTGCGGGGGAAATTAAGTTGGATTTTAAATTGATATAAATTTATTTTTCAAATTAGTTTGAATGTGACTTGAAATTTCGAGATTAAAAAAGTTTAGACCGCACTGAAATATGCAAAGTTTCATTGTATTTTTCAACCGTGGCCAGAATATGGGTTGTAATGCTACAAAAAGAATATGGGCTCCAAAAAAATCCTTAAGAATTAGCAAATGGGTTGTAAAGTATTATAAAGTGGAGAGGCTGACTGTAGGGTCCCACGTGGTCCATGGTCGCACGCAAGCAAGTGCCTCCTTATCACGCAACAGAAATGATTGCACCTCCTGACGGCTGGGACCCACCAGCTACATCTTCGCACGCAAGGAAGTGTCTCCTTATTACACGGGGAAAAAGTTTCCTCCACCTAACAGCTGAGACCCACCAGCTACATCTTCGCACGCAAGGAAGTGCCTCCTTATTCCACGCGAGAAAAATGATTCCTCCTGCTGCTAGGTGGGACCCACCAGATTTGGTGGCTGACTCGTGGGCCTACTAAGTTGACGTGTACGCAGGGTTTTGTCAACCTAGTCAACAAACGATTCTAGTAGCAATGACCATTGGATGTTGATCCAACGGCCATGTTGCTTCTTCAACCTCTGATCTTCGTGCTCCAGCCACCCAAACCAGCGCCGGTGGGACCGCCTACTCCTGCCTACCATGGTCGGTTGTGCTGCCACCGCTGGCCATGCCATCTCTCTACTCACCCACACCTCATGTTATTCTCCGGCGACGGCAGCCTCACACCGCAGCTGAACCAGTCAACCCTCGTACTCCCCTCCATGTGGGCATTCGCTGCCGAGTGTTCCCCGGCTCCGCGTCATTCCCTTCCTAGCCTCGTCGTCATCCGCCGCCTTGGTGCTCTTGGCGCGGCGTGGTCAACGAATGACAACCATCAGAAGACGACTGTACACGGTGACGCTGACAGCTGGACCCACCAGCTACATCTTCGGATGCAAGGAAGTGCCTCCTTATTACGCGCAAAAAAATGATTCCTCCCCATGACAGCTGGGACCCACCAGCTATATCTTCGCATGCAAAGAAGTTCCCATTTTGGGCGGAACAGATCTACTAATTCTTTTATTCCAGTTAGTAAGAGGGATCTTGAACTAAGAAATAGACCTAGCAGCTA